>CM056207.1:14687690-15887690 GCA_029692085.1 Gymnothorax javanicus | reverse complement strand
TGTGTGTGTGTGTGTGTGTGTGTGTGTGTGTGTGTGTGTGTGTGCCTGTGTGTAGGTCTTTCTGTGTGTGTCTGTCAGTATGCGAGTGTGTGGGTCCGTCTGTGCGAGTGGGTATGAGAGTATGCATATGTCATAAAAATATCCTTGCATAGGACATATCACAAAATCTTGTGACATGTTTTACAGAAAGTGCCGGCCTGCGTGAGTGTGTGCGCGCGTGTGTATTTTACTTGAGGGTTGATTTCCGGCCTGGGGGCTGTGTTTGTATGCTCTCCCAGTGCCCACGTGGGTTTCTACAGTTCAAAGATATACATGTCAGGCTAACTGGAGGCTCTAAATTACCCCTAGGTTTGAGTGTGTAGGTGAGTGGTGTGTAATTAATGCACTTGCTCAGAAGAGTAAGAAGGGTGGCACCTTGTACCCTTGAAGAACTGCGCTTTAACCCCTTGTCTCTCCGACGGCCCATCCACGAGCCGTCAGGGAAGTTAAAAACAAGAACAGCTTTCAATTTAATTTGGGTACGCCTTAAAAAGGGCATTTTAGGCAAATGTTACCAGAGTGAGAAGGGGTTTTTAAGAGTTTGAAATAAGTAAACCAATAAATGAACTATTTTAGTTTAATTCATGCACAATGCAAGACACAGGTCAGCTAATTGAATGTATTTGACTGAGGTCTGAAATTTAATTCCCGGGTGTCAGTGCCATTACAGTGATGAATTAGCTTCTTTAACCTGTGCTGTTTCTGTACACATTCAGCTGTAATATTGCACTGTGTGTGGAAGAGCATGTGCTGTGTTAGCCACTCCTGTGGACTGCTGAACACTCAGAATGCGAGTGTGAGATTTAACCCTCGCTGTCCCAGGTCGCACGGTGAGCGGGGAGTGTCAGGGAGAGATGCTGGATTACCGGCGCATGCTGATGGAGGATTTCTCCCTGAGTCCCGAGATCGTGCTGCACTGTCGCGGCGAGATCGAGACCCACTGCTCTGGCCTGCACCGCAAGGGCCGCACCCTGCACTGCCTCATGAGGGTCGGGCGCACAGACAAGGGCAACGTGGAGAACCTCTGCCAACAAGCGGTGAGTCTGTAGCCCAGGGCCGGGGATTATCTTGGGGCGGCCTGTTCGACTGCAGTCCGCTGCCTGTTTAAGGCCTCCCAAAAACTGCTTCTAACACTGTGCACCTCAGTGAAGTCATCAGTGCAAGTATTTCACTCTTTTATTGATAATTATTATCTTATCCCCCCCATGTTGAAAATACTAAATTGCTTTTGGTTCTTCTTTGTTGAATTTCTTAAACAAATCGGTGTTCAGTTTTACCACCCTTTTGGCAAATAAGTCGAATTATCTCACCTTTTTGGCCATTGTGCTCTTATTTAGCAAGCGAATGACGGAAAACGGAAGTTCAGACTCTGTGAAGGACGAGTGCTGGTTGAGATGTACGTGTTTAGTGTTTTTCAGTGTGTGGGTGCTCTGCGCCTCGTCCTCGCTGCCATGAGTCCGTTTTGTCCTCCTTTACTGTTCTTCTCTTTTGTCATGACTCAGCGTATGATGTCAGCATTGGCTCCCAGATGCACACTTGGTAAATTTTATTGCTTACCATCTTCAGAAGGAGTCAAACTGATGATGCTCCATCTCTGATGCTGGAGATCTCATAATTGCACATATACACGCATGCACACACACACACACACACATACACACACAGACACCGACACACATAGACACACACGGATACAAGCAGACACCGAAAGACAGACAGACACACACACAGAGACGCTTGTGCGCACACACACACTCACACGCACGCACAAAATGTGGTGTTGAGTGCCGCTGTGGTGAGGCTCTGTTTGGGTCCCTGCAGCTCCAGACCCTGATCCAGGAGGCGGACCCGGGAGCAGATTACCGCATCGACCGGGCCCTGAACGAGGCCTGCGAGTCGGTCATCCAGACAGCCTGCAAGCACATCCGCACTGGAGACCCCATGTGAGTACCTCTCAGACTCAGGCGAACACAAAAAAAGAAGCCAGATTGATGGCAACTGTTGTTTATGAAATGTTTGTGTTTGCAGTTCCACAATAAGAAAGTAACGGGGAAAAAATGGTTCCAGATGGGTTTCAAGGTGAAAGCCACTGCTAACCAAAAAGAACACAAAGGCTTGTCTCACAAAAAACATTTTTAAGAACCCTAAGACATTTGGGACCATATTCTGTCGACTGATGAGTCATAAGTAGAACTTTTTGGAGGACAGTGGATCCTGTTCCATCTTGTATAATGCTAACACAGCCTTCCACAGTAAGAACATCATCACAACAGTCAAACATGGTGGCGGTAGTGTGATGGTCTGGCGCTTCTCTGCTGCTTCGGGACCGGGGTGACTTTCCATAATTGATGGAACCACTAATTTCGCTCTCTTCCTGAAAATCCTGAAGGAGAAGTTCTGGCCATCAGTTTCTGACCTAAAGCTCAAGCACAGTTTGGTAATGCAGCTAGACAATGATCCAAAGCACCCAAGCAAGGCAACCTCTGAATGACTCAAATTAAGCAAAATGAAGGTTTTGGAGTCTGGTTGAGATGCTGTGGCATGACCTTAAACAGGCAGTTAATGCTTGAAAACCCTCCTGTGTGGCTGAATTAAAACAATTCTGAAAAGAAGAGAGGGCAAAAATTTCTCCGCAGTGATGTAAATGACTCATTGCCAGTTATTGCAGACGCTTGATTGCTGTTGTTGCTGCCAAGGGTGGCACAAACTGGGGGGGGGGGCAATTATTTTTTCACATGATGATGTAGGTTTTGAATGGCTCTTGACCTTTAGTAAATGAAATTTTCATTAAGCTGCGTTTTGCGTTTACTAATTCTTGTATTAGAATTGGTTGAATGATCGTAAGCATTGAAATATGGCAAATAAGAAGACATGTAAGAAATCAGGAACAGCACACGTGCAGACACACACTCACAAACACATATACATACACACAGACTAATTTGGCTTTACTTTTGGGGACTGAAAAATAATTCTATTATCAACATCCTATTTTCCTTAAAATCAACCTTTATCTGAACTCTGCCCCCAACATGAACCCTAATCTTAGTGCTAACCTTCACCCAAACCTACCTTTTTTACTTTTATTCAACCGCTAACCAAAACCTAGAGCCTTTTTTTAATTCCTAACCTTAAAACCAGACCTAGTATTTACCACAACCCCAATTTTATCCACAGACCTAAACCTGAGGCCTAGAATAAGCCTTTGCTTATGGGGAACCAAAACTGTGATGTCCTAAATGTGGTTTTTTTTTTTTTTTTCTTGTGTTTTAATCTGCACAAGTATAGAAAAACAAGTACACAACAGCTCACACACACACGCTCACACACTTTCACACACCCTCTCTCACAAGTGCACACCCGGGCACATGACTGCCTGCTAACACTACAGCCTGCGATAGAGACCCTCCTATTCCCTCCCGGTGTCTCGCGCACACCCACGCATGTGCCCGCATGAACAGCGATGCCCACGCGTACGGGACATAAGAGCAAAGAAAAGTGAAATGGTCCACCAATATGGGCTTCAGTCCAGCTTTCTTTAATACGAGTTGATTGGTGCGCTGCATAGCCAGGATAATCGGTTCCACACGAGTGCTTGGTTAATGCGCTTCTCTCATTTTCACTTTGGGATAAGTGTCTTTATATTTGGGTACATTTGACCCTTTAAGTCACACACTGAACACGAGGACCGGGGAACTGAAGTGTGGGGTCACACGGATCAGACGAGGCGTTTTCAAGTGTTACTATAATGTGCTACTTTAAATAGCACCACACTCAATGCTGAAGTACTGTGTCTGGATGGGGAACTTGCGCAATACCAGACCATTTATTGGCTTGCAGGCCAAGGGTTTGGCCGGGCACCTGTCTACATGTCTTTTAGAGGAGTTTAATCTTAGAAAGGTTCAGATGGGTGAAAATCAAATTAGACTTGTAACTTAAAAACTCACACCCATCTAAACCTGTCTAAATTTAAAAATGCCCCTCTTTAAGATGGGTAGATGGGTACCTGGCTAAACCCTTGCTGCAGGCCTTTGGCACATCGATATATTAATTCTCGGTTTGCCCGGCCTTTGCAACTTACCTCCTCCCAAACTGCCTAACGGATCCCCGCGCCCTCCATCATGTGTCTTCCAGACTAGCCTGCTTCTGTCTTCTGCCATGTGGGATCGAACCAACTCGCCCCGTTACTGAAATTTGGGCCGTTTTGTCAATTTTTACCTTTCGTTACCATGACGACAGGTGACATCACTATTCGATGGGATTATTTGTCACAAATCAACCCCCTAGGGAGCACGAGTATGGCTAATCTTAAATACTATAGAGTCGTCTTTTTCGGGGTCCCTGTTGGAGAAGAGGTGGGGGGGGGGATAGACTCTGAAGCGCCAGGCGAATGCTACATTTCCGCTAAAATCAACAGTTCCCTGTGCTTTTCCTGATTTTACCCTCGTCTGAGGATTCGCCTAATTGATTCAAATGATCTGGCTGCTGAGCGGAGGGGAGTAATGAGCAGGAGAGAGATGTCGGGCGAAGTTGCTGTTCCTGTGGCACTGTTTTAGCGTCGTCTCTATTAGGCGGGAGAGCGTCATGTGCCGGTGGGCGTATTGGCGGCCTAAAGTGAGGATAATGAGCTGGTAATTTGGAGTGGGGGGGTGACCTTTTTCGGAGGTGTTCGTGGCGAACTGCTTCTCGAGAGCCTGCCTGCCAGCTTGTCAGCCGCGAAGGGAGCGTGAGCGATTTCGTTTATCGACGTCTCGCAGGACAGGCTGCGCTGTGGGAGCCTCCTTGCCGATGTGTCTGGTTATTGGTGTCCATGGGGTTCACTGTTGCTAGTGTGCTGAAGGGACAGATGCAATGGGAACTTGTGTGTGTGTTCGTGTGTGTGTGTGTGTGTGTTTACTGTACGTCTCTAAATGTATGTGCTTGTGTGTGTAGGATCCTCTCTTGCCTGATGGAGCACCTGTACACAGAGAAGATGGTTGAAGACTGCGAGCACAGACTGCTGGAGCTGCAGTACTTCATATCCCGCGACTGGAAGTGAGAGTTTAACCCCGTCTCTCCCCGCCCAGAGTACCCTCAAGGGCAGCTGGGCTTTATTGCCTCGTGGTTTGCGCTGAGAGTCTGAAGGTTATTCAGGTGGATCGACCCTAAGTGTAACTGCAGTAAGATCAGTGCAGCTGTTATCGCCCTTGAGCCAAGACCCTTTGACCCACATTGCTTTGGTGGGGATTGGCCCCGACTTGGTACAATAAACTGGTAGTATTTTGGATCAAAGTGTCTGCAAAACAACTGAAGTGGTGAAACCACCTTCTAAATAAAAACTAAAAGGCTTTTTGCAATAGTGCACATAGTGTGTGGATTAAAAAGTTGAATGATTTGCAATTTCAAGAATCATTAAACTCTTTTGCCAATGTCTAACCGGGTAATTTCTGTTGTCCTACTTCTGACTCGGTTCCCTTGCCCTTCATTTTGCTTTTTATGCCCCCGCCATACAGGGCTAGGGGCATATAGGGTTAGCCTTGTCTGCCCGTTTGTACGTCTGTACAGGGTTGATCATGTTGACGGGGGTTATTGTGTATCCACATCTCAAAAACTGGTCAACAGAATTAATTGAACTTATACACGTGCTTTGTAGGGACACTAAAGGTGTGTATATTATACCTTGATTCTGAATTTTTAAAATTTTGATGGTTTGTCAGGTGTTTGAACTTGGGTACATTTTGTCGAGTTTCCCAGATGCGGGGGCATCGGTGTCCCACGGACACAAATTTTCTGTTTTCATAATTTCAAATGTCATGTTTTGTGAGAACTTGGATGGTAAAATGCTGCCTGGTTATGTTCCCACTTTGACTCTGGACTGTAAGCCACGTCAGTGAAGCGTTTAGCTGCTTGGCTGTATCCTGTTCTGATCTCCCATGGTGCTTTTCAGGTTGGACCCCATCCTGTACAGGAAGTGCCAGGGCGACGCCTCCCGGCTGTGTCATACCCATGGCTGGAACGAGACCAGTGAAATGATGCCGCCTGGTGCAGTTTTCTCCTGTTTGTACCGCCACGCCTACCGCACTGAGGAACAGGGCAGAAGGGTGGGCACGCTACCGCTAAACAGGCTTTGGGCTAATTAACAGCCGTAGTACTTCTTTTACCACTTGCTATGTCCAATGCGCGTTCCCAACTTCACTTGCCCATTTCTTTACATGACTAGTTTGTGTGTGAAATTTTATTACACCGGTCATTAAACCTTGAAACTCCCCAATGCTACTGCAGATAAAAGTATGAAAGTCCTCTGTGTTCATGTTTTCTTGTACATTGTTGCTGCAGTTGAGATGCCTTTGTAACCATTAAAAGCTATTTATATCTATCGTACTAAAAGTTGGCTCCAGGCAAATGTAATAACTAATTTGCTGAATTTACGGCAGCCCATCCGCTTGGATTCTTTCTGCCCAGAATTCGGTGGCAGATCTCGAGTGAGGGGTAAAATTGCAAGAATTCACGGCATACCTTTTAAAAAAAAAAAAAAAAAAAAAAAAAGTCATCTCATACTCTACAGAACTGTTTGGAGTAATATTCACATGATGGTTATTTGTAGTTCCAAACTGGTTTAACTGGCTCTTTTGAATTTGACAGCCAGATTCCTCGGAAACCGTCAGGTCATATGTAAGTAATTAGTGATTTACTCAATAGATTTCATCATGCTGCTAATGCTTCTAAGGCAAAAAATGATTTGCTGGTATTTGTGAAGATACCGCATCTGCAAAGAAATCTGAGTTAAGTCAAAGTTATTTGCAAAATCCTTGTCGTTCGAATCAGGATTTTGGTGAATGAAGTATAATCTGAATTACAATGATGCGATTCCTCAATCAATGGGCTTGCTGTGGTGACTTGGATTTGTTAAGCGGCAGGAATGATGTGCATGAGTTTGTCTGTGCCTGTCTGTCTGTGTTTGTCTGTGTCTCTGTCTCTCTTGGTCCACATGTCTCTCTATTTGTCTGTCTCTCTCACTGTTTGTGTTTCTCTGTGTCTCTTTGTCTGCCTTTGTCTTTCTCTGTCTTTTTGTCTCTCTTTAGCTTTTTGTCTTTCTGTCTCTTGGTCGCTTTCAAAATCTCTCTCTCTCTCTCTCTCTCTCCCTCCCTCCCTCCCTCCCCCCTGTGGTTGATGGTTGTCACTGGTTGTGTCTTCAGCTGTCCCGCGATTGTAAAGTAGAGGTGCAGCGAATCCTCCACCAGAGGGCGCTGGATGTGAAGTTGGACCCGGAGCTGCAGAAGCGCTGTATGACGGACCTGGGCAAGTGGTGCAGTGAGAAGACTGAAACGGGACAGGTAGGTGTCGAGGTACCCTCAGGTCACCGCTGTACTGCTGTGGACGTACTGCTTTCAAGTTCCAAGCCCAATGTGACGCAACCCCACCCAAATGAGGCGCTAGTGCCATTTGCTACTCTTGGAGACGTTTGATGTTAATTGCGCATTGTTTGATGTACCCACACTGTTCATTTTACATGTGGATGCTGGGATTTTCCCTGTACTTAATAATATCTTGTAAAGTCTGGTTTTTGATCGAAGGCAGGGAAGTCTTGACTTAATCCAAATGGTGTGATTTTATGTTTGTATTGGATGACACATTGTCAAATTTCTTTGCTTGATTTGCTCCAATGTCTCCTTGCAATTTTTCCTGTTGAAAAACAAAAAATGAGTCGAGTGCTGAAGGAACACATCCTACTGCAAACTGTTGTGTTTTCCTGTTTATGTTAGACTGGTGTGATGTCCTTCCGCCCTGTGTTTGACTGGTTCATGTCCGATTTGTCCTAAAGGAGTTGGAGTGTCTGCAGGACCACCTGGAGGACCTGATCTCTGAATGCAGGGATGTTGTGGGAAATCTGACTGAGCTGGAATCTGAGGTACAGAGTGATATAATGCTCTTTCAGATGTGATGCGATGGTGTTCTTATTTGATGTGAGATGTGATGCAAAGGGATTGCAAAGTATTTGATATGATTCTGTGGAGGGGTAGTGCTGTACTTAATGTGAGTATACACTGATGAAGAATGTTGTACCACACCTGTGTTTTTAGTGCAAAATCTATAACCTGTAAGATGCTATATTTTTGGCCAGTTCAGGGTTTTATTCCATGTGTAACCTGACCTGATATTTCCACGTAAAATGAAGACTTCTGCATCGCTTCACATGCAGCAGTTCAGCGACTGTTTCTCTTCTTCCGGCAGGACATCCAGATCGAGGCTTTGCTGATGAGAGCTTGTGAGCCAGCAATCCAGGCCCACTGTCACGTGAGCCCCGCCTCTTCCCCTGGAAACACACCTTTCCTTGGGCTTTCTCCCAATATGGCCCGCCCTCGAAACCTGTCATTGGCTTCCTTTCTGTTTGTGCTCTGATGCTGGTCTCACATTGGCAAATCCTCTCTGCTCCTTGCCCTCTCGTCTAAAGCTTATTGGCTCCTGCACTATGCAGTCTTGCCCCTTGAGTTGAGCCCTGGTTTATATATGGTAAATGTGGCCAAATGTTCCTGGCTGCTGTGGGGTTGCTCCCAGATTGGTAGACTCAATAAGCTCATGATATTTCCCACTGATATTTGGCTTCGAAGGACTTGCAAAACTCACTGATCCATTTTAATTGCAGATAATTCTGCATTTCGGAAGGTTATAGTATTTATAGTCACAGCCTGTAGCTCATGTCTATGACTTTCATAATTGGACAGGAAAAGCAATTCATTTTGTGCACAGGTGTGGTGCTAAATTATAAATTGCGAAGAGAGGAGGTGAACTGCCTCGGGGTGTCAAGAGCCTGCCATTTTAGAATCTCATCAGAGTGAGCCTTCATCTCTTTCTCACGTTTTGTTTTTCTCTCTCACATTCCCTCTCTCTCTCTCTCTCAGGAGGTAGCGGATAATCAAATCGACACGGGCGACCTGATGGAGTGCCTGGTGCAGAACAAGCATCAGAAGGAGATGAATGACAAGTGTGCCGTCGGCGTCACCCACTTCCAGCTGGTAAGACGCTCGAGCTTCGCCACGTTCCAGCTGTTGCTGTTACATTGCGGGCTTTTACCCCGGGCCGGGCCCTGTGTGTTCATGAGCCGATGGGCTTCTGTGGGCAGACTACAGGGCTGAATGCTGCAATGAAATGCTCAGCCCCGTTGATTGATAGGGGCTGGGCTGATCTGATTGGATGTGTTGTGCTGTGTAAGCTTGTGGGCACAGGCCATCTCCAGGCCCCTCTATCGCTGCACAGATATTCTTCCCCACTGGAGGGCTGATCATTCCCTTGTCAGTGATGGATGAGAAGTACACATTTACACAGATGTGTGGGAGTGTGATTCTTCAAGCCTCCTTCTTCTGAAAATTAGAGGTTGCCAGTCCGCTACAATACTTACCCAGTTTCTAACTGCGTTCTGCATCACTGGAGTTGGTGATTTCTTAAAGGGCCGGTACATTTGAATTCTCTCCTACGCACAGATTTATACAGAGGGTATGCTCGGGTGAGGCTTGAGGGTGAGGTGGCGTATTTATGAGCGTCTTGTGACCTGTTCCTTTGCAGATTCAGATGAAGGATTTCCGCTTTTCCTACAAGTTCAAGATGGCTTGCAAGGAGGATGTGCTCAAACTTTGCCCAAATATCAAGAAGAAGTGAGTGCCAGTCGCGATTTCATGCTCATACGTAGTACATCGTGGTTGTGCATGGCGTTTATCCTCTGTCAGGTGTGGAAAGAGGACCTAATTGGCTGTTTTCAGGCACTGCGGTGATGTCATGGTGTGCTTGCAGTCTGAGGACATGAGGCTCGGGTGTCAGGGGCCTCGTAATCTCCCAGTGTTCCTCTCCCTCCTTTATCTTGTCCATTTCCTTGTGCAGTTTCTCACTCTTTCATTTCCTCATACCCCTCTTTCCAACCTCACTCCCTCCCTTTCCTCACTCCCCTCCATCTTGCCCAACTCCCTGTCTAATCTCCCCTCAAATTCAGGTTGCTTAATTTGCAGGAAATAAACATGTAAATATTGCTATAGTTCAGATAAGTCAACGTAAATCAGCATACATGTGTTCAGTGACCTAAGACTTCAAGTACAGATTAAGGGAAGTGGGTTCGTCTAGTTGCAACTGTTACAGATAATTAATCAGACAAGTTCATATTGTTTCATTTTGTATGCAGTGCACTTTTAATGTAGTTTTGTATGTATTTTGTTAATATTGTGATTGATGTTTGTTCTGTTTTGTGTTTGTTGCTGCTATTTAACTCTGTCGTACTAGGTCTCACTTGTAAATGAGACTGTAATCTCGATGTGACTTCCTAGTTAAATAAAGGTTATGACGATGACCTTCTCGACGCAAAAAAAAAAAAAAAAACGACCTGATAAAATGATGTTGAGTGAACTTTATCCCCCTCGTCTCCCTTTTTTTGGTCCAGAGTGGATGTGGTGATCTGTCTGAGCACCACGGTGCGGAACGACACCCTGCAGGACGTGAAAGAGCAGCGCGTCTCGGTGAAGTGCCGAAAGCAGCTGCGTGTCGAGGAGCTGGAGATGGTGCGTCTGCGAAGGAGGCCACTCGACCTCCAGCTATAGCTCCTCAAAATGAGTACAGTCAAAAAAAAAATACAGTCCGTGTAAAATTTGCAGTCTTATTTTAATTTAAATCCCGAATAAGGCGAACAATCGCCGCTTTGTTGTCATTTAGAATCATCGTAAGATTCCTTCGGGGTGAGGAACTTGTCAAGCAAAGCATAACTAAACCCTTTGAGCGCCACAGGCAACTATAGTTGCCTAATGGTGTAAGATACCAAAACCAGATGCTGTTGAAAACCTATCATGTGGCAGCTTGTTTAAAAGAGCTCCCCTGCGGGAACTCTTTTAAACAAGTTGCCCCATGATAGATTTTCATCAGCTCAGGATAATTACATTCTTAATTCCTTAAAAATTTATTCAGCGCTCAAAGGGTTAATGACGGACTGAAACGTTGTACGTACGACGAAGAAAATTTAGATATTAAGTCTCATTGTAAGTGTCATCATAAGATTAAAGCGGTTGGGTTTGGGCGTCTCTCAGCCGTGTTGATTTGACTGGGGGAAAATGCAGGCCTGTTGTAATCCACCTTATGACTCAGGCTTTTACTGCACTGGGTTACACGGCTTTTCAGAATTCAGCTCAGTACTGAGTCATTCTCAGGACTCGGAGGGAGGAGAAATCATTGAAGTCGGGGCAAAGATGACTGGATCATGCTAATACTAACTCGCCCTCAAGTGCAGCTCAGTGGGACAGACTGTACGCGGAGGTTTTCCGCGACACTCATCCTCGCCCCTTTCAGTGAAATTCAACTGCGCTCTCGAGTGGGAACATACTGGTTATGGATCATTATGCTAACAGTTTGTTTGTCCTTTGCAAAGGTCATTCCTAAATAGCCACCGCATTGCTGATGCTACCGGAAGTAGTGCCATCTGATTTATGTGTGATCTTTGAAGTCATTATCGATCCATTTCCCCTGGGCGATAAATTATCATTCCCGCACTAAGATTACATGGCTCAGATGCAGGACTTTTCATTTGCTTATCGACATGCTTTGTGAATAAAGTATGGGTCCAGACAAGGCCTGTTGTATCGAGGAGGCCCCTAAATCTTCTGTCTTCTGTAAATCTGGTGCTCCTTGACTCCTGGGAGATTCTCGTTTGCGGTTTTATTTCGGGTGTGCACTTGTATAATTGTCATCGACTCTTGCCTCCAAGCGGTTTAACGGTCGTTACATTTGTGTTCATGGTTTTACGCCCTAACTCTTCTCTAGATTGTAAGGGCTGACAGTTTAATTTACACCGAGGGTTCTAAACGACAAATACCTCGTTGACCTGGCTGTTAGATGAGACCTTTCGTAGTCGTTGAGGAAATCCTTGCCTGTCAAGTTTGCCTTCGTGGGCGTTGATCCAGTCTGACCTCACTCTTCTCACCCCACAGTCCGAAGATATCCGCCTGGAGCCAGAGCTCTACGACTCCTGCAAGCAGGACATCAGCCGACTCTGCCCCAATGTGGCTTTTGGGAACGCCCAGGTAAATCACTGCTCTCCTGCTATATTCCTGTCCTTGATATACTAATGCTAGTGAGCTTAGAAGTAGTGGCAATAGTGGTCTGTGTCAAGATGAGAAATACCAAAATTCTGTTTGGGACTGAAGGCATTGTAGCCCCCTTTTATCATCAGGTAGCCAAATGAATGAAATATAACTTAGTCAATGAAAAGAGAATGCTAATACACAGATGAAGGTTCTATGTACATAGCTGTGCTAATGCTATATCTCTGCTATGAAAGTTAATTCAGAAGGAAAAAGGAAGGCAAAAGAGGAATGTACCTGTGGCTATAACTTGGGAACACATGGAGACTTGGTTGGTTTTTTTTTGACTGGCCTGCGGTTGTGCGAACCTATGGGGGTGGGATAAAGATCTGTGGCATAGGGAAGTCTTATCATGCCTGCACAGAGAGGCATTGTGTTACAGTGCAAGTATGTGGGGGGGGGAAGAGAATGCTGTTCAACTGGCTCCCTGTTCAGTGTTGGTCGATCTCTTCTACCCTCAGGTGGTGGAATGCTTGAAGGAGAGTAAGAAGCAGCTATCGTCACGCTGCCACCAGAAGGTGTTCAGACTGCAGGAGGTGGAGATGATGGATCCGGAGCTGGACTACCAGCTCATGAGGGTGTGCAAGCAGATGATAAAGGTGAGCAGCTGCTCCGTGCCGGAGAGGGGAAACGGCAGTGACTCTGACCAGGATTCAGGGCCAGTTTGTCCTCACTTGGACTGGGAGATCATCCTCCAAACCTACCCTGTTCATGGGGCTTAGCCATTCCTCAAGTCATCGTTTTAACCCGAATTATGCAGACATGATTCCAGTCATTAGCAGCCAAACAACTCCATCTGCTTTATCTAGATTGAAGCGAACCTACATCATGGCAGGTCTGGAGATCCCCGAACCTGGTCTTCAAATTCAAATACAATACACTTTATTGTTCTCATAGGGAATTTGTTTTGAACTCATATGCTGCACACAACATGCCTCCACAGTGTGAAAAAACAAACAACATCATTAATTGCACATAATCCACATTGCACATTAAAAGATATTGCACATACAGGTACATAACACATATTGCACATACCCCGTGGTAAAAAAACCACCATGAAACTATTGCACAATCCCTGCAGCCTCAAATCCAGCCCTGGTTTTCTTTCCGTCCTCATATTGTTACTGATTGGCCAGACTGTCATCGCGTCTGATCCCTAGTCAAAGGGACGGGTGGAAAACCAGCAGTTTTAGCCCTCAAGGATTGTGATTTAGGGAACAGGGATTTGGAGTAGCGGGGTTAGTTATGACTGCTCCTAGCTGTGAGTGTGAGAAATGAATGCATGCCTCAATTTTTTTTATGGAAAACAAGAACTTTGATTGAATACTGGACCTAGCCCAAGACATCATGGCCCGGCTCCCACAGCACTAATGATGATAATGTCCTGCCTTTTCTGAATTCTGTTGCAGCGTTTCTGCACCGAAGCCGATGCCAAGAACATGCTGCTGTGTCTGAAACAGAACAAGAACAGTGAACTCATGGATCCCAAGTGCAAACAGATGATCACAAAGAGACAGATCACTCAGAACACAGGTGATGAATACACTCCTGCCCCTGAGCAAACCGAAACTCGTAACATGACCCTTGACCTCTAGGTGTCATCTTCTGTTGCAGAAAAAGATGGAGATTCTAAGATCTTTCGACAGTATTGCCGTTTGAGTATGAACCTGTCCTTGTTTTTATGTTTTTAATAAAAACGGCAATGCAATTTTAAAGCAGCGTGGTCATTTTCCAAGGGTGGACACAAACTATGGTTTGTTTTCTCTGCCCTATTCAGACTATAGGTTGAACCCTGTACTGCGCAAGGCCTGTAAAGCGGACATCCCTAAATTCTGCCAGACCATCCTGAACAAGGCCACCGATGACAGCGAGTTGGAAGGCCAGGTCATCTCTTGCCTCAAACTCAAATATGCTGACCAGGTAACAGCAGTGCTCTTATATTACAAGTGCTGCACTCTAATGCAGGAACAGCTTTTAAAGCCACAAGCTGTTCCGTGCTGTGTCTGCGCACTCTGGGGGGGAAAAAATACTTCCTTTCGTACGTGTCTGGAATTTACCTTTCACCATCGTCCATTTGTGACCCTCCATCTGCAGACAAACTTAAAATAATCTTGCTTAGTTCATCTTTTTAATTCCCTTTTTGGGCATTAAAGGCTCCATTAGATCACCGTTAAGTCTCCTTTTACTAAGGCTGAGGAAATTAAGCTTCTCAAGTCTTTCCTCTTCACTTCAGCTTCTATGCTGGGATTAATTTGGTTGCCATTCTTTGAACCTTTTGCAGAACTTTTATCTACAGTTGTTTTGGTCCTACTATGCATCTACACAATACAGACCATTCAACACCCAGTTTGAACCCATGTATGTACTTTATTTGTGCTTGTTTGTGTGTTTGTATGCAGCGACTCTCCCCAGACTGTGAGGACCAGATTCGGGTAATCCTGCAGGAATCGGCCCTGGACTACAGGCTGGATCCCCAGCTCCAGGTGCACTGTACAGAGGAGGTGAGACCACTTCTGCAGTCTTCTGCTAAAACCATTACATGCGTTCAGAGGAACTCTTGACGAATGCGATGGTTATCCGGTTAAATACAACATTTCTACTCCATAAGGTGACTGCATTGAGCTTAAAGTAGGCAATTTCAGAGAACGATTATCCTGCATCCACAAGCGTAATAATGAGGTGTCTTTGTGATGAATTGTTGCATCTGTGTTTCGGAGGAACCGGAATGCTCCTCTAGTCGCTAGTCTGACCTTCTCCAGCCAGACTGTCTGCAGATGCAATGGCACCATGGCTCTGCAGCCTGGCCCTGGGCAGTCTGATTATCTGTGTTAAAGCGGAGAGACACCACTCCGAAAGGGCTCTTCAGAAATACTAAAGTGATGAGTGCTGGCTGTTCGGCCCAATACTGCTGGCCATTTTCCTTCCATGAAAGTGTGCCTCATGCTTAGTATAAATATAGATTAGCCTGGTCTTGAAAACCTTGGAGGTGCTGCTTGTTCAACATTTTCTGGCAAGCTGTTCAACAGAGTGACTGCTCCTTGTGTGAAAATGTATATCTGAAAGTCTTAGTGCCATTCTCCTTTTGGAAATTTCTCTTCATCTTCCTTGTTATGCAAAAGAATTTGACTCTATGCATTGATAGCATCCTAGATCACCAAAGCGTCTTATCTGAGTCTGCTTGTCAGAAATCATCTGTATTTATGGAGTTGTTCAGCCTCTGGTCCGCCGGTGCAGTCAAGGTTAAGTGATTTGTGCTTTTTCACGTGGCGGATGAGTGGAGACGTACAGCCTTGGCATAGTTCGGTCATGCGTTGGGCGAATGGGGGAATTTCTCACAGCTATGATTGGGGCCGTAAAGTTCAGTTATGCATTGGGCGAATGAGGGAATTTCTCAGGGCGATGCTTGTGCCCGTGCAGTCAGGTCGCGCGTCGGGCGAATGAGGGAGTTTTTCACGGCGATGCTTGTGCCCGTGCATTCATCAGATCTCCCGGCTGTGTGCCGAAGAGGCAGCCGCTCAGGAGCAGACGGGACAGGTGGAGGAGTGTCTCAAGGTGAACCTGCTCAAGATCAAACACGACTCCTGCAAGAAGGTATGTCATCGCTCCTGATCGGATCTCGCTGACTCTCTCCCGTGCTGAGGTCATTGAGGGGCTGGGTACTTAGGGCCCTATCTTACGCCAGAATCCCTAAACCCGTTATTTGGGGATTTCGCATTGTGTAAGAGGCGTTCCCCCGCGAAAGTTGCTATCTTGCACACCTGCCTATATCCCTAAAACACCAGCGCTACCCGTTACATTATGCATAGGCGTGGTTTGGGCGTTACGCCAGTTAAACCAATCAGTGTGCCAGGTGCCACTGCCTTTGGACAGGCTGCGCTATCCCAAATCCTCAAACCGAAATCCGTGATGGAGAGAGGAAGGTCGCCACGTTTCTCCGTTGACGGTTAAATTGCCTGTGCATGAGGTCAAATCCAGTCAGGGGAGGATCTGTTTTTGTTAAGTTAATCATGAATTGTATTGTTGTTATTATTATTATTATTATTATTTGACATTGACATATTGTTTAATGTTTGGTATGTACAAAAGTAGTTAAAAAAAAAATCAAGCCTACCCCTTTTGTGATGGAAACTTCAAAAAAAAAAAAAAAAGAAAAAAAAAAAAAAATCGTTTAGCCATGCACTTCCAACTCCCTCTCCGTCTGAAATGAAGCATAGAACAAAATCCCATTTTAGAGAAATAAAATTAGGTATATGCACTGGCACTCAGCGACGTAACTTTTTTTCCCGAGCGAGAGGGGCATTTCAGAACTCTTCAGCGAATGAAGGTAATTCTGGTGACAAGTACGTGGTTTCGATCGTTTACATTTTCCAATCGGACAGCTGTCTATTTTTTACAGCAAGTTGCGTGACCGTGCTGCAAAAACAGGTGTGCGTGCTTGTCGCCGAAATTACCTTCATTCGCAAGAGTTCTGAAATGCCGCCTCACTGGAAAAAAAAAATTTCCGTTGCTGAGTGCTAGTGCATAGCGCTTTGTGAAAGCCCAAATGCGGTAGCGGGTGGTTTTAGGACCCGCTATATACGCTTTCCCTAACGTCGTGGTCAATATAGCAATTGTAGGGAATGCGATAAACACGCCCACGGGCACACCTCCAGGCGCAAATAAAGGGTTCGGCATAATGCATAGCGGGTAGTGTGGCCGCAAGATATCGTTTAGGGATAGTGAAAGCTGCTAAATGCGTAATTCACGGGTTGCGGGTAGTGGCAACGGGTAAGGCAGTGTGAAAGATAGAGCCCATCGTGTGAATCTGGGGTCAGCTTATGCAGCGCTTTTCTTGTTTTCTTGATCCGTATCAGGGCTGCTCAAACCTTTTCCTTGAGATGTTGCATCAAGTAGGTTTTCAGTCTAGTCCTATTTTTGAATATGTGATACTGTTAAGGGGCCCTCTCAGGTTCAAAATTAAATTTTTTTTTTTCACCTCCATTTTTTTCAATTTTTCTCTTTTTTTCATCTTTAATGTTCACTAAGATGTGTACTTTGAGTAATTCAAAACATTTTGTCTTTAATTTTATCATTTTTGTTAAAAAATGCCTTTTTTTTTGAAGCTCTCCCACCTCAAATAATTTTATAAGTCAGCTAAAATCTGGTGACTTTCAACGCTTGCGGCGCTGATAACTTCTTTTATTTTTCATCCAAATTGCCTCAAATTTTGACTGTAGATGTGTTTGTTATTTATGCATGCAATCACATTGGCTTTTTGTGATGGGGGCAAAGGTATCCATTTCCTGGGAGCGTATGTGTCATCCAACTGACCCATTTGAGCATTTTTTAATTTTTTTTTTCAACCACTAGAAAAAAAACAAATGCACAATATATAGAAAAATCCTCATATAATTGCATAGATATGATATATATCTAACATGGAAAAAGAATTAAGTGATTTGGTTGGGTGGTTGGGGCGTAAGGCTTGCCACTATACGGACCGTGAGTTTGCTTATGAGCGTCAATTCCATGGTAACAATGTAAATAAAAACCAATGGAATGGTACATTTTTGTGTTGAACTAATAAACTGTAGTGTTGTTATACCCATATCTGTGCTGGAACAAAGTACATCAAATGAACCTGGGAAGGACCCAAAATTAGTTGCTTTGTGTGATCTCTAGCTGACCAAGGAAGTCTGCTTTGTTAGAGTTGGAATGAAAGCCTACAGGATCATGGATCTCCAGGAACTGGATTGACCAGCCTTGGACTACACCAGTGATTAAACTAAAGCAGGGTTTGTGCTTGGGGTGTGATGATAGTCTGGCCAATCAGCAGCATGGGTTGCTCAGTTAATTGCCGGCCATTAAAGGCAGGCCTGTGTTGGGATTTGAAGGACACATTTGGGGGTTCCTGATCTCAATCTAAAGGGCTGCTTTGCTTCTCCTACCTTGCAGGAAGTGCTCAATATGTTGAAGGAGAGCAAGGCTGATATTTTCGTGGATCCTGTCCTGCACACTGCCTGCGCCTTGGACATCAAGCACCACTGTGCTGCCATCCCGCCAGGCCGGGGTCGTCGTGAGTACCCCTCCGCCCAATCACAGTACCGCATTTCCGAACATGAGAGAGAGGCCTGCATAGCGTGTCAAGACACATACCACTCATTCATACCATCATTGTACTCAGAGGATCTGCTGTAGGTCAGACAGCTGGGCAGTTGGTTTGGCATGACCTACACTACAGAACATTTTACATCCTAATATTACCTGATATCTCGAATGTACTGACTTGAATTCCCTTCATACCATTGTAACTGGGCTCATGCCCAGAGGCAGTAGGCACTGTAGGGTAGAGAAGCCTAAGCCTTCCCTAAATTTGCTGCTGTCTACGGACAAATTTGCCAGGATGTTTATTTCTGGGTTGATGAATTGCTACCGGTTGCGCGCGCCACTCAGAAGAGGGAGAGCTTATCTTTTTACGTGGACAACATTCTGTAATTACGTCTGCTGCGCAAAAAAGTGAAAAACTCAAGATGTTCTTGATGTCATTAGGCTACTGTCTACAGGTAACATTAAGTGCAAGTGGGGCCGAGTTGTGGAAGTAACTTTAACGGGTAAATAATTGCCATTCATTCCTTCTTCAACTAGCCCTAGCTAACATTAACATTACTTGCTTTTGCAATACACCAGTAGCCTATAAAACCTACAAAATGTGTTATTCATCAGCGCTGTAGGCTAGACTATTTATCAGTTGCTCTCTAGTTCGAACCGTTTAGTTGTTGGATACATAATGATCCTTGAATCCATCCATCTCAGCACTATGTAACTGACACTGGCTAGCCCTTAGCGACAGAGTAGGCTAATGTAAAATCCACCAGTTTGCCACAAGACATGAGCTGGCATTATCCAACAGTGCAAGATTACACAAAAAAAAAAACTGACGGACGGACTCTAGCATGTGTCGACTGCTGATTGGAAGAAAAGGGTCACCATGGTTTGAAGGTTACCATAGAGAAGCTGCTGACGACAGTTTAAACGCGAAATGTGTTTAAAAAGTGCTTTCCCCTTATTTGTTTCACTCCTTTCTCGTGGATGCTGTGAGGAGTGCTGACTACACGTGTCTCTCTTCCATACTTTCAGAGATGTCATGTCTAATGGAGGCTCTTGCAGACAAGAGGGTGCGTCTTCAGCCGGAGTGTAAGAAGAGACTGCAGGATCGCATTGACATGTGGAGCTATGCAGCCAAGGTGACCACTAATAACAGATGCAAATTATACTCACTGGCATGCAAATAAACGTATGCATCAGTTTCTCTGTTACCGGCAAACAGAGTGGGTTAAGTTTCAGCTTTTAGGTTGGTCAACTGAGGGTAGTTTATTTTGTTACACAGGAAACTAGAATATTCTGTATACTCCCACAACTGCTGCTTTTCTGTATCTCAAACTTGCTCTTGTCCTTTGTTTCTGTTGCTTGCTGCCAGTTACATTTTAGCCAAAAATTCTATAATTTGGAATAAAGTTTTAATTTATTTGGCTATATGCTAATAGAACGTTAACCTTGACATTTTCTCGAAGGACATGTAATCAACTGCCGGGACGGTCTTCCTGAATTGATGATCACAAGCATTACCATGTGTATCCTCCAGGTGGCGCCAGCTGAAGGATTTTCAGAGCTTGCCATGCAGGTGATGGCCTCCCCCTCCAAGAACTACATCCTGTTTATGATTGCACTGGGGGTGTGCGTCCTCTTCCTGGTGGGTCTCCTCTGTGGTCGCATCACTAAGCGTGTGACAAGGGAACTCAAGGACAGGTAGACGATGGTTTGAAGGCCACCGACTAGCTGCTTTCTGGCCCAGCAAACCCACCCTCACCCTCCACCTCCTTTCCCCGAAACTCCAGCTTGGCCTGAGTGCCGATCCAACAGCCTCTTCAACTTCTCTCTTGCCCTGATTTGTAGGTTGGGGGGAGGTTAGTGGGCTCCCGCACATGCTTCACATCGCCATGCCAACCAAGGGCCACATGGGAGCCGTTCCGTTCCCTTGTTACTCCCATCCGTCCCCACCCGTATTCCGAAACAGGACCCACCCTATCAATCCAAGCATTATAGCCCACCTGACCTAAGCTTCAAGGGATGGCTTCTCCCTCCCTTGCCCCTTAGGAAACCTCTGCGTTGAAGCGCCGCCTCGTCCATTCGACTTCCTCCTTCGTGAAAACCCAGATTACTCCAATCAACAAACTTTGACTGGACAGTGCAAGCAGTACCTGAGGATATTGTATTTATTTTGCACGTCTATTTGTTCAGAAACTGGCTGTTACCATTTTGCTTTCTACGCTAGGTATGTTTTCTGCGGGGTGGGAGGTTAGCCGGGGGGCAAGGATGATTTGACGATACTGGTGCATCCGTTTTACCCCTTTTTGTCTTCATTGGATCGCATTTCGAGTGGGCGGACGCAAGGACTTAAGTTTTGGGGGCGTCCCGAGAACAGTTTTTGTTTTGATTTTTCTTTGAAAGAATAGCTATGCCAGTCTTTTCATTTTTGTGCTCTATTTTTTGTTTATCATGATTGATCTAAAGGAGGGGTGTTGCAGATGCTTTCCACCCTGTTGATTGCCAGGGGACTGCCAGGTGTTACCGAAGTGTGACTATTCTCATCTGAGCCAAGAGGGGTCAACAGAAGTGACCCTTTGGAAGCGACGATGGCCGAACGTGCAGTAGGCTTGCTCTTGCAGTAGTCGATTGCGCAAATGATCAGCCAGTCTGGTTCCATGTCACTCTTTCAGTGCAAGACTTCAGAATAGCTAAAGTCTGTCTGTATCAGTGGGTTTTGCCCTACACTTGTGTCACAGAATTTGCAGCCCTGGCCTTAAGCAAAGCCACAGGAGACCCACAAAAGAGACTCGGTCTCATTAGCTGTGGAGAAACTTGAGGCATCTCCCGCTGTAGTCGTCTTGCTGGTGCAAAGAAAGCCGTGACCGAAGGGGTGATTCTCAGAGGAGAAGTGGGGGAGTGAAACTGCCCAGGCCTTCTACTGCAAACTGGCAGAACTGAATATTGCCCATTAAGGCCCCTCCGATTTGAGCCGAGTGCTTTTACGAGGCACCTCTGCGACGAGTTGACCTGTAACCAGGCTGGAAAAGTCATTTGTTGCATTTGCATTGGACTGTGTAAAAGTGTATCTCGATACAGAATGGCACACTGGAACATTGCTCTTTACGGCTCCATCTGTCTGTTGGGCTGTAGGCAGAGGGATAACAAATAGTAATCACAAGGGCAGGGCCAATAGATTGGCGAAGGCTGAGTTTTAGGACCACATTCTGGCCCAAAACACTCCTCAGAAAAGCGAGCGGTTCGTTTACTCCGGCAAGCCTGCATGGACATGTGTTAATGGCTATTGTTTTTTTGCAGAATGGCAAGGAACTATGTTAACAAATGGCAAATTTTGTTTTCAGATTAAAAAAAAAAAAACTGCATCTGGGTATTTGTGCATCTTAGAAGTACATTTTGATTGCTAACAGAATCATTGCACATTTTTTTGATTTTGTTTTTTATAAATTTTGTTTGGTCATAGCCTTATTTATTGTTTACTAATGATTGGGTCAGAGTTTTTTTTTGTTTTTTTTTTTTTTTTTCTTGATTGAAATGTATTCTTTTCCTGCCTTTGCTCTTCTTTTGCCTGTGAACATGTCACCCCCAGTGCTGTAGGGGGCAATAGAGCGTGGAGATTGTTTCTTTTGAAGAGGTTATGGATGCTAGTTAGAGGGCTAAATGACGGATTAGGCTTGATATTGCCTGAAGAGGGTCAGTTACGCGGGCCAATAAAATGTAAATATCTGCAGTAGTATTTCACTGCAGGTTGATTTGGACATGGTCAAGCCAACAGACACTCATGAAATGATTTGGGCGATTGAAATGAATAAAGAAACAGTCAGTGGGCAGTCTTTAGAACTGGAACAATCCTGAAGTGTGAAACTTCCTGCTCCAAGGTCATTTCTGTTTCACTCATCTTTGATCTACACACTTTGTTCACTCTTTGCATCATGCTTACTATCTCAGACATGCTCAAATTTAGTCTCCGGCGTGGTACTGATGATTTACCTGGTTTCTCTTCTGCAGGCTTCATTTATAAGAAATGTTTGAGCATTTCATTCACCACACCCCAGCCATCCCCAATCAGAAGCCAGCCAAAGGGACTGTTGATTGGAAAGTGTGGTGGACCCTGCATATTTTCTATTGGAAGAAATGGAAGCACTCAGTCTTCTTGTGTGCCTACTTTAGCAACTGCAGATTTCCCTCCAGACTGTATTTTTTTTTTTTTTTTTTTAATTTGCTGTGATTGGTTGGACTGATACCAGTGAACTGTCCTCCTCAACCTTGGACTCAGCTGGAACCTTATGATTAAAAAAAAATCCCACAGTATTGTTGGAATTTGTAAATTCACGGAAGTTTTATATAGTTCAAACTAATTGATCAAGTTTTTTTTTTTTTTTTTTTTTTTTGGTTTCACTCCAACCATGCACAATGAAGTTGCTCATATTATTCCTATCGGTGAGCCGTGCAAAGATTGTTAGTGTATATAGCTACACAAAATTTTCTTTCAAGAAAGGACCCTTGGAGCCATGTAAATGGGTTTATATTTGAGATGTGTATTAAAATTTGACTTGTGTTAGAATCATGAATGTCAATCGCATATATACTGCTCCCAATGCAACTCATATCCTGTTGCTGTGATAAATCTTTCCTTTTATTTACTTATCTCCCCCGATATGTTGTGCCTATGTATTGTGGGTAAACATATTTTGTATAGGTAACCTCTGGAAAGGATTCTGTTCACCATCAAATCAACCACAATGCCTGAGATGATGGAGCATTACCAGCCACTGGCCAGTTGTATCGTCACAATAGATTGTGTAAATCATTTCAAAGGGTTAGCTAGGACTTAAGAGTTTTTTTTTTTTCCTTTTCATTTGAGGTTTGGTTTCCGAGGCTTGTATCTTGGATTATTCTTTCCAACTGTATATATGACATACTGGGTAACTGTCATGTTCACAAAAGTTTCAAATGATTGCAGATTTTTTTATTTTAAATATGCAGTAAATTTGGATTTTTTTTTTTTTTCCTCCATTGGGAATAAACTGTAGTTTTTGCTGTATCCTGAGCTTCCTAGCCAGCAGACCCTCAGCACCCTGCAATCACTCGGCAAAGTTTTTTTTTTTTTTTTTGACTTCCTTTGTGTTGCTCAAAACCGCAAGAATTTCAGTCCTTTTCCTTCTTATGTGTCTGTGCCACAGCCGGGGACCACCAGCCAGCCATGACAGTTTGGGACATGGTCCTCTTTAGAGAAAAATTTCCCATCCCCTACAGAGGTTACTCAGAGCCCCAAATCCCCATGACACAGGCTAAAAAGACATTGATTAGTGGGGGGCTGCTCAAGTCTCAGCTCAAGGGTTGGTGGCAACACTTTTGGACTGAAGGAAGATGGCTTAAAAGAAGACTCTTAAAACCAGGAGCCAAAGTGGAAACCTCACCATTGCTTTAAACCAGTCCGCACTCAGCATCCAGTACCATTGAGACATTCTGCAAATCAGTAGTTAACTGTCTTTGTCCATTAAAAGTGAGATTTCCTCAAGTAAAAATTGAAATGGTTAATAATAATGAGAATTATAATAAAAACTGTTTTGTAATTATTTTTTTCCTGTGTATAAAGTCATGGATGTGCTATTCTTTTTGCTCTCTGATAATGCCATGAAATATTGAGATGTAACAGATTAACATTGTGCTTTTTTCTTTTTCTTAAATGTTTCTTTTGTTTTCTGTACAGATGAAATTGGACGATTTATTAATAAAAACAGTCTGCAGGTTTTCATATCTTAGTTCCTTGATTATGATTCCCTCCGACGCGCACAACAGTTGCAGAATTATAGCTTTATGCCGTTAATGAAAACGTGATGAATATTCACTTAACGTCACGGAGACATTTTATGCTGTCTCTGCTGAGGACAAAATGGAAAATTAATTCGTCCCCGTTACCAGAAATGCATTCAAACTTGCCATGGGGGAAAAATTCATGATTCACGATTACGCAGTATCTTCGGAAGTTAAAGATCATGCCTATGAAAGTATATGAAGTAGCCTTCGAAAATTCTATCCCGAAAATCTTTATTTAAAATTTCCTATATCATGCAGTATTAGTGCACCCGAAAAATGACCGTATCGCCCTTGTTCTTGTTTCACTGGGGGTAGGCCCTACATGACGTCGAAGGTCTACCTTGATGAGGCCTCACCTCAGGCCCTGTAATATTCAAAAGGTATCCAAGAAGGAAAGGAATGGAGCTCAGGGGAAAACTGCGTCCCCAGAAAGCAGCCATCATCTCTTGTTCTGCAATTTTACGGCGTTTAGGATTTCTGTAACTGTCGGAAACTTGCTTCCCTCGACGACCGCCGTGAAAAATACAAATAGCTGATTCCAGCACACACCCCTTCGCCAACTCTTGGAGGTATGTAAGCCAATCTCTCCTATGTATAAACATAATTGGCATTTTTGCCACGGATAGTACTACCGACTGACAGCAAAAAAACGTCATTTGCATGAACTTTCTTTTTTTCCTCCGAAGCAGTAATTTTCAGACACTGAACAAAATTTATTTCACCTATCATTGTGCAATGCAGCGCGACACTAATTTCGTTTCAATACCGCATGAGTAACTGCCGGTCACTTTCACTGTAGCCTGTATTTTTTTTTTCCAAGCGCAGCCATAGACTGTGGTGGAGACTGCCTTGGCGTTCTCCCATTGGTTAGCAACGTAAACCGAAGGTCGCAATCTCAAACAGCCTGGATACGTAAAATTGTAGTTCTTTTGTGGTCACGGTCGCTGTGGAAAGGTTCTTCTGTTTCTTCGCTGCAAATATCTTCCGCACCCGGTGGCCGGGCTTCACTCGAGGAACGGGGATGA
Organism: Gymnothorax javanicus; assembly: GCA_029692085.1. Lineage (NCBI taxonomy): Eukaryota > Metazoa > Chordata > Actinopteri > Anguilliformes > Muraenidae > Gymnothorax > Gymnothorax javanicus. Next base: position 15,862,633 of record CM056207.1, on the reverse strand, counting down.
TCCATTCCGCGTAGGCCGTGTGACAAAGAAACGTCATTTAAAAGTGCCTTTCTGTAGTTCCGAGCGAGTGCAAGTGCTGCCACCCCTGTTCCTCTGTTACACCATTGTTTACAGAAAACATTGGGGACTTATGAGTCGGGAAAGCGGCGAAGCCGAGGGGGCGTGGGGAGAGGACCACCAGTGATCTCTCTGACATTAGCTGGGTAAAAAGTCAGTGTATTCTAGCTAATGACTCGGAAATGTTTGAAGGTCGCGTTAAAGTGCGATCCCAGAAAAAAACAGCGAATATTCTGCGGTCCTGGCTTTAGGTACAACAGTGTTTAGCTGGGCTAACGGCGTTGAGCTAACGTCGGATGGTAAAGGAATCTCAGTCGCTCGTTGAAAGCAGTATAGCTAATATGTAATTAATAATCTGAGTTTAAACGCATGTATTGTCACGCCGTTGATTCGCTTGCTGTCAGTAGCCTTTTTGGCTACAAGCAGAAGTTGACGTACACATGAGCTGCCTCCAGTCTCAACCGCAGTGTTTTTGGAACGTGGAAATCGACCTTCGTCACTTCGCTCGTCTTTCTTTTCACCGCGTCTCGTAATATAGATATGAAATAATTTTCTTTGCAGCAATCTCTGTATTTTGTTAATTATATCTATCTATGTATCACCAAAGGTTTTCGCAGTGCTCTAGGGCCTAGATGGACTTCCGCACATAGTTGTACGTTTTATATTTAATGTATGTTAATGCTACAGGTTTTGAGTAGGGAACGTTTTTCGCACCATTATTGTCCTCAAGGTTTATGTTTCATGGGTCTTTAAGGAGAAGCCAATGAGCTCCTGCGTGCGAAGCACGGGGGTCATGTCTCCGGCGCTGCTCCGTCAAGTCCTCTCTAATTCCGGATGCTGGGGGACAGTGCCAGGTCGTCATGTCCTTTGGCTCTCTCCACGGCATCTGACTACAGCCGGGGAGCCCCACACCAGCCCTCTCCCCAGCCAGGCCCGTGTCATCATATGTGGTGGGGGCATCGTCGGGACCTCAGTGGCGTACCACCTTGCCAAGCTTGGCTGGACAGAGATAGTATTGCTGGAACAGGGAAGGTTAGGCAACCAAAACATTTTAACTTTGGAAGAACGATATGTGTGTACAGCCCACAGAGGATGTACCAAGGAGGTTTGCTAGTAATTGGACGGTCACCAGATTTGAAAAGGTGTTAATTTCTGCTCCGTTCACCTAACGTAGTTTCAAATAAAGATAAAACATGCCATGACTGCCAGTTGTACATCGAGGCAATTCAGATCCATATGAAACGAACCTAATATTTACAGACCTCACTTTATTCATCTCTGGGGGCTTTTTTCTGGTGGGCTCTGCCTGTGAAAACTGGAGGCTATGGAAACAGTTGATGCTGCTTTGTATAGGCTGTTGTCCTTCCTTGATAGTGACATTGTGCGGCTGTTTGCTGCAGGCTCGGTGCGGGCACCACTCGGCTGTGCGCAGGAATTGTCAGTGTTGCCAAGCCCATTTCTATTGAGAGCAAGATGTCCGACTACTCCAATTCTCTTTATGAGCGTTTGGAGGAGGAGACCGGTATCAAGACAGGTGGGTGACCTTTGTGCTGTCAGTCAGAAGATTAATAGCTTATGTTTTTTTTTTTTTTTTTCAAATATAAATTGGCAGAAATGTGAAAGTTTTATTATATTTTATGTTTAATTACTTCCAGTTGTTGAAACCTGCTCTGCTGTCAGGACTGTCACTCCTTCAAAATTAAAATGGACTTTGAGTTGGTTTTCCTGCTTGTGGTTTTAGATTGAATCAAAGCTCTGTATCCATTAGCAATCTAGGAGTTTCCACTTAGTGACCGTCGCTGATCCAGTTTTTGGGCTGAACGCCTGATGGTGCTGTGTTCTCAGGTTATGTGAAGACTGGATCTCTCTGCTTGGCCCAGAATCACGATCGCTTCCTCTCTCTGAAGCGCTTGGCATCTCGTCTTAAGTGAGTGCAGTCTCTCAATTTAACCTACTCGTGTGACCCAGCTGTGCTCTATTTTCTGGCTCTTATTTTGATTTTTTTTTTTTGGTCTTCTGCTTGCTCTGAGTAGAGGGCTTCATGCCTGATCTGAAAACGGCTGGTTTGGATGAAGAATCAGAATCAGAATCAGACGACTTTATTTGTCCTAAAAAAGGCAATTCAGTTTCTCCAGTCTACCGGGGAAGGTAGACTGCAGCGGGTCGCACACTGAGAAGTGCCCCGAAGAAGATTGTTAATACCCAGCACTATGGCCCGCTTTTTTGCTCATCAGCGCCTGTATTGAAGACCATGATTAGTTAAATCAGATCTAGTAGTGTTGTGCTTAAGCAAAAACCTGTATTGTCTCACACTTGCTTAATGTCAGGGTCCATGCATCTATGAATGCCTCTTGTGTTTTGTCTCTGTCTCCCAGAGTGCTGGGCATCAGCTGTAATGTTATAAAGCCCAAGGAGGTGGCCAAGCTGCACCCCCTGGTGAATATCCATGACCTTGCGGGGGCGCTGCATCTGCCTGGGGACGCAGTGGTGTCGCCGCCAGATGTGAATCACGCACTGGCTGTGGCTGCTGTCAATCATGGTGTGTGCTGGTCACATGACACAAATACGATAAATCAGCTGTATTGTGGCACCATTATCTAGTTGTCCACCTTACATTAGGTATAATAGAAACTGTTCCATGAACCCAAATCCATCCCTGGTTTTCTTTCCTCCCAGGGAAATAACTGAACGGTCAGTGCTGCTTGTCGGCTAGACTTGTCTTCACACCTGACTCCCTGTTAAACAGACTAGGGAAAATCAGTGGAGATTGGCTCACGTATTTTGATTTGAAGAACAACAATTTACATGTATATCTACTCCAAATAGCAGAGTGACTTGCCTTCTATCTGATCTGCTTTCAGGAGTACAGATTCACGAGCGCACTACTGTCAATCACGTGCTGGTGGACAAAGGCCGTGTTACAGGTGTTGAGACTGATCGAGGACCTGTTGATTGCGAGTACTTTATAAACTGCGCTGGACAGGTGAGTGCAAGCCATTGTACCATATATATTCTAACAAAGGTAACCATTGTTACTGGATGTTTCCATATCAATCCCAATGTGGCTCACCTGGCACTTCTAATCTGAGGCCCAGTGCAGTGATTTATTTGTTGAGGAAAGTGTCCATTGTTGAGGCAGGAGTGAAATCCAACTGGGCTGTCGATATCCATGTTGGTTGCCACTTACTTAACATTAGATTTAGTGCGGACTGAATGTAGTTGGGTGTAAAAAATGCATATGTGCTTAGGACTGTAATTATATTTATTTTGGCAATAGGAATAACGCTTCTGCCATGGTTCACAGATGTGTGAATAATTGTAATGACCTGTGTTCTCAGTGGGCATACGAGCTGGGTCAGGCCAGTGAAGTGAAGGTCTCGGTACCTCTGCATGGCTGTGAGCATTTCTACCTCCTCACCAAGCCCACTCCACAGCCCCTCCCTGCCAGCACTCCAGGTGAGTGCTGAAATGTGCCCCCCCCCCCCCCTTCTCCCCACATCGCCCCCCAGAACGATGGAGGTTTAGTGTCACCGTGGATGCCTGCAGTGTAATTGTGCTGCTCACAAATTATTCTGCAGTCTGTCAGTTGTGATTTCTGTTTAAGGACCCAGAATAAATGTGCCTCAGAGGACAACACATTGATAAATCTCACTCCATGTGGTGAGGGAAGCAGCAAAAATGATAAATATTTCCGGTGATTTTATAAAACGGAAGTTTTTATCCTCCACCCTCTTGTGATTCTTTTTTTTGTTTTTTTTTTCTTCTGGACAAAGTCGACTCATTTTGAGTGAACATATACTGTGTCGTCTATCATTTCCCAACCCTACTCTTGGAGTAGTCGTGCCCTGCAAAATTTGGATGTATTACTGATCTTTCACACCCAGTACAGCTCATCAAGTACTGATCAGCTGAATGCGGTGAATCTAAAATCAGCAGGGCAAGGCTACTCCAAGAGCAGGGTTGCGAAACATTGCTATAAGTCCGTCCGTCCGTCCGTCCGTCCGTCCATCCATCCATCCATCCACCCATCATCTAATCTGCTACCCGCTTTCTCATGGTGAGAGTCGTGGGTGTTTTTATGGAGCCTTTCCCAGCATACATTGGGTGAGAAGCAGGAACACAATTTGCCAGTCTATTGCAGGGATATATTTCTTTGCTTTGTCTGTAACATACTCCTACAATAATGTACTTACCCTTGTTAACGTACACAAGGAAATGTGAATGACGGGTCATTCTGTGATTATGGTTGTGTCCTGGCTGCAGTGGTGGTGGACATGGACGGTAGGATCTATGTACGAGCCTGGCAGGGGGGTGTCCTCTCTGGGGGGTTCGAGAAGAACCCCAAACCCATCTTCACCGAGGGCAGGAACCAGCTGGAGATACAGAATATGCAGGAGGACTGGGATCACTTCGGTGAGTCTGGCTGCCGACGGGACAGAGATGCTGACGGCAGTTTATGAAATAAACCACACCCAATCGATTTGCATTTTTATAGAGGAAGAAGAATTATTTATTAACCCTGAAGTCAGAGTCCTATTCAGTGTGTTGTTTTGGTCTTGCAATCATGTTAAGAACCTGTTCCATGTATTCAGTGAACTTCTCACCATTTATTTGCATAAAATTATGCTTAATATTGAACATACTTATTGTGGTCGACAATATTGTGAGAAGTATTTCCCTATGTATATTGCTGCATGAATTTTCTTGCTCTAATTCATACTTTAGAACATGAAGTATTCACTGCTGCGACTGAGTTTATAATTATTTTTATGTCCTCCTCTGAAGGGAGGGGGGACATATTGTTTTGGTCCGGTTTCCCGTGTGGGTGCGCGTTCGTGTCCGCGTCGGCGTTCCCACCATTTCCGGACCATAACTCAGAAACCATTTGATATATTTCCATGAAAATTTGCACGCATTTGCATCAGGTTGTGCGGATGTGCCTTTTTCTATTTTGAGGTTATTAACTTTTCTAGTTTCTTCCTAAATGTCTGTGAACATCAATGAAGGGCGGCTGTGTTGGTATGGAGGGGGAGACATTTTTTTTTCCTTTAAAAACAGTCTCTAGTTTAAAAAAAACAATTTAGCAATATTCCTGAAATCATGTTGTATTTGTTGTAAGCCTGTGGAAAGCGCTTTACTGTAGCCATTAGCAGGCCTGTGTTTTTCAGAGTAAACGTTAATGTAATGTAGCCCAGCAGGCTCAGGTCGCTTAAGTACCGCGGACTTCCTGAAGGAACAGCTGGCAGTGTTTCAAAATAAACCTGAGAAAGTGTGATTGATGTGACGGGTCTGTGTGGAGTCCCTGTCCTTCAGCTGAGGGGTTATGGTGATATCTGTCTGCAGTGTGGCTCCGCGCTGCACGTGTCCTGGTGTGTGCTGTCATGAACAGGTGCTGCGGCTCTTACACTCGACTGAGCTGGGAGTGCAATACCCGTAGCTTAGCGCTGTCGCTAAACCAATGCGTTCTTGTGACTTCCATTGGAACTGACTGTTCATTTTTTTAACTTGCTATTGAGACGTATGCCTTTGAAATGCCTTTCGCTGTATGTTTCGTAATAAGCCTGGACAATGTGTAGTTAAGGGTTGTGACACCCAGTAATGTGCAGTTAAGATAAGAGTTAAACGGAACAGTCTCTCTGACCCTTGAAATTGATCACGTTTAGGTTAAAGGTGCTTTGGCTGAGAATGCGTGCCCATGTATGAACATGTGCACACATGCACGCCACACGCACGCCACACGCAGTCAGAAGCGTTACAAAATAAAGTTGTTAGTTTTGTGCTCCAGCAGATATAGCGTTTTTTTTTTTTTTTTTTTTGCGAAATGCTATTATCCTCATTTCAAACTGGCAAGCTGAGAGAAGCTAGCTAACAGGAGCAATGGTTGATTAAAATCCCCGCTAGCATTCCATTCCATTCAATTCCATTCATGTTGCGGTTGTTTCGAGTGGGATTGGAACAGTCAACAGGCATTTCTCCTGTGATCTAGAAATACCTAGTACGTGCGTCACTTTTGGTAGAAACTGAGTTTAACCTTCATTTGCAGTAATTAAGAGTGGTGAAAATCTTAAAACACTAGCTATTAGTGTCATTTGAACTTTCAAAATCAAGTTTCTATCATATTTTTTTCTGTTAGGAAAAGTCCAGAACCTAAAATTTTTGTTCAATTGCAAGATCTTTGCCACTGATTAACTTACTAGGTTTTTCCAGATCACAGGAGAGTTGTAGATTAATTAGCTGAAGTAGCCACGAATGTAGCTTCTTTGGGATTTGGATAGTGGAGAGAGATGAGTGTGTGTGTATGTGTTTAAAAGCTTCGTGTGCAGCCTTGGTTTCTCTTGTGAGTGGGTGGGGGAGATGGTGTGGTTGTACTGCACAGAGCCCACATGTGAAGTGTCATTGTGGGGCTGCCTCTTCACAGGCATGAAGCTGCTGGAATGTCAGTCATTCACTCTGTACTCCCTCCCTCAGACTATCCCTCCTCTGCTTTGTGCTTAAAGCATAAAACTGCGCTGAACAGAGATGCTTATTTCTGGGAATAGTGACATAATATTTCAACACTGGGCATTTGGTGTCATGACTCCCCCAGGAGGGAGCGGAGACATATTGTTTTTGTACGGTTTCCTGTCTGTGTCTGCGTTCGCGTTCGCGTAGGGGTTCCCAGTGTTGCCGGGCTGTAACTCGGAAACTGTTTATCATATTTAAATCAAACCTTGCACACTCTTTCAACAGTGTATGCAAATGTGCCTTTTACTGTCTGTGAACATCAATGAGGGGGGGCTGCGTTAGGGGGGGGAGACATTTGTTTTTTTGCCTTAAAAACAATCTCTAGTTCAGATTGGATTTGGTCTCCAATGTGTTGTTGTGCATCACCTTTTTCTTTATGGATCAATTTTTGATTTGGATCATAATTAGCTGCTTGGTCACATGGATCTGTGAGCATTACTCAGGCTTGACATTAGCAGTTGGCTGTGGACAGAACTGCAGTTTATTTGTGACTGACCTTATGTGCAAATGTGCTTCATCATATTTGTTTTCTATCAGCCTCTTGTTTGAATGGAGCAAATAGCTCTATCTATGTCGCAATGAGCGATAAGTAATGGCACGTCATGAGTCTGTCTTGGCACGGGGAATATCAACAAAATCGGTAATGCTGCGGAATTTTCCAGATAAAGTATGAGTGACATTGGCATATTTCCCTATGCCAGGCAGCCCTGTCGTGTCGTTACTGAAAGCATTGTGCTCCGCTGATAAAATCTCATGATGCATTTTTCAATTACACGTTTTATTATTACCACACGATTTGCTGTTCTGCAAATAATACACAAAGCCTGTTTGGTATGCATTCTTGTTACCTCTTCGCACAATAGATGATTATACTAATTTAATTGGACATTGACTCGAATGAATTAAACAAGTGAGTCCACTTACAGCTTTAATTCTCTCTGCTCATCTTTTAGCATCAATCTAAATTTTATTTGTGTCATAAATATATTCAAATAGTTTTCACACAGGCTTGTATCTGCCCACACACTGGGGTCATCCTCTCTGCTGAGATTCTGTATTGCTCCCTATTTTCTCTGTTGTGGTATAACTTATTGGTAAAGAAAATATAGCACTGTTTGAGCTTTCAGAGTCCATGTTTAGCTGTCCTCCTAACTGGAGATAATGGGTGAGGGAACAGCGGTTCGTAGGATACATTTTTTTTTTTTTTTCCCGGTTTTGAGACCATAGACTGCGTGGAAACTATTGAACAAATTACAGTAATGTCTGCCATTGATTTTCCCTGGGCTTGGTCAGGCACATTTTGTCCGCCATTAGCTGAGTTCTCATGCACTGCAGTGTCGTCGTATTCACAGTCAGAGTCACTGCTGCCACAACAGAGTTGCCCAATTTATGTTAGGTGCAGTGAAGATACACCTGATTCATCCACAGAACATTTTTCTCTCGTCGAAATAACACATTAGTCGAACAGATTATCTCACAGGAGAAAATTAGTCAAAAAAACACATTCTGTATGGAGCGCACGTTTACCTGATGCAAAAAATTATTGACCGAGTATTTTTCTGTTGAAGTCACTATTGACTCGAATGGAGTATTTTTTGAGCAATGCTGGAGCCAGCCAGGGTGCCACTAGTGAGCGAAGTCTCTCAAGGAGTTCTGGAAATACTTTCAAAAACAAAGTTTCATTGTGGCCGCTTTATTGACGGGCATGCTGCGTGCCCTATGAGTGCCCTTTGAACGCTTGCTTTGTGCCCTCTGTATGTCCTTGAAGCCCATGCTAAGTGCTCTCGGAGTGCGCATGAAGCCCATGCTAAGTGCCCTCTATGTGCCTTTGGAGCCCACTCAAAGTCCCCTTCATATGCCCTCCTCGCTTATGGTAAGTGCGCGTGTTTGCCCTCTGTTTCTCTGCAGAGCCCATGCTAAGTGCCCTTCTGCGCCGCATGCCCAGCCTGGAGTCCTGTGAGATCCACCAGCTGGTGAACTGCCCCGAGTCCTTCACCCCCGACATGCGCTGCCTCATGGGAGAGACCCCCACGGTCAGCGGATACTTCGTCCTGGCCGGGATGAACTCCTCTGGGCTCTCGTTTGCCGGGGGTGCGGGCAAGTGAGTCTCCTGTGGCTCTGCAGGGAAGATCTTAGCTGGAGCATTTCACTGTTGGGCATGTAGAGGTGCTTTGGAAAAATGCCAACGACTGCAGCACTCTCTTTAGCCTCAGAGGAGTGTGTTCATTACCTCGCCTCGGAGGACCTGGGGGACGTGTTGTTTTTACTGTTTCTTTGTTCATTTCTCTGTTTTTCTTTGATGGTCGGAAACCTAGTGCCTACAATATTGCAGCAATCATTTCCAAACTTGGTACACAGGCCAGTCATGGTCCAGAATACAGGGCATCTAATATTGGAGGAAGTTGGACAGTTTTTTGAAAATATCGAGTATTCGCTCAGAAATAATTTTGTTCGCTGTAGCTTTTATTGTAATGGATTGAACGGGTTCAAACGAGGATACTGCTTTTAATTCTAATTCCTCTGAAATGCAGAACTCTAGTCATGGAGGCCCCTCCTCCTTAGTGGTCAGGAATTAAGTGTAGAGGGTGGGAGGGGGTCTGGTGTAAATTTTCAGATGTCCATAAAAACGTAAATTTTCATTCAGTTATGTTAATTTGATGTGCCTTATGTTTTTTGTTAAAACTGAGTCAACATAAAGGCACCAAAACACTTGCTGGGGTGAGCTATGTTATTATATCCCCGAAATACGAGTTTCGGGGATATCATGGTTTCGCCCCACCTGCCGCCGCCGTCACGTCCGCAGATTTTAGCCGTTAGTGTGATAACTCACAAAATGCTTTACATTGGCTTCTCCTTTTTAGCATATGGGTAGTTATGGTAGAGAAGATGAACTGATTAGATTTTGGGCAAGTATGCACTCCCATGTTTGCCACCAGGTGGCGCTATAGATTGAAAAAATCAATTTTTTAACCATATCTCTGGAACAATTACTTACACAGACCTCAAATTTGCCTCATATTGTAGGTCTAGTAAAGGGGAATCTGGTAAAAGGGGGCTTTGAGGATTGGGGAATTTCGGGGATATACCCCTTGCTGTTGGCCGCCAACAGCGTAGGCCTAGTTTTGGTAAGTTTTCTTTTTCAAAATAAACCAAATTGAAACGGTTTAATTAGGGGTCCAAGCCCGAGGCAGCTGAGAGCCACACTGCTGGGAACCCAATTGAAATCATTCAGGTTTTATTATTTATTTATTTGTCTGTTAATTATTCCTCTATTCGTAAAGGTGGTACTGCAGCCAAAACTGTAAAATTTATACAGGTGAAATCTTTAAGGGAGGTACAGAATGGTGCATGCATCTCACACACCAGAAATTACATATGTTCATCAGCTGGTGGTGCTATAATAAGCATTTTTACATTTTTGGCTTTTATCTCAGTCATATCTCAGGAACTGTTTAGGTGAGCTTAAATATTTTTTTTTTTACTCTGATTCCGTGAATTGGTTGCATCCATTGCCACTAATTTGCATATGCAAATTTTCCCCGCCATTTACACAAAATCAGAAGTGAATGTAAAATGAACTGGCTCATCCGATTCTCATGAAACTTGTTGGACACCATCTACAAACCAAGTTGACAAAAAAATTATTAATGGAATTTTGATACATCCAATGCATTAAAAAGTTATGCGTCAATCAATGGTTATGATAAATGTGATAAATTTAGACATTTAAACTTCCTTAAAGGTAGAGTCTGGAGTTTTGTCCGTTGCTGTTTGTAAACACAGTAGTCAAACTAAGCCCCTCCTCTCGGGCTCAGCGATGCACACCCCCTGTCACTGCCAGCCTTGCCGATACACACCCACCCAGCCCAGCACCCGGCTTGCTGTATCGTATTGAATGCTACTTGCAGGAATGAGTGACGAGGTATCTTGCAAATATAGTATCAAATGTTTTATCCTGTCCACATGATATTGTTTGTGCATTTGAATAAACAGTTATGCTAATAATAATTCTAATTATTGACTGTAGTAGTTTAGATGTACAGTCTAGCTTGCTAACAGACAGTTTGCAAATGTGTAAAAGTATTTGTGTTCTGATAATAACGTAATTACAATGTCTAGTTATACCGACTTACGTCCTTCATCGAGAAAAAAGACAATTATCATATGACCGTAATATGCCCAGATAGAATTTAGCGAAGCTTCCAGAGCTTCTGACACAGACTCTGATGTCAGCTACAGACCAGCGCAGCCCCGAGGGAGAGGACGAGCAACCGGAGGTCGAGGCTGAGGGAGGTAGAACGAGGGGGCGAGTTAGCAGCGCAAATGTAAAGGTGTTTACAATGTTTGATACTTGGTCTTAGTGTGTACATAAACTGCTTATACCTCCACGACAAGCTACATAGCATGCCGCTAAATAAGCAGGCTAACATCCCGTGTTTGGCACGTACCTGTCTAACCTTAAGCAGGCCAACTCCGCGTCACTATTCAGCCCCAGCCTGTCCTTCAGGGCTCGGAAGCGGGTGAAAGCCAAGCCGGTATTCACTCTGGTTTTCAAGCGTACTTTGTCTGCTGCACGTTTCGTCTCCTTGTATTTTCTTTTTGTTGGCAGTGTCCGCCATTGCTTCGGCAGTGACTGCTCCAGTCTCTATGCTCTATGCAGGCCCACAGAGCGACACGCCCTGAGCTCTCTCATTGGCTGGAGAGAACACACCGCCTCTCCGCCCAGAAACGTCCACGTCCACAACAAAACAAAGTAAAAAACCCAAATAAAGGCAGGGGGAGGGTGCGCTGCAGTCGCAGTCACCACCGCACAGGACTAGAAGTCCACTGGTGATGATTAAGCCGGATTTCATTTGTATAAGTCTAGTGTTTATTTTTGAGCAAAAAAAACTCCAGACCCTAACTTTGAGGAAAGAAAGGACCATCGCAATTTTCAGTGTGGATGATCGACAGAAATTGAGTACAGAAATTAATTTGAGAAGTTCGGCTCCATGTCTTGTCCCACACAGTGCTATTGTAATGTGTACAGTTAAATATTCAAATTGTGGAGTTCAGAGACCTAATGAGGGGTGTTTGGTTGGTTGTTCTGAACTCCTTGTACCTTAATCAGTAGTACTGCCAAAGCTGGTCCAAATCTGAGCCAATATTTTGAAGTTGGTGAGAGCTGAAAAACATTTGCTGTCAAAATGGCCGACTTGGCCCATATAAATGAACTATTATTTATGTAACCAGTAAACATTTTATTTTTTAAAAACTGTGTAAAAAAACACCTCTTTCGTCAGTGTTACATCATCTGAAATAGTGAGTTTCAACCTGGTTTCCTCAGGGTTACTTGACATGGAATTACCCATAATGATTGAGGAGCTGGATTTTGCTTTAGAGTGTAGGTAGGGCGCTGTCATAGTGCAGTACATAGCATGGTACTAATATATGAAAGTTTCCATGTGTGTAAAAGGGTGTCGGGTAAAAATGTGATGCTGTGCATGTCACTCTGGACAAGCCTGTCTGATTAATGGCTAATATACAGGAAGTGGAAATGTGTTCAGTTGCCCAGTCCTTGCTGGGCGCATGCGTGAGCTCACCCTCTCTCTGACTTTGCCCTCAGGTATCTGGCGGAGTGGATGACCTATGGTTATCCCTCTGGGAACGTGTGGCCCCTGGAGATAAAGCGGTTTGGGAACCTGCAGAGTAGCCGAACGTTCCTACGTCATCGTGTCATGGAAGTCATGCGTGAGCACCGAGCACGTCGTACATGCGACAGGGGGCGGGGCTTAGATAGGGTTTGCTTAGGTCGAGTTGTCTGGGGGTCGGCACGGTTAGCTCCGAAATGGTCGATCAGGGGATTATCGATCTGGGCCATGTCCGTCCGTCCGTCCATGCGTGCGTGTGTCTGCTCTTTGGCGGGGGACTTTAGCTATCTCCCAGCCTGTATTTCATTCGAGTTCTTTATATGCTCAAGTTTTTATCCTGAATTTACTACTGACAAATTTTCTGTTGCAGTACATTCCATTTAGAATATTTACATGAATATTTAATTAAAACTGGAATTGAATTGGAATTTACTAATTTACCCTTGAAAATCTGTATGGCGAGTCTTTGGTGCCAATTTGAAAATTCGGCAGAAGGATAGATTCTGACCTGTCATTGTACTTTTAAACTTTCCTAGTATCTCAGACCTCCTAGGGTCAGACATTCTTTGATCTCCTGTCTATAATCTGTATCTAACCCTCTCAATCTGGCTATGTAATGGTGTTTTAATATAACTGGCTAAAGTATGTCCTCATACTCAACTTGGGTGTGCTTTGCATATTGGCACAAAGTTCTCTTGCCCTTTATTAAAAGGTGATGTAAGGTCTTTTATCGGTTCTGTATAATGCAGTCCTTCACCCATCATCATTATTCTGTTTGCGATAGAAGCAGGGTAGTTTTGCAGTTGAAAAGGATGGCGCAGTGCCAGTTATCCATCTGTAATAATGGAGTGATAATGGGATCATAAATAAAACAACCTAAATCAAAACTAATTCCCCCCTTAATATAGAATTTTTTTATTGAGCTCTGTCTTCTCGAGGAGGTGGCATCAAATTTAATTTAAATCTATATGTACCGCTACTTCAATTGAGTGTGCTATTGGTAATGAAATTTCTAAGAGTCGATTTACTGTTAATTGCATCTCCTGAAAGTTATTTCACAAATTGGCATCTAGTAAGTACCCAAGACTCAAGATTTATCTCTGCTCCTGCTCTTCCTGCTGAGCACTAGATGTCTTTCACTTGTGTGCGTGTGTGTGTGTGCGCATTTGTGTATGTGTCCGTATATGGGAATTTGTGCGGGTCTGTTACTGTGAGTGTCCATCCGCACTTGTGAGCATTTATTTTCATATGTGATTGTATATGTGTGTGGATATGTGTGTCTGTGTGCATTTGTGCAGGTTGGTGTATTTCTGTATGTGGTTGTGTGTACTTGTGTGTGTGTGTGTGTGTGTGTGCTCACACATGGGTCTGTGTCCCCGCAGCCCTTCTGTACGAGCTGAAGGTACCCCGGTGGGACTTCCAGACTGGCAGACAGCTTCGCACCAGCCCCCTCTATGACCGGCTGGACACACAGGGTGCGCGCTGGATGGAGAAGCATGGGTTCGAGAGGGCCAAATACTTCGTCCCACCTGGGAAGGGTGAGAATACGCTCCAGTTAATGGGGCTTTAGTACTTTACTGAAAGATAGCCTTCCCTCATTTACATGGGACAAAACAATGAGAAGCGGTGAAGCTGTCAAATGTTCCGGTAATTGCTTTTTTAAGTGAAACGTTTGCATTCACTTAAAGCCCCAAATTTCAGGAAATAAGGTTTTGAAGGTCATCGTGTGGAAGGTAAAGGTGATATTGGGTCAGTTTTACGCGGGTGCTGAAAATCTACTTTTAGGATGTATGAAGCTTTGGCAGGTGTCGGCATGGCAGTCACCGCTTTGCTTTGAGTTGTGGCTTGTTTCATTTGTAACCTTCAAAAAAATATTTTGCAAATTGAAGTTACGCACATTTTTCTAACAGTAATCGTTGAAATTGTAATGTTAACACATTAACATTACCAGTTGGGCATGTGAAACTGGCACTTGGCAGGCATGAATGGCAAATGTTAAGTTAGGTAATTGCTGTAGGCAACTATCTGCTGTAAAGGTGTCTCATAAAAATGAATGAAACACGTTGGTTTTAGCCGCCTAGTTTGGGAACAAAGCCAGACCAGATTGGCGCAGTTAAAATACAGTATAGAAACCCTGAAAAGGGAATTTATTAACTACATCTAATGTCAATCACTGCTAACTTCGTAGTAGAAAATGTGTTGGACTGCAAGACAAATGTTATCTGGCTACATCACCCAGACGTGACAGTTAGAAAATACGGCGTTAGCTTGCAGCGTAGCCCTGCTGATTACTAGACAAACTGCTGCACTTGATTGTTGATGTTGACCAAAATGGCCAGCGAGCTGTGTAGTTCTGCCCTTGCTTTACGGCACCTCACCTCAAGCTCCATCTCAGAGGGCATAGGTGACAGTCATCTGCTGCAGAGCTGCTGACCATAGTGATCTTCAAATTCCTGCTGTTCTCAAGTTCACTCCTGTGTAACTTTGATCAATTCGGGCTTTGAGATGTTTGCCTAATTTATAGGTTGGCATAGTATTTTGCCATGGGAAGTCCATGGGAAATTGAGTCAAAATTTCAGATTTGTGATTTCATTTGAATTTGAAATTCAAAAATGCATTTGAAAAATGTGAAGCTATGAAATTATAATGAGCATAGTTTTAAATGACTTGCACAACCAGACAGGGCTCTAGTGTTGAGATGTAATGAATTTAAATTGAGGTATTTTTGCATTAAAATCCACATTTTTCATTCATATTTTCCAGGTGCAGCCACAATAAACCAAAAACCCAGCTCTAGCCAAAATCTGCCTCCGGAGATTGAGGTTGATTGTAGTAGCACTGGCACTTGTTTAGGTTCAGAACTCACTGTATTACATGGGAGGGCTGGTCTAACACACATGCGCAGTGTGCTACTGCGATCTGTGTAATGAAGCAGTTCTAACATACCCTGTACTGTCATGTGCTTTTGAATTTTTTCATTTATCACACCTGATTCTGTCAATTAGCAACTCAACTGACCTTCAGCTTTTGATAGAGCTGTCCTCTGTTACGCTAGAGTGAAAACTTAAAAGACCGAACGTAATCAGGAACAGGATTGGTTTCGACTGCTGTCAGGCTACTGTTGTATTGTCTGAACTGTTCCTCATAAAGAGATCCTGTGTGTCCACAGATCTTCTGGCCCTGGATCAGAGTAAGACCTTCTACAAGCCGGACTGGTTTGACATTGTTGGCGCTGAGGTCAAGTGCTGTAAGGAGGCAGTGTGTGTGATTGACATGTCCTCCTTCACCAAGTTCGAGCTGAGCGTGAGTGCCATCCGTCAGCTTACAGGCGTGACAGTGAGAGCTGAGCGCGAGTGCCATCCGTCAGCTTACAGGCTTGACAGTGAGAGCTGATGCCAGGCTTTCGGCCCTGAGCCTCTGAGCCCCTGTAATCAGGTTTGGCGCAGCATGTTTGTCCCATGAGTCACTCCGGAAAGTTCCTTGTGTTAATGAGCTCATGTTTTATGGGGCGCATGTGGGTGTGATACGGTTCAGTACATGGGGTCGATGGGGAACATAAATAGATTTGAGCAATGTTGTAATGCCTGAGTGTGTGGTGTGTGTGTGTTTCTTTTTGTGTGTGTGTGTGTGTGTGTGTGTGTGTGTGTCTTTTTTACCATTTGTGCGTTTCTTGCTCTGTGTTTGTGTACGTGTGTGGGCTTGTATTGCTATACTTGTGAGAACTAACTCTTGAGAAACCACAATGTTGTGAGGACATTTGGAGTTGTGAGGACATTTTGGGTTGTCCTCACAGAGGACTATGGAGGATTATGGCTAATTAGTTAAAGTTTTGGTTGCAATTACAGTTTGGGCCAGGCTCTGGTCAAGGATTGGTATAATCTGTTAACTGTTAGGTTTTGAGACAGGCTGTTTAGAATCCAAGTCAATACAACGTTCTCACAAGTATAGCTATACAAGTTTGTGTCTGTGTGTGTGTTTGTCTGCGCATGCATGTGTGTTGGGGTATGTGCGTGTTTCTGACCTGCTCTCTCTGACCCTCAGTCTACAGGAGACCAGGCCCTGGAGCTGCTGCAGCACTTATGCTCAAATGATCTGGACGTGCCGGTGGGGTCCATCGTGCACACAGGCATGCTCAATGAGAGGGGAGGATACGAGAACGACTGCAGCGTGGTCCGCATTAGCAAGAACAGGTGAGTCCTGGGGTAGGTCCGGACGTGGCTGCTGTCTCCTGCTGAAAAAGGCACAGGAATGAAATTCTGTTGTCAAAACAACCCCTGCAGTGACCCAGGACTTGGACTGAATTGCCGTTGAGGCTGGAATGGAGTGTTTCAGAGCTGGGGTGCATTTCATGGCGCAAGGTTACGAATTCAGCTGGATAGCTGTGTTTTCCATAAAACCCAGAATCACGCTTTTTACTTTAGTATGATTTTGAGGTTTTGAGAGGCTTCTGGTTTTACTCTGCGCTGTAATCTTGCTAGCTAACATAGCAATATTTTTTTATAGCAGAGCCCATGACTGGATTGTGTTCTGCAGCAGTTTGAATGAAATGTGTGTTGAAGTGAAAGGCCGCAGTGAGTCCTTGTTTTAAATTGCCCAGCTGTACAGTATTCTGCATTTGAGGAGTGTTTATGGTACTTCTCAGCTCACCTGTCAGGCTCTGTTGTTGATATGAAGAGAGATGAGGTGGGTAGTAAGACCCAAGACCCTTTGGGTTGTTCCAGGGGTTTTAACTTGAACTGTTTTTATCTTACAGTTTCTTCATCATTTCTCCGACTGACCAACAAGTGCACTGCTGGGCCTGGATAAAGAAGCACATGCCGGACGACCCCCATCTCCAGCTGGAGGATGTGAGCTGGAAGTACACCGGTGAGTATGTGCTGGTCTATCAGATGGTGGTGTCACTGGGAGTTCTGGGAATCCTCTGGAAGATATTGCTCTAGGTCCCCCTGCTGGAATATTTGCGGACGGTTTCCTGTTGTTCTCCGAATTGAGGGCCTGTAGAAATGTCTAGAGTGATCATCCCACTAGCCGCTACCCTCCTTGGTGGATAGAGCCTAGCTTCAAGCCAAGTTCCTCCGTATACTGTTATAGCTTCAACCGTAGGTTGCAGAAGAATGCTATTGACCATTACAGCTCTAAACTCTGCCTTTCACTCTCACAGCACTGAATTTGATTGGCCCTCGGGCAATGGATGTGCTCTCCGAGCTCTCCTACGTCTCCATGACGCCAGAACACTTCCCCTCTCTCTTCTGTAAGGTGAGGAGGCTGTGTCAGTCTAGAGTGGTGTTTGGTCCCAGTGTGAACAAAGACCTTAACGCCTTGATTAGATGCTCATTTGAGCTTTTGTTTCAATAACAAAACTAGTGATTACCAACCCTGCTCCTCAAGATCTACGGTCTTGTGCATTTTCATTCCAACCCTAATGAAACGGACCACATTTAACAAATGAAGATCTTATTTGGCTGCTTGGTTGAGCCTGATGTGCAAAGTTAGGGTTGGCGGGATGGTAGATCTCCAGAAACCGGGTTTGTGACCACTGGTGTAAACATTTTGAGCCCTTCAGTAGCTGGTTGGACGTGTTGCTGAGTGACTGCTGTTGTGTCCTTAGGAAATGAGTGTTGGATATGCCAATGGGATCCGAGTAATGAGCATGACCCACACAGGAGAACCTGGCTTTATGCTCTATGTCCCCATTGAGGTGAGGTCATGGCTTACCTGATGTTCTCCTCTCCTCCTCCTCTCCTGTGCCACATTCATCACATAATCTCTTCTGCAGCAATGCCTTTTCATTGTCTGTCTTCATAGTTGTGAGGTATTTCTTGTTCTTCTGTTTTTCCCCTCGTGTTCGGTGTGAATATGCTCAATGATAATTTTTCACCGGGTGAACCTGAATTCTTGTCTTTGGCCTTGTCTGTGTTCCTCTTGCAGTACGCACTGCATGTGTACAACGAGGTGATGTCGGTGGGGCAGAAGTACGGGATCCGTAATGCGGGGTACTATGCCCTGCGCAGCCTGCGCATCGAGAAGTTCTTTGCCTTCTGGGGCCAGGACCTGGACACCTTTACCACCCCTTTGGAGTGTGGGCGCGAATTCAGGGTTAAATTCGACAAGGTGGAGTTGCCACTACATGCGTTACGCTTTACCCTGAATGTCTTAAGGTTTTGTTAAACTTTTTGTGTTTTGTCATTTTTAGCTGGATGTTACATTTAGCCCTTAAACTTTAACTTTTCACTTAATTTTTCCCTTAAGTTAGTTCAAACTAAGAAAAGGTATTTTTAAATATTGTCGGACAGTGTTGCATACCTATTCTGTATTTGCTGGTTGCAGCGTTTCACTGAAGCTACATCACACTTATATAGCAGGGCTGTACAGTGCGACATGAAAATTGGTCCTTGCGATGAATGAACGAACTGTTGTAGCACCGGTGTGCTGAGAGACAGCGGTGTTGTGTGTGTGTGAGAGCGAGAGAGCGAGACGTGAAACAATGCCACCTCGCTAATGTAATTGGTAGTTGTAGTCTGTCATATGATTAAGAGACACGAGCCCACCTGCCTATCCAACACCATTTCCCACAATTCCTCCGCTGGACACAGTCGTATGAATACACCAGTGACTTGCGGTCGGAGGTTAGTTAGGTGAGGCAGAATCCTCACCGTAAAGCGAACGATTACTCCCCTTTGCTTGAGTAGCAATCAGACGATTAACTAATTTAGTAAGACTATTCGGCAGAATGACGAGCCAGTTCAAGTTTCCGCGGCGTTATTACTCAGTACATCGAACCTGAAATTCTCACGAAACTGCAGATTTGCGCGTACTTGCTTACAGGAAGCCAAAGCAAGCAATGCCATTCAGTTCATATGCGGAGTTCAATGCTTGATCAATATGCATTATATTCCCCTTTAAATACGAATTTTTTTTAACCCCTATCAAAAAAATAAGGCGTTTATTTTCAGTCTTCTTTCATAATCCGATGAACAAAAGGTTAAAACAATACACGAAATTATCGAGAGAGCTGAGATTTTTTCGATTGATTAAACGTATTTCCATCCTTGCTGTCTTGAACCGAAGCGTGTACGTCAATGAATCTTTTTGTCGTCATCACCTATCAGTCTACAGGCTTCTTATAGGCTTGGATTTAATAGTTTTGATCGTCAATCAGGTAGGGTGAATTATCCCAATGTGGGACACTGCCTAGTGTGGGACACTTAAGTGGATGTGGCTCTTCCACAAACCAATGAATGTCAGTGAAATTATTAACAAATCAAAGCTGTACTTCCATGTGATCAAAGTCACATGACCTAATATCTGTACAGTCAAAAATCAGGGCGGAGCAATCATTAAACAGAAAGCACCTTGAGTGAAGACCACCCAGAGGTCAGTGACATAGAGTTTGGACAAAATTGATCTTAAGGGTATAAATTATTTATCATCTAAAATATTCTGCTATTTTTTATTTAAATGTGTTGACGAAGTGTTTATTCATCAAAAAATAGTACAGCATGCTGTGTATATACTCTATATTTGATTTTTAACCCATTTTGTTATTGTCCCACTTTAGGACATGTGGTGTCCTAAAGTGGGACAGTATGATTAGCCTAATGTGGGACAGTTGTAAATTAGCTAGTCAGTTAAATAATGTATAGTGGGACATGATTTGCACTACATTTGTGCTTATTTACAGTTTCTCAGTGGTCTTGCGCACTATCGGAATGTTTCATGGCAACAAATAATCTATTTAGGGTCAAGTTTAGGGATGGCAGTTTGAGCAGTGGCGGGTCTAGAACTAGGAATTGGGGGGGGCGCAGACACGTACCTTTATGACAACAATTAGTCCTGGCTAGTTTGCAATCATTTTCCTTCTCTGATGCGTTTTCCAATTATTAATTAGCCATGTCAGTATTTCAACGGCCTAAATCATTGCAGGCCTTCAAGTGTTTTACTTCAGGTTAACTCGTGTTCATGAATTCAGACTTCGAAAAAAAGAAACTCATCCTAGTTATATGTTCATTTTGAATATTAGTAAAATGATTTCTCTGCTCACAATGATAAAATAAATAAAATAAATGAATAAATATAAATATTTGATTTGTCTGATGGTGCTCAATTTCCCATCTCATCCAGGAGGAACAGCATTGCAAATGGTTAAATAAATAAATAAATAATATCTATTATCATATATAAAATAATGTGGTGTAGACCTTTTAACATGGACTTCACAGTGTCCCACATTACGAAACAAACTGTCCCACATTAGGAAGATGCACCCTATAGTACGTGGGAACAGGTTGACAAAATCCAGCGATAAAAGGTTAGGCCACTGCCTCACATCACGGCATGTCTCAGGGATACACTAATAAATAACAGCATGTATAAGCAGTATTACAGTATGTTTATATAAACAGTGTGCACAGAATGCATAAATACTGAACTAAGTAGTTTAAATATCAAATAGTGGGCACTGGGGAGGTCTGTTTAACCCTTGAATGCCCAACTATAGTAAAAGTTGAAAGACAAATCTATGTATTCTGTTAATATGTCCTGGGGAGGGGCTAATAACAACCCAATAGCAATTTTTAATTTTTGGTGACCTTTGACCTCATTTTAGTTTTGTGACATATATGTCACTCTAAGTTTCTAGGATATAAAGATAACTTTTGTCCATCATTGTTTTGGTAGTTGACATATAGCTGAAGTATTAGGCATAGCTTATTTTTCATTAGCTTACCTTTTTGTCTACTTTATCCAGTGATGAATGGGTGCTGATCTATCGTGTGGATTCCACCATGGGGGCGGCCATATTGGAAAGGCTAGCTGGTGCAGCCAGTGTAGTGTCAGTTCCACTTTTATGCATCAGGTGGCAGCACTGATGGTCTAAATATGTCACTATGGGCATTAGGTTGCAAAATTTATGTGGGGTCAGTGGTTTTGACAACCCCCAAAATCGTGTGACAGATTTGTCACAGGGGGCATTTAAGGGTTAATGTTAATGCAAATTACTTAAAATTGTATGAAATTAAAGAATTCCGAGACCCGGAAAGTACTTCAATTTACAAAAAGATTATTCATATTTTATATGTCTTTAAATGATAAACTGCACTACTTGTGGTTGGTTTTAGAGATGTAACAGACGCTTTTGCAGTGCTACAAGTTTTTGTCTTGTGCTACAAGACTACGAACCTCTGTAGCACCAGTGCTATGAGCAGAAAAAGTTAACGTACAGCCCTGTATAGTGAGGAATATTCCCTCTCATGACACTATGTTTTTATGGGCACAGCATTACGTCAAATTGAAAATATCTAGATCTTGTACCAGTCGTTCTGCAGGCTTGAATAGAGCAGCTGCATTTGAAGATTCTGGAGGTTTTATGGGGTTAAAATGCATCAAAGGTCTAAGCCCTGCTCTTGCCCTCCTCAGGACACTCCCTTCATCGGTCGGGAGGCCCTGTTGCGGCAGCGTCAAGAGGGGGTGCCCCGCCGCTTCATCATGCTGGTGCTGGAGGACCACGACACGGAGCTGGACCTGTGGCCCTGGTGGGGGGAGCCTGTTTACCGGAACGGGGAGCTGGTGGGGGTGACCACCAGCAGCGCTTTCAGCTACACCCTGGAGCGCCACGTCTGCCTGGGCTTCGTCTCTCCACCCAGCCAGCCCGGGACGCCCGGGGTCGTCACTCCTGACTTCATCAACCGCGGGGACTACGAGGTGGACATCGCCGGGCAGAGGTACCCAGCCAAAGCCAAGCTTTACTCCTTCAGCTCTCTCTTTACCCAGCAGCGCCGTCGCAAGGACGACATGGAGCTCAGCAACTTCCAGGGCAAATGAGGGTGGAGGACCAGGCAAGAGACCATCCTCGCCCCACCCATCCACACCATCCTCACACGCCCTGGACCTCTGCACACCGCTCTTGGGCAATTGGTCCACCTTGGGTCTCCTTTGAAAGTGCAATATCAGCGAAGCCAAATACACCTGGTATGTTGTAGACGGAGCGCAGTGTGAAGTCTTTAGCATTTCTTCAGTGTTTCTCCTTGTCCGTCCATTTGTGTCCCATATATTTGGTCCCCAGCATTTCTGTTGCCCAGCCTTTCCTGGTCAGGTATACAGCATCACTGGAAAGGCTCTCGAGTTTTCACAGCACTGACCAGAGGGGTGTACTATGAAGCAAGTTCAATATTAGCCAGGCTTTCTTTGCTTGAGCTGGCTCAAAAAAACCCCCCTCAACTTGCGGTCAGAGATGCCAAAAGTTATGATGGCAGGTTAAAAGGAAGCCACTTTTGTGACATTAAAAACCTCGGCTGTAGTCCCAACATACCTTGATAACCCTCTAATTTCGCTTCGTTGTTCACCCCTCGTGGCCTCCGCATTGTATAATCACTGAAAAACAAAGCTGATTTATTGGCAATAACTTTGTCCCAAGATGACAACATTCCTCCAGTCTACGGTTTAGATATGCTGAAGATGTTAGATGACTCTCACTGAGTAAAAAAATCAGAATTCTGTTTTTGAGTATGAAAGTGCCCATTGTGACTGGCTTCAATTTTAAGAAGCTGTCAAGTTTTGTCAGGTTAAGAAATATGTTTGTTGTCAGACTTGTTGATGAGTAACTTGTTTGAAATTTCTTCAACATTTTGTGCCGTGGAGCTTATCCTGTTCTTCTCAGATCTTTTACATTCATGTGCAAACCTGCATGAAATTAATATCTCAGGAGAGGGAAATCACTTCTGGTGCAGTTTCGCGACTCTAAATGCAGTTCAGATATTTTTAGCTGAGTGTAGGCAACAAGGTTTAGTCTCTACATGAAAGATGTTTATTTATTATTTGTACGAAAACCAGTTAAAATCCAGTCCTTATATTAGTTGAAGTAGAACATTGGAAGGTTTTGGTCATAGTAAGTGCTTTAAATGTGTGAACACTCCAGCAGTATAGTAGGCCACCCTAAACAAACTAACTGGACTGTAACTTCTGTCCCAGTATTTGGCCTACTGAACAATATTATGTGTAGGGGGGCATCAAATTATTCATTTGGGAGATTTTGTTGTACTTTGCATCCAAGCTATCCTTTTGATGAAAGTTTTCATTACTGTGTGGTATGTAAATTAAGAGTGACCGAGCAAAATCCTGATGGAATATTTTTGTAGTGGGTGGTTGACTGTAAATGTCTGTTTTAAATTTATTGGGCCTTCAGACTCTTGGGCATTCTTAAGTGTCGTCAAAGAAATCATTATTGATTGCGCCAAACTTGCTTGAAGTGGCAAACGTCTAGCAGTGATGGTTCAAGGTGTCTGTAACACTTCTTTTGAGTGTATTCTTTGTGTTGGAGTGTTGGTATAAAGGATTAAGTTTAAGAAATGCATCTTTAAATAAATTGAAGTTTATTTTGTATAGACTGTTTGGCTGGAGGAAGGATGTTGTTTTTATAAAGTTAGTGGTTTCTGTGTTTCACAGCTTGCTCATATCAACTAGCAATTATTTATCATTATTTTACACTCTGGGGACTTTCCATTGTAAGTTCTAGGAATTAGGGAAGTTTAAATGATTGAACGCTTTTTTTTTTTTAAATTTATCTTGTTGTTGCAGTTGGCAGCCATTTTGTTAATGATGGAATGCCTTGTTTTGCCTTAATTGCACAACCAACCCGAGTTGTTTTGTCTTGTTGTGCATCTCATTTCCCCTCTGTGAAATGGAGATGTTCTGTATGTATTCTAGTTCTTGTTTGTTCAAGGAGCTTCACAAGAGTCATCCATAGTGGAGTTAACTGGGAGATCTGCATTGGGTTGATGCTCTGTTTAGTCGCAAGGTGAGGTGAAGGATTATTGGTATGATTAAGTATAACTGTCCAGGCTGTCTGTAAAAGTGTTTTACTGTGTTTGCCATTGGTGCACTGTAATGGCTGGTTGACAGTGAGTGAAAGATGTGTTCTGTATTTGTAAGTATGGAGCAGGGTGGCAGAGTTGTTTGGGAACTGTGCAGTTCATAGGTTGATATGCTCAGTCATGAAAGGGCATCCTCAGCTAAGTCGCTAATATTAATGGCTTCTGTAGATGGCTAACTGTGTGACTGATGATTCATTCATCAAATTCAACCCCTTAAATTCTAATGTTTTACCTAAGTTTTCCCTTAAGTAGGTTCTAAGTCAGAAAATGCTTATTATTTTGTGTTGTAGGACAATGCCGCATACATGCTGCATCGCACTTATATTGAGTGAAATATTGAAACCCAGGATGCCATGTTTTTATTGTCATGGCATTACGTAAAAAGGAAAATGGCTCAGTCTTGTGCATCTTTTTATACACATTTCTCTGTAATTCAGCAGGAGATATTTGGGGGTCTTTAGAATCCATGGGATCAGACAGTTTATGGGGTGGAGGAGATATTGATTAATTAATTTTCCATTTCTTATTCCCTGCGCTGAAAATGGATAAAATGCATTTATGCCCCTTGTATCCATGTTTATTGTACAAAAGACAGAGAAGAAAGACAGTTGCTGATGTCCTGTCCGAACTCCGCTTTATTTTGGCGTGCTTGTTGAGATGTACATGGCACTGGGGCATAATTAAACCTTGTCAGGAACGGGCTTGCAGTTTTGTCACTACATGGTGTAGATTGTCTCTCATCAGGAAATGCTTTGTGCTTTGTGTCTGATCATTTATTTGCACTCCGCTAAAAAGTGTTGTATACAAGCTTTTATTTCTTGCTTGGTGCAAATTAAAAATGTGATTCCTGACTGAGTTGCACTACATCTAAGGAAAAGATTGAGTGTCAAACATTTTGGGCTAAAACAAAATTTAATTTTTTTTTTTTTTGCACTTTTTCCAAGTTGTGTGAGTGTTATGCTTCGCTGTTAGAGATTAACAATGAATGTAGTCCAAATAGAAAAGCATCTATGCATTAAGATTGAAATGATGTGCCTGCGACACTCCACCAGAAGGATCATTTTTATATTGTTATGTATTTCTTGGTACTATTACTCATATTTATACTACACTGCTGAAGTAACTGGTCTCCAGTTAATTGGACAAACTCTATTACATCTATCGCTATAAGAAGGTGTTTCTTAGCAAGTCTGGAGTCAGTTTATTCAGTTGAAGTGGCGGTGTGGTCACTCCTTTCTTCCGCTTGGTCACCACCAAGGCTTTTGTCAGGACATTATACAGTCCATTCTATTTATATGCAAAGCACTGATTATCATTAGCATCAACATTGTATTCATAGTTGGCGGAAAATTCACATTTCGGTTAATGTCACATGCAGTGGTGAGCTGAGCAGGGTCAGAAGTCAAGTTTTCTATGTTTGTGTGTTTTCTTGTGTATTTGTGTCTTGGTGCGTGTGCGCACTTTATTTAGGATGATTGCGCATATTTTGAACATCAACATATAATAAAATTTCTGGATTCAGAGCCCTTCTCAGATTTACGAATATTTGCTTTGGTGAAATGTGGGTATACTTGCAGAAAAGAATTTGCCAATAGTGGCAGTTATTTTTGAATCCCCTAAGAGAGACCATTTCTGGGATATTTTCCATGCTATCTATTAACTTTTTGAGCTTGGGTGAGGTTGCATTAGTCATTTTAGCCTTTGACATAATGTCCCTGAAATTAAAACCGAAATAGGAATGGGATAATAAAATATCTTGACTATGAGCTGGGGAAGTTGGATACAGCTCTGTTGAAGCTGGACTAAATGAAGAAGTGCTTGCAGAATCTGCTGGCACTTGCTGCAGGAAAGGTGTCTGAGAGGAAATTTGATGGAAATGCATCTATTAAGAAGAGACTCGCTGAATGCTGCCCTGCTAATACTGGGGGCGTCATGCCTGACTCATTTCAAAAATAATTCTTCCGCTTCCAGTGTCTTTCACATCTCCTAGCCGACACGGGCGAGAGGTTATGACTGAAAATCCTGTCTCTCGCCTTTAATTTCCTCCATCTGCTGCTGAATCTGGGAGTTTTCGGCCGATCTTGATTGCATGAGAGGACACGCTGACCTGGAGATTTTTATTTTTTTGGCCGTGTGCTTCCTTCGTATGGTAAATCTTGTTAGCCGCCCTCATTTTGTCATAATATTTAATAACAATGACTCCTTATTATGCAGGAGATGGCTTGTTCAAGCAGGTCTTCGAATGAATCCGTTGCTATGGTTTCAGACTGTAGACCCTCCAGAACTTGAACCCTCCCATTTTCAGTGGCTGCTGAGTTCAGGAGAGCTTCATTTTAATTAGTGAGGGATTATCTACTTTTCATTTTCTAAATTTCTCTTTATATATAATTTTCTGCCGCCGTTTTTTTTTTTTGCACATTAGCCATTCACATTTGTTAGTATGTACCAATGCTATGTCCTTATTCATTTGTTGCGTGTGGAGGCTGATAACTTGCATCCTGATGTCCATGCTGAGAGCTTGTGCCCATAATGCTCTTCAAGCAGGGCTGACTCTTACAGACGGCAGAGCTAATGATCAGCTCATATGCACTGCAGCTACTTCCTGAAATCCTCCCTCTGGATGGCACTGTGGCTGAGGCTGAGGTGATGGTGAAGGGGGCGGGGGTTTACTTGATTTTATGTGCACGAGGTTGCCAGGGACTGTCAACGACTGTAAAGGGCAAGGATTGAGACAATGTGCTATTTTAGTGGGAATAATAGGGGTGGCACCTGGCAGCCAATCGAATTCCACAGGTGGTTGGTGAACCCCTAGCCACCTTATTGGACAGTGTCCAGCTCAAATCCCATTGGGCATTGGGGTGTCTGTGGCTTTTTCTTCCTACTCAAGTCAATTCGGACTGAGAAACCAGGCCCGTGAATGCATGTGTTCTCACTTTCTGCATTCGTGTGCCACATCTATCCAGAAGCACAATTCAGATTTTACATCAGCCAATCCACAGCCGGATATTTATTGAGCAAATACAAGATGAGGACCTTTTCTAAGGGTTTAATGGCATTATCCCCACTGGGAATCAAACTCGCATCCTTTGAGTGATAAGCCCAGTTCTCAAAACATTTTCTCCACTGCTGCCCAGCCCAGCCAATGAGCTGGAGGAATAACTCGAGCTGAAACTGTAAGAAACCCAGTAAACACTCTGTCACCCTGCTGTTTTCACCTTTGACCTACTCTGGTGGGCTGGCTGCCTTGGTCTGCAGTGGTACGGTCAGGATCCAATTTCAGATCATAAAGCGTATTATTGCACCGGAGGCCTGGCGCGGGATCTGGATTTACAGGAGCTGCCCCATCCAACCCTCGTATTTTTGGTTCCTTGAAGTTTAAGGGATGTTCAGTGGTGTGTTTAGTTATGGAGTTGCTTCCTGCTAAGCTCATTTCGACAGCCTTATGCTGTCCCCTCAGATTTATGCTGTACCTCGGTCCCTGTTTATTAGGATTCTCCTTCGCTGGCAGCCTCTGTGTCCCTGCTGTGGAGGGCTGTGAGTGTAAAATACCCAGGCCTATTGCTTATAGATGAGGTGACATACAGTGCGAATACAAATGAGTAATAAGGGTCATTTAGAGACATTTATGGAACATTCAAATTCATAACCTGAATGATAATATCTATCTGAAATGGCTAGAAATAGGAAAATAATATCAAATGTTTGTTTCTTTTTCACCTTGACAAAAGTGTTTATATCAACTTAAGTAGCCATACTTCAGCTGCACTCCTTATCTTCCAAAAAAAAAACCTGCATTGAAGACTTTGTAATAGTTCACATTGTGTGTGTGTATGTGTGTGTGTGTGTGTGTCCGTGCGTGTGTGCGTGCGTGCAAGCAAACACAAACGAGAAGTGTTTGCATGGTCGTTCTGTTCTGTAAAGATTTGCCTCCTGTTTTGATTTGCAGTAGCATCAAGCAGTGATACCAACAGAGTAAATTGGAAGTCCAATTTTCCCTCCTGCTTTCCACATTGTGTTTGTACAGGATTTTACATGTTGGCTGGAAGAATTTTATTTTAATAAATTTTTTTTGTGACCACAATCCGTCTCCTGTCTTCAGTGCTACATACTGATATCTACTTGATCCCATGTCAAACTGTTTTCTCTACTGTTGGCAGCCAGAAGTGAGATGAATAGTGGACCTCAATATGAGTAAACTGATAATGTACCGTCAATCATTGATGGCTGTTCTGCCTAACAGCGCTAATGTTTGCCAGGATTTGAAAGTCTCTTGCACAGTTTATCATAATCTTTTTTTTTTTTTTTTTTTTGTGCTTCTTTTCCCATCATGGTACAAAAGTTTTCATCTATTTATTGGACTTTATGGACACAAATCTACGGTTTGGTTAGGTTACATCTTGATAAGAATTTTTTTTAGTTCTCATGAATTTGCTTAAAATGGACACTAGGTGGCAGTGTAAGTTCAGCATGTGTGCTCTTGCCTGAAGATTTTTTTCCCGGAGCAGTTTTCAGTTCAAATCTGATCTTCTTGAAGTTGATTAATTACTTTTAACTCTCTTCGCTACGTTTCGCTGTGTTTTTCTTTGTTCTGCTGGCTAATTTATATCCACCTCTATGCAAAAATGCCATGTTCATTTTTCTGCTCGACAAGAAACCTTGTATTTCCTGCGGTAAGGAAAATAACTTGCATTGCATATTCCCTTATCACGGAAAAATACACGTTATGTGGACTTGTGAATGTAGCCAATTACAGTTGCGCAGTTACTTTTTAGGGTGAATTTCTCATTTGATATGCAAAGAAAATGTAAGTGCATGACAACAATATATTTTTTTTTATCTTGCTCAGAAAGCGCTGTTTAATCTGTTCTTCCTCGATATGATATCCAAGCTCATTGAGTTTCACTTGCATCCTCAAATCGCTTTTACATTCGGTGCATTTCAAAGCGTAGGTTGCTGCCTTCGAAGGCCGCATTTTTAGGGGTCGTTACTTATTCCCATCCGCTAAACTATCATTCAGGGTTAGAGATAAGGTTAAATTTAGGGTTAAGATTAGGTTTGGGGCTAGGTTTAGGGTTAGGGGTTTGAGTTAAGGTTACAGTTCGGGAAACCAGTGACGACTCGCGTAAAACAAAGCTGTTTTAAGACAAATGTGTTTTCTGTAGTGGCCGTGTGCACGCATGTTTTGCTCACGTAGACGGCGTCAAACGGTACTTGCGCTCACCCTCGTCCCGGACCCGCTCGGACCCCTAGTCTCATGATCAGTTTGGGTTGCTGTCCGGAATCTGTCACGTACAGGCAGTAACCAGATGTGGCGCTCTTGAGCTTCCATAGTCACTCGTGGCTGCCCTAAGCGGGGTCGGTCAGTGACAGTGCCTGTGTTCCATTCTCGGATAGACAGCCGACTGATTGTTGAACGGTGACAGTGCAAATGGCGCTCCACCTCTCAGCGGCTGAGATCTGCCCATAACATGCCATGGCTCTTTTTCTCTCTCCTGTGCCACAAGCCCTTCCATTTTCTGGATGCAGTAGCATTTTTTTTTTTTTTTTTTGTTAGCTTTATGTAGGCTATTGACCACACCCAGAAGAACAAGTCAAGTGTCACTGTACACATCACAAACGGCTCAATGTTTGTTATTACTGAAGTGCTTGGCGCGTTCACGTGGCGCGCGTCAGGATTACAATACCACGCACTTTTCTTTATATCCCCTCGTGCCTCACTGGAAAAGCAACAAAAATCAATCGATTCTTCTATTTGCCGCAAATACAGCACATACCTCACCGTTGCGTTTTTAATGGCGCTAAGTATACATGACAGTTGGAGCGTTTCTTCAGTTCTAAAGATAAGCTAGGTGGGTGAGGAGCCTTATCGCATCGGCGACCGATGCAGCAGGATGGCCAAGAGGAGATGAGATGCTATGTGTACAGTGGAAGCAGCCCCGCC
Organism: Gymnothorax javanicus; assembly: GCA_029692085.1. Lineage (NCBI taxonomy): Eukaryota > Metazoa > Chordata > Actinopteri > Anguilliformes > Muraenidae > Gymnothorax > Gymnothorax javanicus. Next base: position 15,832,634 of record CM056207.1, on the reverse strand, counting down.
CCCCTCAGCACACACACTCACACTCTTCACATGTAACGCAGTTGGTCACGGTAAACAGTGAGCGAGGAGGGAGGGTGCTCACAGTGGGGTCTTTGTAGCCTGGCCTTCCCTCTGACAAGCCTGCCTTTGTGGCTGCAGATCCCCCCCCCAGCTTATGTACAAACCTTTGCCAGGCCTTCTGGATCTGACGCTGCTGCCCACTGGCCCGTACCTGCTAATGTGGGAAGCGCAGGATTAGCAGCTTCAAACCTATCAGGGCTCACTTTGTTTCAATGCCAAGACTCATGGAGCAGATCTACGAGTAAGAGTTTACCTGAAAGGCGAATGGCTTCTGTTTGAACTGCTCTGTGACATTTTTAAGTTCCCATCAATATCATTCAGAGACCCTCTTTATTCGAGAGACTGAATATTTTATGACGTTTTACAATTACCCAAAGCTGCCTTCTTAACATGAATGGGGCCCTTGATTCGTTTGTAATCCGCTTTGTGCTGCCGCTGGAACGGCCTTGATAGTCATTGCTTAAGACGCCGCGGCTGTAGCGGTATCGCTCACGGTGAATAAGTCGCATCGGCGAAGATGAGCCGAGAGATTGTGAGTAATGGGAGGCCGTCTTGTGTTTCCACAAACCCGATACATACGCGGGGGGACAAGCGGCGGGGTCTCCTCCCGGCTGTGACTGGGACACATTGTGGTGACAAGATCTGGAGCCGAGCTGGCTTCTCTTGATGTCGTGAGGAGCGGGATTGAGTTACTATCAGATCCACGCTACCGGGACAGCCACTGTTCTTCAGACATCGGGCTTCCTCTGATCTGAGGCCAGCCAGCACTGCAGCGAGGTGGGCTGGCAGAGTTTGATCAGGTCACCGGGGTGGGCGGCAGGGTGAATTGTAGTCGGGTGACTCGGAGCTGGCTCATCGATGTGGAGTCTTTGTGCTGCTGTCTGTTTGGGATATTCTGTGCACCCAGGGCCTGGCTGCTGTTCTATTGTTTGCAGGCAGTGGAGCTTTTGTACAGCGGAAACTCCGATGTAAAACTCCGTCTGCATCTTCCGGCATGGCCTTGTGGTGTATGCTGCATCTTTGGCAACTCAAAACTCAACTCTGTTACCGTATATCGAAGATCTGAGGTGACTGCTCTTGCCCCCATACATTTCCTCCCTGTGGCGGCAGCCCATAAAATGGGGCAGGGAGGGGCGGGGCTCAGCTAGACCAGGGAACCCCTGACCTACCCTCACAGGGTGACTCAGTCGGGGCGAGCGGCTGAAAATTAGCACCCGTCTGTTTCCACGCCGACACACTGCCTGCCTCTGTCTGTTTCGGCTCTGTTTTAACCCTTCGCACGCCCCCTCAGCAGCTATCGCTCATGCAGAGAGGCCACGATCCATCCTGCCAAAGACTCATCATGCTGTAGATACTCCAGCCTGCCACTGCAGTTATTGAGCATCAGAACTACTGTGGACACAGTGAGACATTTATTTTAGTGTGCTGTTTATCTTTGTCAGTCCCCCTGTGTTTCCCGGTATGGGTGACGTATAGTTTATCGGATCACAGTGCTCCTGCTGGACAGCATTGGCTGACTCAGACCTGGTGCTGTTTCCCTGTATGAGCTGGCGCGCGTGTGTGTGTGTGTGTCTGTGTGTATGCATGTTAACTGTGCACTGTTTGAGAACAGCCCTTGCTCAATGAATGGTTTGGGAAGGCCCACGCAGACCCAAGCCCTGAGTGCGGCTTCACACGCTGGTGAAACATTTCGAAGGTGTTCTCTAAAACCGTCTTTGCTGCGAACTGAGCAGGCTCAGAGTTCTCACAGCTTCCGGCTGCTACTCCGACTCACACACACATACACACACACACACACACACACACACACACACACGCACACATACCTGCAAGCATGCCTCGACACACTGCAAAAACAGCAGTGCTTAGCAATGTGAGGTGTAACTAAAATTTCCACATCACATTATCACCTTGTAAAATATTCAGAGCTGAATGAGTTTTTTTGAGTGCAGTAGCTATAGGGAAGGAGCACACTTGTGAGTTAGCAGAGCACTTAACAGCAGCAGTATTCTGTAAGTGCATACAGGTGTACTGGCGACCTGATGCCAAATATTTTTAGCTTCTGCTTCATGTGAACATATTCATCAGTGCTTCTGCGATACTATGTTTTTATTCAGTATTTGTGCAATGACTGAGAATCGTAAAGTTACCTTTTAACTCAAGACATAATAAAATGCCAGAAATAACTTCGGAGAAAACTGTACCCCTTTATTATTTTTGAAAACTTACACTGAAGCACAGAAAATTTGTTTAAAAAAAAACACATTAAAACTGCATTATAAATACCATATATTGTGAAGCCAGACATGCAAATACTGTATGTTTCATCCTTCTCGCACTGAAAAAAAAAAAAAAAAAAAAATGAAAACATAATACAAAAATGTGCTCGGCAGGAAATGATGTTCTCCAGTCGTATTTACTAGCTTTTGTATAAACCCTGTAAGTGCCATTTGTTCGAATCAGTTTTGGCCTAGTCTGTAGCATGCTCCTGTGACTTGCTTAATTATTAATACTGTACACTCACAGCCAGCACAGTGCTGAAGTTCTGCAGTTCAGAGCATCAGACCCCAAACCTGAGCCATCTTTATCATGGGAATCCCCTACAGTAGGCCCACAGCCCTTAAATAAAATGCATCGGATGTGTTTCCCTGTCAGACCCTGTACTTCAGACCTCAGCCCAGTCCAGCCCTATATCCCAGTAGTCTCTCGACAGGGAAACAGAAGCCTGCTTGCACACTGTCCTCTCTGGAACTCAACTCAGTTCTCTTATCACAGGTCCATTGCCACCGATTGCTGATGCTGATTACATAAAGAACAGCTATAATACAGACCCAGGAGAGCCTTTATGTCTTAAAATGCTCCCTATCATTGAAAAAACTGACATGGCAATTTGCCGCTGTCATCTTAAAATGAGCCTCCTTATTTATGCTTAATGGAGGAGACTGCGGCCGGCTGCTGTCCTGACACTGTCCCCATGCCGAGCTCGCTCCCTTACTCCCTTGCTCTCACTCTCTCCCTCCCTCACTCATTCCCTTCATTCCTCGCTTGCAACCTTCCTCCTTCACTCTCTCCCTCCCTCCCTGGTGCTAGAAGCTGTACGGTGAGATGAAGAGAGTGACCTTGGTGAGGTATCGCCTCAGCGTGGTCCTCCTCTCCAGCTCGCTCATCTCCACCTCGGCCTCCAGCGTGGCGGGGCCCTGCACGGGGCTCACCAGCAGCAGCTGTCCCGCCTGCCGCCCCGAGCGCTGCACTGTGAAGTGCCTTCTGCCCCGGCCTCCCGCCAGCCCGAACCGCAGGGTGTCCCCCAGGACGCGGGCCGCAGACACCCGGAACAGGACCCGAGGGGCTGACAGGTTGGACACCACCGACAGGTAGTGGAAGGACACGGAGTTTGGCGCCTGGGCGCAGGCCTTGTTGTCCACTGCACACGGGTTACGCTCACATCGCCTGCATGGGGACATACGACAGAGCAGGAGGTGAACAGCAGGTGTAGGGTGGGGTTAGGCTGGGGACTTAGTACAGTGTAGAAATGAGGTTACACCCTATACCTGCCTGTGCTGGAAATGATTTAAAAAAATACAAGTTAACTGCTAAAACCACAAAATAAGCCTGTCATAACAGGCATCTTGGTATTCCTAAATTCTTATTTACAAAACCCAAAACCAGTGAAGTTGGCACGTTATGTAAATCATAGATAAAAACAGAATACAATGATTTGCAAATCCTTTTCAACTTATATTCAATTGAATACACTGCAAAGACAAGATGTTTAATGTTCAAACTGAGAAACTTTATTTTTTTTTGCAAATAATCATTAACTTAGAATTTAAAGGCAGCAACACATTGCAAAAAAGTTGGCACAGGGGCCTTTTTACCACTGTGTTACATCACCTTTCCTTTTAACGACACTCAGTAAACGTTTGGGAACTGAGGAGACCAATTTTTGAAGCTTTTCAGGTGGAACTCTTTCCCATTCTTGCTTGATGTACAGCTTAAGTTGTTCAACAGTCCGGGGTCTCCGTTGTCGTATTTTACGCTTCATAATGCGCCACACATTTTCAATGGGAGACAGGTCTGGACTACAGGCAGGCCAGTCTAGTACCCGCACTCTTTTTACTACGGAGCCATGCTGTTGTAACACGTGCAGAATGTGGCTTGGCATTGTCTTGCTGAAATAAGCAGGGGCGTCCATGAAAAAGACGTTGCTTGGATGGCAACATATGTTGCTCCAAAACCTGTATGTACCTTTCAGCATTAATGGTGCCTTCACATATGTGTAAGTTGCCCATGCCTTGGGCACTAATACACCCCCATACCATCACAGATGCTGGCTTTTGAACTTTGCGCCTATAACAGTCCGGATGGTTCTTTTCCTCTTTGGTCCGGAGGACACGACGTCCACAGTTTCCAAAAACAATTTGAAATGTGGACTCGTCAGACCACAGAACACTTTTCCACTTTGCATCAGTCCATCTTAGATGAGTTGGGCCCAGCGAAGCCGGCGGCGTTTCTGGGTGCTGTTGATAAATGGCTTTCGCTTTGCATTGTAGAGTTTAAACTTGTACTTGCAGATGTAGCGACGAACTGTAGTTACTGACAGTGGTTTTCTGAAGTGTTCCTGAGCCCATGTGGTGATGTCCTTTACACACTGATGTCGGTTTTTGATGCAGTACCGCCTGAGGGATCGAAGGTCACGGGCATTCAATGTTGGTTTTCGGCCTTGTCGCTTACGTGCAGTGATTTCTCTAGATTCTCTGAACCTTTTGACGATATTACGGACCGTAGATGATGAAATCCCTAAATTTCTTGCAATAGCTCGTTGAGGAATGTTGTTTTTAAACTGTTCGACAATCAGCTCACGCATTTGTTCACTAAGTGGTGACCCTCGCCCCATCCTTGTTTGTGAATGACTGAGCATTTCAGGGAAGCTGCTTTTATACCCAATCATGGCACCCACCTGTTCCCAATTAGCCCGTTCACCTGTGGGATGTTCCAAATAAGTGTTTGATGAGCATTCCTCAACTCTCTCAGTCTTTTTTTTTTTACTTGTGCCAGCTTTTTTGAAACATGTTGCAGGCATCAAATTCCAAATGAGCTAATGTTTGCAAAAAATTACAAAGTTTACCTGTTCGAACATTAAGTAACTTGTCTTTGCAGTGTATTCAATTGAATATAGGTTGAAAAGGATTTGCAAACCATTGTATTCTGTTTTTATTTACGATTTACACAACGTTCCAACTTCACTGGTTTTGGGTTTTGTATTTCACGCTAAATAATTGCTTATTTTTTGTTAAGCTGGATAAAGTGAAATAAGATTGCAAATGAGGTGAGAAAGTTTGACTCACTCCAAGATTTGTCCAAGGGGTAATTCAGTTTTTTATTTTTTTTTTTTTAGGAAAATGAAACTTCAAGCGACATTACATGGCTAAAACTTGTTTAAATCAACTTGATTTTGGCTGCATATGGTCCTGGAGGTGCATTGTCTTGTCTTACCAGTTATACCTCCAGGGTTTTTCTCAATATGTCAAGAAAGCACCAAAGTACCGATGTTCAAAACCAGCACAGGGTTGTCGCCTGTCCAAGCATTCATCCACTTACACAGAAGGAAGACTGCCAACCGTGAGGTGGGAATAGTGCTCGACACATTTGACAGCAACTGGAGGGTGAGCAGGGTTTCTTGTGTTTTTACATGTGTGCGCGCCGTTTTGTGTGTGTTGTCACTCACACAGGTGAGGTCTTGACGTAAGTGACGTTTCGGATGCGAGGGCACTCCACTCTAACACACTGGAATCCCCCGTATGTGTTCACACAGAGCTGGTCCCGGCTGCAGTTATGCTGTCTGGTCTCGCATTCGTCAATATCTGAGCATTAGAAGGAGAAACGCTGTTTTAATGCCCCAGACCACAGCATGGCACAGCTCCAGTACACACTGGAATGCTCTCAAGCACTTTGAACAATAGCATCACGTCATCATCTCACGCTTTCCATTTTATTAACTGACTACCAACTGTCATCAGTCATTTTACGCTGGCAGTCTGGTGACACTGTTCGGGAAAGTTTAACCCATGGAAGAGTACGTTATTTTCAACGTTTATCCAAATGCTATGTCATTGTTGCAAGACCCATGTACTTTCTGTGACATCATCATTTGAATGTTCAGTCAACATTTATGATTATGTTTGTGACAATACGACTCAAAGGGATGATGGAGACCTGGAGCTGACCTTTGCAGTTGCGGCCGTCCCGACTGAGATTGTAGCCGGCGGGACAGGTGCAGTGATAGCCACCGGCAGTGTTCACGCAGTTGTGCACACACAGGCGCCCCCCTTGCCCCATGTGGAACAGCTCACACTCGTCGATGTCTGAAACGCACAGTCACACACTCACGCTGTCAACTGTGGAAGAAGAGGATTATTTCAGTGGGGGATTCTGACTGCTTTCTTTCGTCCTGGCTCCCGCAGAACAAGGAAAACATAAAACAAGCCGGGCTTGAGTGTCACAGTGCTTCCCTGAGCTCCCATTGCCTGAACTGACAGATGACCCCTCACGTTATGTTTAAATGCTTTTGCAAAAGTGTCATCCTGTTTTGTTTTTCTTGTTTTTTTTAATTCAGTAAAACTGTATGAAGACAAACACTTTGGTTTCTTTCTTTTGGTTTGCCTCTCTCCCTTGTTGGGAATTTAAGTATTTGCCATCTTTCTGATTTCTTATTTTTTTGTATTATTTTGTGCATATTTGTCACACTTAAATGTTTCAGATCATCAAAGAAAATTTTATATTAGACAAAGATAACCTGAGTAAATACAAAATGGGGCAATTCCTTTTTAGCATTGGGCCAGGTAGGTTTGGATAGCTTTTTTCCCTTAATAAATTAAATCATAATTTAAAAACTGTATTTTGTATTTAGTCAGGTCATCTTTGTCTAATATTACAATTTGTTGATTTGAATTATTTTAGTGTGACAAATATGTAAAAAAATAAGAAATCTGGAAAGGAAATATACAGTGCCGTGAAAAAGTATTTGCCCCCTTCCTGATTTCTTTTTTTTTTTTTTTTTTTTTGCATGTTTGTCACACTTAAATGTTTCAGATCATCAAACAAATTTTAATATTAGACAAAGACAACCCCAGTAAATACAAAATGCAGTTTTTAAATGATGATTTCATTTATTAAGGGGAAAAAGCTATCCAAACCTACCTAGCCCTCTATGAAAAAGTAATTGCCCCCTAAATCCTAATAACTGGTTGTGCCACCCTCGGCGACAACAACTGCAATGAAATGTTTGCAATAACTGGCAATGAGTCTTTCACATCACTGTGGAAGAATTGTAGCCCACTCCTCCTTGCAGAATTGTTTTAATTCAGCCACATTGGAGGGTTTTTGAGCATGAACGGCCTATTTAAGGTCATGCCACTGCATGTCAAGCGGATTTAAGTCCGGACTTTGACTAGGCCACTCCAAAATGCTTCATTTTATTTTTTTTAAGTCATTCAGAGGTGGACTTGCTAGTATGTTTCAAATCATTGTCCTGGTGCATAACCCAAGTGCGCTTAAGCTTGAGGTCACAAACTGACGGTTGGACATTCTCCTTCAGGATTTTCTGGTAGAGAGCAGAATTCATAGTTCCATGAATTACGACAAGTCATCCAGGTCCTGTAGCAGCAAAGCAGCCCCAAACCATCACATTACCACCACCATGTTTGACTTTTGGTATGATGTTCTTTTTATGAAATACTTTGTTTTACGCCTGATGTAACAGGATGCACACCTTCCAAAAAGTTCAACTTTTGTCTCGTCAGTCCACAGAATATTTTCCCAAAAGTCTTGGGGATCATCAAGCTGTATTTGGCAAATGAGAGACGAGCCCTTGTGTTCTTTTTGGTCAGCAGTGGTTTTCGGCTCGGAACTCTCCCAGGGATGCCATTTTTGCCCTGTCTTTTTCTTAATGTTGAATCATGAACACTGGCTTTAACTGAGGTAAGTGAGGCCTGCAGTTCTTTGGATGATGTTCTGGGTTCTTTTGTGACGTCCTTGATGAGTCATCGATGCGCTCTTGGAGTAATTTTGGTAGGCTGGCCACTCCTGGGAAGGTTTACCACTGTTCCCAGTTTTCTCCATTTGTGGATAATGGCTCTAACCGGAGTCCTAAAGCCTTAGAAATGATTTTGCAACTCTTTCCAGACTGACAGATGTCAATTTCTTTGTTTCTCATCTGTTCTTGAATTTCTTTAGTTCACGGCATGATGTGTTGCTTTTTTGAGATTTTTTAGCCTACTTCACTTTGTCAACAGGTTTTATTGATGCGATTTCTTGATTCAACAGGTCTGGCAGTAATCAGGCCTGGGTGTGGCTGGTGAAATTGGACTCAAAAAATGTGGTTAATCACAGTTTATTCATGATTTAAGAGGGGGGGGGGAATTACTTTTTCCACAGAGGGCCAGGTAGGTTTGGATAGCTTTTTCCCCGTAAAAAATGGAATCATCATTTAAAAACTGCATTTTGTATTTACTCGGGTTATCTTTTTCTTATATTAAAATTTGTTCGATGATCTGAAACATTTAAGAGTGAAAAATATGCAAAAAAAGTAAGAAATCAGGAAGGGGGCAAATACTTTTTCACGGCACTGTACATCGTGCGTGTTGTCAACAAAAGTCTCCCTTTTCAACAGTAACCTGCCAATCTTTAAAGATCAGCTTGTTTACATTTGTACAGCTAGATGTCACAGAGTAACACACTGCGTATGTGTCCTGGTTATTACAATGGCAGAGACGGAAAAAACTTGACCACTTGGACCATTCCTCACCCATGCAGAGGCTGCTGTCCCGACCAGAGATGGTGAAGCCCGCCTCACAGGTGCAGCGCGTGGACCCCAGGAACTGCGTGCAGCGTGCGGGGTGCGCATACGGAGATTGCGGGACGGAGGACGGGGAGGAAGAGACGGGTGAGGAGGTGGTGGCGGCTGAGGAACCGTTGATTGTCAGAGTGAAGACTGAAATCATCAGATGAGGAAAAAAATGGAATAATTCAGCGTAACAGTCCTTATTTTGTCTGGTTAGTGTGAATGTTCGTGATGGTGTCTAGTCTGTCGATGTACACGCAGTGTTCACTTTGTACTCCAACATATGGAATTTGAGAACAGCAAATAGGTTAATGTAAAGACTCGCTTTTAAACCAATCCTGTTTACATCAACTGAAACAGGGAGAATTTGCTAGATGTTTTATCATGTCATACTTACAGACTAGATGAACAACAAGCCCTTAAAGACTCTATAAAAGTATGTGCTGCAGTGAGCTAAATGTTTCATGACATGAATCAGTTTTGGACAGCACAGGCCAATATATGCTGTACCCTCCACCACTGTATACCTCAAAATGAGAATAACAAGTGAGAATCTGTCTCTACATTTACTGGCTCGTTTGAGCAGGACCAGGCTAAATTAAGTTTACAGTACTGCTTGTGTGTGTAGTGTATTCTGTGGCCAGGCCAGTGAACCTCTTGCCCTCAGAGCCAAACATTACTTGTGTAATTAGACTTATGAACGCAGAAGTGGCAGCTTTCTTCTCCTGGCCAGAGCCTTTCAGAGAGTAGTGTAATGCGCTGGGCTCAAGTGTAATGAATTTGTACTCTATCAAACTTTCAGAAACTTGAGGTACTATTTGTTGAATTTGTTAGGGTGGAGGGGCAGTAAATCCACCAGGATTAGTCATTGCCTTTCATTTCTATACACTGAGTCCTGCATTCTGGTGCAGAGTGCGGCGTTACGAAACACTTACTGGGTAACAGGCATTTGCAGGGAATAACTCGGTGAGTGGGCTGGACGCTGCATTCTATAGGATTATGAAGATTGCATTTTTCCACAATCGACAGAAGTATGGACATTGAATATAGGGTAAAGTTCAAACTGTTTGGTTTATTTTAAGGGCATTTACATCATTATTGGGTGATGGTCCTCTAAGAATTTACAGCCATTTCTATATTCAGTGAATGTCCAAATACTTATTGGCTCTGTATCAGGATATCTGTTGCATGTTGAAATCTGAGCAGGCATTGAATTGAACTTCCGCCCTGAAAGGTCACAATCAAGCAGGGATTTCCCAGTACTTTAATGGCTAAATTGTTCACAGCTGCGGTGTGAACATTTGTGTAAAGCGATGATGAGGAAGACGACTTGTGCTGTACCTACATGTGGGTATGGGAGTGTGGCAGGTGACTCCTGTCCAGCCTTTGGTGCACTGGCAGACAAATCTGTTCACTTCATCCACACACGTCCCTCCGTTCAGACACGGCGTGGAAGCACACTCGTTTATCTCTACAGAAACACATTTGAAATGACTGGAAAACCCTAACTCGCTGCAGACAGATGCACATTATAAATAACTGGATAGCTGTGGTAACATTTTGATTGAGGGTCAGTCTGCTCGGTCGGGGGAAGATGTTTCTGGGTAAATGCACATTACATGAAGCGCAGGCAAAATATTGGAAAGCAGCAGGAAAAGTAATGGAACGACACATACATTTATGTCCAAATTTGCAGGTGTTCAAGCCTTCAGCTCAGGAAATGTAACTGAAAACTATATTTATATTCAAGCATTTTTTTCTGGTTATGGGTTCAGGAACATAAAGGATGAGAGTATCAAAGAGAATGATGACAGAGATTGCGGTGAGGGATGAACAGTGAAAAGGGTGACAGGAGTGACAAAAGGAATGAATGGAGGATGAGTACCAGTGAACATGGGAGCACTGGAGGGGTCGGTTGGGCTGAGGGGGTGGGGTCTGGCACTAGGAGCTCTCTGAATGGCCAGTGTTACCAGTCACTCACTCTTGCAGGAAGGCTGTTGGCCGCTCCAGCTCAGGGACTCCTGGCACACTCTGCTCTCAGACCCCACCAGCTCATATCCTGGCTCACACAGGAAGTGCATCTCGTGGCCCACTGCCAGCACCTTGCCCAGTTTCCTCCCATTGCTGGGGGCGTCCAGCTTTGGGCAGGTCACTGGGAATAGACTCAGGGAAGCTCACAGGAAAAGAAATGCAACAGTCACGGGGAAACTGATAACAATTTTCCTAACACTGGCCATTGGTGAGTAGGTCTTATCAATACATCAGATCTTCATTCATCAATTCAAGCATGAGGTTAGGTTGATGTCATAATCAATACTGGTACCTGAAAGCAATGCATTTCTGGACTGATGTGGAATTTAAAAAAACATTTCAAAAAAGGGCCTGCACTTGCTACAGAGTTAAAATTACAGTGACATGTCTGAGAACATGCAGTATTTGGTTAGTTGAGTAGAGCACAGTAATACTGTGAGTCGGGTCCACAGATTGGCTCTCCCAGTTCGGTGTCATGAAAATATGCTCGCCCTCAGAAGTGAGTTCCCCCTGTCATTATCATGCCATGATTTAATGAGAATATCAGTTTCAGAGAGAATTATGAGACAGTTTCCATCTCACTGAGTGACAACTTGAGCGAAAATTAAAAAGCACCAATTCAAAACCATTACTTAATGCCATTGCCAATATATTCAAATAATAACTTTTAATCCTGCTACAAAACCCGAAAATTTTTTGAATCATTTGTCTGTGCTAAAAATAAGCTAGTGAAACTCAATGTTACGAGTTGAAAATCTTGTTTGCTGAAAAAAGTGAGAGGGAATCAGGATATATTGTGATGAAGCAGAATAAGGACTTTAAACAGTGACAGTTTTGGGGGATGGATACAATGTTATGATGGAATTATGCCACAGAAAGCAAATCACTCAGCAACAACGCCGGCTGATAAAATGGGGGAAATGATTAAATTCACTAGTGTTTTACAAAACTAACTCTTAATTAATTGAAAGTGTTACTTCATTATCCACTGTAGGATTATTTGTACTGAAAAACACACACACACGCAAAGAAAAAAAAAACCCGGCAAATTCACGCAACAAAACTACTCCCTGTGGTGACAATAGCCATACTGCCGTTTTCCTGTCGTAGACTGGTAGGCTACGGCAGCGGAGGGAGGTGAAAAAAGTTTGGAATTGTGCAGATTCCCCTCCGGTTGCTAGGCAGCTCCGCAAACGGTTGCTGCATAAAGTCTCAAATTGTTCACCATTGCTGCTTAAAGTCTCTAATAGTTAATTGTCGCTGCTTAAAGTCTCTAATTGTTCACCGTCACTGTCTAAAGTCTCTAATTGTTAACCATCGCTGCCAAAAGTCTCTAATTGTTAACCGTTGCTGCCTAAAGTCTCTAATTGTTAAGTGTCACTGCTTAGTCTCTAATTGTACACCATCGCTGCTTAAAGTCTTTAATTGTTCACCATCTCTGCTTTAAGTCTCTAATTGTTAACCGTCACTGCTTAAAGTCTCTAATTGTTCACCATTGCTGTTTAAAGTCTCTAATTGTTCACTGTCGCTGCTTAAAGTCTCTAAATGTTCACCGTCACTGCCTAAAGTCACTAATTTTTAACCGTCACTGCAGTCCCTGATTGTTAACCGTCGCTGCCTGAAGTCTCTAATTGTAAACCGTTGCTGCCTAAAGTCTCTAATTGTAAACCGTTGCTGCCTAAAGTCTCTAATTGTTAACCGTTGCTGCCTAAAGTCTCTAATTGTTAACTGTCGCTGCCTAAAGTCTCTAATTGGTAACCGTTGCTGCCTAAAGTCTCTAATTGTGAACTGTCGCTGCCTAAAGTCTCTAATTGGTAACCGTTGCTGCCTAAAGTCTCTAATTGTTAACCGTCGCTGCCTAAAGTCTCTAATTGTTAACCGTCACTGCCTAAAGTCCCTGATTGTTAACCATCGCTGCCTAAAGTTTCAAATAGCTCACTGTTGCCAGTCCTGCCGCTCTGTCGCAGCGAGCCGCTCTGCAGGAGGGTCAGCTTCTTCCTCAGGGAGCGCAGGCCCTGCAGGAACGAGGCCTCGTGAGCCGACAGCAGCTTGTTGAGCTGACGCAGGGAGCTCTGCACTTCCAGCCGGCTGGGGCAGTCCTGCAGGAGGTACAGAACTTTCAGTGGAAAAAATTAAAAAATCAGCATGTACATTCTAAAAATGATAATTACTGGGAGCTGGACCAAAATGCGAAAGCAAGAGAACTGATACTGCATACTAGAAGCTGCTCCTTAGAGCCATTAATTATAATCACCATGGTGCGGATGAGCTTCCATGCAAACTGATTTAACCCCTTTGCTCAAAAGCCAAATTTGGCTATTTATGGGTTACCCAATTTGATGCTTTATAATTCAAGATTTAAGCTTCATAAAGAGGACGAATGTGGCTCAACTCAGAAAAGACACTTACAGCATTTAGAACTACATCGTATTTCAGTTTATTTTCATGATTTTGGGAGAGAAAATGGGCTGTAAACATAAAAAAATTTTCATGAGAATTCACAATTGAAACTGTAAAAAAAAAAAAAAAAAAAAAAAAAATCTGAGGATTGAAAAATGGCTGGGGGTTAAAACAATACATTTCTGGGATAATAAACTCCTAGACCACAAGTACTCCTCATCTGAACATGAAATATTAAATTATCCACTTTTTATAAGCCAAATAAGATAGCGATTCAGGTGGCTCCCCAAACTCCCAGAGCCTTGAAAATGGCACACTTTCAATTCATAAAATAATCATATTTTTAACGCAAATCAACTTTGTACTCATGAAATTCAATATGAATGGATGATTTTCTGGTTGAATTTAGCATGAGTTTATCAATATAGGCGCAGCTGGACATCAATGGTCACCAGTGACCTCTCCAAACCAAAAACATGCCTTTTCTCCACGATAAAGTTCAGAGTCTCGTCCATTTATCTACAAAGCCGCATCAGCAAACACAGTTACTCATTAGAGGAACTGCTTATTTTACGATCAGATTTTTCACTCAGACGGAAAGCTTGCTGTTTACAATTCCGATCATCCCAGCAAAACGCAAGCTTGTAACAACGCTTTTCACGCCCTTTATGGAACAAGTATAACTCAGGTCACAGTAATAGCTGTTCGCACTTTAAAAGAGCGAAAATGCAAGGCATTCCGTTTCATTGAATGTGGTATAAATTCTAAAACTGATCGCCTAGTTAAGAAAAATGCCAGCACACTGCAGTATCGACTACTTTTTTGTTACCCAATGCGACAAACTAGCTCTGTGATCTCGGTGGTAAACCAAAAATAAGAAATAGCTGGCTAGTTAGCTAGCAGGCTAAAAGTAAGATAGAGCTACACCATACAAAGACAGCTTTACTCACTTTTCAAAAGAATTATTGAGCTGCTCCTCAAAAGTATCATTGCTGTCAGCCCTCCTGTCTGTTCCATTCAGAATAACTGCTATTTTCCATCTCAGAATCACATTTCCATCCCGCAAATAAGCTCAGCTCTCCAGGCTCAGTTCTGGAGGTTTTTTGTTCCCATGCAACCACGTCAGTCTGAGCTGCGTAAATTTTATTGAATACAACTTAACTCTATTACGCAAGTATTTTAATTTGTTTTTTAAGGTCCAATCAATGTCTTTCACCTGCTGAGGAAAGCTTATACTGTCTGCAATTGGATAAAAATTGTGTCAACCAACTGGTAATTACCAGGAGAATTTCACGTGGGCGTGAACTACAGCTGGGCTTTCACGCAGATACCATTGAATCACCATTAAAGTGATCGGATTTCCGTGAGAGCTTGTATGAGGCTCTAAAAGACAGCTAAATTCTTCAACCGACATATCTACGCATTAATCCACGATAGGAAATTGCATTTTTTAATATGTGATGACTGAAATTGATAGTAGAATGACATAGTGTCAATACCATGGCGAATTTTTGCCTCAGGAAACTGATTTTTTTAAATTTTTTTTTTTTAACTACTTTGAATACCATTGGGTCACTGTAACTGAAGTGGTTGCTACAGAGGACAACGATTTTTTCTATCGCAAGAGATCATTTTTTTAAACTGCTGGATAGATATTATGGGCAAGGATATTGAGCAGTTTGCACATCAGGCTTAGCTGAGGAGTTTAATTCATGCAACTCCTGAAAAACAGGGATAGGAGTGAACTTGTAAATATTCTAGACTGTGTTCTGGCTCTGCTTGCTTGTGAATATTCAATAACTGATCCGGGGGTGCCATCTAGTGATAGAGTAGTGCAACTGCGTCCATAAAAAGAGCTGCTCTATGTCCGCAGGCGTCTACATCTGCAGAAAGGCGTTAATGAATACAATGATTTTGGTGACTTTGGTACTTCAGATCTTAGATGAACCAAGCGGCATCTATACTACTTCAAGATCCAAGTTCAGTTACCAGGACACGGAATATTGGGCTCCCCTAAAAATACAACATTTTATATGTAAAATATGACATAATTTGCTGTGATTTTTGAGCATAAAAGTGGGTGAATGGTGAATCGAGCAGTTTGGCCTCTATAAGATGTGAGCGTTTCGGCTCAAAAAACTGCTCTGAACAAAATCAGCAACAGTGTTTTATCATACTGCGATTGATGAGATGACTCAGGACTGGACCCTGTCGACTGTGTTTGCAGGTGGATAAAAATGATGTTTATGCAGGAACCGCAGTTTGGTGGAGATGTGAGAAATCTGTTGGCCCTGCGTACACTTGCATGACGTTGATGGAGGAAGCATGCCCACATGACCACACTGCAGTAATGAAAGCTGTGATTGTGCCCCAGAGCAGAATGGTCTGCCTGTAATGGGATTGAGCCAATGAGATTTCAGGGTTCTAATGAGACCACGCCCCATAATATCCATGCCCCTGGCCTGTAAGATCACATGACTTTATGTAGAAAAGGCTTCCACCTCTCTCTACAGCGCGAGCATGTAGAAAACAGTTTTTAAATTTCAACTGTTTACAACATTTCTCAGACTTAAGAGAACAAATGGCAAATTCAGGCAGCAACAGCGAACGCTGCTCATGGTTCCTCTCAGGTTCTGGGACAGTGTCGGCTTTCAGTTCAGGGTCCAGGACTTCACAGTTACAGAGAGAAGTTGACATCAACACTTTGAGGGATGGGGGGGGGTGCGGTCACAGGGGGAATAGAACTTTAGCTTTAGGTCATTAGCTTTCCATCACAAAACTGCAATGCCACTGGACTGAATTCTGTTTGCCGCTCACATTCCAAAACTCTGTACTTTTCTATTTGGGTATAACATTTCAATTAATAATTCTCCCAAATATATTTCAATGATACCATGAATTGTATATTTCTTCGAATGGAAAAACTGCATAATCTCTTAACTCAGAGTAATTATGTACTTAGAAATCCTCATTAGTCTACAAAGTTATGTAAGCTCTTTTGCTTGAGTTAAAATCCTTTAAACGAAAACAAACTTGGCACATCTCGTTGTTGGTCCATGACCATAGTGTTAGCACAATGTATAGATTACTGCTCAGCGGATCAGTTTGTAAACAGGGTGTACTTCCTGTAATCGCAGAATCTTCATAAAACTGTAAATATTTCACACCACTTCAAAGGTCTTAGTGCTGACACTACAGATCACTAGAACAACCCCCTGCAGATTAAGTGATGTGAACTCACCTCGTGGGATGAGATCTGACTGACGGCCACTATGCCACCACAACACCGCAAACTCTGTCATGCAGGTCATCCAGGGTCCAACCCAATGTAGGCGTGTGCTGTGTCTTTCATTGGTGGATGCAAGTGAGGTGTGTGCCCTCACGTAATGAAAAAAAGTGTTTTCATCCGGCCGACCTTTTATAATTAAAGCAAATGTTTATCCTTCCTGTTCAAAACACATGGATATTAAATGGATGTGTTGCGAGAGAGTGAGGTTCGGCATACTGATGAAATTGCTGTTTGTATTTGACCGTAATGTTCTCTTTTTGCCAGAAGATCTCACAAAAATAATTTGCTAGTTGTAAAATTAGCGAGAGGACCTCTGTGGTCCAAGATTTTCACTGAAGTTTTTATTTTAACATTGAAAACCTTTAACATTAAAACTTTTCAACACATGTTTACCACTGTTCATTGATAGGATTTACAATATTTGATGCAACCCATACAGTAGCTCGCCATTAATGATTATATGAGCTAAAAATGCAAATAAAGTCTAAAAATACAGCTGAACTTTCAAGGCATTAACATCGAATGTTAACTTCACAAGGATATAAATTTCTCATAAACTTCTTTAAAATTTTATCCAAAATGTTATCAGCCTCTAGATGTTGACCACTGCAATACATCTATGAAAGAGAGTTCAAATGCACCCCCCTCAGTACAATCACTGCTATATTTGATTTCTCATTTTTTGCTTTGGAGCCTGCAAGAATGGACCTGTGAAATGGGCCTGAACCCTTGAGATTATTGAACACGTAGTCTGGATTGTCGTGCCTGCACATAAAAATAGTTTTACAGCTTGTTAAAGATGGTTGTTATTTCGTAGTCCAGTTGTTCAAGTAACATGTTTGCGAAAATTGAATTCAGTTGGAAACTCTCGACATGAATTACACCTTCACAGTGATCTATAATGACCAGGATGTAGCAAGAAAGCTCATACTACTTCTTGAGCAGCGAGATGTTTTCCCTCGATTTCAGCCGCGCTTTAGGACATGCAGATGTCAGTGCCAGCCGCTTATATATATGTAACAGCTGCCCGAGCGTAAGCTGGGGGCGTCAATATGACACTAATTTTCTCAGTTCAGCTTTGTAACTGCAAATCTGGTGTGATGCTCGCCTTTGCCCTCCCTTAGACTTGAATGGACTTCAAAAAGTGGTGTCAAGTATTTGCAAAGATATTTCCTGCCCACCACGCTTGGTTTGTTCAATAATGTCATCAAGTTTTGCTGTGTGCAGTACAATATTTCTAGAGTTGACCACCTCTTTTATTTATTTATTTATTTATTTTTTTGCTCATATACATTTGGATATAAGTAATCTTGAATAATTTCACATTGACCAGGAAATGGAAATATTTTGATTCCAAATATTTTGAAGGATGGTGCACAATGTGTATGTCTATAGGTCCTGCGTTAAAGATTTATATGAATACACGTTTCACAGATATCGGGAGTATTGCAGACGTTAATCAATGTAGTTACATAGATGATTTTTACACACGACTCTCCGTTTTTCGTGATGGTGTACTTCAAAAGCCTGACAAAGAAAAAAATCTGACATTAGTGCACAGACCTTCAGGCAGTCAGTCCCCAGCAGCCAGTTAATTGCGTTGTCTCGATAATAACTTTCAGAGAGAAAAGGAGGCTAGACGCAGCACTCACCTGTCCAAAAGAGGTGTGATACAAACACAAAATCGCCAGGAGAGCGCACGTCCGAATCATCATCTCAATCCACAAATCCCTTCAGATCTTCCTTAAAACTGAACTATACTCTTTTTCTTAGATCAGGTAAATGAAATGTGTGACATCTAATTTTCGATGACTTTAATACAAAAGCAACTGGTTTAATGTCCTCTGAAACATGAATTCATTTCCTTGACCAACATCTTGCAAGAGTGTACAGGCAGCTTAGTGTTTTTCCCCTTTTCCTTTTCTGGAAAGCGCATGCCAAATTTTTCTCCCCACAAAAAGCCGCCCCGCGGTGGTATTTTAAGCTACAAAGAAAAACAAAATCCACCACTCACTGCGCAGCGTTCTCGGTATTTGCTAATAAAAAAGCGTACCAAATAATAAAGAAACGTATTGATCTCAATTTTATGGAAGGTAACTGATGACTCGTCCAAGATCATTGAATGAATAAAACTGTACGAATGAAGGCTGTTCACAATTACGTAATAGGATTGATACTGGCCATTTCAGGATGGAAGCAGTAAAGCAACGTTTTCTACAAATACCACGCTAGCCTGGGGCCTTACAAAACATTTCAAGCATATTGGCCGATGTATTACCTTTCAGTGTTAATTTAATGGTGCTACTTCAGACCATTCGAATGAGAGGTTTAACTATGCCTATGTTACATTTAGTGGCATGAAAGTCTATGGACCAAATATCAAACATTGCCAACTATACCGACTCAGTTAATATGTAAGTCACAAAACATGTCATATGGACTAAAGTTCTGACATTCGAGTATGACCCATGAGCATTAATTTGCAAGCAAGCGTTGCAAGCCAGTATTAGGTCAAAGTATGTGCATTCGTCAGTCTCGACCGTTGTCTTCACCGCGCTGCCTGAAATTACAGGTTGAAACCCCGTCTATGGAGGGGTGTGGTCCTTCTTGTCGGCTCTAATAAGCCAGCTTTTAACTTCAGCTGCGGAATAGCGATGGAATCATGATGTCACTGTTTTGAACATTTCCACAAGGTTTCAAGTGGCCAATCCTCGAGTGAAGTTCTGTAGTCGCTTTAAACCTCTGTGGTAAAGATGTAAGGAGTGTCAGCAGATTTCTATTCAAAATTACCCTCTTAAATTCGAATTGAATTATATGGTCCCCATTTGATGCCTTAATATATTAATAGGCTAAATACAGAATGTTGTTTAAGCGACGCAATTTTTCTGTTTACCGTTCCTGGTCCGGCTCTATGGATCTGTAAAGTGCACACTGTCAGCTACATTTGAACGCAACTGCCGCGTATCCTGTAACGAATTAGCTCCCTGTTTACACACGATCTCTCCAGTTTATCATGAGTTCATGAGCATGAAGGCTGACAAGACGGTCTGTTGTCAATTCTTGTGGAATTTGCATTTGGAATCGGTTGTTGATGAGTTTCATCAAATGTCCGTGACATTAAAGCGATGAATAAATTGTTTAGGAACATATACCCACAGTATTATAGTACAATGTAGTCTGTAAGAACGACGGAATTTTGCGGAACACACGCAAGCCAGAAGTACAAAATGCTTAATTAGGCCTATAATTTAAATTAATGAGACAATTTCACAATTCACTCGTTTTCATTTATGAACCATATGCACCGATGAGCTGATGCATTAAAATCTCTCTCTCACACACACACACACACGCACAGATGAAGCAAATAACTTTGATTATGTTACATCAATGTCGCATACAGGCCTGCTGGCAGACCTTTAAGGTAAGCTAACTCTCGGTTCTTGCAGTCCTATGTGGAAGAAATGGGACTCGATCGACTTTGACAAGGTCCAGATCGTTATGACTTGAAGTGGGAGTCAGAGAACCACTAAAATAGCAAGGCTCCTGGGCCACTATTAATCAGCCGCGATGAATTGGCTTGTTTGAAGAACAGGGGCAATGACGGCTATCTCGTCTGGTCCAAACTGGCAGAAGGACAACTGTGGAAGAAGTTGCTTAGAATTTTAATGATCCGTGAGGAATGTGTCACAACACAGTGCATCGCACCCTTGTACGTCGAGTGCTTTGTAGCTGCAGACCAGTCACAGTGACCATTCTAACCCAGGTCCAAGCACCTAAAATGAGAGGGTGAGTGCTGGAATTGAACCACAGAGCAAGAGAAGTTGCCCGGTCCAGTGAGTCCTGTTTTATTTTGCATCATTTCCATCAGCTGGGAACAAGTACAAAATTTCCTGAGGGAGGAGATGGCACCAGGATGCACTGAGGGAAGAAGACAAGCTGAAAGAGGGAGTGTAATGCTCAGAGAAATGTTCTGCTGGGAAACCCTGGATCTAGGAATGCAAGTGTAGGTCAGCTTGACCTTTACTATTTTTGCATGAGGAGGGGGGATCTGCACAATATTGGACCAGTGGTTTTAATGTTGTGGCATGATCGATGAATATTTCCCTTTACATTCAACCTACTTATTACCTTGGTAGAGCCCAGAAATCCACCGTAATTACACTTTATACTTTAATTATACCTTGGAATATTGAAGTAGTACTACTTATTTCCCATTTAGCCTACCATATAATGCATGAAAAGTATTTGTAACAATATTTAATGACGGGTATTTTGGGACGCTTTTCAAAGCAATAGACCTAATTAATCCTGGATTTTCCTTTTTTTTTCCTCAGAAAGGCATGTACAACCACAAGCACTGGTGCTGCCCAGCATAAGGTGTCAATACTAGAAAATATCCGGTTACTCGGCACAGAATATGGAAAAGGTCTGCCCTCTACAGGTAATTCGTCTTTTTCATCACTGACGTCTGAATTATGGCCAAACGAAGGACACGCATGTAGCATGATTAAGCATTTATGCTGAGCAGTGACTTCTGTTCAAATCATGGAAAATAACATGGCGAACTCAAAGCGTCTCATTAACGCTTTAAAGTTTTAAAATTTCCAAACAAGGGGGAAAAAAAACAGGCGTGTTTGGATAGTGCTAAGTTTCTGGCATTAGTTGATGCGGGATTTCTCCCAAGCTCAGAACGCGTTTTGCCATACATCCCGTAGATGACAATAGACATGACCTGCATACTGTAACATGAGAATAATATCCTACCTCTGGAACTCAAACTTTAAAACAGTAGTGCAGAAGTCCTGAACTCAGGATGGGAACTCCTCGTATCTGTTTCGGGTTGCACCTTTTGATGCATGTCGGCCAATTTGACGGATAAAATCAAGCTGTGGGTCCCTGTTCCGACATTTTCAGTCAATATTATGTGACAAAGAAATATCATAAATGTTATATAAATTACATGTCAAATATGTGTGAATTTCCGTCTTTCTTACCCAGCTGAAAATGCAAATTTCATGTAGAAATAAAACGGCTTTTTTAAGAAATCAAATGTTTCTTCCCAGTGTGGTGGTGGTGTCATTGCCTTGTTTACTTGAACCTATGAAACAAGACAAGTCAGAATTTCTTTCAGAGTCGTCTTGAGTTGCTTTGAGGTTTCTTCAGCCTAAATAAGAATTCACACGGATGTGATCAGCCAGGTGAAAAATTAATTCCGTCAGTGCTGGTGTCTGCATGGTATCCATTCATTGTTTGCACTTTTTTAAGATAGAAAATGCATTCGGTTGTGGGAATATTGGAATATGGTAGCCAATCCTTACAGAAAACATTATGAAAAGAATACCCTAGAGATATGGTTTTAATTTATAAAACTTGTCAAAACTGAATTTATCAGCTGGAAGAGTAAAATTCAGTTATAATCCTGTTATTTATTGTAATTGGAAAACTCGAACCATGAAAATGTATGACAAACATATTAAAATGTAAATGAAAATAACAAAACGTAAGAGGAAATGAAAAGAATACTTTTTTGAACATATTTTCTTCAAGCTCTGCACGTAGGCTAACTCGAGAGGATCTGTTAAAGAAAGGTTTGTTTGTTGATTTTAACTTCATAGGCCCCCTTTGTTTTTTGTTTGTTTGGGTTTTTTTATATTCAACCAAATATAGGCTAATTCAAATATTTGCAATTTATCAAATTTAGTGATGATATGATGGCCCATAATACTAGCTATTTGTTCGGCGCTGTGTCCGAAATGCTTAATAAGATATAATATACAATGTCTGAAGTAAGACCATCATAGTTTGAAACTCGCGTGTCTCTGCTCATCATAGTCATTTAGGCAATTTCTACAAAATCACATGCAATCATATTGTCGCTTTGAAGATTAGGATATCAACAACGCCTGATACCTGTGAATTAGCGGTCGGCCCATCTGCCATACTCTTAAGTGCTGAGTGGCTCTAATTCGTGCCAAGCCTGTGTGTAGCTTCCGGTTTTATCATGTGCCATTCAACTTTGTTGCGTGCCTGAATAATAGAATGGGTGGGCCCAATAGTAGTGTGGGGCTTCGTGTCGAGTATGTCTCTGCTATTAGAGAATGTGGCGTGATGACAGTGTGCTGTTTAGACATGAGGGAAGTAGTGCAATTGTGGTATTTGCTTCTTACGTTTTCTGTAGTTCTCTCCTCCTCATATTCTCAGGGGAACTGGATATTTAACGAGAAGCGAGTCAGTAACGCACCTGCGAGGGGTAAGGAAGAAATGCTTGTTTTCAGCACCATTCCACGTAAACAGCGGGGAACCTGAACTGGCGGTTGAAGTGTTGACTGTCCATACGACGAAACTTTGGAGGCTTTCACTGGAGAGCTTCATTTGAAAATACAATCATCAGTGGGCTATATTTGATTGAATAATTGCACCATCAAAATGAAATAACAGAAAAAAAAACAGGAGAACGTGTAGTTATTTGAAAGTCACTTCATGGCGATAAGGGCTGCATAATGAAAGTGGGCTGTAGTGCCAGATAATACCTGAATCAGAATAAAATCTTCATTTAACTTTTTATTTATGCATTTTTTTTTAATGTAGCATGTTGTAAGGCAATTGTAGATGCGATATTTTGAGCTCAACTGGCACTTCGCTTTAAACATCAAGCTTGAATCCAGTCAGAGCAATGCACTGCTGGACGTCCGTTATAGTTTCACTGAAACAATGCATATGTATAGAACAGTGGTCGACACGCGTTACAAATGTGGCCAAGTTTGTTCTTGCTTAAATGATAAAAGCTGTTTATTTTTGCTTCAAATTTCGTTTCTCGTCACCGTCCAGCGACCCTGCACTGCGTTACCATGGGGATTTGTTCTCGCTGAAGTAACCTCGCGCCTCCTTTCATTTTAGGGCTTGGACCGAAGGAGCACTTTCAAATTGTTACTCAGCATAATCGGCTTCGGAGTCGAGTCAATCCCATGGCAGCAAACATGCAAAAAATGGTTTGTTGTGTGCCTTTTTAAAATTTTCATTCAAGTGATTACACCAATCAAATGTTTGTATACGGTATTTAATGTCTTCACCCCATGTCAATAAAAGTGTCTGTCGTAAGCTAAAATCTTTTTAAAGGCCTACTTAATTAAAATTAAAAAAAAGATGTATGTTGTACTTACATTAATAATATGCATACCTGCCATAAAACGATGATCTCACTTTTGTTATCTGATTGGATTATTTATGATTTCTCTTCATTGTTATGTATTGCATTATATTTGTGATTTCCCATTTTGCTAACGTTTATTGTTCTATAAATTGATAGCCTTCTTTGGCTCAGTGACTCATTGATTTGAAAAGAGGAATGTAACTGGCACTGTTATTATTTTCACCTGCTGGACCATATTGCTGGAGGAGAGATGCATGCATATATATTTTCAGTTTGTATTTTTGTCAAATGTGTCATTGACACAAATTTGTTATCCATCAGCGGCCCTCTGAATATTCCTGTAAAACAATTAAATGCAACTTTCCTTGTATAGTGGTATGCATGCCAGGCCTAAAAATCACATTTTTACCAACCTCAAACACCTATATATCGAGGGCTGACTGCAATAAATAGTTATGTCCAGATGTTTTACATTGGACATAACATAACTGTTTATTGCAGTCAGCCCTCGATATACTGTAGGTACCACGCTCCATACAGATTGCACAAAACATTTGTTCTGCCTCTCTTCAGTGTCCAGTTCTTTGCAAAATACTAGCTTGACCTTAAAATTGGCTGCATGACAGCACGGTCCTGAAATCCAGCAGTAGTTTTGTGCAGTGTAATGAATTCTGACTGATCGTTCTCTTTTCCTTTTGGAGGGTATGAGAGCCCATCCATGGCTTGGGCGGCCTTATTTTAAATCTGTGTCCTCATCATGCCCGCCCAAACCGATTTCCTCTGTCAATGTGCTGATATCGCGAAACCAACAGAAACAGCGGGTTTATTGTGCGCTCAGGTTCTGTTGGCACTGAAAACACAGCTGTTTTTTCCAAGCTGCCCAGGAGCTAATCTCGCCAGCCATAAACACATTCTGGAGAACATCAGCTCTGAATGTATTTTTTCTCCACCTTGCGCAAGGCAAGTCTTCACAGCACAGTTCAAACAAATGGCTGGAATAATTGAGCCACTGTGGGTCTTTGAGTCGTTGCTTAGCTGCAGAGAGTGGATTCATTTACTGGTATAAGCCTCGCCTGTGAAACAAATCACTGTTTGCGAATCAATGAATTGTGTGCAGATGCAGTAATGTAGGTACCTGATTTTCAGTCAGTAAGTTCAGCCTCGTGGATAAGGATATCCTCACAATTTGCCCCAAATGGCATTCAATACCCCGATGCATTACATCTGCAAGTCTTTTCAAGTTAAATTTATCTGCCCCCCACCCCCCCTCAGGCAAATGGAAAGACGGATGTTTTATCTTACCTGTATTTTGTATGACAATGATCTGATATTGCCAAATCTCATCTAAACAATATGAAGCAGAATTTTTGATGTGTACATGTTCTATGTTTTGAAGAGGAATGCATTTAATAATACTTCCTGGCAGGTAATTCTCACTAGCTTTTAGCTGAAATCAAGACCGGCTGATGTGGAATATTAAGGTACTGACTGATCAATTTAAAAGGCTCAGAGCTTTAGCTGCCTTGCGATTACCCACTAAATTTTTGTATGGGAATTCATAAGCACACTGTGATTGTCTGTGACTGTACAGAGATTACAGAATCAAAGGGGACTCTGCCCCCTTATCTCTGTCTCCTAAGGAGATACCGTCCTGTATTTCCATATGAAAAATTACTTTCAATGACTTTCACAATTCGTCCTCTGGATTTTCCCAATGCAGAGACGGTGGCAGAGGATGACGCTTGATATGTCTTTTGAATTTGTGCCACTCAATCTGACTTCAAATGCGCAGCAAAAGATGGATTATGCTTCAGATATATTTAATCTATGGGATGGCATAAGGTGGATTTTCATAAATTGTGTGTGTGTGTGCGCGCACATGCGTTTCTGCACCAGCATGCAAGACAGACCTGCTGGACATTTTGACGATTCATCTTTTTCTGAGACAACAACTGAGAGGGAAATTCTTAGCTACCTTTGTGAGATGTCTACGTTGGAATACAAGTAATGATGTATAATTAATATTAATTTGTAAATGATGAAAATCAAAATTGCATATTAATTTTAGGTGTGTTTATTGTTCTCGGTGTTTAAAAGACACTGTGTGCTGTGTTCTCATAGTGACTGTCCTGCTGCATTATTGTCAATGGAGTCACTTAATGCTCATTTGCCATTATCTGTTTATGTTCTGGCAAAAAACATGAAAATTGAGTCACCATTGTGATACATTTGGCATTTATTTTGTAATTCTTCAAAATAGCTACTATGAAAATATGTTTTTGCATCTATATCCTTTAAAATAGTCATGGTTTCACAGCTGTATGTCCTGGAAATTTAGTAAAGGCCCCTATCATTTCACCAGGTGAGCAGGTAATTAGTCTTTACAAGCAATTTAGATCTTTTCCTTTGTGACATCATATGGGGAAGTGACCTCCCAGAGGAACGAGGACGAATCAACTTCAGCCATCCAATTAATCAGTTCCTTCATTATTCTGGGTGGTCTTTATCCTCATGTGATTTTTCCAATTAGAGATTTTGAAATGGCTTATTATGGCGAATTGGCTGTGCACCTGCTGATATGATAGGGGACCTTGAAATCATGTGAAACGTATGTTTATCACATAACTGTAGTACTTTTCCCATAGCCCAGCTTATGACATATACTGATATTACCCTAGGTACATATCACTTTTGTGAAAATTTCATTGACTGCGAGCCTGGGGGAGAAAAAATCGCTCTGCATTACGTCATGCTGTTAATATTATCAAAACTGAATACCAAGTGTAACATTGGTTAAATTGGTATGGCTCAGTGCTGTCGCAAGGTAGTTTACGGAGCTGTGTCATGATGACTGCGCATGCTCAGAACATCGAAGATTCATAGCCTAAGAAAGTGAATCTGCTTGACAGCAAACCGAAATCTGATTCCATCCTTGCCAATGCACCTTTGTTTTGCAGTGTATTTTTATATTTTTAGTTACTCAGGTATAATGCTTTTCATATTAAGGAGTTTTCTATGGAAATTCTAGGATTTAAAGCATTATTTTATCGGTTTAGCTGAAGGACATACAGAATATAAGCTGGTTGGTGAACTGTCAATAAACATTATTGAAGAAGAAGAATACCTTCTTCTATGATTTTTGCGGTTGGTGAAAAGTTTACATTTTTCATATCCTTTGGCTAAAGCGCTGAAGTAGTGATTAAATTTCCTAATTTCCATAGAAATCTCTTAAATATAAAAAGCATAATGCCTGAGTAACTACAATATATACAGTAAATACAACCCAAAATGATGACGGATTAGCAAGGATGGAAGTAGATTTTGACTTTCAGTCGAGCAGACACACTTCATTCAAAGCTGTGAGCATGCACGGTAATCGTGACTTGGCTCCTTGAAGTGCCACTCACATAACTAAGTTAACTTCACTTAGCTAGCTAACTAGTGAGCATGCAATTCTTTTTCTTAACCATTATGTAACAGCAGTTTGTTAGCTAGCTACTCAGTTGACTGAATTTACAGATTCAGCAACTCAGCAACTAAGTTAGTTAACCGATAGCATTAGCTCAATGCTAACACATAATGGGCACTAACGGGAATTACATTTGTTTTCCATTAAATTAAAGAATTCAGTGCTGTGATAAACAGAATTTTATACTCATGGTCATTTCATAAGGAAGTTATGAAACTCGTTGAGTACGTTTTGCGTTTGTTGCTCCTTAAAGCTCGCAACAATCGCAAAATCTATTCAAATTGTTTCATAACTTTCATATGACCTGCCCACTCATGTATGTGATCTCTCAGACTGAAGTGGCTCAGGAAATGTAAAAATGTTTTGATGTCTTTATGCAATAAGTTCAGGCATGGCTTCCGAAGACAGTATATATTTTCGATATTTAGGCAGAGACGCATTTAGTATGTCATGCTATTGAAACGTTAGTTATTCCAGTGATGAAAAGAGGACCTGAGTGTTTTTGGTCATTCCATATGCACTGAGGGACATCTTGTGCGACCAGCCCCTGAAAAATTGCTGAAAAAGTGTCTGGTCCACTCTGACTCATCTAAGGGCTCTTCACAGGAAATTATATCAGTCTGGTGGCTGGTCTAAATCCAATGTTTTGTTTTTCTGTTTTGGGGGTTGAAGGCAGTGTTATTCGCATGAATGGATAAAAAAGCATTCACCATACAAATGGTGACCTGAACTGGATGTACTGTGACAGGGCTTTAGCCACTCTAATGTTCACTGTTGCTGAGTGGCAGAAAGAGAGGCTAGGAGGTGTTGAAGGCCTGTAAATGGATTTCTGAAGGAATGTCAGGGGGGCTGCAGTGAGAGAGTGAGGACAGATGAGGGTCGTGGGGGGGGGGTAATGGGGTTTGTTTAGCCGTGGAGGGTTATTGACAGCTTGCATAGATTTTTAGATTTCAGTAATGCGAGGGGAGTTGTTTGGTTTTTATGACACCCCAGTCATCTCTGCCAGTGAGCCTCTCTGTTGCAGTAGTGTATACATTTCAGGCTGGTAAAATGGAATAAATTCTAGGGGGGGGGCCCCAACATGAAACCGTATCTGGGGAAACACCCCCCTCGGTTCTCACCCTGAATGCCGGAGTGGTGGCAACTGTTGCCGCGGCAACATGCATTAGCAGCGTGGACATCTTTACATTGAGCCCGCACATTCCACTGCCACTCGACAGTCTCGAGACTCTGAGGGGGGTCTCTTTTCAATGAACGAGGCTCTTGCAGGCGCGCAGTCCCTCTGTGGGCTTCGAATAGACTCTCCTTTCTTGTTTTGCTTCTTTGTTTTTAAACACAGAAAGGTTTTAGTGACCTCCGCGACTGCCGCTCATCGACAGATCGTGTGAAATCGGGATGCTGACTTAAAGAAGGCTTGGCTGCTTGCAGATGTTTGTCGCATCTGTGCTCACTGGGCTGGCAAAGGCATGAGTCGCCCTTTGGCTGACCCAGCCTAAAAGCACTCTTCTCCATGGAAGGCTTGTACTCCGCAGTTGTTCTGAAAACAGATGGGCTTGGCTGTCCAACCTTGAAACGGCTCTGGGAGCGGATTTTTTCTCAGCTGTCTGATTGGTCCCTTCCAGCAGGACCTCGTTATCATGTCTTGATTTTTTTTTTCACCTGACACTCCTCCCATCCTCCCTGCCAGGCTTGGCACAGCACATCCCAAAGGAGCTTTGTCTCACTCTTCAGATGGTGTCCACACATGAGCAGAAATTAATTTTCTCCCCGGATCTTTCCAATTCTCCAAAATCTTCAGTTCAATAAGCCTGCTGTCCAGCACATAAATTACATTGAACATTTCATTTAGTAGGAGGACGTTACATTTGTCAAGAAGACAAAAACAAAGGCGGATGCCTTGTCAGGCCGATTTCCTTTGTGAACGCTTCGTCACAAAGAGCCCGGCTAATGTATCATTCATCCGCTTGATTTACAGAGCTCTCAATGCGCTCTCTCTGGTTCAGCACTGACATTAAAGGAGAGAATGTTAATGGGCTGGCTAATCTGATCCCACCACTTTAGCAGCTATACCTCTCATCACCCTGAGGATAATTAAAGTACGTTTCCCCTCTCCCGCTGACCCAATCCTAGCCGAGCCCCCCCCCCCGTGTCCTGGGACTCCCCTTCCTGGCAGGATTTATGGATTTCCCACCCATTTTGGGGCTCTGACAGCTGAACATGGAATCTTGGAGCCTCCTGTGCCCCTGGCATTAGTAGCAGGCCCTGCCCAAAATAAGATAAAAATGCAGAAAAGGGAGAGGAAGAAGGTAGTCAAAGGGCATAGGGGATGTATGGAAATACCCAAAAAATGCACCTTCCTTTCTTCCACCACCACCTCTTTTGCTACGTGGAAGTACTGGGGGGGGGGGACAAGTGGAGGGAAGGAGTACAGATATTCTCAAGGCTGGTTACACTCCCCATGAGATGGGAGATGTGCATTCTGGGTACCGGACTGGGAGCTATGCAGTCACCCATGCAGCTGCTGGGACTTCAAAGCATCTACTGTGACCGGCCCAGGCCCCTTGTTTTCAGTTTCCACATATATCATTGACCTTTATTGAATCATATAGGTCAGCTGAGGACTCCTCTTTGTTGGGGGATGATTTCTGGTGACAAAGTGGATAGGGATTACAAAGAGGAGTTGAGCCAATCAGGCAAGAGGTTCTGCCATTTCAATGTAAAAAAAAAAGTATATTGGTATTTGGTTTTCGCTGCATTCCTTGGTGAACGGTAGTGACCTGCCAGGTTTAGTTTCGCCAGAGACTTCTTTTTCCTTAAGTTTTTTTTTTTTCACAGTTGTATGAGTCTCCATCTTGTTTCGGTGGCTTTTTGAAGTGAGCTCTGGGTAGTACAGGGAGGTAAAGACTCCTGGCAGCGCAGGCATTGTCCTGTGCTCTCCATTGTGCGCATTCATCACCCTGTCAGGCTGGGCGAGGTGTAATGTAATCTCTCTGTGCACTATATGGGGCTCCTCTCTGTGTCTCTCTCCCCGCCCCCAGGAGTGGAGCGAGAAGCTGGCTGTACTGGCGCTGGAGAGGGCCGAGTCCTGCACCTCCCACGCTGCCCCACAGCTTCCACACCCCGACCATGTCGGGTGGAACACCCATCGGGCTGCCGTTGGGACCGTGTCGTTCGCTGATGTCATCGACACCTGGTTCAGGGAGGGGCGGGACTACAACTACCTGACTGGCCATTGTGAAGACAACAGCACCTGCCAACATTACACTCAGGTGACCAATGCGCAGAAAAGCCGTCACACTTGTCAATTCTGACAAATTGTGAAATGCTGCGTAAATAACTCCTCTCCCCCCTGCAGCAAATTGTGGAATTCTTGCTTCTCAGGTCACTGGCCGAATTCGGCAGTGGACATGTTTGGGTCAGAAAGTGCAAGTCCTACCATGTGTCTCTTTGGCCCATGAACTCAACTCGCTGTTTTCACAGTAAAGCAAATCCATGCAACTTTAGCAAACTACTTAGGGAAAACTATAACAGTATTTCTTTTTATACCTAAGAGGCTGCTGAATACTCAATTGTGATTGGTTGAAGAACGTTCTAGGGATGTGCATTATTGTTCGGAACTTCTCAACTATTTAGAAGTTCCAAACATGGTAGCTTTTTGACACTTTGTTTCAGTTTCCCACAGTAGATTTCCGCGCTAAATTCAACTTACGAACATCAGTAATGAAAGCTAAAATAGATATGGATTACATTTTTGAGTTTTCTAATACGACAATTTAAATCTTTATGACAAATGGGGCAAAAGCGCAATGCAACAACGACCATCCAGGTGGAACAGTGATGTTTAACCACAGCTTTTGCATAGCAACAAAATTAAATGGAAAAAAGAACCACACTCTTACACATAGCACCAGAAATTGCTGCTGTTTCAAAGCTACGTAAGTTAATAGTGGCGGAAGCAAAGAGTCTGCTTATAACAGTTTTTGGGCGAAAACTCAAACGTTTTGTCCCTTGCTTGGCATATGCAACCATGGTATAAGCGGAATATTCAACTCCACGCTGGTCATTATACAGGAATAATTGCACTGCTAAGTGGATAGTGAGGTGTGCAATGATTTTTGAATGATGACCAGCATGTTGTTACTTATTGGTAACTTGATCCTGTATTTTTCTTCATGCTACATGCACGACTACATGAAAACTCAATATATCAAGATGAAGGCACAGGTTGTTGCACTATTTGTTATGACTTAAATAGGCCGATGCGGTAAATTTTGTTATACCTGAAGCACATGCTAACACTCTTCTTCTCCTGCATGAATTTTCCTGTTTCTGCGAGGCAGCTTGTCTGGGCGACCTCCAGTCGAGTGGGGTGCGCACAGCAGACGTGCCATAATGCTGCCGTACCGTGGGAGCTTTATATCTGTGCATATTCACCAGGGTGAGTGGCCTCATATTACCCACCTTCATCCAAGTCCTCTGAGTGTATATTTCCTTTACTGGGTTGCATGCTGTACAATGAGCATCACTCCTAGGTTATGTTCAGTCTGGGTGATGGTATAAATTTGATACGGCATTGTAGACTTATTTCATAGAATTTCTTTGTCTTCAGGAACTTTTCTATTCATCCCACAATTTATTTTATGAAATAAATTGTATTTTTTTCCACATTTTTTTCCAATTCTTGCTCAGTACTCACTTTTTATCAACTATATTTTTGTTGACATAATAGAAATTGAATGATGCCAGCAGCGTGGGTTAGACATGCTCAGTACACAGATTTGGTACAGTGACAATTTTGGCTGTGCATGCTAACGGCGTAAGCTATGTGTGCAGTCAGCACAGGTTGTGAATGCTAATATTTCAGGCCGTGTTTGCGTCAGTGCTAATGCTCTGCTCCTCCAATGCTCTCAGGGGTAACTGGGAGGTGAATGGCAGGATGGTAGTGCCCTACAAAGCCGGGCCGTACTGCTCCCTCTGCACCTCAGCGATGGCAGGCTGCCTCCGCCTCTGGGACCACATTGGGGGCCTTTGTGGTGAGGTGCCTCAGCCACTGCCTGAGCCGCTGAAAGTTTCGCCATTCGCTGACGGATTTAAATGAAACTTTATTTATTTATTTTGGGCTTTGTACTGTCTGGCTCACTTACTGAGGCTTCAAAGCATTCCAGATGACAATAGGGAATGGGCCGAAATAGCTGGGTATTTTCTTTTTGCCAGGAAATATAATTTAGGACGCCCCTTAGAGCAGATTCAGGGTTATATGAAGTGAGAATGAGAAGCTTACAATGTGTAGAACAGCTAAGTACTGAGAAAACCACTTGAAGTTTCTCCCCTGAATAATATTTGCTCTCAATAGAATCCATGGAGTATGCTACTTATAATTGACCATCCAGCCGTGTCTTGTCCTGTGTATTATACTACAACTCCTCCAAGTCTTTGTGGCGGTTCCTCTGCTTAGAACCCTACAATTAGCACCCTTAAATGGATAAGCATATAGCTTACTTATTGTTGTTTTTTGATGATAATTCTCAAATATGTGCCCAAAAAAATTGCGTTAGCAGTGCTGTTCCATAACAAACCTAATGAATGTATGGTACGAATGAACTTCTGTTTGCTAATTCTGTCATGTCTGGCAACATCCTATTTATGCTAATTTTGTTTTGTAGCTGAAAAACAGAATATTAATAACTGAATTTTGAAGGGTGTATAAATAAAAATGTTTGATTGGCATGTTGTGATCAAAGTGTTTTGCTCACTTTGGAGCAGGAACAACTTGACACAAGCTTCTCTTCCCCTTTTTTGGCAAGTGGTTTCCTGTTGTAATTATAGTTGATTATATTTCCCCCATTACAAAATGACTGGAATACTTTATTAGTAACCATCAGGTTATGTCGTTATGCAGATCAGCACAGGTGCTTAGTCAAGGGTGGCGAGGAAAGTGCAAACTTAATGTTAATCATTGGAGTGATAGTTCTAATAGTGAGGACTTTTTCTTAATTTGGCGCGTGTGTATGTGCGTATGTGTATGTATGTGTGTTGGTTTGTTGGTGTGTTTTTTATAATTGTTTATGTCTGTGTATTTGTATGTCTTTGTATGTGTGCTTGTGTTTGTCTCTGCATGTGTGTGTGTATGTTGGTTGTGTGTGTGTGTGTGGTTGCATGTGTGGGTGCTGGCGTGAGTTTGTGTGCTTGTTCGTGTGTTTATGTGTTTCCTTGCTTGATTGCTTACATGCCTGACTGTGTTGGTATTTGTGCATATATCAATGCTTTTTTGTGTGCATGTGGTGCGTGTTTGTGTGTATGTATGTGTGTGTGCATGTTTATATGTGTGTGCTTGTCTGTATGTGCGTATGTGAGAGAGTGTATGTGTGTTTGTGTGTATGTGTGTGAGTGTGTGCATGTTGTGTATGCTTGTCTTTGTATGTATGGGTATGTGTGTGTGATTGCCTTTGTGTGTGTGTGTGTGTGTGTGTGCTTGCCTTTGTGTATGTCTGTGTGTGCGTGTGTGTGTGCGTTTAGAGACCCCTCGGAACCCGTGTCGGATGAGCTGTGGGCAGCACGGACAGCTGAACGTCTCCTCCTGCCTGTGCCTCTGTTCTCCGGGCTTCACTGGGCGCTTCTGCCAGGGTACCTGTGCGCCAGTGTATCCTATTAACACCACAGGCATCCTCTCCTCCGCTGCACTCTTTCATTACTGAGTCATTTCAGGATAATCTGCACTGTACGTGTGTCTCTGTCGATGCACAGTCCTGGCGGCCTATTTATGGTGCCGTGAATTCATGGTGCTGTGAAATGACACAATGCAATCGATGATTGTATTTAGTACTCGAAGAAAGTGCACTGACCGTATGACTGAATAGAAGAGGAAGATAAATAGAATTGTGTGCAGTTCATTTTTCGGTCTTTGAGTAATTGAATTGGCTGCAGCTTACGGTTCTGTTCAGTGCAGTTCAGGTGCATACTGGATGCAGGCTTGGCTTGGTGTTTTAAGTATACGGTTGTGTACTTAAATTGTGTCAGTGTTCCAGTGTGCAGCAGTATGCATTATACACGGAAGTGCACTCTGAGTATGTCTCTTTTTCATTGTGCTGCAATATACAGTGTGGTAGGCAACATACTGACATTGTGCCCGTGTTCCAATGTGTTGCAGTGTGGAGTGTGTATTTCAGTGTACTCAGTATGTCTCTGTTTCATTGTGCTGCGATATACAGTGTGCTGACATTGTGTCTCTGTTCTGGTGCACTGCAGTGTTCGGTGTATATAACAATGAAATTGACAGTGTCTCTGTTCCAGTGCTCTGTAGTGTTCAGTGTATATAACAGTATACTTGACAGTGTGTCTCTGTTCCACTGCATTGCAGTGTTCAGTATATATATATAACCATGTACTTGACAGTGTGTCTCTCTTCCAGTGCGCTGCAGTGTTCAGTGTGTCCATGGACGGTACAGAGAGGAGGAGTGCTCCTGTCTGTGTGATGTGGGCTATGGAGGAGCCCAGTGTGCAGGTGGGGACTGACACTGCTTTTAGTATGAGACATTTCATGTGTACTCTCTGCTAGGGGTCACAATCAATTGGATCTGTATGGGTTACATGGATTCCTATCTTCCATAGGTGGCCCTATGCACAGTGTATTGTGCCTCTGATGGTAAACATACAGTACCATGCGACAGGAGTCTGCCTGCTCTTAGCTGGGTGACAGCTCTCTCTTGGTTTATGGTGTTTTTAAATTAACAGTAACCTGGACCAATGATAATGAATGCTGGATCTGAGTATTTCCCACCCTGTAGGTTTTCACTCCAGGCCAAACGAAGCACCATTTATTCAATAGCTATGCATCTTGAAGAGTCGCGAATTAGTACTGTCAGGTGTTACGAAGTAAGATTGAGATGAAAACATACAGAATGGTACATCTCCTGAAACTGTGTTTGTTCCCACCGTACCAGATTCTGCTCACGTCTTGCCACTCCTAGATGAAGCCAGTGTGCAGCTTGTGATGTCTGACCTGTACTTATTTAATCAAGTGCCAATCTAATTTCACTACCCTAAACATCAAGTCCGTCCATTCATTTTACTCTTTTTAAACTGACTGCGCTTCAAAAAACAACAGTTTTCACTTTCACATTCTCCAGCTTAGCCTATTCAAGACTTCTGTTCATGTTTGCAAATGAATCGCGCACATATTTCATACGCATGCTTTATACAATATTTTTGCACACTTATTACTGTTTTAACCATAGACGTATAAAAAGATGGACGCAGCACCCGTGTCTGAAAAGCGAAGCCCATGTAGAAATCTCTGAAAATTGCATTCTATTTAATCGCCAGCAGATGGCGACGTCGGTGATCGCAGAAAGAAGTTCAATGCTATAGAAGTCTATGAGAAAATGATCTTACTTTCCCACCTGATTTATTATTTCAATAATGATTTTCCACATTATTTTATGGTATCTATCGCAAGTTTCAAGTCTACTTCGAAATATCATGATGTTCATTTTGTAAACTATGGTCCCAAATAGACTAGAATATGCTTTATGGGGCGTGGCTATCCTCTGGTCATTGTCAGATACGGTCAGATCCACACATAGATCCACCCCTCGCTCCTCTCTGGATCTTCAGTTCACGCTCTCGTCCAATAGAAATCACATCCGGTTTCAAAATGACAAAATGACGCTGTTCAAATTGCCAAAATCGATGGGTGACCAGTGAGTGACATCACGGTTGCTTCGTCCATCTTTTTATATGGTCTATGGTTTTAACTGTGCTTGATAAATAGAATGCATTTACTCTCTGACACTTTAAATCCCGCGTAGAAAAGGAGCAGTTCCCGTTCCACAGCTGTGACGTGCGCATTGATGGACAGTGCTTCATGGTGTCTCCACAGGCCGAAACGTACTATGGAGCCAAGGCCCGCTGCCAGGTGAGGATCCGCTGCTCTGTAATACTGCCAACACTCTGTAATAATGGGGAGAGAAAGCAGCAGGAGCCTGTCTCCTGAACTGTGAGGCTGTTCAGCACTGCTTCACTGCTGAAAATAGAACAAGGAAAATTAAAGTAAATACAGACTGGAGAGCGTAACACTGTATATTGACACCTTTGTTCATTCTGGATCTGGAAAAAAGCACAAGCGCTCGTATTTAGTGATGTAAGTCTGTTCTTTATCATTCAGAGTGCATCTCAAGGAACCTTTACCTGTGTGTGGACTTATGTAGCTATGCTTGCAAGAACAAGCTCTTGAGAAACCACATATTGTCAGGACATTTGGGTTTATGCTGACATTTTGGAAGGTCCTCGCAGAACATTATGCAGGATTACAGCTAATTTGTTAAAGTTAGGGTCATGATTACAGTTAGGGTTAGGTTAAGGCTTGGGTTAGGCATAATTTTGTTACTGATTTGGGAAAGGCTGTACAGAATGAATGTAAATGGATACAATGTCCTTGCATGTGTAGCTATACGAACAGGTGTGCGTGTGCTTGTGTGTTTGCCGATGATTTACTGTTCACTTATCTCGTGGTTTTCAGGATAAGGGAGGAATTCTTGCTCAGGTCCATAACCAGAAGGTCCAGGATATCTTGGCTTTCTACCTTAGCCAAGTGGAGACCACCAATGAGGTCGTAAACCCGGACTTTGAGACACGCAATTTCTGGATAGGTAAAAGCCCCCTCCTCTCTGAAGTGTGAGCCGTACAGGTGTAGCTCTGTTCAGTTTCAGCTGGGTGAATGCACTCTTTTTGAAGTAAAACAAGTATACAAAGAGGCTTGCATATGTTGACTTAGAGGATGTTTGGCTCAGCCTGGCCATTGCTTTCTTTGCCTGACATTAAGAGAGTGCTTCTAATTTCATACTCTCAGTTACACTGCCAGTCTCTCAAATATAGGTCTGACCTATAAAACCTCAAAGGACTCGTTTCGCTGGGACACTGGAGAAAGCCCCACTTTCACAAGCTTTGCCTTTGGACAGCCTGACAACCAAGGGTGAGTGCAAAAGTGACATACTCCTCTGTATGCACAGATCGGTGCTGTCATTGCCATTTTCTAAATTCATAATACGTTTCTGGAGTTCTTGGCCTGATTTGAATTGGAACACGGCCAAGACGTTCAAATTTTAGTTATCGTTTTCCTTGGTAATATTTTGGTGTTACCTCATCTGACCACTAGGGGTCTCTATGTACTCTCTACAACAGCTTTGGTAACTGTGTGGAGCTACAGGCCGCCAGCGCTTTCAACTGGAATGACCAGCGCTGTAAAACACGGAACAGATACATCTGCCAGTTTGGTAAGTCCTGACCCCTACGTG
Source organism: Gymnothorax javanicus (assembly GCA_029692085.1). NCBI lineage: Eukaryota > Metazoa > Chordata > Actinopteri > Anguilliformes > Muraenidae > Gymnothorax > Gymnothorax javanicus. The sequence goes on along the minus strand of CM056207.1, from coordinate 15,795,101 downwards.
TACAGCTCAGTAAGAGATGGTCTATTTTCCACTGAATGAGCACGAAGGACAGAACAAAAAGCTGGCTCTTATAAGCCAGCTGTTCCTAACCAGAGGGCATGAACGCCATAAGCACATTCTTCCTTTAAACAGATTGCGTTGAACCAATTAATAATAGTTTGCGCATTTTTTTTCAGATGTAAATGCTATATGCTTGCTGCAATAACTGGACTTGCAAATGAAGGCAGTGAAATTTTTATTTTTTACTGGTTCATTAAATCAGCTTATGTAAATTCATTCGTACAGTCTGTATTGATATGAGTAAAGAAGCATATAAACAAACTGATTTTGATTTAGCCCTCTGGTTGACGATAGTGTGCCTTGATAGTTTTATAATGTTTTTGCAGATACAATTTATAAATAGAAGCAGTCATTTAGCTTCCAACATGATGCGTGATCTACTGGGTGAGCGAGCAGAATCAATATAAAATAGCTCTCTTTAATCATGCATGTGTGCTCTATTCATTTATATTGTATATCTCTTTGGCCAGTCATTCGATAACTTATCTGTCGGTGAAATGAAAAGGACACTGGGGTTGCAAACACTAGGCCTTTTGTTGTAATTTAGTCTTTTAATGATGCTAAAGAGTGTACATAAACACAGAAAGCTTGTGCAATAAAACAAAGCTACTTTCTCTTGATTGCGGGGTTCTCGACTTTTATCGCAGCCGTTTATCATTAAGAACGCATCTGACATGCAGTCACTGCGTTTTGATGACTTGCAGTTCCGCAACTCTTACATATAATCAATGGCGCATAATACAAAGTGCATTTGTGATCAATATGTGTCACTTCCACAGGGGTGACAGGCCATATTTATAGCCCATTGCACAGACCGATTAGGAAAGAGTGAGCAAAGCCTTTTTGCAGCCTGGTCTATGCCATTCACTGCGTATCAATCATAGAGGGCGTATTAAATGTTGGAAGTGTTACCAGACATCGTTTTTAATGGTCTGAGTTTAAGGACCGTAATACGTCTTTAAAAAGTGATGGAATGGCAAAAATGGATTCTTTCTTTCAACAATAAAGATACTTGACACATGGACGCTCCTGGATAACTAGGCAACTGAACATTACCCACACGTGACCCGTCCACGGGCGCCCGATTAAAAGTCAAACTCACTGGAGCAATGGATTGCAAAATCAATTAATTTGGGTATGATTAACAGCTTTTTCCCCTCCGCCGGTTTAATTGGAAAGCTACATCCATGTGCGGGTTGTTAATTGCTAAAATAGAAATGATAAGCGCGAAATACGGAGAGTAGAGCTCACAGAGGCCTGCGGGGTGTGGGGGAGAACACCAGCTGCTTCTCCGCAGGAATATATGCCCCGCACTTTATCCTACTACAGAACTGGAGCATTGTGTGCCTGAACAAAAATAAAAAGAACAGCTTGTGTAGTAAAGAAAAAAGGAAACGGGAACAACAGTCCTGCTTTCTAAGTATGCCCGTGGAACAGTGATTTGTTGAACGGCTTTTATTATCATTTTACGTCGAGCAGTAACGATTCCTGTGTCGTAATTTTCATTGCTTGTGTTCTGTGCTTGGAATGAAAGGAATTTATATCATTTATCCCTGCATATGAAAACATTTATTCTAATTATACACCTGTCAGTGACGTGGTGTGTGTGTGTGTGTGTGTGTGCGCATGTGTCTTTTCACAGGTCCTGAGCACATAGCCCTGTGGGAGGTTGGTAGAGGAAGGAGAACGTAATCCCAGTTTTTGGACAGTCGATTTGGGAAATCCATCTCTAGTCATTTAGTTCGCGCGGCTGTAGTCACCCGACTCTCAGTGGGGTGGGCAGGGTGTTCGATCCCAGGGCGCCCTCTGGTGGCCAGTGACTGGCTGCACCAAATTTACCTCCGGACTTCCATGCAGTTTGTAATGGTTACTGAACCCCCCTTCGCAGATAGACAGTTCAGCTGTGCTGTTTGAGTTTGCCCTGCTGTCCTCTGTGTCGATAAGAGAAAGACTTAGCGTCTCTCTCATCTTCTTCTGAAAACCAGTTCTGCCCCCACAATACCTCAACATGCCACTCCGATCTCGAGGGCTGAGACACACAGCTTTATTTAAGTATTACAGCACGCCACTCGCTGCTCACTCCAGGGTGTCCCCCCGCCTTCCTCGCAGAGATTCAAAATGTCCCCTCTTCCTCAGCCTCTTCGCCTCTCCACGGCAGCTCGGCAGTCTACATTCCCGAACCTTTAGTCTTTGGCGCATACATATTAATGAAGCAGATAAACACATTGCAGTGGAATGGCGGCACTTGATCTGGACCTGCTGTAGAGAGCTGTCTCTCTCCCACTGGGGAATAGGAGACTTGTGGAGTGGGGAAGATGTAGCAGGGTGCCAGGCTGCAGTGAGCTGTCGATGGTGGGGGGCGGGGGGGAATGAAAGAGAAATCCCTGGCATCTATCAGCTGCCTGACTGGATGACTCCCCACCCCATCTTCCTGTTCAATCCAGTTCCTGAAGGTCTACCATCCTGCAGGGTGGTTTCATATCAACCATATTGTGGCAAGTGGTGTGTTCCCAGTCAGCAGCTCAATAAGATCCCTGGCTGCAGAATGAGGAGTGCTTTGTTTATCTTGGATTGAGGCTCTCTGAATGGTAAGGCAGCCCTGCTGTTGGATGTGTAGGAGATGCTGTTGTTTATCAAAATGCAATACTACTGTTATTTATCGATTGTAAACAAGTGTCAAAACTGTTTTTTTTTTTTCGAAGCATAAAGACTTTGTCTTTTTTCAATTTTGGCGGTTGTGTAAATACCAAAATGAACCATTATCTTGAACTATCAACGGTTTTCGCTTCCCACAGAGATACAAGGGCTCTTGCTCTGCTGGTCAGTGAAAACCAAACACTGTGTTATCGTTTAACCAAGCCTGTAAAATTGTTGCAGTATGAGAATTATGGTTCCGGAGTACGATGTTTGTCATTCAGAGGTTTCTATGGATCTTTAGCACTAATTCATAAATGCTGCTGTCATTTTGGCAACCATAATTGTGTGCACTGACTGCATGTCATGAAGGCTTCTGTTTGGAATAGATAAATGTATTTCAATAAATGATTATTCATACTTTGTAAGTGTCATTCTGTCTGTGTACCTGTGTGCTTGAGTGTGTGCCTTCAGATACTTTATTGTGTCATCAGGTCTGTTCTCAGGAGATTCACTTATTTCTGAAGTTAGTCAGAGTTGTTTATCGGCATTTCTACACCAAGGCCAAAACTTTCTGGCAAATACCTTTTTGATGGTAAAGGTCACTTAGATCCAGATTTGTCAACTCAATTCTTTCATCTCTGATTGAATTCAAGCAATGGGATGGTGCTTAACCCTCTAAATGGTCTTTAGATGGTGAGGCATCGCGGGGTATAAATGGAGGCACAATGGTTTCATTGACTATTTTTTCATTCTGCCTTTTATTTTCATTTCTCAACCAGTTCTCCAGAATACGAACATACTCTTGGATGAACAATTGTATTTGCTCTGTAATGTGACTACCGTCTTTTAGGGTATACATCTTTCCCTTGCAGTTGCAAAGGAAAACACTTCTTTATTCATTTACACCGCGGATGTTGTCTGCGATCAAAAAATATTGTTCTCTCGCAAAAGACCGTATCGTTACTTTGTGTTGCTACTTTATCTTTTCTGTGGACTTCATGTATTCTCATTTCGATTCTACAGACAACTCAGATGGGATTAATCTTCAGTTTTCAATTTATTACTATTTTATTGTCTTTTAAAATGGGTTTCTGCAGTAGCTACAGTGGATATAAACTGTGTACAGTCTACACACGCTTATTGAAATGGCTTAACTCTGAAATGCATGGCCATAAAAAACAATGACTGTTTAATTTCATTTTTTTAATCTTGAATGTGTCCAACTAACAAAAAAAATCAAAGGAAAAAACATGTTGGGGCTCTTGGCAATAGATGGGATGATGAATAACCCCAAATATCAAGGTATTAAAGTTGATGATTAAGAGAAATTGCCCCATACTCCTCAACAATGACCCAGAATTTAGACTGGCCATCAGGCCATGTCATTTAACAATAGCACCTCAGGTTGGGTCACTACTGTGTGCTCCTTTGGTGAGCCCTGTAGCTACAGGGAGTGCATTGTTTTTCACTGGACTGACCGTGAGTGTAGAAAATTGCTATCCAGTATTGCCATAATGCTAGCTTATGTAGGCAACATGTCTTCTGGAACTTTTCTAATGGTTTTGGAATTGGCTCCCCTGTAATTCCAATCAGTTGAAATCTCCCGCAAATCTGCACTCTCTGACCTTTCCCACAAGACCACAACAATCTCCCCCCACCTCCACCATCCCCCGTGACTGGTCCTGCAAATCTTTAATTCTGTCAACTTGAAATGCCAGCCTGTTGATTCCTGCTACATCGCCTAGACTATGTAGTAATACGTCAACCTGCCTCAGGTTTGAAAATCCCAGTCCAGTCCTGTTCCTGTGAACAGTCATCGTTGCCTATGACTTGTCTCAGACTAAAACTTGCAACCCTGGTGGCTTTGCCATATAGTGATTTATACACTTTTCTCCACAGGGGAATCAATATTTGCCCCCCGGTCTTGGTTTGTTGTGATGCAGGTCACTGTAACTTCATTCAAACTGATATTGCGCCCCTGGCCAAGGCAATTGATCTGTCTTTTCATAAAACAACATAAAACTGTCATGGGCGGTCGGATTGATGGGAGTCATGAATGCAGGAGGATGGTGCTGGGTTGTCAGTGTGGACTGTGAAGGTAAATGGCGACCGAAGATGGAAGAAGGACATGCGCATGCATTTATTGTATCTTCCAGTATTACAGTTCACTCAGCATCTTTTGGACACTTGGTCACAGTTGACGTAATTAAACTGTCAATCCTGCGTTACAGGTGCTGAAGAGGTGTCTATCCCTCTTTAACGTGAATATTGGGGAACAGTGACAGACGAAGTGGCCTGGATACTGTTCTAAGCTGCATATTCCGCGCGCACAGGATGCGCACCCATCTGGACGCTGCACTCTGATCCAGGCTGTGGGGGGGCATTTGAGCGGGACTCATCTTCTCTGTTCTGCTGGCATTGTGCATGTGTCTAATCTGGGAACCTTCAAGCTGAGAAGTTCCGCTGTATTCGGAGGGAAAAGCAGTGTTATCAAGAAACTCGAGTTTTTCTGTGCTGCTGTAAGCTGCAGATAATAGAAAATGCGACAATTTAGATGATTTCACCCCTCCAACCCAACCCCCAAAAAATCAATTACACTCTTTACTCAGTAATCTTGTGCACCCTCCCTCTCCCTCATCCCCACTCTCTCCATAAACCCTTATCTTACTCGCTGAGCCAGTTTTCCAGATAGAAAATAACAAATTACCGCAGATAATTCTCAGACTAGTCTTGGTTTGCATTGGACTGCTGCCTGTGTTGTCTGAGGTAATATTTGGCAAGTGGAGCTTCAGAGTTCCTCCAGTCTTCAAAAGGAATTATAGCCTCACCTCTCTCTCACACTCTCTCTCTCTCCCTCCCTCCCTCCCTCTCTTTCTCCTTTCTCTTCCCAGATTCATTCATTTGACTCGCTGTTACTACACAACCAATTTATTTCCAGCACCGCATAAACAGATGAGGTCACGCCTCATAAAAGCGAGGCACTTTTATCTGACTTTCACAGTGATGCGGTTTTTAAGTGCTTTTGGCCTGGGTCTGCCGCAAAAATGCGCCCATTTAAAATTCTCTAAGGCCTTTGATTGATTTATTGATTGTCGATCATTTGAGGCCGCGGCACCATGAAGGAGCGAAAAGCCCCTCAGACGCCATTGAAGGAGAGATTTCTGAAGTATTGCCAAGCATTCAGTGTTAAATGAAATGGCCTTTTTAGCATAATTTTAACATTCTCTGCACCTACACTCTGGTCTGTAAATACTCAGATATTGACAAAGTTATTGCTATTTTAGGTGTTTACCTGAGCATATTTCACATGAAATTAAACAATTAACTCCAAAGTGTGGACTACCAGCATGTCAACCATCGAGAGAATATTTAACCGGAGTAAGTGCACAGAGTTTACCACAAAATAGAAACCACCGGTGAGCCTCGAAATCAAAAATTTTCCCCACCCTGCATCCTCCACCCCACCCCCCCCAAGAAAAAATGGAAAAGCCTGTTAAGTTCAGGAACAACAACATATCGACAGATGAGCGTAACATCAACTTTTGCCAGAATGATGAAGTGACCAAAGTATGGGGAAGGAAAGGAACTGCTTATGATCCGAAGCATAGCTCCTCACTTGTCAGGCATAATTCCTGCCCGTGGAACTGGTTTCTTAGTGTTCATCAATATAGCTGCTGGCAAAAGCAGCAGGATGAATTCTGAGTTGTAGAGGGCTATATTATCGGTTCAAATTCAGCCAAACACTCCGGAACTCATTGAATGCTGCTTCATAGTGCAGATGGACTCAAAGCATGCAGAGAAAGAAACCAAGACATTGAAGGCAAAGGAGTAGAATGTTCTGGAACGATCCGAATTCCTCAGGGGAACCAAAGAAAGCCACAGTGAAGGCCTGGCAGGGCATCATATGGAAAGAAACCCAGCGTCCGGTGATGTCCATGGGTTTCAGACTTGAGGTTGTTGTTGATTGCACTGGATTTGTAACCAAACATTAAAAATGATCATTGAAGATTGTCTTGGTGTGTCCAAATACTTTTGAATCCTTAAAATTGGGGCGGCTATGTATAAAAATCGTTGTAATTCCTCCACGATTAATAAAATGTTTTGGGCAAAACCTTAAAATTAAGGCTGAAAGTCTTGCCTTCAAACAAACCTCAATTGATCCGTTTCAGAGCAAAATGAGGAAAGTTCTGGCACTTTTCACGTACTTATGGACCTTACATTATAATTGGCAGCTCTGGTGGGACAGTTTATAGTGTCCGGCTGCATTTATGCTGTTGCTCATGGTAAAGTTGATATTTCATGGGTACTGGAGGTCGCACGATTGTGCTGACCAACTTTGTTGTGCCTCATTTCCATGTAAATGGGAATAATTGAACTGTCCCCTCTCCCAGGTAACCTTGTGCTATCTGCAGTGCGTGGCATCCTTATCGCAGAGGACAACCTCTGCAGTCAGCACTCCGACTGAAGGGCCCACTGCATAACCACTACTGCTCACTGGGGATGGAGAAGGGGAAGGGCAGCCATCCAGTGATTTCAGTCTGAGCAAAGCCTGCTAGAGTTGTGTTGGGGAAAAACAAGTCCCTGCCCCATGAATTTCGAAGGTTCTGCAGTGAGGGCTGATAGCAGTGTGGCCAGTTCTGAGGTTTGCTCCATGAATGCAGTTGGCTGGATCTGTCATTCCAAATAGGGGCGGGCATTAGTGCCTTATTGAGGACCTAATTAATTTAAAGTTAAATTTTTAAAATGGAAAAAGAGAGGGTACTGTATGTTTGCTGTCCTGTGTTTAGAGAGTGGAACGACAGGTCAAAGTTTCGTATAACAGGATTCCCATCCTCCTATCTCTCAGGGGAGGGTGGACGGTTGTTCTACCCCTTAAATGACACATCGGTCTTCGCTGACGTCTGGGCCCCGACCGATAACTCTCACCGTCATGAATTATGGCAAACTGTTTTCCCTTCAGTGATATATGGCCTCATTAATGTTCTCTTAGCTTCCTGTTCAGTTTTAGTGCGGCGGACAGGTTTGAGTCCAGTCCCTCTGGTGCCCCCCCCCGGTCCCCGTACCCACCCCTCGGTCTGTGAGGGGCCTTGTACCTCCAGTGTATTGAGTGTTTGATTTATGTGCAGGGATTCCATTATGATAGGGGCGAGGCAGCTTTGCTCATTCAATCAAATCTTCTGGGTGGAAGGGAAGGATGCGCGCGCTAATCCCCTCTGATGTATCTTGACACTTCATTTAATCTCTACATCCCTCATTGTCATATCCACTGGCTCTGATTGCTGTCATCTGCAGCTGCTCAGCCGGGTCAGTCTGAATCATATGTTTATTTATTTGCCCTCTTTTGCAGCCTCTGTGTGCCTGAGAGTTGGGTAGTCCTGTGGCTCTCGAGCCTCTCCTTGGGAGATCCCCCTCCTGCTTGCTGGGTTACAGCACTGACAAGGCACCAATCTTCCTTTGTAGATCCAGTCCTCCCCAGCCCCCCCCCCCCCCCCCCACCATGTCAATGATGGGGGCCAACTCCTCGGCTCTGCCGCACGAAGCAGGATTAGGGAGTTTTACTGTGCTGAAACCAGGAACACTTCTATCCTTGTTTCATATCTGGGAGCTTTCTGGTTTTCACTCGGTGCTGTTATCTTGCTAACTTAGTGGTCCTGCTTCATGAAACACAATCTCAGGCTCTGCCAGTGAACGTACTGGAATATATTACTAACAGTTCGCACAAACATTGTTCTGTATCTCCACATCAGGAAAAAAAAAGGAAAAAATTCTGCTTCCATCTCTTGGCCTTATAAGCGCGACAGACAGCTTCAGTCAAGCCAGACAGAGAGTGTTTTGCCGATGTTCCAGCTTGTTAATCCAACAAACAGAGGTCTTTGGTATTCTCTTCTGCCCCCTGGAACAGTGGAGGGTGAGAATCAGCCTCTCAATCTAATTTGTGCACAGCTGACCTGCAAATGGAGTATTGATTGCAGCAGTGCGGTGCTACATCCAAGCGTGCAAGTGCACTCTCGAAAAGGTGCATTTTGAACCCCCTCGACTACATCTGAAATTTGAATGGCTGATGTGCAAGAGGGTATGCATTTGTTGAAGCCTCTATGCGCATATGAAGAGTTTGTTTCCAAAACGCAACATATCCATTTTACTCATTTTGAGTAAATCAGCCTTTTTTATGTTGGCGCCTATTGCAATTTATAGAAAAACACAAACTTTGACCATGAAAAAATAAACCTTATAGTGTGAATTTATAAAAAAGGATTTTTGCACCATGTTTAAGAAGCACAGGGCTATCGCTCTATGGTATTATTTCAATTTTTGTAATTTTGGCATTTACTGCATTTTGGAAACAAACTCTTCATATGTATGTGTGTGACCTTTTCTTTCTGTGCTTGATTCTATAGCATAATGTACTTTACTATATAATACAAAGTATATAGTATAGTGTACTATTTTGATTTTGAGCATTCACTAACAGGTTTTTTTGCCGCATGGGCGTATTTGAATATGTCCGTGTGTTAGTGCTTGTGTGTTAGCGTGTTTGCATGCATGTGCGTTCCTGTCCGCAGTCCCAGCTCGGGCACAAAGTCAGCATGAATGCGCACAGTTTCTGTGCTCCCCTCCTGATAAGGCGAATTAAAAGGGGAATTCAAAATTGAGGGGGGCTGTAGGCTCTGACAGTGGAATTAGCTGCTATTGTCATGGTAATGGGAGCTATATTTTTCACTAGCGCTGGACACGGACGCTGCATTGTATGGGAAACGGGAATGCAATTTCTCAACGGGCGCCGATTGGAAAGGGGACGACAATTACAATATCCTTTGAAAATGAATGTCTCTAAATGACTTTCCATTCAGGCAAGGAGAGGGGGCCACGAACCAATTAAAGTGTGCAGTGCAGCGCTCTGGGGAAGTGTAGCCTTCTGTTATTTAAAGACCCAACACCTTTATTGAACCTGCCCTCTGAGCTGAGTCTCAACACATTCATCCTCTCTACCATACACACACACACACACACAACTAAACATACACACACTCATGTACACACACAGATACACACACCTGTACACACACACATACACACACAAACACTCACACTCATGTACACACACACCCACACACACACGTACCCACATAGACAAACACTCACACTCATGTACACACACACGCGCGTACACACACACACCCACACACACACACGTACCCACACAGACAAACACACACACATACACACACTCATGTACACACACACACACACACACACGCGCACCCACACAGACAAACACTTGCACACAAACACTCACACTCATGTACACACACACACACACACACACACCTCCATATACACACACCTGTACACACGTACTTATATGCAGGCACATTGAATTCCCTGACCGGACTTGTGTTGGCTTTGTGTTTTCTGTTGCTTTATTGATTGCTTGACTGCAACAAATCAAGCTCAACAAAGGAGCTTTCTGTGTCTCTGTAGATACCTCTTAGATTTTCTGCCCATCATGAAGGGATTTACTCCCCCTCTAAAGGCCATCTATCCTCCCTGAATTAGGGCGCCTGGCTCACTGGTCACTTGTGACCTTCGCAGTTTCTGGGCCGAGTGAGTTCTGCGCAGGGAATTGAAAATAAATGCATATTTTTATATTTACATACAATAGAATCCTTATCTGGTAAAACAGCTGGTTTATCTCCAACTGTCTGAGTTAAGAAGCTTTCTGACTTAATTTGGATTCATTTACGTTAGATGCAGGCATTGTGCTTGTCATAATTAAATATACACCCTTGTTCAAGGTTTTAATTTTGTAACGTGAATCTTCATTATTATGTTCTGCTTATGTACAAACACTTGTCGTTTCCTGGGAATGGGCGCACCATTACTATGGACAGACTTGCTGATAAAGCTCATGAATGATTTAAATTTGCTCTTAAACAGTTTTAAATTGGGGAAAAGTGTAAAATCAGCTTTGTCAGTCCCTGTCTATGCAAATGCTCAGTGCCCATGTGCAGTTCCAGATTGATTTGCCAACCCACTAAGAATTTTTCCTCATTGTATAGTAGGATCATTGTATAGTAGGATAATAAAAAGTATATTAACAAATCACTGCTGCCATTTAATAATTTGAATAATCGTCACACGGTAATTCACTGTCTGAACCTTCCCTTATCATAGCTTTGTGGAATATAGTACCTTTAGAGGAGTGATTCCACTCTTTCCCATAAACGTAACAGGAGAATCAATGGGATAGTCCCTCATTTAATATGCTGAACCTCAAAATGCAAAGCTGGAAGATTCAGATTAATTCTGTAAACCCAGCTGCAGACGAAGGCCGTCGGCAAAAGAAGCAATTACGCGAAGGTGGTAATGATAACCACGCCATACTCAAAATGAAGTCCCACTTTGTAATGGCTGATTTATTCTGTTAGGTACTCCTTTTTTGCACATGAAAGTCTTGACGCAGCCCACATCATCAGTGCAATCAGCAGTCAATGAGACTGTTTTACATTTCAATGGTAATGAGGGCTCAGAATCCTGAAGTTCGTGCTGAGAGAGAGAGAGAGATGGTGTGATGTTGGAGTGAGCTCATAATCATAGATATGTGTGGGGCCAAGATGAAAAACAGTAAGCAGTACATCAATCACCTTCTGCCTTTAATGTAGAGCTCGAGAGCATGTGTTAGGCTTGGTCTCCTCTCAGGAAAAAGGTGTAGTATAAATCTTCAGGCCACAAGCTAAGTACCCTACAGAAAAAGCCACTTGGTGAGAGACAAGGGGCACTTCATTCGTCGATGTGACTGCGAGGTTTAAAGGTCCCCTATCATGTCACCAGGTGCACAGCCGAGTAGTCATTACAGGCCATTTCATAATCTGTCTCTTTCTGACATCATATGGTGAAGTGACCGCCCAGCGGCAAGAAGGACTGTTCGACCTCTGCCAACCAGTTAATCACTTCCTTCATTATTTTGGGTGATTCCTCCCCCTAGTAATGTCAAAAAGGACAGATTTGAAATGGCTCATAATAGAATACTGTGGCGACTGGTGTCAGAAGTCAAAATCCCATTCATTTTGTTAGTACACTTTTCTGTAATACTTCCCGGTATTTTTAAGCATCCATCGATTTCGAGATTTTGCATCATATTTCCAAGCAACAACACAGCATTTTTCTAGACCATAGTCAACTATGGTTTACACCGTTTTTAATTTTTCACGGACATGCTAACCCCCTTATGAGTATAAAAACTGCACATCCCATAATCCACCTAATTCTTGAGACTGCCAGCACCTTGCTATCCTTGATATCCTAGCTATCAAATAACACTTAAAAACAAGACAGCCTGGTGAGGTATAGCTTCAGAATTAGTTGGTTACTGCAGGTTATAAGTTATAAGTATTGATAACTAGGTATTACCTACTTAGTTATCAATTTATGTACTTCACTTCCGCCAATTTAATTTGGCTAATGTCAGTCCATTTAAAAACCTGGTAAGTTAGGCAACCAATTAGCTAGCCAGCTGACATCACTAATCTTGTCAATGCATCACTGATCTAGCTAGCTGCCTTGCTAAATCAATGCTCGCTGACCTAATGCTACCGAAGTGGCGAAATAATCGATTTTTACTGCTCTCAACTGATTTCTATGCATTAAATGTATCTGGCTAATGGTAGCCTGCAAACTAGCTAAACTATTAATTCATTTTGCCAATACGCCACTGATCTACTTAGCTGGCTTGCTAAAGAACCACAACCGTCTGTCTCCCTGGCCTAATCAGCAAATTCATTTCCATTCACTTTTCTCTATTGATTTCTATGTACCACATGTGCCCTAGCTGATGGTAGCCTGCTGTGAAATAATTTCTCTTGGTCACAGGTTCCACGGGTTTCCAGAGGTAGCAAACGGTTACCAAACAAGGAAACAACTTTACTCCAAATTAGGGCTCTGATCGGCCACCGTCAATTTAAGGTTGTATTTTTTTTTTGATGAAACTGAGGTAACCGATTGGCCGGGAACATTTGTGCGGTGGATTAGTAGTTTGCGAATATGCACCACAAACTGGACTACAAGAGAATAGCACAACATTTTTGACAATAAACTATGAATTTAATGTGCACACTTGCATCCGTATACCCCTTAGGTTAATATCAGTGCATGACGGCTTTTAAAATTAATTCTAATCTGAGTAATTCTGGTAAGTAATGAGATCCAGAATGCTTCACTAGTGACCGACCACTCTGCCCCTAACTTACACTGTGCTCTCTCGTACGCTTGCCAATTTGTTTCTCAAGTATATAGCACACATTCAAACTAATGATGGTGGTTGTCTGACAGTGTGGACTAATTCATGAATTTATTCGTCCCTTCGGGGAAATTGCCTTGAACAGTGGTAGGTGCTACATGAGCTCAATAATCTTTTAGGTGAACTACCAAGTTAGATTTGGAGCTGAGAATAATCTCCTTAGTTCTGATAATACTGAGAATAGGATTGTACTTGTACCACTGGAAACTTTGGATCTCTGATTTATAGGTTGTTACACTTGAGCTGTTTTGTAAAATACTCAAAATGGCAGTGTCATCAGAGATCTTTTCTATGTAGTTATTGGGGGTGCTGCTGACAAACTCAGTGTACAGGATGATTGAGACTGACAGTATTTATCGTAAGTGCTTCAAACAAGGTCTCATGTACTAACTTGTTGAGTGTGAGTGTTGTTGGCGCATTCTTTGAGTGTGGTAAGGTGTGATGCAAGCATGTACTGTGAGTATGAAGGTTAGGAATAGCTGGTATATACTGTAAATTTGACTTTACACGTCATATACTGTTTGTGTATATTGTGAATGTGACAGTGAGTGATGCTGGTATATACTGGGAGTGTGACAAGGAGTAATGCTGGTATGTATTGTGAGTATGGGCAGTGTTGCTGGTGTATACTGCGTGACAGTAAGTGTTGCTGGTACATTCTGTGAGTGTGTCAGTGAGTGATGCTGGTATACATTGGGACTGTGGCAGTGTTGCCGGTATATACTTCATGGCAGTGAGTGTTGCTGGTACATACTGTGAGTTTGACAGTGAGTGATGATGGTATAAACTGTGCGTGACGGTGTGATAGAGCTGAAAGTCCTAGCTTGTAGTCACGTTGCAGTCTAGTCAGCTGCGAGCCTTGGCAACGTCTCCAAGGCACAGAGGAACAGATCAAAGCTGACTTCTCCATGTCCCAGTTTGTGTCTGAAATTCTCCTTCCACCTGTCCAGTGCAACACAAATTTTTGTTTTTAGACAAAAGTTTTGTTTGGTCAACTTTGATTAAATTACATTTATTTTCACCACAAGAGGGTGGGATCCAGTCCACAGACAGGGCCACAGCTTCAGGGACATTTAAGTCACTGCAGTTGTGGCCAGTTACTTCTTTAACAAAAATATAAAGGCCTTACTCCCAGGCTCGCATATAAGTCAACACCATTAGGTTCCCACCTGCATTACCTTCAGTAAATATTGGTAAAATCCTTTAAAAAAATCTGTAAGATTTTTAAGTTTTTTTTTATTTTAATTTATCTGTTTTTTATTTATGAAATTACTCATGGATCATGAAAATTTCATTAAAAATATTTTTAAAAGCTTAGTACTCAAGTATGTGAGTAAAAACCACGATGCCTCATCCAGGACAGTAAGCCTTGATTTCGGTCCACTACGTGAAAATCTTGACCAAAATTGTTAATCTCTTATCCTTATTTCTATCATTTCACTTGTCAATCACAAGGGAGAAGTGTGATGTTCAGCAACAGCCAATGCTGTGCAGCCTCAGGAATCAAGCTCTTCCTGATAATTCATGTTGTGTTTGTATGTTTTCAACTGATACTTTTGGAAATTGTGCAGACCGAACTTTGTCTTATACAGTCGAAGTTCTTTTCCAATAATAAAAAAAAAAGATCTGTATAACTTTATTTGAATGTCTTGTAAGCTGTGTCAATGGAGGTAAACCCGGACAACTTATGGACATTCCGGATATGTTGACATGTATGGGCTTGGGAGAGAAAAACCAGGAGAAAAGGCTGCAACGTACTTTTGCGGTTGGTTTCTGTTCTTGTTTTTTGTTGGTTCACCTGAAGATGCCATATCCGACCCCAGTTGGGCACCATACTGGCTTACATATCTTTGTCTGCTTAATTAGAGACATAGTTCACACGCTCTCAGTCCAAACTAACACTATCTGTCATTTTGAGCCTTTTGCAATTTTTTGTCTGTAGAATGTGTGTGGTTGGCTTCAGTGTCTGTCCTTTTTGACTGATAGCCTTCACGTGAAGTCAGTGCCAAGGTGCGGTAGAACTTCATGCGTAGGGAGAGCTCTTCTGAGACAGCAGGAACAATGACAATGTGAGTATGGTAACATTGAGAGGTGAGCACACCTGTTTTTGTGTTAATCACTGCATCTATTTTGTAATCTCCGGATTTCCCTCTTTCAAATCTAATAAACGCTGCATCTAGATGAAGCCATTGTTTGAATATTTCCAATATTAGGAGCTAAATGGAGTATTAGCCTGTTGTTTTCAGAACTGTGCTGCCTCCTTCCCCTGCAATGCAGGCTCTGTTCTTGCACTGCCATTGCTGTGAATAGTACATTGTATCTGGTTGCGAGATTAAATTTGATAAGAGTTAATGAGAAAACTGCATTGTGCTGGAAGATAATAGTGTGCGTGTGTGTGCGTGTGTGTGTTTGTGTGTGACCGAGAGTTGAGCAGCTTAATAGAGAGAAGAGGATGCACTTTGGAGGATACACACAGACCAGGCTGTTCCAATACACCTGACTGTCATTAAAAGGGACAACAGCACCAAAGCCAAGTCTCCCTGGCATTTAATCCCAGTCTTTTTTTCAGCCCGGTTTCTGCATAGATTGGAGTCTGTGGTGGTTTATTGAAATGAATTTGGCCTGAGTTGATCTCAGAATGCAAAGGTTTTCATTTTAAAAATGGCCCCCATTTATGGGGCAGACTAATGCAAATAACTTTCGTTAGGCTTTTCGTAAATAACCTCGTAATACTGTGACTGTAGATTTGCAGCTGATTTCATATATTCGCCATCTCAGTCAAGTCTCGTTCTCCTTCGTCCACCAGCTTGTGACACAAGCAAGGATGTAAGAAAGATGGTCAAAATGAATTGGATTCATAAGATCCCTCTTGTGTTACATCGCTGGGCATTTTGTCATTGCCTGTGCCCAACCAGCCCTGCAGTAAAAGCTAAATTAAGGCTGTACGCTGCTCTGAGATCCATAGACTAAAACCCAACCCTAGAAGTGCTTTTGACTGCTCTGATTACTTGTCATAGATGATTTGGATCCTTGTGTGGCGTGGCTGGCATGACCAATGTGTGTTTAGACACTGCTAAGCATCGTCTTCATCATGTTAGGGAGAGCACTCAGTGTTTGTAGGAGGGAGATGGAGCAGCTGTGGGTGTGTTTCTTAACCCATTAATGACCACTGTCTCATTTTTGGGACACGGCGCATTTGAACACCTGTAACCCAAGTGAATGTGTTACTGTGTTTAAGCTGCTGTAGATCAATCAAGGGAAGTAACTTGCATCCAGGAAAAGTGCTTATATAGTCTCCCTTTACAGCAGTGGTGGGGGCCGCCATTTGCATGAATTTCTTGAATCTGTAACAGCACTATGCGATGCTCTAAAAGGTGAGTGTGCCATTTTTTTCTGAGACGCATTTTATACAACACTAACAAATTAAGAGATTATACCATTATCTATATATATTTTTTGCAGAATGATGATTTTATTTTGCTTTCAACGATCAGTGTACATATGTAACGGGACATACATATTTGGGGTCCTTGATGACAAACTAATTATTTTTCACTGGAATTTGAGCGTTACACGTTCATTTTACACCGTATCCAATAATAAAATGTAACATTTATTTTAAAAAGAAATTCGGGCATTAATGGGTGAGAACACCATTTGTGTATTCAGTTTAATGTATACATTCAGAGCCTGGTGTGCTGTTCAAACTCCCCTGATGCGGCAGCGGGCAGCGTGACTCCCTTGCCTGGGTGGATGCAGCTGTGTGGCCCTTCAGGGTGATGGTTATTAAGTGTTTCCATTGGACAAGAGCAGTGAAACAGAAGGCCCAAAAAGAGAAGAGCTGCCTCAGCCAAAAAGCTGTGCCTCTCAGACTGTTAAATGTCCTTTTAAAGAGTGGGTGTGAGGAAGGACAGGAGAACGCAGGGCCTGACTCTGTTAATAAATAAGTAAATAAATACAGATAAGTGAAAATAAAAAAATAAATAAGCAGGAGAAATGGCCTCTCAAGGATCTCATATCTTAATTAGAAATGACAGCGTTAATTAAAATGTAATCATTTCATTCGTTTTTCTAATTAAAACTGAGGCAGCTGATAGTTTGTCTCATTAACTTCAAAGCGGCGGCGTGGCGGCTGGCTTTATCGTGAGCAGGTGGGGGAGGTCGGGTGGTGGGGGGGTTTTCGAGTGAAGCAGGAGCCTGGGATAGGGGTGGGGGGTGGGGGGGGTGATATATGTTACTGAGCGGGGGGATGGATTGGTCCACTTGCCAGTTACACCCTGAGGGGACATGGCTGAGATCTGGGGAAGCAGTGCTGTGGAGTGAAGGTGGCAAAGCTGGAAGCTGTGAAAGGTCTGTGAAGCTAATATCTGTGCATTAATGACCTCACAGGAGAGCCGAGCGGTCTGAAGGTCATCTGGTGCCACCTTGTCATGGTGAATTATGGGAAAGGAAAGCTGGACAGTGGGAGGTGGTGTGTGGTACTGATATGGTTGAAGCGACTGGTGCTGCGGTCAATCGTGCGGTGCAAAAAATTCACGCTATGGAACCACTCCCACTCTACACCCCTCACAAGCTGGTATGACGACACAATGACATGTGACACTGCTGAATCAGGTGTCAGGTGATTGGAGGAGTCGCCATCCTGCCTCATACAGTGCTACATGTGAGCCGGGAGAGGGCAGCTGGGTGTTTTGGGCAATGCAAAGCGCTGAAAAAGTGCGACGTCACTTCCGCTGGGGTCAACACTCACTTCCTTGGCAGTGGTTCATGCTGACAGCATAGCAACACATTCACTCATACACGTAACACACGGCACAAAATACCTAATATTTGACCATCAAAAATATAGTGAGAAATGCTTTCTGATCGCTGAAAATAAAGCTTAATTCCATGCATAGACACAAGGGCCATGGCGATAAACTCTTAGCTAGTTGTTTGGTTATGGTTTGGTTCGTCCATGAACCAGTTGCCATGGCTACGGCAAGTTGACCTCAAAATGACGTCACCACTTTTTCAGCGCGTTGCTACTCGTCTGAGTCATGTCTGGGTTACCACAGGCAGCCATCTTGGCTCAGCATCAACCTTTGCAAACTGTGACATGCGAGACAACGTTGGGTGCATCTCTTCAAGGCGATTCAAGGAAAAACTAATAGATAAATGTCCAGTTGTTACCCATGTTTTGTCGAATTATGCTTTGAAACACAACAGAGACGCTTAGTGCTATGGACAAGTAATGAATCAAGTTGTTATCTGAGCCATGGGAGATTTTTACATTTTGAAAATATGTAGATTTTTATGTCCATATTTACAAGAGTGACCATTTGTCTAATTCTGTCACTGAAAACTTTTGATTAATTTGAGACTCTATAGCAGGTCATGTTATTGTGTTCTTTCACCGAAAAAAAGGTGGCTCACATTTTGAAGTGAGTTTATTGTATGATCTGATAAGGAGGATTTTGTCAAAAGAATTACTGCAAACTGTTGAAAACAGGGATTGCCGTCCATAGAGGAAGGTTTTTGCGCTGGGTGAACTTTTGAAATATTTTCGTTTGATGCCTGTTAGTTTGAAGACAGCCAGGGATTTTCTTGAGGAGGTGAGTAAGGCTTCGGGGGTTCAAAGTACCCAGGGGGATTTAGGGCATTCTCTCTATACCCTGTAGGGGGCAGCACTATTATGAACAAAGAGACAAGTACACAGGCGGGTTCAAACAGTCAGCGCTGCAGATGACAGATTGTCTGATGTCTGGACCTGGCTCTGAAGAAGCCTCTTTTCAAAGCTCACCCATGAGCAAATGTGTTGGTTGATGGTACACAAGCCCCGAGAAGCCAAAATCCTGAAAGCTCTTCATAATCCATCTCTGGTGACCTATAAGAAGCTGGGTTCCAGTGTCCAAAAATTAAAAAAAAAAAAAATTAAAAAATCATTTTCCCAAAAATCAAACCGTCATACACATACTTAATCTGATCTTGTGTTTGAAAACCCTTCTAGATAAATCGTAGTTCTTTGCTGAAGAGGCCATCCTTTTTCGGGAGCTCGCTGGTGAGTGCGCTGTTGTATTTATCGCGTATAAATGCTATGTGCAATATTGATCTGTCTACGACACTGGAAGGCCCACATTTTAAACCACTTGTGAACGTGAGATGAATGGAATAGCGGCTTGGAGTGGGAGCTGGCGCGCTTCGCTTCGTGATCCTGGCAGCAGCCGCGCTTCCGACGTGTCTGCACAGCTTGTTTTCTGAGTGGCGAGCCAAAATCACCGGGAAAATTTTTAAGACAGATTTATGAGGCTTTGCAATTGCACCCAGCAAACTTTCCTTTCAGCTCTAGCCTGAGGGCTGGGGGCACTTTTCCGACCCACTCTCCAACGATTTGACTCTGCTCATTTATTTGCATGTCACAACCAGTGCTCTCCGTTGTCCAGGGATGCGTTCTGGCTGCTGTGGCCGTTTGTGCTGGGCTTCGCCATGCATGGCGCCGTCACGCAGCGTCTGACCTTGGCCATGCCAAGATATTTAGCTGAGAACAAGCAGGTCGTTTGTCAGCGTTTGTTGCACAAAATGGCAGTAAAACGCGCCTTTGTTATAAAACCAGGAATGAGGCTCCAGCCCCATAAAAGTAATCTTCAATCAGCTTCCCCACTTCCAGCCCCCCCCCAAAAAAAAACCCACCTCTATTCAAAGACATAATCTGTTCACTTCTTTTCAGGGTCTCTAATGAAATATGCGCTCATAAATAAGGACAATGAAATGTGCAGGAAATTATTACAGTGTGAAGCCAAGCCTGAATAAAACCAGCCGTCAGCATCTGCTGCTACTGTGTTGTACATGAACTCTTCACCTGCGAACGCTCATATGAGCAGGTTACGCAGACGCATCAACACCCTCAAGTGCTGTAGTTCACGCCGGTAATGTGTAAATTTATTATCACAAAACCAAAGTTGCAATTGCTCATTTGTAGAATGTCACTATTGAGGTAATATGCTTTTTAATGCACTCAAGGCTCTATTTACATTTATTTAAATGTAATTTGAAGATCCTTAAAAAGGAGATTTAATTTAATTTAACCCTGTTTGAATTTTGAGTTTTGAAAACTTCCTATGATGGTTTGTGCATTATTAGATTGACCGGGGCTATCGGAAGATTATGAAGTAACTCCCTCAAAAAAAACTCTGCAGTTAAGGATTCGTGCTTTTTAAAACCTGGCTTCTTTAATTAAATCTCATATCTGATGGAATATTTGCTGAATTATTTTCTGAAACTAAGGAGAAGTAAATAAAAATTTAAAGCATATTCAAGCAAGATGCTTTTTTTTGCACATCTCCACAAATATTTGTCCTTGCTGCAGTGGGTGACATCTGCGGAAACTGCAAACAAGGGATTTGTTAGTTGTGAAGAACGGTTAAAGCTTTTCAAAAAAGCGGCGCGTCTGTATTCTGCCGGCCCAAAAATATTGATCTAAAATAATTCAGGATTCAAGCTTGTGAGTTCCTTCAGTGTTTATGCCTGCAAGGCGAGAGGACACAAACTTCAATTCAAATGTGGGAGATAAAATAAATAAGGCCCTGCCGCTGCATAAACAGAGCCAGTCAATTAGGTACATTCACAGACATGGCAGCTGCACAGCTTGTGCTGTTCTTATTTAATCCCAGACTCCCCTAGCATAAACTGAGGCCCACTGGTTTGGTTATGCCCAGGTAGTAGAAAAATGCCTCTCTTTTGATGCCAACTCTCCTCTCTTCACAACTAACTGACATGTGACTGGAGAAAAGGACAACATTGTGGATTATATCCCCAGTGCCAAAAATGTTAGCACAATATTTAGAAAATGCAACTAAAATCAAAAACGAGTGTTTTGAATAGTCCATTCACCCAATTCTATGTTTGAAAATGCTGCAACACCTCATTGTTAGATGCTTTAACTTTAAATATATGCCTATTTCAGTTTTCAATGTAACAGACTCCAAAAAAGTTGGTGCAGGGACAATTGAGGACAAATAATGATGTTACAATAACATGGGGATGTGAAACTGGTGATATTACACTGATTAGCTGATTGAGTCATAGAATAAAAGCAGCCTCCAAAAAAATCCTTGTGTCTCAAGAGTGAAAATAGGTTAGGGCTCACAAAGTTGCCAACAAATGCATGTAAGGGATAATCAACGCGGAGGTGTGCATTCCACGGTTTTAAGGCACGACGAGGAGGCAAATAACCACCCCACGCGAAGTGCCTTAAAACCGTGGAATGCTCACCTACAAGTTGATTATCCCGCTTATACCATGGTCATTTGCCAGCAATATCAAATCACAGCATTCAGAAACTTTTGGTAAAAGTTTTGCACTTCAAAAAAAAAAAAAAAAAAAAGCTGGTAATCATTAAACAGGCGGCCGCCTTCTCATACCCAATACTATAGGCCAAGCTAAATTGAACCAGCTATCTTAGTTCATCTTACGTTCATGGAGAGAGAATTTTTTGCACACGCTTGCATCCGTTTACCAGCTGATGATTTGATAACGGATTCCAGCTGAAATGGAAATTATGCATAACGCAACATTATGCGCGATTATGCAGACTGTAGCTAACTTGCTACCCACAACTACAATGAACTTATGACGGTTTCCGCAGTCAGCGAGCTGAAATCAGTCTGCTGGCATAGCAAGTAACTAGCGAACTGTCAGCAGTTGCTGATACATGAAGTGGACACGTTAGCTTCCTTTGTAACCGTACACAATTACAATCGTTTAATGAATAAAGCCTGATAACTTCGCTGCTATAATGTTTCCGGTCATTATCGCTTGAGTACCTATAGTTAACCGCCCCGCAGGACGCAACTTATATGACGCCGCCAAATTTACTGGAGATAAATGAGCAGCTAGGTTTCAGTTGTACCCAGCCGAATACCAGGTCTAACGTTGCTAGGGTTACAAGTTGGCTAGTGGATGAATTTCGAATGGTGAAACTACCGTAGCCAAACTACCTGTGCGGTTCCACGGTTTTAATGCATACCTGCCAGCCAATCAGAAAAAAAGTATTCACCCAGACCAGGGTATAGAAGCCAATAATCCATTACTTTTGAAGACTATGTTTGCCAAAGACAAATCGATAGGATTTTGGGCATTTCGTTTGGCCACATTGCTAAACACAATTAGAGGATGGGAGGAATCAGGTCAAATCTTGTGGTGCAAAGGGCAGGGCCAAAAACAACTTCTGAATGCGCGCGATGTCTGCGCCTGTAGAGGTCACTGTCTTAAGAACTGTCATCGTGACTGCTATGAACATCTCAACATGGGCTCAGAAATGCATTGGTAAACCTTAGTCCGCCAACACCAGATGCAGGTGAATCCTCAGATGCAAACTAAAGCTTTACTGTGCGAAGGCGAAGTCGTACATCGACCGAAAACTTAATGAGTGTGACTGAGACTGTTGACTGTGCCAACTTTCTTTACTCTGATGCAGTCATCACTTTGTATATTTTCTATAAACAATTAAATTCATGTTAGAATAATGTATAATGTATAGTTGCACTATTTTCTGCTCAGTAAAAGATGAACTGACTTTTTGATTTTATTTGCATTTAACATGATTTGCCAGCTTTTTTGGAATTGGGGTGTTAAATTAAGTTAGTACTATTAATGGAAAAGTGTGAATAAATGAACTATCCACTTAAAATGAGAGATCCTTTGACACGGCTTCGTGGTAATTGAATCTACTTGAATTTCTCGGCTCAAAGATAGACAGATAAAAAGAATAGGAAAAGTGTAAGCAATGATAATGAATGAGCTCTTTGTCGCTGGTAAAGCATGTACAATAGTGTGGTGCAGTGGTGCATCTAAAGCGAAGATTAATATGTCAAGATGGAGTAACACCTCCGTGAACACTGGACGTGTGCGAGTGTGCATGGGTGTGTGTGGAATGGGTGCGGGGTATCAACGTATATGCGTGTGGGGGAGGTGTGTCAGTGACTGTATTTCTGTGGGTACATCTGGGGGTAGAGGAGTGTGTGTGAGAATGTGTGTAGGTGTTTCTGAATCTGTGGGTGTGGGAGTATGTGTTTATTTGCGCATGAGTGTTGTTCATGACGTGTGTGACTGTGTGTTTGTGACTGTGTTCATGTATGTGTCTTGCCATCTGCTTTTGCTGTTTGAGGCTTGGCCCAGTGAGGGACTGGCTGGTTGTCATGCTGACAACAGCCCAAGCTGGATAGTTTCTTGGCTGAAGAGAATGGATGCCTATCGACCAATCCAGCCTTCTGTCTTCAACATCTTCCACCAGGCTGGCCTGTACTTACCCGAAAATTACAAAACCCCTCCAAATCTCACCCACCATACAAACTCGCTTCTTACTGACAGATGTCATTCCTTTTTCTTGAGAAATATAACTGTGCAGTTTTAAAGAATGCACCCGACCGATAACACAGACTGAAGGTTCCAAATGAATAGCCTTGTTCCCTCCTATTTAATCCCACTGTCAGGTGTGTATGATTGGATTTGGACTGTCAGAACTTGGGCTGCGCAGAGAATGATGTCATAGTGAATTCTTTATGATAGCAGACATTAATTTTAAGCCTTCATGGATGAAGAGCATCACAGAGCAGGGTCCTGATATGATAGCTGTCAGCACGAGAGCTTTGAAAGCATCGGGGATCTGATATGCAGGAAAATATTCTCTCCGCTCATTTATTAATTTAATACTGAACACCCGGATCATGTTAACAAAATGGTCATTGCAAAAGGCAAGACTTTTAGGGTGCACTCATTTCTGCTGTAATCTGCAAGGTTCTTTAAAGGAACAGTTCACCCCAAAATAAAAGTTCTATGATTATTTACTCACCCCCATGCCAGTTGACACACGGGTGAAGTCTGTTTGTCCATAAAACACACTGAGAGGATGCCAGCACTACTCTCGAGTAGCCTTCTCTAAAACAACAGAAGTCCATGAGAACTCATTCATTAGAATTCTTTAGAGTCCAAAAACGGCCAAAAATGACCAGTAAATGACTCTATACTGCTGCTGCAGCTTAATTTTTCTCACCTGAAGCCAAATGTGGAGGTGTTACATCTGAATCCAAGGTTCCGAAGCTTGCTTCAAACTCAAAGGAGGATTTTTTTTTTTTAAAGCACTGTGCCAAGCTATGCTTCATTGAGGAAAAACCACGTTACTGATTATGTTTGAAACACTTTCTGATTCATTCAGCCTGAACCGTCTGACTGCCATGTTTTGAAAGGTGGAGCTTTGAAGATTGGCAGGACACAATCTATATAAGGAGGCTGAAATTATAAAATAGTTGGTTGTAGTCAACACCCAACTTGGAAAAAGTTGGGACGGTATGGTAAATGCACATTAAAACCGAAAGCAGTGATTTCTTCATTTTTGTCACCATTTTTGGTTGTTTTAGGGGTTCTAAAAAACTTGGAATGAACAAGTCCCCTGGACTTCAATTGTTTTGGAGAAGGCTGAAACGCAGTTGTCCTGGCATCCTTCCAACATGTTGTGTGGACCAAAAACTTCATCCGGGTTTCAGCTGGTAAAAGGGTGAGTAGATAATGACAGAATTTTCATTTTTGGGTGAGTTGTTACTTTAAAGAATGTATTAACAGTTCTCAGATGACAAAGGAAGCTGTGATCCATAAAGTGCAATCAGAACATCAAATCATTACTGCTTAATTAAGGACAGATGGCGCATGTGGGTTTGTGCATTCTTTATGGTTTGTTTATTGCATTCAGTAATTTCACAAAAGTATCCCAAAAATATACTCTCTTTTTCAAATTATTTTAAAATTATGCACGATTCTTACAGTGTAAAATTATGCATTATGTAGGGGAGAACTGGCTTGAAAGTAACATGGGGCGAGAGTAGCATGCTTCTTTCCACGAAGCTCATAGCTACAAATAAGTAATCACAACCGCGCATGGAAAGTGTAAAGTCTTGCACCCCCTCAAAAGAATTTTTGCTACATCACTGACTCGCAAAATCTGAGCAAAAAACAACTTTTCAGGAACTGCTGGAAGAAATCAATAAGATTGTATCCCCTGCCATGACACAAAGTGGATCAGGGGATATTGCAATGGAGCTTGTCTATCCATCCATCCATCCATCTATCCTTCCAACCATCCGTCCCGCCATCCGGATAAGTAAGGATGTTTTCTCAGAAACTTCTTCACCTAGATAAGTAACATTTTTTGCGTACATTGCTAGTTGGGACCTTGATCAGTTTTGAAAGTGGGATTCCATGGTAGCGGGGGAATTAATGACAGGGTCATCTTGTTTTGATTTCATTGTTATCTTTATGATACCAGATCCAGTCTTTGTGTTCATTTAGTAGCCAATGTAGTGGATGTTAAAACTGCTATTTTTGTGGTAAATCTGAAAAACACCCAAACAAGTGAAGAGTTCATGATTATTTTTCATCAGAGATGAGTTCATGCCCTCATTTGCTTTTAGCACTATAGTGTTTTTGTTCAATTCTATTTATTCTATATATGGTACTGGCTCACAGGAAAATGCTCAGGATTAGTATGAGCACTACCCTGTGAGGGATTTTTGACCCACACACCTTTGAGGGTCCATATAGGGATGTTCGTGAAAAGACGATTGTCAGGAGTGCCGCGGAGGTGCAAGGTGCATGGTCCCAATTCTACAAACAATAGCCTTGAAATTTCAATTATTGCGGTTGGTAGCATAATCATAGCATGAAAAAATAAGAGCACTTAAAAGACTGATGGCTGTGTCTTACACCCGGTGTAAAGCGGCGCCAAGCACAAAGCAGGTATCTTTGCTGGTTTTAGACTGATGCAGTTGTCATTTTTCCATCCAGTGCCCATGCTGTTTACATGGCAAATGTACTTGTGCTCATGAGCATGCTGACCTTAAAATGACGCATGGTCAGGTGCATTGTTGACACATTGCTCTCCTGAGACAGTGGAAAGCGATTGCGCGATTGACTAAACAAAAACTTGGTCTGATGTCAATGGCGCTCTATTTTACCGTTATTTTCAGGCCACATTATTAAGATAGTAATTTGTGCTTACGTAGGCAGGTGCACAACACGCATACACTCAGCTTGTTACTCACACAGGGAAGCGCAGCAGTGCAACAACATGCAAAACTGGCCAAGGACTATATATCTGTCTCTCGGTGAAGAATAATGCAGCCATAAACTGCGCTTATCCTGCCAGGTTGTAACAGACATCTGCATTCTGCTGGCAGATGTGGTGTTGACTGATACCTCCCATCCCTATGCACTCCCTTTAGCTGTGAAAGTCACTGCTGCTCTACATTTCTGTGCTTGTGGGCCATTCCAGCATCCCCTGAGTTCAATCAGAGGCATATCCATAGTCTGCCGTAAATTTGGTCATACACGCAGTGACGTAAAGCCTTGTTCAACATGTCACTGAATTCACTAAATTCCCCATGACACCTGCCAAGAAAGTGTTAAAAAGGAGCGATTGGCAAACATTGGGTTCCCTGGGGTGTTGTGTGTGATCAATTGCACGCCTGTGCAACTACGTGCCCCATCACAGAACACTCTGATATATGCGAACTGTCAGGGTACCCATTCCATCAACATCTAGATGATTTCCAATGTAACGTGTGGGGTTTTCATGTATTTGCAAATCACTCTGAATCAAGCAATGACTCTATACTTGCCAACTCTGTCATTCCTGCAGTTTTCCAGGGGTATCCTCTGTGAACGGGTAGCTGTAGTGGTCAATGGCTATCCATTAAACACATGGCTAATTACACGGTCAATCATGCTGAAAACTGCGCATGAATTTTTGTTTGATCAAAAATGCACAAAAACAAGAACAGTAATAGAAAGAACACTTGGAGTGCTGGAAATTTGCTTCAGATTTTAATGTTTGTTTTTAAGTTTTTAAGCCACTGAATGGATTAGTGCCGCAGTATATTGCAGACCTCTTACATGTTTACACCCTCTCCCGGTCGTTGAGGTTCGCCAATCAACTTTGTGTTGTCATCCAAAAAACCTGGTGAAAAACCAGGGGCGACCACGCCTTCTTGGTGGTAGCCCCCAGGCTGTGGAATGAGCTACCCCCCATGTCCAAATGGCCCCCACCTTCGAAATTTTTAAATCCCGTCTTAAAACTTATTATTATTCCTCTGCTTTTAACCCAGCCTAAGAGTTGTGTGGTCGCTGTTTTTGTTTTTAACTCCTGTTTTTATTGTTTCTGAAACACTTTTTGTTTTTTGTTCATATATGTATGTGTTTTATGTGTTTTTTTTTTGTATTTTATGAATTTTATAGTGCTTTTTATTTTGACTATCTTATGAGCTCTATTTATTTCATTTTCTTTGTGCAGCACTTTGGTAACCTTTGTGTTTTTAAAATGTGCTATATAAATAAAGTGGATTGTATTGGATCAGATGTTATGTGCTTCAGGAGTCAGGTGGACCATTGCAATACAGCCTTTAACCGCGGAGCATTCTTCCTGGCCTTTTATGAGTTGCATCACATTGCCATGTGTAATGTATGTCTCTTAGATGTAAATTAAGACACATTACAGTACATTAGAAGGCATGGTCCTGAGCTGCACGTGTCGATGTCAATGAACCCCAATACGCCAGCAGCAGCACAGCTGAGAAGGAGTCAGCTATCAGAAGAGTTGCATCATGTGTTGTCAGGTAACCAAACTAAATGCTTTGATTGGAAAAAAAATCCAAAATTTGGTGGAGGGAATATTACATTTAGGCATTTTAAATCTCATTGCATCTCTGCAGAGAAGCGTTCTTTCCGCCTTTGTGATTACAATCCACCAAGGTGTAAGCACCCCTCTTTTTGAACGGAATGGGAGATGACTCTCAGATTGGTTTATTTCATGTTACACCCAAAACATTCCTATGATCAATTAACCCATTAATGACCACTGTCCCACTTTAACTTCTGTGACCCAAGTGAATGCATTACTGTGTTTAAGCTGCTGTAGATTAATCAAGGGAAGTAACTTGCATCCGGGAAAAGCGCTTATATAGTCTCCCTTTACAGCAGTGGTGGGGGCCGCCATTTGCATTAATTTCTTGAATCTGTAATGGCACTATGCGACGCTGTAAAAGGGGAGTTTGCCATTTTTTTTGATACACATTTTTAATTGACACT
This sequence comes from Gymnothorax javanicus, assembly GCA_029692085.1. Taxonomy (NCBI): domain Eukaryota; kingdom Metazoa; phylum Chordata; class Actinopteri; order Anguilliformes; family Muraenidae; genus Gymnothorax; species Gymnothorax javanicus. Next base: position 15,766,996 of record CM056207.1, on the reverse strand, counting down.
AAGAACAAAAATTGGAGATTATAGCATTACCTAAATATGTTTTTCTCAGGATAATGATTTTTTTTAATGCTTTCAACAATCTGTGCACATTTGTAATGGGACATACTGTACTTATTTGGGGTTCTCGATGACAAAATAATTATTTGCTCAGAATCACCAGAATTTAAGCGTTACGCATTCATTATACACTGTATTGGTAAAAAAAATGTAACTCTTACTCTGAAAAGAAATTTGGGCAATAAAGGGTTAAGAAACTAAGTGCAAGATCTTTGACCCGTGAGCGTTACATTCTGCTCGCAATATCCAACGTTAAACCAGTGAAAGTGGATTTTAACACATCCTAAGTGCATTTACGCCATGTGCTCGAGACCGTGCACACAGATCATTTAAACATAACCCAATAAATTACTTTTCCTTTCTATAGACACCCCTCCCCCCAAAATTACTGTAGAGTAACTCCATATATGGCACTCATTCGAATGATTATCAGGAGAGATTTGCTATTGGAGAATCACATGATGAAAATAAACTGCCGCCAATAATATACAGTTAAGTACACTGACAAAAAAACACCCATTATCTACAGTGCAAGATTTCAATGGTTACATGAGTAAATAAGAATTTCAACATAGGTTTTTGGCTCCCGGAAATTTCCTTTTTTCGTTTATTAAATGCATCAATCAGATTTTTTAAAAATACCTTTATATGAAAAAACATGTTGAACAATATTGAAGTACGAAAAATGTCTACAGAACAAGCCTTTAGTTAAAGTGTAATTTAGATGTGCTATGGTCTGCTTGCTTAATGATAAAGGGGTTTTGTCAGTGTGCTATATCATTAGAGTGCAGTTTCCCCAATGCCCGAGGTAATTACAATGAGCATGATGGCTCTTTCAAAGTGGAGGATAGGGCTTATTAATAATTCCCACCTCATTGATTTTCCTTTCGGTTTAAACAGCAGCGCTTTCTGCGAATTGTCCTCTGAGTGTTTGGAGTGTGGGGGAGAGAGAGTGGCACAGTGGTGTGCGGGAATGTCCACGATGAAGATGGCTTCTGGAAAAAACGGTGGAATTCGTTAAATTTGGGAAAACTGGGAGCCTCGGTGTCAGATCTAACGCAGCGCGTACATTTTGCTCACGAGAGTAAACGAGTGAACTGATCTGTGGCTGGGTGGTCCTTGAGTGGCATTTGTTTTCTGTTCTACCTGAGCGCACAATCACTCAGTCAGATTAATTGGCTGATTACTGCTGTTGAAGCCTAAGGGTAATAAACCATGCTCTGGTGTTTCTGGCTTGCTGTGTTTATTTGTTTGTTTCTTTGCTCCTTTCCAGTTAAGTTGTACTTGCACACAGAAGATGCTACGGGATGCAATGAGAACAGTCCATCACTTGGACTGGAAAAACGTCCTCTGGCCTGGCACATTGCGGAGAGAAGTTGATATGAACAGCATGAAATCATGGATCCATCCTGTCTTGTCTCGGTGGCAGAGCATGGAGGTGGGTATCTCTCTTTTACTAGCACAGCATCATTTGAATGGTACGGCACGCCACAGAATTATTTTCTATGTCTATCACTCGATGGACACAGTTCACCAAACCCTAATGAACATCTCAAGCTGGTGCCACAAACATAATAGTGACAATGTCATGATCTCAGCTCAAAACAAAAAAAAAAAATGCAGACACTGCACAATGTTAGCTTGGACCAAAATCCAGAATGTTCTGGAGACAAAAGGGGGTTGAACTAGGAACTAGATGGGTGTTCCTCATAAAGTGGTCACTTTGTGCACCTGGGCAAGCCAAAGGTTCAATATTATGCCGGTAAAATATATACTGCACTTCATGTACAGTATAAAACTGTTTTTGTCAATTAATTACAGCCCTTTTGAGCAAGGGCATATTCCTGCTCATGTGTATTATTCTTGTTGTTGTTGTTTTTTGTTAGTTGTACTGTGTTATCCAGCCGAGTAAATGTTTTTCTTTCCCCCTTGAATGTGTAGTTAATTAACCTTGATTACCTTGAGTGATGCCAACAGTATCTGCCCTTAATCTCTTTATCTTCTCATTTAATTACTCCGGAGTGAGAGATCCGCGCTCGTGTGTGGTCACTGCCTCTAATCTTCCCGATTCCTCCTAATGCCTCTTTTCTCTATTTGTATTAATATTGCAGAATGGGTCATGTGACCAGCCGCGTTTCACACCGAGGCCTTTTCTAATTTCCTGCCAGCTACAAAAGATTTGAGGCTCTTTGATTCCAGGGAAGTGTAAGGATGAGAGATTGAGCAGCAGTGCGGCTGTGGACAAACTGAAGGCTCCTCTTTGCTGCCGTTTTCATTAGTGCCTCCGAAAAATACTTCTTTGGCGCCGATAAGCCTTAATTAATGTCTCTCTCTCAACAAAGGGGAAGCTTATTTTCTCTCTGTGCTGGCTTGCGAGCTCCACATAGATTAAGGCTGATGTGTTTGTCTTAACCATTAAGCTTCAAAGGGACGCTGCTGGCTACTGCATTTGTTTTACTTTGGTCATTTCCTCTGTCTCCTTCGATGTTGCAACAGGATAGACTTATAGAAACGTACCTCAGGTCATTACGTCGAGAGAAATAAATTCTATCTTAATTTTTACGGTGTGCTTCACCTTCAGAGGTGAGGTCTGGCTGGCAATTTTTACTTTTTAATTTTTAAAATGGATTCATTAATGTATTATTTTTGTTATTAATATGACACATTATTATTGTTATTGTTCAGTGATTTTTGTTTTTTTTTTTTTTTAACTATTGCCAGTGCCTCTATGTAATTTGTGGGAACGAGGGAATTTGAAGGTTGGGTTCTCTTATCTTCAGCACAGACCACCCCTTTAAATCATCAGGGTTGAATTTCCCTGGTTGTCTGCAACCGTTTTTTTCTTTTCTGAATTCCTCAGCTTTTGAGACTCATAAAAGCGCTGAACCTGCTGCCCAGCTCACTTTTCTCAGCCTCCTCCCTCTCTCCTCCCCCCTGCCTGCTCGCTGTACAATGGGATGGCCCGTCCCCCCCTCCCCCCACTGCAGTGCAGGAGATGGTACGGCCTGCCGGTACAGTTCTGTGAGCGCTGTCATTGATTCAGTAGTAACACAGCAGACAGCTTTCAGACTGGTTACTGCGAGCCACAGGCAAACAGGAGGAGAAACAGAGAGAGAGAAGGAAGACACTTTGGTTGTTTCCTGCTTTCAGTTCGCTGTCGCTCCGCTAGCTCCTCTGTCTCTCGTCCCTGCTATGACCCTGTTTAAGAGCGAGCATCGCAGCCCAAGACGTGAGTATACCAGTGAATCCTCCTCTCTTTCCTTTCGTCTCTCTCTCTCTGCACTGTCATTGTCTTTGCGGGTCCAAAACATGCGAGGTAGCAGCAGGCATTCCCCGTTTCCCCAAGCAGCTGGCAGCAGGCGTTTGGGGTCGGCGAGAGGGGCAGTCAGATCAGGAGTGGAGGGGCAACAACTACTCTGTTAACTCCCAGCAGCAGCTGGGTGGCACACGTTTAGAGAGGGCAAACAGCCAGCCAGCCGGTATGAGAGGGGAGTGTGTGTGTGTGTGTGTGTGTCTGTAAGTGTGAATGCATGCAGGTCTGCATGTTTATGTGTGAGAATGCATGCATGCAGTATGCACAAGCGTGGGTATATAAGCATGTGTCTACATGAACATGTGTGTATGAAAGTGTGTGCATACGTGAGCGCATGCTTGAGGAATTCTTCACTTTCACCTGGGCTGGCAGTGGAAGGGGCTAGTTAAGTGTGCAACATCCTCAGAAGTGGCAGAAATCAATGCGATGCAGAATTTAGGCCTGAGTATCTCAGTAAATGACACTCAGCTGAGATCATGCTGGATATAACATGCCCACCTCCCCACATACTCACAGTGGGGCAGCTGATGGGGACAGCTCCACTATTTGCCCCCCGGAGGGCCTGACATCTCCTGGGGCTCTGATAGGGCCATTACTCTGCAAGAAGGTGGGTGAGCATCGCAGATCTGCCAATACAATGCAACTTCTCTCCTTATCTCTGGTTCTCTCATGGCCACACATGGTGTGAGCTATCCGAAGGTATCCAAAAATTTCTGGAGCTTCTGAACTGGATTTGGTATGAAGTGTCTCTGCGGACTCTGACTTAGGTGATTCATGAGCCACCAGCTATAAGAGAGACTGAAGGGTTGTGCAGTTACCACCTTGAAGGGAGAGGGTCATTCCTCAAGGCCCTGGCAACTCGCAGATAAATCCTTCCTCTTTTGAACAGCGGCACAATTTTTGCTCTTGGACTCTGCACTCTTTCACATAGTGATTAGAGGACATGGATGTGAGGTTAAAATCGAGAGTGAATGCTTTAATTTGCTGATTTTTTTCTTGTGTGAACCAAGGAGGCATTGCATTCCTGTTCATTCAGTGTCAGTGTTAAAATGCTTATGCACTGTAGTGCATGACCAGGACCATGAGGTGGTCACTACTGCGATTATTAAAGTAGAAGCTGGCAATTATTACTGTTTTACTGAAGACACTGAGGTTAACCTGGAGTGCTGGTATGAAAAGCTTCGCAGTACATCTGTCCTCCTGCTGCAATTTGCAATTCATTCATGCATCTTTAGTCCTTTTGTAATATGTGAACAGAAATGCTCAACTGGACCATTTTGCTGGTATGATCTTTAAATGGACCTCTTGAGTATATCTCGCAAGCATTTTGTGGATATTTGCATGGCAATTCCTGAGCACTTTGATTATATTGCATTCAATTTCATCCTGAAATTTTTGTTCCTTGAAGAATCACTGTTACGGGCTTCACACTTTTATTTTACCGCATCAAAGCCTCTCTAACTCGTATGTTAAAATGAATCGGTATTTTCCGGCACAGAAGCCAGTGCAGTAAGTGGGCTGGGGGACAATGGAGGAGAAATACTGGTATCTAAGTGGGTTTTGACGGAGATGCGTTGTGCGTGGGATGGGTTGAGGGGGTGCGTCGACAGTCTATTTTGAGGAGTTGTTTTTGGGCATGTGGTTGGTTGAGGGGGTGCGTTGACTCTGTTTCCTTGGTTCCTTGTGAGTCTGACCCACCCTCAGTACAGCTGCATCCCCGCTCGGTCTCCGAGCAGCGCTTTTGATCGCGAGCCCTTCTTTCAGGGTGGACGTGGGAGGGATTTGAAACGAATCTGATCTCGGGGGTTTGGCAGGTTTCGACCCATCGCCAGGTAGTATATGTAAGAGTGAGGACCTTCTGGTCTCCAGTCTGGGTAGATGCTTTTCTACCTCTTCGGTGCTACAACCTGCTCTGACATATTGCCTCCTTGGGCAGGTGCAGAGTTACACATCCCCAGCAGGTTTGCATTGATATGGCCTCTTGCGATGATTCATCAGTGTCATAAGATCCGCAGTGAATAATGGCCGTCTGTCCGTCACTTGGTGAGTGCTGTTCCTCTGGACCTTTCAGACTGTAAGCAGCGTCAATGAAGAGGTCACTGAAGGCCGAGCCGCAAAGAGCGCACACAGCCCACGTTCAGTAGAACCTGTGAATTTCTTCAGCCACTGAATGAGAAACCACATGCAGTCCATCACACGGCGAGATAAGAGCGTTCCCAGAAGAGCCAGCACAAGACCATCAATCTTCGGGAGTGACTTAAATCGAACATCAAGAATACAGGCATTTCAAGCAGCACAGAATTATCACATTTTAACCAGCTCAGTGAGTCTGACAGCTGTTTAACAGTGCGCGGGGTCCTAGCTAATCTATGCCACCGTAATAATATGATTGTTCGTAAAAATATTGTCAGCACTCGCGTCCCTCCGCGGTCTCCTCCTTGCCTCACCATAATGTGTTACTCACTAAGGTATTACAAAGCAGTTTGAGGTAAATGGCTGCAATTACCCAGCCAATGATGCATAATTACCTTGCAAGCAAACTCCGAGCATGCTTGTGACCTGACAACAATATCGATCTCTCAGGCTGGCAAATTAAAAGCAACCGACCGGCAAACAGATGGTAGGTATTCATAAAGCTCTGCTGTAAACGGACAACAAACATTTCAACTACACTGGGCTTTTAAGTGATTCAATTTTTTTTTTTTTTACCTTCAATGTGTTAGGGCGCTATACTTGGTTTGATGTGTGGCTGCTGTTTGGAGTGTAGATTTACCAAAATGTGTGCAGTGCCCTGCTGTGATGGGTTCTCACTGCTGAGCTGGAACTTTGACATTTTTGGAATATGTGAAATGACAGGCTGTTGGAAGCCCCCTCTTTAAATTCTGTGTGATATTGCTCGTCTTTAACAAGTCTGTCTTGTTCAGACTTGAAAAGAGATAGATGCAGATTTTCTAGGTTTGGTTTTGGCAGCTGAAAAAATAAAATAAAAAATGCACAGCGGTGGTTGTCTCTAATAGGAGCGTAATAACAGTGCAATTTCCGGGTATTTCCGCTGTAATCCTCTGAATATTGCTGGGTGCCAATGGCACTGTGTGCCTTTGTTCTTCTTACCACCTCCGGGATGTGGGCCCCGGGGATTATGGCTGCTGCATCATGAATTTGGAAAAACCAAAACCGAATATGTTTGGTGCAGACCTCTGACTGTATTTGGCTGGGGCTTCCACATCCGCTTGTCTCATGACCGCACCACTGGGTTTTAGCAGCAGGTTGTAGGAAGGCAGTTGGGTAAACATGTTGAGTGGAAAAAGCACAGACGCCCCTTGGGTCTTGTTAACGTGATGTGAGAGAGCAGTGATAGTCTTCCTGAGCCAGTGTCAGTGGCTAGCCTCCAATCACAAACAAGCACAGCTGTATGCGGCAGCCGTGAGCTGAACATTGATAATGCGGGAGAGTTGGGTCAATTTTCTGACTCTTCCTCACCCTGCTGTTTGGGATGCTGGGTTATACCTGTGTTTGGGATGCAGGGTTATACCTGTGTTTGGGATGCAGGGTTTTACCTGTGTTGGAGTGACTAATTTGCTCAGGGCCCTCGTTAATCTCATTTGCTTTTTTTGCTGTTGAAATGACTGTCCCCCGGTCTGGTTTAAGCTCAGCTTCTCAACACTCAGACAGGTGCTGATTGCGCAGGGAGTATGGGAAAGCACACACCTCTCTCCTTTCTTCCGAGTGTGTGTGTGTCTGTTTATGTGTTTGTGTGTGTGTGTGAGAGAGAGAGAGAGAGACGGAAGGAAGGGAGGATGGGAAGGCTTATTAGAAGGTATATAAAGAATTGTACCACATAAGACTTGCAGAAAGGTGAGCTGACAGGTTTGTGAAGGTTTGGAGAATTTGGCTTCTTTCTAGGCCAGTCAGACCCCCCCCCCACCCCAGGCTTAGTCAGTTATTTCCCTCCTCATTCACTCTCATGACGCTCCCTGTGTTTACAAGTGCAGGTGCAGCACTTTCCCTCTTCAGTCCCTTATCTGAGGTGTTAATGAACTTCTGATTGACTTCATTGCACTGACTGATATTGACAAGGTGGCGAGGGGGTTGTGAAAAGGGAATCAAAGAAGCTTCATTTAAAAGTATGGGCCCCTGGTTAGTCCATTCCCAAACTACAGGCCAGTGGCTTCCCTTTTATTGGAAGGAGTTTATAGTGGCGCCCTGGAGGATTATTTGTGTGGAGAACACAGAGTAAACGGTATTACCGTATCACACTGTGTTTACCAGAAATTTAGTCCCACGGACTCAAAACTTCAGAAGTGCAGGATCCTACAGTCTTTTTCTCTGATACGGTTCTATGGTGTAGTTAGTAGATTAGCTTTGCAAATTTAACATATTCCCCTTGACGCACAGCCAGTCAAGCTTGCAGTCCTATTGTTCAGTCGCTAACCTACGATAATTTGAATGCAGCCCGTGCACCTCTTTCCTTTTATTTAAGCAGAAATGCTCCCGAGCGTGCATTTTCCTTATAATAGCTATGATTTTCTCCCCTGAATGAGGGAAAGGGATTAGTGAAAATGACACATGAAATGCCCCCCCTCCCCCCCTCCCACCCCCATCCCCAATCTCGTCGTCGTGCTCTCGGAGCAAACTAATGAACTACGAGCTGCTAGTGAGATTAGCGTGCGTGTCTGTGCACAGGGCCAGTGAGGTAGAGGTGAAAGGATGCGGTGAAGCTCCATTACCAGCCTATCTGAAGGGACTTTGATCTGATTTATATGCCCCAAAGACAATATCCTTGTCGGCGAAAACAGGGTCCGGTCCCATAAATGCGTACGCATGGCGGGCTCCGAGTCGATGCGGGAATGTTAAATGCGCATTTTATACGGTCACCCCACAAGACCCTCTTTGGCTGCTCTATGTAGTGCTCCTATCCATGGCTTTGGCAAGGTCTACTTGGGATTTTATGGGGTGGATTGACCACAGTACTGAGCATGATCAGGGGACTTCATTTAAAGGTAGATGCCGTTTTCCCCCCACAGTTTCTTCTTTAATTCCAAACAGCCGCGGCTAGATTGAGTTTTTCTTAATGTGGCGAAGCCTCGACAGATCAATCTGCTCGTCACCCGCTATTTACGGAGAAGTCGATAGATTGCCGGCCGCCGGGGGGTGGGGGAGAGGCGGGTTCGGCTGCGCCCGTCCCGTGTTGATATGGTCGGCGTCCCCTCTCGCGCCTCCGCCGCCGTTTTTTGCGACAAAGCCTGGCTTATCTCCTGCTCTCCCACCATCCCCTGGCTGCTGCACAGGTGACTAGCGAGCGTCGCATCATAATTACCTCTCCCTCCCAACTGAGCGCGCTCATTAGCATGCTCTGGGGGTGCTGTGGCACAGCCGGGGGGAAAGGGAGGAGGAGGAGGGCGAGTAGCGGTGAAGCATGAGCTGCCGCTGGGGGGGGCATGACCCCCCCCTCCCTTACTGGAGATCCAGGGCGCCCTTCCAGCAAGTGACCCCGGGCTGAGCAGCATGCTTTGTGGGTCTCAGTGTGAGCGAATAGGCAAGGCATGGCTGGAAACTAGGGCAATGCACACACTGAGGTCAATAGGGGGAGACTATGGTGTCTTCTGTCTGGGAAGGGAAAATAATGGCTTGACTGCTTTTCCGTGTCTTTAGGGTCTCGGGGGTCTTTACATTAAGCCTGATGGGAACTCGATTTGCTCTTTGCATGCTATCGTCATGGTGATATCGCTTAGCCCCCGGGGTCTCTCATGATTTTTATAAACCCTTAATTAGAGCCTGAAATGTGTGTATTATGAAGAGATGTGGAGCCTGTCAGGTGGGATCAGAGGCAGAATTCAGATGAGGTCCATTACGGTCACAGCTGCTCCAGGAGAGCTTGGCCAGGTTGTGCATGTGTGTGTGTGGGTCTTCGTACATCTCCGTGTGTGTGTGTGTATGTCTGCATGATAGAGTGAAGGAGGCTCTACTTGAGCCGTTTGATTTGAGTGAGGAGGGACAGGTGCATACTGAAGCGGGTGTTGATGGAAATTGGGCTTTTCAGGTCCTGAGCAGAATTGAACACAGGAATGAGATGCAATTAATTTCACAGTGGCAGATGGAGGGCAATTAGACAGGAAAGCACTTCATTTATCTGGCCACGTGTGAGTCCTGGGCTGTCAGAGGGTCAGGCGGGCTCTTGCTGCGTGTGGGCCCTCGCTGTCCATCTCCCCTGGCCCCTGCTGGGATCTGTGGCATAAAACCACAGAGGAAGAGGGCCAGAGTGGGTGACCTCAGCAACAGGGGGTGTGACCTCTACCTGACAGACTAACAGGATTGTCAGCCTATCCTGTCTGAGAGGGGAGGTTGGGGTGGGGGTTCTTGGGTCCAAAGGGTCCTATTCCTTCGATATTTTTCATTTTAATTCAGCTCTCAGCTGGTTTAATATGTCATAACATGTCCAAACTGGTCCTTCAGCTCCAGCAGTGCAGACCATAATTATATTGACAGTGACTCATGTAAAAATTTCTGCAATTTGCTATGTGGTAAGGATGTAAGTGCCAGCATATTACTGCTCACGGTCTCTAATTTAATCTCCTATTCACTGTTTTCAAATCCGATGTGCTGCTGTCCTGAACCAAAAAGCCAAATGTGTGTTACTGTCCAAGTATTTATGGACTGCATTGTATTTATGGACTATGTATGAAAGTGTCTTAAGAAGCTCTGTATGGAAAGTGCCCTTTGTGGGCTGCTCTGATGAAATGTATTGAAAACTTTTTTTGGCCTCTCAGCTGAAATGTGTTTAATCAGTATCTTTTCAGGCTGGAACAAGTGGAAAAACAATGTTTTGATAGCCGATGATGGTCTCTTGTTTTTTTTCTTCTCTGCGTAAATTTGGTGCAGTTTCTTTCATTGCCAAATATGCAGAAGGTAGGAAACTGCTCCAACAATTTGGACCATCAGGGAACTGATTGAAAGCATAAACACCCGCAAATTGACAGACTGAATCGGGAGGAGAGGTGTTTTTGAATCCCAGTGCTAACTGTGCTCTTATTCAAGCTGAAGGGTTGCTCTCTGCAGTAAAATGGAGGCTTGAGTGTGTTGTTTTTGCCTGAGAGTGGTTTGTTTTGTTGCAGACATAAGCATGACCGGAGAGCTGAAGTCAAGCCGCCCCAAAGCTGGACCCAAGAGGCCTAGCAGCGCGATGTACGGGTGAGTCCAGTTTTGGCCAGTTCCTGCCTGTACATCTCACTGCAAAAAAGAGATAAGAAGTAAATCTCAACAAGTATATTAGTCGTGCACTGTAAAACCTAATGCTCCCCAATTTTTTTCACTCAACTCGAAGGTTTAGGGGAAATGGCTTGGGCACAAAATAAGCTTGTATTGTAATAACAAAGTTTTGAGATGTCTTCCTGACACAATGTTAATGTGCAACACAGGGGTGTCTCCAGGCTTATTTTAGGGGGGCTTTCGCCTGGCGATCCGTAAATCTCAAATAATGTCTCTGATGTCACTGCGCACCTGTCTGACTGCAGATACTATGTGTTGATTCAACTCATATTTTTAAATCCTGTGATTAAATATGTTGTGCCCTGTACATGAAGTTTTATATCAGACAAAGTTTATATCAGAAACAATTTGAAAGTAAAAAAAAAAAATGTATATTTTTCTGCCAATATTTTTGAATACAAATACAGTAACATTTAAATATGTTTTCAGTGCACTTGTTTTGTAATTTACAGTCATTGAGCTCAAAAAAAAAAATGTATATTTTTTAACATTAAATTTTTGAATAAAATAAGAAAAATTTAAATATGTTTTCAGCTAGCACTTATGTTTTCACAATAGATGACAGTTGTGTCAATATGATAGTGTGGGACATTTGTGTAGTCCACAAGTTCTTATGTCATGGGCGAACGTGGATTTAGGCAAAAATTTCAGTATCTTGAATTTAATCCACAAAAATTATGTTCTTTCTGCATTTAATGAAGTTGCAAAAATGATAGTTGGTGAAATTTGTGTCTCCACAAGTTCTTATTTCAGGATTTGCCAGTTTAGCGACAAATTTTTCAGTATCTGAATTTAATCCGTAACTTTCTTAGGATAATGAGCAAATCGCCCCGGCTCCTCGACTTTCGAGAAAAAAAAATTTCATGTCTTATCACAAAAAAATACACTTGTTGTATTTTTGTCATACAGGCCACAAGAACATGCTGCTCCAATACTTCTTTTCCACATCATTTGTCTTGGTTTGACTCCATGAACTGCCCTTTTGTAGTTTCCACGAGATTTCAAGATATTCTGTGTCAGATGACTTCCAATTCCTAAAACTTGGGTGGAAAATTAGAAAATGTCAGCACTTCACCACCATCAAAACCAGAGCACCTCTACAAATGGCTGACTGTGTTCTCTCAAATGACAAAGAATTTAAGTTTAAGGAAGTGTTTTGAATGCCTAGCCTGGTTTGCCTGTTCAGTATTGTATCCCCCCTGAGATGATGGGATGAGCATCATTGTTTCTTAAGGGATGGAATAATTTGCCCAATAACTGGGCGAAATTTGTTGACATTGAAAATTGCCGCAGACATTTATGCCCAACCAGACAGTCCATAAGGAGCCTTTATTTCTGTCCATTTGACTTTGTTGTCTCTCAATATTGGTTATCTTGGCCAACTATGTGTTCTGATTATGGGGTCAATGGAAGATCAGCGCTTCATGATTGGTTCTTTGTGTGTGAATGCGCGTGTGAGCACATGTAATGGCTAAGGGTCTATTTAACAGAGCCCAGTTGTCCTTTTGCATTTGGAGAATCTCTAATTACAGCCTGCTGAGCCCAGGAAAGCTTCTGCTGTTTGGGCACTGACTGGCACAGTACCACTCCCTTCATCAGGCAATTACACAATGCTGTACAAAACCATCCACTCAAGCACAACACGCAGCGATCTGGGCAGGCCTCTAATCAAAGAGCAAAATATGCTTTCCTTTTGTCTGCAGACGCTACACATGTGACTCCGCCAATGCACACCTGCACACTCCGAATTTCCCCTTTAATGAAAATACTCTTTAATCTCTCCTGACCTCTGATTCACCGGTCGGAATCTTTGAGCACATCCCTGTTATCATGATAATTGACCCGGCCGCTGTTCTGTTGAGTGGTGGAGAGTAAAATATGGTGATGGAGAAGATTAAGCTCTTTTCCACTAATGGACCTCAATGCCGTGGAGAGGCTTCGGTTGAGGGGCGCGCAGTCCGTTTGCTAATGAGTTATATTTTCTGGCCTCCTTCTCTCTTATCTCCTGCCCTCCTCGATATTTACTTTCCTTGTTCTCCTGCCCTGTTGTATTCTCTCCGTCCCTCCCTCCTCCTCTTCTCCTTTCCTCTTCCTTTTCCTCTATCTGCCTTTCTCCCTTAACCCTTTCAGCACCATAGGCAACGATAGTTGCCCAATGATGTAAGATATCAAAATCAAATGCTGTTGAAAACCTATCATGTGGCAACTTGTGGGAGCTCTTTTAAACAAGTTGCCACTTGATAGGTTTTCAACAGCTCAGGATACCTACATTTTTAATTCCTTGAAAATTTATTCAGCGCTCAAAGGGTTAAAGTACTCTCTCACTCTCGCTTCGTTCTGTTCTCTACTCCTCTCGGCTCCCCTTTCCTTAACTGGTGGCCGCACCTGAGACATGAAAGCGGTGTAGACCTTGAGCGGTGAGTGTTTCTCCTGCAGCAGAGAGCGGGCTCCACAGCTCGGCTCATCAGAGAGAGCACGCAGACAGATGCGCAGCGCGGCCGGCTGCGATATTTTGTCAGTACCCGCTGCAACAAAATGTCTGTCTTAAGTGTTTTAGTCTTGTAATAATACTTAAAAATCATACTTTGTTTTCTCCCTGGTAGAAAACATTAGCTTTGCTTTACAAGTGAAATAATCTCGCCATATTGCCAAATGTGGAAATGAGTAAATTTGTCTCACCTCATTAGCAGTCTTATTGCCTTATGTAGCAAAAATGCAATACAAGGAGAAACAATACTGAGGGCGAGATGGATGTACTGCTACAGAATCTGTCCTGAATGTACCTGTAAAAGTAAAAATTTTTTTGGCAAAAGCAGCAGTAGTATTTTTCCAAAGCTGCCTCTGGGTCAAAGCACTGCCACATACCCATGTAAGAATGCCAGCTGAAAGGCATCTGACAGGCGCGCCTGTGCAAATGCACTGATCCGCGATTTGGGCAGCACAGCTGCTCTGACCCCAGAGGTGACAAATGCAATGTTTGCACATGCTCCAAAGACCCCATCTGACCGTCCCTGTCGGGGATTATACAGTCATGTGAAGTAGTCATGGCGATGGAGAATGTTCCAGATTAATGTGAGGCGGGGCCCTGTCCCTGTAGTCATGGATGCGCGAGGCCTGCGCTCACAGATGATTGGACAAACACGAGAGATCGTCGCTCGGTCATTGATCCATTCTGTTTCCGTGTTCACTTTCCGGAAGACTGGGTTCTGAAAGACCATCCGTTGTGACAAATAAGTGCCTAATGCAAAGGAAAAATAGATATTATTTCACTTGACAAGAACGGGCCACGCCGCGGCCTCGCACAATCACTTGGTTCAGGGACTCTGAATAACCCAGCTGTTTTTTTTTTTTTTTTTTTAAATCAAAAGCGTGTGTGGACCAGATGTCACAATTTTAACCATGGTCCAGCGGACAATCGCTCAGGCGTGGGCTTTAATCAGTGCCCCAGCTGCCCACAGATACTGCTGTACCCCCGAGAACCACTGTAGCTCTGAGAAAACAACAGGGCCTGATGTGCTCAAATAACAAACAACAGTATCAGATCATCTCTTTGAATTTTGTTTTATTAGCCTATTTAGAGTGGCAACGAATACACTGCCTAAGTATTGCACTGGGAGCACAGCTTGAGGTCTTTCTGTTCACTTTGGATCATTCCCACAAATTGACATCTGGCATTCTTGGATACGTTATTTTAAAAGCAGCTGGTTTACCCTTTGGTGGTCTTCCATATTTGTATGATTACCATACGAAACTAAATGCAAAAGTATTGGGACTGTGAAACACTTTCGGGACTGTAATCCTGGTTGTTGGAATGGAAAAAGTAGACATCTTCTCCTGCTGATGCTCTGACGGGTGTGTATTACAGCCATTTCTTCTCCTGTTTCCAGAACATTTACCCTTGTCTTCAGTAAGAGAAATCCATTTTCATTTGAATTCAGAACAGTCCACCTTATGGCCCTGAAACCTCATTGGTTGCTTTGGTGGTACGCTCGAAATGATAGCCGTAGCCGTGCTATAATTTAATTTTATAGTGGCCATTTTCAAGCTGCATGAAACGCACTGTAATTTAGCTCTGAAGTCAAAGTGACCAAGAATTTCAGATGTCGATCAGTGAAAATGCAATGAGGAAATTTGAGAATTAAAGTGAAAATTGGGGGAAGTAATGTTGGTTTACTCAGCACCCCTGATGGTGAACCTGCTGGTGTGAAATCCCGCTTTAACATTCGGTGGCTGTCACACCGCGGGGAGAAGAGGCTGTGCACCTCACCACCCCAGCAGGAACCCAAGAGAACTACAGTATGTTCCACTGCACAGCAGTTGGACACTCAGATAGAGTTTTAAGCCACTTTTCTGCAAAACACTTGGTATAGTACCCTTTCAACCGGTATGCAATGTAACCCTAATGGACCGGTACCTAAACTTTAAATCTGGTTTGTGTTTCCATCGCTGACAGAACTTTTAAATGTAGGCAGGGTTGTGACCGGATGGTAATAGCCGCGTCAACCATGTATTTGATCAAGCAAAAGCGACTATTCTCTCTTGACCAAGCAAAAGACTGCATTGTTTCTTGCACCACATTTTGGTATCGGATCAGAGTGGTAGCTCAGCAGAGGTGTAACGAAGAAAACGGGACGGATTGGAACGATTATTTTTGTATCATCCACAACTTTTGATGACGGAAGCGCAATGAAACGGACTGCTCGGTCGAAACAAGGCTGTATTGTGTATAACGCCATGGTTGCGGTAAGGAGGGTGGGGTTGGGTGATGATTGGGCACTGTGGGTGGGGGGTGGACTGGGGCAGATAGTCTGCCTCCTCACACCCCTCTAAGTACACAGGGCGCGGGACTTAGGATGGAAACCCCAGGCATTTGGCTGTCGGGACTGTTTATCCCTGCCGCAGAAGTTGTAGCACATCTTGTTGCTAGCCCAGTTTCTCTGGTAAGTATCCCCATATTTACACTCTGGTCTGCTAATGCAGCATCATTTGTTTTCATTACTGGGAGGGGGGGTTTTGAGACAGTGGAGGCCGAAAGGTTGTAATAATAGCCCAGGTCCATCTATCTGTCTCTGCTTGGCGTGGCTGAAAGGCCCGGGCATAGCACAGCCCAGCCCAGCAGCTGCTGCGGATGCTACGACCCTGCAGACAGGCAGATTATGAGATCACACTCGGGGGTTAAGGGGGCAGAGTATGGAGGGGTGTATGGGTGAGTCGGGGCTTAGTGACTAAGGAGTCATAAGTATACAATACAAAGTGTTGACCTTTAGTTAAACGAGGGACCAGTTATCACTGGATACTATTTCCACTCTGGAAGCTCTCAGATGTCGGAGTGTTTTCCCATTGAGGAAGAGAATATAAAGCCTTGTGCTGAAAGCCACTCTGACAGTGTTGGCGTGCATCTCTCTCTTTTGTGTTTAACGTTTAGCTGTGCTGGATTTCAGATTTTCCAATGGATTGAAATTCCCTCTTTTGGAGTCTGTGTGTTCACTCGTCTCTATGATGAGTTCAAATAATTTTAAGTCAGTTTTCTGGAGGCGAAAATTCATTGTTTGGAATCTGCATTATTACTCGTCTTCTAATAGGTGTATTAAACCTTTCTATGAACGAGTTCAGTGTGAAAGACACTGTGTAAGCAATCTTTGTCAGAGGTAATGCGAAAGGTATGCATTGGGTGGGGTGCGGTGGGCTCCGCAATTTATGGTGCGCAGTCGATCAGGTCATGATCTAATGTGGGAATTCTGCATCATGAGAGGCAACTGAGGTCAGACCAGGGTTTGTGGAAGAATGAAAACTGTCCTGTTCCCTGAGCATTTAGCTCCAGAAAGACCAGGCATATCTGTTTCATCTCTATATATAACTTACCAGATCACTTATCTTCCCTTGCCGTTGGCTTATCGGTGTGTAGGAGCTGGAACCTGGGTTAATGGAGTCATTCCTGCCCTGTTTCTCTCTTTCTCTGACTGCGAAAGAGAGCGAGATAGAATAAGAGAGAGGGAAGGGATAGAAAAGTGAAGGGAGTTGGCTGCACCGGGTGTCGTTCGCCCGCCGGCGTGAACAATCCATCTCAAATTGATCTCACCACTTGCTCCCCCCAGGCATTGCAAATCAATCTCAAATTGATCTTTCTGCCAGGGGTTGGGAAAACTAGCAGTGGACCTTATCAAAAATATTGTGGCTTTGGGGGAATCTGACAGGGAAACTTATCAAAAGGGCCCAGTGAAAATGGGCTTGGTGGCCCCGGGCAGTCGGGGGTGGGGGGAGGGGGGGCCTGCCGCTCACCAACTGGAAGCCCCGGCGCTCGGGATCCAGGCATCCGTCATCTGCGCCTCACTGACGCTACTCATGGGTCTTCTCTTGTGCCTGCAGATGTAGTATACACACATAAACCATACACAGACGTGTACTGGAGGAGTCCTGCTCACTCGCAAATGCACTGACTCACACACACGCTCCAAACACAAGCATGGACTCACACACACTCTCATACACACACACACACACCACAGACATGCGCTCCAGCGGCATGCGCTGACCGTCAAGCAGACGTATTTGCATGCATGTTTACATAAACATGCACTTCCACGGTCATACACTGTGCAAAGTATTGGGACAAGTTCATTATTTCCCCTCTCAATTAAATTTGGATTTCAAATCAAAGTGCATAATGTCTGCACTTAGGTCTTGCTTTTATAGATTAATTCATATTACAGAAATGCCATGCAATGAGCGAAGTATCTCAATTTCTTATCATTTCAAGCTCTGGGACAGCGTAAGTTTCATAGTATTGCAGCATACGCCTTATATTTGATGGCTGAATCAACTCAGTGACTCCTAGACTCTGCATGTTTCATGATCTGGTTCCTTCAGATGATCTGTCGGGCTCCACCTCATTCAGTTACTATGTGTTTTCCAGGAGTTTCAAACATTCCTGTACCAGGTTTTGGAAGTGAGAAAAATCGTTCTTACTGTTTACAAGTTGTTGTGAAAAATTCAAAAACTTCATTTTTTGAGCTAAAAACCATGCACCTACATCTCTATTTTTGGTTGTAATCTTTCTAGCTGATACACACTTGTTCCAGTGTTCCGGCCATTTTTCAGAGCTGATGCAGAATCAGTTTTCAGATCATCGTGAATGGTTGGAATGCCATCAAATGGTCAAGTGTCCTTCCTTTCAAGCTAATTTTCAGAGGAGTAAAATCACTCCAGGCAAGATCAGGAGAAAACAGAGGATATGCTATCTCAGGATTTTTTTTTCTGACTAACATCTTTGAACACACAGCAGCGTGTAAAGGAGCGTTGTCACGATGAGGGAATCAGTGACTAATCTCTCGGGGCTAGCGGCAGTTTCTTTCCCCCTGAAGTGAATTAAGACCTCATTATGAAAGGTCTTGTCAGCTCTCCAGCCACTGTTTAGTATTAAACTTTCGGATGAGCAATGTGAGCATAAGTGAAGTCTCAGAACTCTTTGATCACTTCTTGTAAATATGCTGACCAGGTAATGTCAAATACTTCCACCTTTTCCGCGTTATGAGCGCGTTTGTATTGTCTCACCATGCTGTAATTGCTGCTGGTGAGACATTTTCATCTTCTAGTGTTGCTTCTCTAATTTGCCTCTCAGCCTTCTTACACAGTGACCTGAGACTTCATCCTCTGTACATAGAGATCATTATCAGTTTCTTATAATCATTCTGTCATCACTTTCTGATATCTTCTGTGGATGACAGAACTGGCAAAAAAATTTCATTGTTGGTCAGCTGACTGAGGATTTTTTTTTTGCCTCTTTGAATCCCAGTGTCAATTAATGCCAATGTTAAAAATTCAATCAGCTTTGAGAATCACCAATGGTCCACAAGCAGTGCGTGGCACATGTTGGGGTATTAAATTCGATTTTATCTGGATGCCACTTATAAATGCAGCCATCTGTGGGGCCCGGAACATGGGGCAGTGCTTTTAAAATGAAGCCTGTATGTGGCTTCTGCACCGCTTTGTGGTTTAGTTCTGACTGCGTTTGGGTCAGGGTTCAAGCACGACCATTGACAGTTGAACATGCGGATCATCAGCTGAGTTAAAGTGCCCAGTGTCCATTTTCTGCATTCAGCCTTTCGGCAGCCCTCCTGTTGATGCCTCTGGGTGTTCCTCTAGGATACAGAGTGGATTGTCTGTGGATTATATGTCTCAAGGTCACATTGTGTTTTAATCGAGTTTCACCAGACCCATGCAGTACTGGGGATCATGCCGCTGGGTAGCATCATATATTTATTATAGACTGGCGATATATTTACCAGGAGGTCTGAACATATTTTGACAGTGACAGTTTTTGCTCCTTTGGCTGTGCACTCTGGTATATTGGATTTGAAAATGATGGTTATGAGTTTGGAGTGGAGACCTTCGGGTGTTATTTACAGGCGTTACTTCCATATATTTGCGAATCATCGCAGTTGAAGCACTTTACTGTCTCACTGTCCAAATACATATGGATCTCTCTGAGTGAGCATGTGTGGAATAGGTCTGGAGGGCAGCAGAGCAGTAGTTAGTACCATGGCATCTGGAGCAGGGAATGCTGGGATTTCTTGGCATTCAGCATGATGGGACGGCACCCTGGTGTGTTGTGTACAGCTGTGCATGCAGCAGAGGAGCTATAATAGAGGTGAGCGGGTTTAAAGACTGGGGTTATTGGAAAGTGGCACAGCAGTGCGGTCTGGCGGTCTGGCCTTGCTCCGGAGCGGCTGGGGCCAGGATATCGCCGGACCCCATCAACACTTTGCAGTCAGAGCAACAAGCCTTGGAAATAAATTTTCTCTCTGTGGGCTGTGTGTACACGGGGGCACTGTGCGCCAGCTGTTGTTGTTTGGCAGCTGAGAGCCGGTAGGCCAATGTCAGCATGAGTTCCCAGATTACCGTTATCAAGATCAAATGTTTGCCTGGAGCCCAGAGGCGCAGAGTTGTCGGAAGCTAAAATTCAGTTGGCTTCATTGCAGGAGGATGAGGGAAGGAGAGGGAACAGTATGAAGCTGAAAGGACAATGTGAAGCTGAAGGGACAGCATGTAGCTAAAGGAACAGTATGAAGCTGAGGGGACGGCATGAAGCTGAGGGGAATATATGAAGCTGTGATGACAGTATGAAGCTGAAGGGACAGTATGAAGCTGAGGGGACAGCATGAAGCTGATTGGAATACATGAAGCTGTGGCGACAGTATAAAGCTGAGGGGAATATATGAACCTGAAGGGACAGTATGAAGCTGAGGGGAATATATGAAACTGAAGGGAATGCATGAAGCTGTGGCGACAGTATGAAGCTGAGGGGACGGCATGAAGCTGAGGGGAATATATGAAGCTGTGGTGACAGTATGAAGCTGAAGGGACAGTATGCAGCTGAGGGGACAGCATGAAGCTGAGGGGAATAAATGAAGCTGAAGGGACAGTATGAAGCTATGGGGACAGTATGAAGCTGAAGGGACAGCATGAAGCTGTGGTGACAGTATGAAGCTGAAGACCCAGCTGACAGGTGGTAATGGACACCATGCTGCAATTGCAGACTGGGTGTAGAAAAGTACAAATGCGAGAGCCCCGGTAGATGTATGTACCATTGGTGTAATTCTGGCTAAATCCTAACGCGATTGCCAATGATTAATTTGGCCTGACTCTAACTAACAAATGGAATCCCACAGAGCGTTCATTCTTTTTCTTTGCACTCAGACGCTATTTCGGTGATTGGGTATGCTGAAAAAGACAGAGAAGGACGAAGGGAGAGCGGGCTGGCGAACTGAGGAATGCGAACAGCTCACTGCAGTGCTCTTCTTCGCTAAACAATGTTTTGCTGTTATAATTGGCAGCTGATGAATGGAAGCCTTGCTTTGTTTCAGTGGGAGAATAGTTTCCTTTTCTCCCCCCAATGACAACATTTCCTTAATTTTTTAAATTTCATCTCAGAAAAGGTTATGGGGCCGGGGGACCTGACCTTTTTGTGAGCAGCCTACGTGTCCACGAGTCTCCTGCAATGGCCAGTTTATGCTATTAAACAAAATGTGTGAATTACTGACACTCTGCCTCTGTGGAGTTTCACCGGTTCTGTCCAGACCGGCTCACTATGTACTGTCCTGCTCTCCAACCTGCAATGCCGCTCCGCTTCATTTAACACCATTTAATGCAGTGAGACCTGATCGGCCTGCAAATGAACAAGGCTCACACTCTTTAGAAAAGCTTTACACGCTCATTTACAGGGATTTGACAAAATATCAAATGTTCCCTGAAAGCTGGCTTTTGCTTTGAAGTCTCTAAACTACCATTATACAAGCATCTACACAGGTCAGTCTATTAATTTGAATGCCAATTAGCATCATGTGTCTGCTTGAAAGAGGTATTAGCAGCATTTTGCAAGTGAATTCTTCACAGCAAGATGAGGATAAGAACAGAGTTCTAAAGGGGCCAGATAGTTGGTGCCCGAATTGCATGTGTGTCACTCAGAGAAATGGCAAATTCATTTGAGGTGTAAAGGGGAACAGTCAAGAACAGCAACAATAAAAGCTGTTGTGGCAGCAAATCACCGCTCTCCAGCAGGGACTGATGCATGCTTGGTGGGATAGCCACTATTATGGACAAAAATACAGTACCAAAAACAAACTTAATTGAATAACTTCTTATCTGCACCAGTTAAAAGCAAAAAACAGCACAAGTCAGCTTCACATTGCTGGTATTTATGGCTGTGTTTCCAATGATTTTACCACCCGCTGTCCGTACGCACCTACACATACTCCTTATGCACCCACACACGCGTGGAAGTGCCTACAGAATACAAGCACTCACATATGCACTTCTATACAAACATACCCACAGAATTTACACACAGACACATTCATTGATTAATTTATTTACTCGCAGAAGACACACTCATGCACGTACCCTCGCAGTTTCTCTCCCTATTCCGCATACATTTATATGCCAGTGAGACAGGCCCACGCTGAGGGTCAGCAATCTTTGTAAATTTTGTTCTGCTGCATTAACTCGCAAACCCCTGTGTTCACTTGATTTATCGCTTTTTAATGCCCATTATTTGCTGCTGTTAGCTTTTTTTTACACTTTAGGGAAACTGGTTGTTTTGCGCTTAATTTTCTTTTTGTAATAGCTGGTGTCTTATGACCTGGCTTTTTGCCTTCCCACCAAATTCCATGATTGGTGTTTGCAGTTGTTATGTGAACTTTATATATATATATATATATATATATATATATATATATGTATATAAAATACTCATAACTTATATAAATATATATACACGCACACAGTAACTGGACTGTGAAAAAAAATTTCCTTTATTTTGTACACGCCCCGCAATGAATTTGAAACAAAGCAATCAAGATGTTATTAAAGTGTGGACTTTAAGCTTTAAGACAAGGGATTTCACAACAATCTTGAATTATCCATTGGGAATTGCTGCCATTTTTAAAAGTAGCTCTCTATTTTCAAAGGCTCAAAAGTAATTGGACAATTGACTGACATTTTCTTTGCCAAATGTGGTCTGTTCCCTCATTGTTTCACAACAAAGTAAGCAGATGAAAAGCATGGAGTTTGTTTAAAGTGTTGACTTTGCAATTGGTTCATGGGAACCAATGGTTGATGAGTTCAATGATTCATACAGAGTTCATGAGAACTCTAAATATGCGGTCCAGAAAGGAATCGATGCAGGTCAAGTAGGCCATCATCAGGCTGAAAAGACAAAACAAACTAGACAGATAACAGCAAGATTAGGAGAGGTTGAATAAACAAGTTGGTACATTCATAAAAAGGAGGAATGCTTTGACGACCTGAGTAACACCAAAAGGCCTGGAAGACCACATTAGACAACTAAAGTGGATGATCACGGAATTCTTTCCATGGTGAACGAAAACTCCTTCACAACATTTAGCAAGGTCAAAAACACACTCGTGGAGTTAGCTGTATCATGGTCAAAGTCTACAGTCAGAGACATGTGCATGAATGTAAACACAGAGGTTTACCGCAAGGTGCTAACCACTGGTATCACTAATGAACAGAAAGGCTAAGTTGGACTTTCCCAGAGAACATCTAAAAAAGCCTGACCAGCTCTGGAACTAGATTCTTCGGCCCAATGAAACCAAGATCAACTTCTACCAGAATGACTGAAAGAGAGGAGTTTGGAGAGGGAAAGGAATGGCTCATGAACCAAAACATATAACGCATAATCTGCTAGACATAGCGGAGGCTGTATTTTGGTATTGGTATGCATAGCTGCCAATGTAAATAGGTCACTGGTGTTCATTGATCATTGGACAGCTGATAGAGGTAACAGGATGAGTTCTGAAGTATATATGGCTATACTATCCACTCAAATTCAGCCAAATGCCGCAAAACTGATAGGACAGTGCTTCACTGTACAGATGAATAATGACCCAAACATACGGCGAAAGCAACACAAGGCAAAGAAATGGAATATTCTTGAATGGCCTAGTCAGTCACCTGACCTCAACCCCGCTGAGCTGCTTCACTTACTGAAGATGAAACTGAGGGCAGAAAGACACACAAACAAGCAGCAATGGAAAGACACTGCTGTAAAGGCCTGGCAAAGCATCTTAAAGGGAGAAAACAGCGTTTGCTGATGTCCATCTAGTTCCAAACATCAGGCAGTCATTGACTGCAAAGGATTTTCATCCAAGCATTTTAAAAATAATTCTTGTATTTATGGTAATGGTTAGTTTGTCCAATTACTTTTGAGCATCTCAAAATGGAGGACTGTATGTACAAATGGCTGTAATTGTAGCCCCTGCGCGAAGTTTGGTGGCAACTATAAATCCATAGTGCGTCCGTTGAGATTTTTTCTTGTGAATGCTCTACCAGCCACAAATTTCATCCGATTCCTTTGATATTTGATGTGGGCACAGGCTATGGTTAGGTTAGGTTAGACACCTATCGATTTTGGTTGCTATGGCAACAGAATTGGATGAATACTGCACAAATTCATACTGAAAATGTGCTCATTTCAATGCATGACTTGTGAACACTGTAGAGGTCAGGATTTTCACAATATCACAGACGGGCACTCGGGGGCTACACCATGTGATCACGGGCAGCTGGACTGTCCAGTTCTTAAATGGTTAATGAAAGATTTCAGTGAAATCCCTTGAATGGAAGCTGAAAGTCAATACTTTCCAATAATTTCATCCCATCTTGATTGATTCATTTCCAATCCATCATAGTCCTGTACAGATGCAAAATTGTGAGAATTGTGTCACCGTCCCAGCAGTATCCAATGGGGGTGTTTTCAAATTTTTCATTTCGAAAAAGGGAATCCTCCTATACCTGGTGCTCAATAGAAGATTAAAATCTTAATTGATTTTAAAAACAGGGGAAACCACTGGCACAGTGAAAGATTTAACTGATTTGTCATTTAACACACACAATATAAAAATATAACACACTGGGCGATTCAGGCAGGATGCAGGACCACACTCTTGGCGTTCGTACAAACTATTTCCGAGTGCCAATTTCAGGGACTTGGAAGCTCACAGAAACTCAGGTGATTAAATGTGACCTCAGAGGAAACGCAAACATGGAGGTGAGCTGCTGCTGTCAGTCAGTTCCTTTTCCAGTGCGTAACTTCTGCCTCCTCCCATGAATTTGCATGTTGACTTTATCTGCAAAAAAATCATTGACTGGCAAGAAAAAACATGATTCTCAAATTAAAAATGAGCAAAAGGAAATGCATGACACATTCGTTTATTTGTTTTTTTTTCAATTTTTTCATCATTTTTTCAAGGCAAAAAAAAAAGTTTTATATTTAATATTTGATCACAAAACTCTTTTGCTGTTTAATATATTCTTGATTGCACTTTATCTTTGTTTTGGTCGCTCAATAAAGACATAAACTTGACTCTTTATGCTTCCATTCTACAAAAGTAAGTAACGTTCCCATCACCTCGCTCTTATTGGCTATTGCGGGTTTCCGCTCAATATTCCATCCCCGGTCCTTTGACACAACAAGATTTCGAGCCATAAAAATCAAACGTTTGATATTTAGGATTTGAAATCTGGGAGGCTTCAATCCAGTCAGTAACATTAAGATTATTTCTGTGAACCACTCACACTACAGGATCCTTTGGACAGATAATCTCTTCAGACCAGCCTCCAGTGGGGAACACCCCAGTGATTGTCGGAGGAGGTATATCTGGCCCAAAATCTGTCCAGTTATCCTCTGGTGTAAGGCATTAATAGATTTGTTTTCAGCCACGGCTGTGTGAATTAGCACGACAGCGAGGAGTCAAAGCCAAGAATGAATCTGAGGTTTTGCATTGGATTTCTCAAGAGACACGCTCTGTGTGTGCATGCACCTGCGTGGGTGTATACGTGCATATATGCGAGCAGACGAGGACGGCATGCAGACTGCTGTATTCTTAGTCTCCATCGGAGGATGGGGAAGGTGACTGGGGAGTCAGGGTATAGCTAGGAATAGCGCTCTTAAGAATGAGTCTAGTTTTCCATTTTTTAACAAGATGAATAGAAATTTTGTGGGCCCACTCCGCCTGTGAGCAGTCATGAGCTGAGGGCCCATGGGGTCCTCGCCATCCCCCCACTACCGATGGTCCTGAGTGGGAGGCCTCGCTGCCGGGTCATGATGAGGGCGCCTGGATAAAGGAGACACTAGGATGCGCGGGCCGGGGGGATATGGATTAAAGTCCGGGGGCTGCTCGCGAGACCTGATTTCCTGGCTGCCGATCGAACCCTCCTCCTACGAGGGCGAGAGACTGCTGCTGCGCGAGGCTGACCGAGCAAATGTCAAAGCTGTCAATCACCGGTAAGCCCTGGCCGCCTCTCCAGAGGCCTTTCTGATTGATAGCTTATTATTCCTCCTAAACACTCTCCCGCCCTCGGTCTGCCAGCCCACCTCTGCTTCTCCTTAAGAGAGACTGGAATCGGTGGACTGCAGGAGGCAGAGTGAAGTTACTGAATCCTCTTTTCCTCATTTTATGTGTGTTTGACATGTCTGACTGAGGCACATACACATGCAGGCACGCAGATCCTGACACATACACAAACACACACATACATGTGTATCTGCGCATATACACCATTCATATGCACAAACACACGTACATGCTCACTCGCACACATACTCCACATATGCATGCATTCATGTGCACAGAAATGCTCACAGTCATCTATGCGCATATGTCTGTGCAAAACTTGTCTATAAGGGAAGTTATTTAGCATGATTTCACAATGCGGATTAATTGGCCTGAAGCATGAAAGGCGCTACTCTGTTCATATATTATTACTTTTTTTTCTGTCACTTGTCACATTAATTCTCTATAATATGGCAGAAAAGTTGAAATGAACACTTTTTTTGTCGAAATTCTGAATTATTTAATCTCTTGCTCTTGCTGTGCAAAATCAAGCTAGGCTCTGACACTGACATTCAAAGTGTTACACATGGATCCCTATATGAAGTGGATCGGGTTGACTCCAGTGAGCCTGTTTTTGTGGTGACGTAAGGGTGATACCTGTTAATCTGACATGTTCGAATCTGTTGATTCGGTCTGAATTGAACTATCAATCTTGACTGTCCATACCCTGCAGCACAGGATTTCAGGCACTACCTTGGGAAGCAGAATTTATATTAATCCCTGATATTTAGGATGACTGTGCTTGCATTTTTTTTTTGTTGCAATACACCACAAGGAAAGGGGATTTAAAGGTATCCTGATGAGAGAAGTCACAGGAATCAGGACTTCTTATTGACTGAGTGAGTGCCTGTACTGTCATGCTATTGTTTTCCCTGATGAAAGAAAGACGAATGGGGGCAGATTCCCTGTCTGACCTTTAATGTCTTCCGCTAGCCTATGTTTAAAGCCTTGTGTTTGTGATTCTGCTCCGGGGATTTTTTAACTGGGGTTATGAGTATTTTCTTGAGTCTGCTGCCCTTTGTTGAAGCCAGGGTAAGCAGACAGCTGGGATCTCCCTGAAGTTTTAAAACTGATGCCAGGTGTTAATCTCTGTGACTCTGGACCTGTGATGTGCATCATTCGTTCGGTGTTCTCACTCCTGTGAGTCTGTCAGTGCTCCTTCACTATTGCTCGCACAGGTCGCTTCAGCAAAGTAAATCAGACTGCGGCTCAAGCTTCTGCGTTTACTGGGATATACGTTGAGGTCTTTAAGAATTTGGACATTGACACAATTTTAGAGTGCCATAATTCCATACATGGTTAATTCGATATGAACGTGAACATTATAGCTCACAGTCCACGCATTAAGTATTGATGATGCCCTCACTCCCCATCAATACAGGATGAAAAAAGGCAGGAATTCCAACCTTTTAAAATTATATCCCTGATAAAAAGTGTATGAACCACAATGTTCAGTATGTAAAAAAGAATATTGCCTCATTTTGATGCTCTCTATTTGCTTTGTGTGTCTGTCATTAATTGAAGATGTTATAAAGGATATATGGCCTCGTTCGAAGTCCTTGAGAATTATAAAAACTCCTACGACCTCACTAGGGTTTGACGATGACGATAACAGCAATGTTCTTTATCGGAGAGGAGAAAACCGAGATTAATGTAAGGCACGTTTTCAGCTGTTTATAAATACACTCAGTACCCAGCATACGTATTAAAACCGCGGTTCGCACCCCACGCGTTCGCCGTGATTTACCGTGCAATGTCACCAGAATCCCAAGCCAAAATGCATCACGTTCTCCATAAAATCCTAAAATTACAAGGCAGTGTTGAGAGCGCCTCTGTGAACTGATGCATATTTCATAACAAGCCCTTTACAAAGTCAGAAGGAGAGGCAGAGAGAGAGAGAGAGAGAGAGAGAGAGAGAGAGAGAGCTTATGCTTCAAAATAAGCGCCATTAATTTCAGTTTGATGCGCTGCACTCCCTCGGTTTGAGTCGTTCCGCGAAAACCTGGATAATAACGAGCCACTTAAAAAGCTGGAGGAGAAAAGTAACAGCCACTTGTCCGCGCGGCGCCTGCCGTGGTTTGCGGGTAACATTTAGTGTATTATTGCTGTAAGACTCGGTAATCATGTTTCTGTCGGAGGGTTCTTTGGCCCTGGAGCAAGCCCCAGAACTGTGATCCAATTTCTCCTCCCAGCAGGGATAATGCACCCCAGAATGGCATTCTACTGTCTCCTTCATCGCTGACATTTGGCTCAGGAAAAGGTTACCAGACCAGAACATCTGCAGCCATCCTCAAAGAAAAATATAAGATGAAAAATGAGATGCGTTGTTCTATTTAGGTGCTGTGCTACGGTTTAATTCGGAAAGTAACTTTCTTTGACAGTATAATTGCCGCACTTCAGCGCATCTCACCGAAATGTACATGCTGAAGCCTCTCAGCTGAGCTTTGTTCACCGCGCGCGCATTTATAGGCTCTCCTCTAGCAGCAGGGAATGGGCACCCGTTGTGACAGGCATTAAATTACTTTCGTCTGTTCCTAATGAAACTTCTCGTCTTTCCCAAGACCAGGCTTGATGATCCCGGCTGGGTGACACATTGGACCTTTGTCCAAAGTCTGAGATATATTTGAAGAAAAATACCGGTAGTGATTTTTTTGAAGGAAAATAGTCCACAGTCCAGCACTGCTAACAGAAGCTGTGTTTCGCATGGATGGCATAAAACCTCTTCGTCATGGCTCACCATACAGTTTAGTCTCATCTACAAAATATAAGCTATTTCTCGAAAAAATGAACCATAAAGGTTATTTGTAAAGTAAAACTGAAGGTCACATCCTAAATTCATTTATGAATACATGTTTCAGAGGATGCATTTGGCCTTTCACACAGCTAATACTTTTGATTCTTCAAGACAAATGAAAAATAAAGATAGGAAAGCTATAGAGCCAGATGAAGGTCAATTATTTTGTAGAAACCTATGTGAATGAAATTAAGAGATTTGAATGAATATTGTGCACTATAAGCACAATGTAAAAAAAAAATTTAATTTACTTTGAAAATTGATTTGATCACAGATCTTGTTTGATTACCTCTCTTTGTTACGTTTCAAATGTTGTTTATTATGTTTAGGTGCTGTTTTTACCAAAAATGCACTCAGATTTATAGCGAAAAAACAGGAGTTTCCATCGAGTTTCTTCATTCCAGCGTTTGTATATGGAGAGCAGCAGGGGATGGTCAGAAATCAAACTCCCATAATGACCCTCAACTCTAAACCCCACCCACACCAGTACTGGGCCAAATTTTGTGCAAAGAGAAAAACTGAAGACAGATTTGAAACAAAAAAACTTGAAAGCATAAGGCAAAGCATTCAAACTTAAAACAATACTTTTGATCA
The DNA here is from genome assembly GCA_029692085.1 of Gymnothorax javanicus. Taxonomy (NCBI): domain Eukaryota; kingdom Metazoa; phylum Chordata; class Actinopteri; order Anguilliformes; family Muraenidae; genus Gymnothorax; species Gymnothorax javanicus. The sequence goes on along the minus strand of CM056207.1, from coordinate 15,738,060 downwards.
AATGAAATTCAAAACTAAGTGAATTTTCCCTGACACTGCTTTCAAATCCCACTCATTGTAATACAATGTTCCTCATTTCTCTTTTTCTCAGTTTCAAGGAATCTTTGATCCTTAATTTTTTTTTTTATTTTCCTGTTATGTTTCTGTTTTTTCAAGTTATGTGGCACTAGGCCTGATCTGGGCCCGTAGAAAACTTTGTATTTCCTGCTTTGGTCCAATCATGATCTGTCTCTATCCCTGGAAACAGAATTGAGACACAAAGAATTTGTTTGCACACCAGTTGCCAACAAATACCTCCCAGAATGTTCATACCAGAGAAACCAATTTTGTCCCGAGCACTCTAAAAATGCTCTTCCCCAGACTTTAAAGATATTGCTGTATTTTTTAAAGTGCGCTGAAAATAGCTACTTTAAGGCCACTGGCCAGGGAGTGCCAGGATCATCGAGAAAAATTCCTCTCCTTCATGCGTTTGAATTAGTTCCTCTGCAGACCTCTTGAGATAAAAGAGCAGACACTGTATGCTGTCTTGAGCAGTGAGGACAAGCACTGAATTGCCAGCTCATTCTAACATGAGGACATTCAAAATGTAAGATGTAAAAGATGCAATATTCCACGGTGTTATAACTTACACTACATTCAGTGAAAATCAAGATAGATACTGGTTTTGATAATATTTCCACTACAACATGTATTCTTGTCCAAAACACTTGTAGTATGTCAAAACATTAACATACTTGAAGGTCTCAGGAGGCTATATTAGACTATTCTGGTGGAGCTGTCAGAGCTCGTGTTGTGTCACTGCTGTTTCCCCCTGACAGATGCACATAATTGTGATTTCTCATATTACACCCCATGGAAGAATAAACATCGAAAATGAACATTATGGATAAATACAGTGATGTGCCAAAATATTATGAGCACCTGCCTAATATGCTCCCGGTCCTTCACGTGCTGCCAAAACTGCTCCAACCTGCTGAGGTATGGACTCAACAGGATGTCTATAGGTTCCAGATAATCAAAGTTATCTGCTTCATCTGCGAGTTACTGTGAGCTTTATGCTCATCGGTGAACTCTACGGAATAATTATTGATGTGTCCATGATGGCTGCCTCTTAATTAACCAAATGTATCATAAATTATTTAGAGTCACACACCCAATAAAATAGCTAGTCTCACAATGCATGTAATGACAGTAATCAGGTGGGCAGTGCGGGCTGGGAGCTGGCTTGTGGCCGAGCTGGAGGGGAGGGATTGGATGTTCTGGCTGGAATGAGGGTCTGGTGAGGGGGATCTGAAGGAGGCAGGCGAAAGGGGCCTCACGTCAGGACAGGAAGGACGCAGAATACTGCGGAGCGCTCCTGGTGGGACTGGTGAAGTGGCAGCTCATCAGGAAGGGCCTGCTACTGATCTTGAATAACTAGGCAGGGGGGAGCTGACTGGCTGTGACCCCCTGTCTGACTGATGTGGGTAATTACTGTGCTGATGTCAGAAAGGCCTGCTGTTTATTGGGACAGCAGTGCCAAGCCAGCAGTGAGGGGCTGAGTGACCGTATAGTTTCTCTAGTTGTGTAACCAGGCGCTGTGTGTGTGTGTGTGCGCGTGTGTGCTAGCACATGTGCATGTATGTTTAGGCATCGATGTTGGTTTGTTTTTGCGTGTGCGTGAATGTGTGCATGTGCGGATGTGAGCGTGAATGCGTGTATCTGCGTGTTTGTGTGCGTGTATCCATATATCTGTGTGTGTGTTTGTGTGTACAGGCACATGTACATGTGAGCACACTTATTTGTGTGTATGTGTGTGTGTGTGTGTGTGTGTAGGCAAACATGAATGAATGAATTCAGAAGTGTTTGTGCTGTTTGTTTGCGCACATGCGTATTCACCCTCTCTGCCCACTTTGGTCTGAGTGGACTGTGCTTAAAGTAAAGACAGCATTTGTAATGGAGACTCCCCTACAGCCCCTCTCTGATGGCACTTATCTGTCTGCAGTAAATGTGAGCAGAAGCCACTGCCCTGCTGTGCTGAAACCATTCATCCAAAGTGCCATAATCCTCAAATGTTTTCATCTTTTCTCCTCTCTCTTTTCTCTCTTTCCAACTTCATCTGTCACAACTCATCCCAATAATTACACTGAATTGTGGGGCCAACAGACCAACTCTGTCTCGTCTTCTATGCCTCGGCTGATGAGATACTTGAATAAGAGGAATGACACATATGTGGTATCTTTTGAGATTTTCTATTTGAAATTGTTGCATTTGACGTCTGAAAAACTATAATTGCTGTCACTAAAAATGAATGTTTACAACCTTTCAAATTCTTCATAATGAACTTTGCTAATACACTGACAGCTAAAAGACTTTTGAGTTCAGACTGTGAAGTGTACATTGGATCACATTATACATTAACACAGTGTGTGGCTAACTTAAGGCGAGCAGCTTCACATATTCATAATTCTAAGAATTTACACTTGCTAACAACTCAAACACACACGCGCATGCGGGCGCACACACACACACACAAACACACACAGCCACACACTTCTTGGTCCTTTTTATTCACTTTCTAAAACTGCTGAATAGGCAAACTCTACCATGCACAAAAGTTGGCACCAGCTCTTGCGTTATCAATGCAGAACATAAGAATTTGCAGTTTCATTATAGCTCCTATAATAATGTATAGAGAGATCGGCTGTCAGGACAGTCTTTTTGTGAACTGCTCTTTCTTTTATTAGATGAAAATGTTTTCCTCTTTTTATACTTTTTTTTCCCCTCAGAATGTCAGATAGCAATAAAATGGTAAATCTTGGCAAAGTCTGCCTCCCGTTTTTTTGAATAGCTGCCCTCTCATGACAGAGAGGACATATTGCTTTAAAAGACAATCCAGCTTTTCATCCATTACTGATGACCCTCAGATGTTGTCTTACGCATGATCATTGATGTTGGCACTCTCAAGTCTCCACTGCCTGGTTTTCGCAGTGTTGCCCCATGCAGGCAGAAATGACTGGAGAGGATTTGGGAATAAATTCACTACCTTACTTATTTTTGGTATTTTTCCCTTGGATATGGATCTTTCATTCTCGAGGCTGATTATACCTTGTCTTTGCTGAAAAATACCAGGCAACCTCCCAAAGTCCAGTAAATTTCGATTTTATCTCCTCTGGAGGGCGACTTGCTTTGCTTACCTTATCACATGATGCCTATCGTGTGGCTGGATTTTTTTTCTTTCACGAGAGCAATTCAGACTCAGTGCATTGCCCCCAATTGTTAAAGGGTAACGCCCCACGTGGGATTTCTAACCACAATCCAAGAGGCCTCGGCGTTACAGTGCAGCGCTGGCCACCAGAGATCAATGTAATAATGGGATACTAATCTCAGCCGCTGAACTTTAGGCATGTGATATCCATTCATCCTTCCAATGGCCTCTTCTCTTGTCAGTTTCAATTACTGTGGATGTGTCTCCAGCTGCTTTGCGCTGGCCTTACGCTTTCGTCGGGAAAATCTCAGAGGCTACAACAGCGAGGTATATTTCCTCGGTAATTTAACAAACTAGTCAAGCTCAAGAGGAGTGGACCGTGTGAGGCTATTTAGAGGAATGCTGTTCCACATAGTTATTTATTTCAAGATGACACAACGTGGGGCTTAACGCTAGCCGCGATAAAGACCAATGTTCTTGACTTCACCTTTCCTCCATTTTCCCCCCCGTGTCAGATCCATTAACGACCTTTGTTTACCAGGCAGGCCGTTTCTTGTAAGTCCAGTACCGGCTCTCGCAGGTATTGAGATATGGCAGTGATTACGTCCTCCTGGTGTGGAGATCAATGCACTCACGGCCGCGCTCATCGTTTGAGCTGGTGTACATGTAGCATTATTGATGTAGCTCAGTCCATAAAGCGCAATCAATCTGGCCGTCTCGGCGAGTGGAAACTCGATCAATGGGAGCGAAGTGGACAGGAAATGGTCCTCATGCAAACGTAGCCGGCCTTGCATATTGATGGCTTCGCGCCTTTACAAGTGCCTTGAAGAATGACCTTTACGCCACTATCTTTATCCTTGCCAGTCCACGCACGCACACACACATACACAAGCACGTCCTTATAAATAAATATTCCAGCCTACCTGCAATAACCCAGCAGGTACAGAAATCAAGTGTAAACACTTGTACTTTGGGGTGATCACCACTTACTGGGGGACCCATGCAGTGAACAACCAGGCAATGTTCTCTCAGCTGCTATAAGGGTGTTTTATTTAAAAAAAAAAAAAAAAAAAAAAAAATCAGATTCATAGACTCATATATTTGAGCCAAACCATGACTTTACTGGCGCCGTTGTTTACATCTTGCTAACATCTGATATCTAGAATGTAAACACAAAACATTTTTGTCTCAGGCCTGTTTTAATAACCTTGCCAAATCTGTCTAAATCGACAGGGCTGCTGCTTCCTCGGTTATCAGATTGTTCAAAGCTGTTTACCTTTGAGGTTCGTGTCTGTGATTCTGAGCGACATCATGTCCTCCTGAAGCCCTTTTACCTCAGACTGAAACCTGGCTGTTAGAGGCTAGTAATGGAAAGTTAGAAATGATCTATTACTTCACCTCTGAGGGGCACTTACAGTGACTTGGAGCCAGTGTACCTCAGTCTGCTGAAGTATGGCTGCATTCATTACTGTCTATGAGGATAAGAGCTAGGCTTGGCCTTTGGTCCCTCATTAGCCTGCAAACAGGCTCGCGGCTGATCTTTTAGCGATGTTTATTCTCGATTTTGGAGTTCCTGTAGCGCGCGGTCTAAAGTTTGAGGATTGGGGCGGGCGAGGAAAACGAGAGCCTGCAATGGTCTTTGTAAGATTTAATTATCTACGTTTAGATCTGTACGTAAAATACTGATTGGTCAATTTAGAGCATGTGACCGTGAGACATGTATAAACACACAAGACAAGAAACAGCCCCATGTATTTAATTCATCATTGGGCAGAACTCGAACAATACAAAGATCATTGCAGGCGCTAATCTCGCAAGCTCGGCTCGAAATCCACTCGCTATCCTAAACTCGGCAAAAATTGCCTTCAGCGATTACTAGCGTCTGTTTGCGGGCTAGTCCCTCGTCTGCTGGTCCTCCAAGTCATCCCCCTGTGCAAACATGTTGATGGTGGACATAGCACACGCTCGCATTTCCCTCTAGCATATAATGGGATTTGTGAAATTGCAGTGCCATCTGTTTTGTTTCTCCAGTTATTCAGTTTGGACGGGCTGAGGAAGAACGACGAGGCTTGGCTTCCTGTCTTTTGTGTCTGTTGATAGATTGGTGAGAAAATAACTGCAAAATAAGATGGGGAGCTGATAGAGTACCAATAGGAGCTTTGGAGGGAAAATATATGCTGCAGATATGTTATCAGATTTAAGAGTGAAATTCTGAGGCTTTTCAGCAGTAATGCTCGAGTTTCTGTCTGCGCATTAGCATCAATAAGAACTGTGGACTGGATGAAAGTCTTAGATTGATATGAACACACTTCCTGGCCTTGTGCTTGTGTATATTTGTGGCACAGCTGTCACGAAACTGATTTTGCACATTAGAATACTCGCAGTAAAATATGGGAGTGTCGTGGTGTGTTACTTTGCTGTGGGGCTGTGGTAAGTTTGTAGCGCTCTGGCTTAAAGGAGCTGTGTCACGATTACTGCACATGCTCAGAACTTACATCCCAAGAAAGTGAGTCTGCTTGCTTGAATGCAAGTCATAATTTGATTCCATCCTTGCCAATTCGTCTTTGTTTTTCATTGTATATTTTAGTTACACCGGCATTATGCTTTTTATATGAAGGAGTTTTCTATGGAAATTCGAGGATTCAAAACGCTATTTTAAGCTTTAGCCTAGGGATACGGTGAATGCAAGCTGGTTGCCAATACCAATAATCATAGAAGAAGAAAAATACCTTCTAGATATTGACTTGCGGTCGAGCGGATTTACTTCATTCAAACTTGTGAGCATGTGCAGTAATCAGTAAACAGCTCCTTTAATATTGATTGTGACCCTACTGGTGTAAGTGGTGCTTTGCCACATATCCCATGGGTGTGGGCTCTGGTGACACACGTGAAGATTAGAGATGGGGCAGTGCGCATGCAGGATCTAAAGAGGGGGCTTAACAGCTCAAGTGAGACAATGGCAATGACAGGAGTATTGGCTACTTGGTTGGAAAGTTGTGAAATCCACATGAATCAAACAGCAGTTGTTGATTTGACTCCAGCCTCAGTATCGCAATCCCTGTCTCCCACCTTTAATCCAAAATAAGGACAAAACTCCTGAAACCAGGTTTCTGGCCTCACTGCACAGGGGCTTCCTGTGATGAAGGGCTGGTCTGCAGACTGCAGCTTCTGGCCCTTCGCCCAGGCTGGAGACGAACTCATTTTCCCTCTGATCAGTCACCCACAGGTTCAACAGCCACGAACACCAATCCCGAAACGGCTCACTGTAATCAGAGCCCTACAGAGTTCTGCACCAAGCACTTTTTGCACTATTCCTCTCGCAGACCTTCTGCTAATGTAATGGGCTGCACTGAGGAGCCTCAATCTCTCAAATCATGCAACCCCAGCTTCAAAAACAGTCAACAAATTATGGAAAATGCATATAAAATCAAAAAGAAGCGATTTGAAAAATCCAATCTCCCTCTTTATTGATAAGACAACAAAAGCACATTCTTTGGTGACACATTTTTTTGATGCTTTCATCGATGAATTCAGTTGTTTAGTGAAAATATACGCTTATTTCAAATCTGTAACAGACTCTAAAAACGCTGGCAGGAGCATTTTGGGACTAATAACTGTGTGACCAGTTGCAATAAGGTTATGTAAAACAGGCAAGCTTAACTGTATTATAATACACGACAAAGAAAAACATCTCATCACGCATTTTAATCTTGTATTTATATCTAAAACACTTATTTCTATTACCTTTTTTTCTTAATATAACTAAAATTCTGCCATTAATGTGCGATAATTCTGAATCATTGCTAGATTTGTTCGTTGGGTAAGAAACTTTCATTTGACAAGCACATGTTAACTTTCTACTTGTGAGAGAAAAAAGTTGGCACATAATGAGATCAAATTACTTGTTAAGACAGACACGTTTTACTGCGTATAAAAGGGGCCTCTGACAAAAAAAGCCTCGTCCCTCAAGAGCAAAGACATGTTGAGGCTCACCAATTTGCCAACGGATGCGTAAGCTTTTAATCCACCACTTTGAGAACAACATTCCTCAAATGAATTTGATATTGGATTTTGGACTTGTCATGGTGTTTTATCATGAACCCTTAGAGCGCTAAATGCTGCTATTGTTGCTCAATGATGTAAGATATCAAAATCAAAGCTGGAGAAAATCTGTCATATTTTTCATCATTTTATTAATAATTTTTTGAAAATTTATTTCAGTGCTATAAAGAGTTTAAAGTTGGAAGGAATTTGGTCAAATCTTGGTGCATGAAGGGCAGGCTAAAAACCACTAAGAATTTAGTGTGATCTCTGATCCCTCAGACATCACTGTTTTCAGAACCGTTACACGACCGTAATGGATATCATGACATGGGCTCGGAAATACTTTGGTAAACCTTCGTCAATCAACATCGTGCACCGCTGCAGCCACAGATGTTGGGTAAAGCAATACGATGCAATCCCGAAGCAGAGTGGAAGCATGTTTTGTGAGCCGACTAGTCAACATTTCAAGTGGTTTCCTGAAATAACAGCTGCGCTGTTTCCCAGAACAAAGATGTCAAGGACAATTGGAGGCATTATTAAAGTCAGGTACAAACACCAGCATCTGTCATGGTGTGGGGATGTGTGAGTACACATGGCATAGGTGATATGAACATTTGTGAGAGCATCATCAATTCAGATAGACATAAACAATTTTTGAACAACATATATGGCCATCAAGATGCCGTCTGTTCCAGATACATCCTTCAATTTTTCAGGAAGACGATGACAAACTGCATATTCTGCTTAGATTTCAGGTGCACGGTTGTGTAAGCTGTGGGTTCAGGTGCCTGCTTGCTGTCCTGATCTATCTCCAATCTGTCTGGAGGAATAAGGGAAATTTCTGCTTGCTAGACTTGATCAGCTGGTGTCTTCGGTGCCCAGATGCTTAATGAGCGTGATTTACTCAGAAACTGGGTTCATAGTCTGTAAAAACATTATTTTCATATTGTAGGACAATGTCACATACATATTCTGTATCTGCTGGGTGCTACGCTTCACTAAAGTGACATCTCACTTATATTGAAAGGATGACTCCATGTTTTTAGGACTACAGCATTACATCAAATGGAAAATATTGATATCTTGAACATCATTTTATGCACATTTCCTTGTAATTTAGCTGGACATATTTGAGATCATTGGAAACCTTGGAATCTCCAATAGAATATAAAATAGGCCTGAGATTCCGCAGGTTTCAATACAACAACTGCATTTGACAGACCCATATATGCATCCATAGGTTTTATGGGGTGAAAAAACATGATGTTACATAGTGATTTTCCCACTTTTTTGGACGCTGTTGTACCCATTACATTCTATATTTTCAATGAGCAATTAAATACAAGTGTTAGAAAAAATATTGTATTGTTTTACTGTCCTCATCATAGTTGAGGTTGAATGGACTTTTCAAATCAGTCCTTTTTGATTTTGTTTGGATTTTTGATAATACGCCAACTTTTTTGGAATTTGGGTTGCACCATCAATCTTTGTCTGTGTTTATGTCCATGCAGTAAATAGTTTGCAACTCGGGACGATGCAGCGGCCTAATTATGCTTGTTTTGTCTGGTCTGTGCTTTGTAAACAACAGGAATTAGCCTTTTGGGGAAATTTTGCACGATAAAATCACAAAAAAAGTGATTTTGTCTAAATTTTTTTGTTCCTGCCAAGCAAATAATAAATAAGAATCTAAGATGGTGGAATTTCAGCAAGTGCAATACTAGAATTGAATGTTTTCCTCGGAACAGCAGGATAAGCTTTGGTAGTGGAGTGAGGTGTTTTGGGAAGGCTTCAGTCATCTAATTGCACATATTCCCCTCGGATCACACTGTACAAGCTCTGTAATGTCCTTGCTATTCAGGCTTGGATCTTTTCCAGAGGAGTCATGTCGCTATTATGGGGAAATTCAGCGTGCGACTTTGAGAGCTCTCTCAGCCGTGCAAAACTTCCTCTGGTCCCTGTGATTTCAGTGCAGTGTCCTCAGTCGGATTGATGTTGGAGATGCAAACATGCCCTCTGCAATTTCACCTTCCTGTTTACCTGTCAGCTGTCAGAGGAGATACGGAAGGGGGTATTGTAGATATAATGTTCCAACAGAGTTGTTTGGTTTCTGTGTACATAAACCATGGAGCTTTGCATTGTATCTTTTCATTGAATATTCATTGAATATCAAGAAAGTAAAAGAGAAAATGACATTGAATAAAGAAGTACTGATGACCTTAAAGTTAGGTAGATTTTGATCTGCGCATCAATTAACCAAGTAGACACTTGGTGACATGGAAAGAGGTGTGGAAGCAGTGCTTTTATCAGCATGACGGTGATGATGGCATATGAATAGACAACCTGAGTGATTCATGATTCTAGTGACTCAGACATGTTCTGCTGTGTTCAGCAGTAGACACCCCTGCTGTCACTCTACTAGCGTCTTTTCTTGTCTTTTAACTCAATGGAAAAATTCTCACTCTTTCCTTGTGTGCCTGCAAATGATAGTCAATATCTGTTGCGCGCATGCATTAGCATGTGCTTATGTGCACATGCTTGCATAAGAAAGAAGAATTTATTGTCCAAACACAGGGAAGGTTTTTTTATTTTTTTATTTTTATTTTTTCAAAACTTTACTGTCTCAAGAAGAAGGACCTTTATGGCTGGGAACATCTGTGGAATGGTATGAATCTTTCTTGCTTGAACAATACTGTTTGTCTTACCCCATAAAATGCAGCTGCTGTATCCAAACCTGTGGACCTCCAGGCCTATTTTAAATTCTACAGGAGGTCCCAAGGTTTCCAATAATCCAAAATATGTCTTGCTGAATTGCAGGGAAATGTGTATAAAATGATGTACAAGATCTGGATTTTTTCCATTTGAAGCAATGCCGTGGCCATTAAAACATGTCATCCTGGGTTTGAATATTTCTTTCAATAAAAATAAAATGTAGCCCCAGTGATGCACAGCAGCGAGCAGATACAGAATGTCAATGTGACATTGTCCTACTGCATGAAAAAATGCTTTTTCTGACTTTGAACCCACCTTAGGGAAAGCGTACGTGAAAAATTACAGTTTAAGGGGCTAACAGTGAGAGAGTGTATTTTTGTCTGCTGGTGAGTGAATGAGTGTGTATGTCTGTATTGCATACATAAAATATCTTTACGTCTGTGTTCCTTTTAATGTCTGCCTGACGTGTGAGGGGGAATGTATCAGTGCATACATTTATTTGCGTATATGTTTATGTTATGCTTGTGTATGTAGTTGCAATTTGAACTGGACAACGACAGGTTCTATTCTAATGCCATGGTTTTTTTATGGCAGTGGAACACAGGCTACTGTTAAGGTCATAACCCAAGTCTTTACACTCAACTTGTTAATGTGGCTGGAACACACACTTGCACTCAGCCAAAATCCATCCATAGTGAGAAGAGACTTGTTCCCTAGGCCTCCACCGCAAAACAATTGGAAACTCCCAATTATTTCTAATAGCACATTATGTTATGCCAAAAACGGTTTGATCTCTACTGTTCACTATAGTATGTAGACATGTGTATGATATGCCTGGGTGGGTGTGTACAGGGTCTTTGTGTCTATGATTTCTGGGTGGGGGCATGTGTGTATGATATGTGTGGGCAGAGTAGTGTTGCTGTGAATTTCTGCATTTTCTATGGTATGCACGAGAAGGGTAGTATAGGTGTCTGTGCTATCTGTCCGTGTTCATGATATTAAAGGGCAGGGATGTGTGAGTGAATGATATGCATGTGCAAGTGTGTCTATTTGTGTGTCTGTGTGATAGGCTTATGTGCGTATGTTGTGCATGTGAAATGCATGGATGTGGATTTGTGTACGAGTATGCGTACGTGTGTGTATGTGTGCCTGTATAACATGCGTGGGTGCGGATTCGTCTAGGTCTATATGTGCGTGTGTGTACACGTGTAGGTGTAATGATGACGTGTATATACGCGCATGTATGATATACTTGGGTTCTGATGTGTGTGTGTGTGTGCTCGTGTGTGTGAGTGTGTGTATATGCGCGTGTGTGTATACGTGTAGATGTATGCTTACGTGTGTGTATACGCCCGTGTATGATATGCGTGGGTGCGGATGTGTGTGTGTATATATGCGCGCGTGTGTATACGTGTAGGTGTATGCTTACGTGTGTGTATACGCGCGAGTCTGATATGCGTGGGTGCGGATGTGTGTGTGCATTTGAGAGCTGTGATACACACACACACACATGCACGCGCACACACACTCGCGCTCCCTCGGCTCTCCCGTGTGGAGATGTAGAGGCGGGCTGAGCGGTGCCTGGCAGTGTTCGGCAGCAGCACTGGCGCGTACTGAGCGAGAACACGCTGTAATTATGCCTCGGTCCCAGAGACCGGCCCCTTCAGATGTGCATTTCGTGGAAAGGGGGAATCAGCACTTTTTTAATAGCTGTCTAATATTCCAGCAGCAGAGAGCCAGAACCATTTAACCTCTTAGTTTCTGCTAAGCTGTTTTAAAGTGAAGCAGGCAGTATTGGTACAATGCACATTGGCTATGTCAGGGGTAATAAGCGACACTTTCCTGCATCGTTTGCAGGAAATGCTCGGCACATTACGGGAAACTGTGGAACAAGCAAAGAGCTGTCTTGCATAGCTCACCTCTGGACACCGCGGAGCAATGCTCCGCCGACTGGGACAAAATACTAGAGCTTTCATAGAAATTGTAACATAAAACACCTAAGCAAAATTCACAGTCACTTCCATCACGATCAGATACTTATGGTGTATGAAGAATTACACCGTAAATGGGTTTACTAATTTATGTACTATTGCACTTAGCATATGTTTCTATAACATACAGTGATAGCCATGGGTAACCACACTGTAATTCCTACACCTTTCCTGTCGATGCAAATGCATTAAATACAGTAAATGTTCAAAAAAGCTAACAGTCTGCACTTCAATTTCAGGGTATGTGCATATGTACCACATATGGAGTAACAGCTTTTTAATATTGTCTCTGTCCAAATGCTTTAGGATCTCCCTGTGTTATTGTACTGCCACATATGTTGGTGTACCCAGAGGGAGTGCACCAAGGGCCAGGTCTGCGCAAACATACATTTTCTGGTTGAGCACTTTCATAACTATTGGAATGCGCATCACATTCATTGCATTTCTTCCAAAACACCTCTATAGAACTAGACATTTTTGCGTGTGGTGGTTAATATTCTGCTAACTGAACTTCAAAATATTTCTGAATAAGGTAACCTCATCCCTTCTTTGTTTGGGTGGGTGTTGATGGTCCAGGCTAGGTGAGTGCTCATTGGCATTTTCATCCCTCGTAAAACCCCTGTGTTTCAACACAGTGCCACTCCACATTACCACAGCTCGATGTCTGCTCTGTGTCACAACACGCAGCTGAGCCAGTAGCCTGTAGAGCGAAATGAATGACTGCCTGGCTCTATGAGTTACGGGGACACGCTTGCTTGCTTTTTCCAGGATTCACAGGGGGTGGTGCGGTGATAGTTTGACTTAATTATACACCGCTGGCCTTTCTGAAATTGCTAAATAAAGAATAACAACGATGAGACAGACAGTAAATGGCTGCCATTTCAAACATAGTAGCGAGGTAACGTAATGTTGTAGTATTACTCTGCCATCTTAGGTATAGTTTTGCGGCACATTGTGAGTCTCTGCTAGTGTATGGTGTGTGGGGCTGGCAGCTACAAACATCCATCAAACTTTGATGTGAAAGACGGCGGCGTGACGCTGAAGCGCCCGACTGAAAACGGAGCAGTGTCTGCGTACGATGACGTCGGCGAGGATGGAAAAGCGGGGCATTAGTAATCTGCTGGTCCGCTCAAAGCTATGGATCATACCCACCTCAGCTGAGGTGTTTGGATTTGCTTAAATCCCCCAGAACTGCTCTGAGTTCTTCTGTTCTGCTTTGGCTGGCGTTTTTTGTTTTGACTGAAGTAAATTTAACCGTTAGCCTATTTGTTTCACTGCAGTGCTGTATTGCTGCCAAGCCCAATTCTACCAGCTGCTGTAGTTCACTCTTAAAGATGGCCCCCTGTATTCCTCTATATATTTGTGTAGCCTAGACAATTATCTGATTATGGCTCTTTGCTGTGTGGGTTTAATATCACGAAGAGGCTATTGCCCCAACTGTTGAGAGAATAGGGGGCACAAGAACTGTAATTGGCCCAACTGTTCGTGATGCGGTGAAGATATTTAACTAATCCTTTTGATGACATTTTCCACAGTCCTGCATTTATGTTTCACATGTAGGACATTGTTATTTTCACTATATTGTGAAATCCCAACTTGGAGTTGTCAAATGCTGCGTCCTTTGGAAGCGCTAGCGCTTTTCCGCGCTGTAACTGATTAGGGCAGGGAAAAATGGCTGAACACTGAATTTTCCTTGAAAGAGGTCGCTCACAAAATATTGCATGCATTTCATTGAGAGTGGGAGAGACAGGACAGGAGACACTTTCTATACAGACCCAACAGTTGGGTGAATAGCCTCTGTATTAATATTATTTGTAGCTGGGGTGAGAGCACGCAGGTCTGGTTAATAGTGAAGTCTCGGCGTATACAGTGACTTGTCCGGGGTTCATGTCAGACCGTCCACAGTTGTAATTCAGCATTAATCTCACTCCCTTCCATTTGAGAACAGCTGAAGTGGCAGGAAATCAAATTTCCAGCTCATTAACCCCCGTCATGGAGTGGCGAGCCTGATTTATTACATTGCAGCGCATTTCTGAGTGTGAGCATTATCTCAGAATAAATCAATCTGTACCTCCGACGGAGCCTCCAAAGGGATTGGGGAGCCAAAAGACTGTGGTTCTCCGTGTGTGTGTGTGTGTGTGTGTGTGTGCTCTCATATGTGTTCAGGGCAGGGGGCAAGGCTCACTCCTGCCCGCCTTTGCCAAAATCAAGTCATTAGTGACCTATAACCCACCGCCGACTCAAGTCTCTGGGGCGATTTGTAATGATTTCAGAAACAACTGTGCCAGTTGGCCTCTTAATTTTCTCTTCAATCATATGAAAAATGGCATCCTCCTAGCAAATATTAAAAACAACAGCGTGGATAAAGTAAATAGCCTCTCACACAATAATCGATGGCGAATGGACTTTCTGTGAGTTATTTTTATGCGTTCATTATTGCTGATATTCAGGTTTCCATTCTCCCACCTGGAGGGGGCAACATATGTTATTCAGCTTCACTCGCTGGCATGTGGCTGTTTTATTAATTGATTATAATCACTGAAAAATGTGCCCCCTGATAATGACACAAAAATAAAAACGGATTTCATCGACTGCAGGAGGTATCACTGAGGACTAAAGTCTCTTTCAAATTCTCTCACTCCACCTCAATTCCCGATGTGCCAATGCACAACAAATACATGAAGACCACTATGGAAAAATGATCAGAGTTACATTTTCACGTTGTGGAGAAATGATGAATTAAAAATTCTAAACGATCTTGGAAACAAAGCACTGAAAAAATATGCAAAAAATAAAAAATATATAAAATATTATAATAATATAATATTATTATAATTTATTATAAATATAATAATATGTAATATATAAAATATACAAAAATGCAAAATTTGGACTCATTGTTTTTCCTTTGTGGTCTTCATATTAATGTGTCTAAATTACATTGCGCAGTTGTGCATAGCTGAATGCACTCCTGTCACAGTCTCTGTTCTACATACTTTTCCTCATATATTCAGCCCATACTGTTTGCCGTTGTTACCATGTCCTCTCCCTCATTCATTTTCTGAATCTTCTGACATTGGGAGTAATTTCATTTTATTATGTGGAAGTAGCTAAAAGCCCGTAAGGGAATATTTGACTGCATTAATGAGTGATGTCAAATTTTGTCTTCCAGAGGTCTAAATTATCTTTGTGAAAAGTGGACAGGTTCCTTATTGCTCCTGTGTGGGTGTGTATGTGTAGTGTTTGTGACTGTTTGTGTGGTCCAGTGGGAATGTTGTG
The DNA here is from genome assembly GCA_029692085.1 of Gymnothorax javanicus. NCBI lineage: Eukaryota > Metazoa > Chordata > Actinopteri > Anguilliformes > Muraenidae > Gymnothorax > Gymnothorax javanicus. The sequence continues at coordinate 15,722,850 of CM056207.1, read as the reverse complement.
TGTGGACCTGCATGTACACTGTATGTGAGGTATGATTGTGTGTGTGTATAGTGTGTGTATGCTCCTGTGTGATTGCATGCGTGTTGTGTGTGTGTGTGTGTGTGTGTGTGTGTGTGTGTGTGTGTGTGTGTGTGTGCTCCTGCATGTGTATGTATGTGCGCGTGTGTGCGCTCCTGCGTGAGTGCATGTTTACGCTCACGTGTGTGTAAGGTCTGTGTTTGTCGGACAGTCCATCATACTCAGATCAATAGAAAGCTTATGGAGGATCATCACTCTTGATGGGAGTAAATGTTGGGGATCAGGGTAGAGGCTGGAGGCACAGTGCAGCAGAACTGTAGCAGAGATGCTTTTACAGATACACTGCAGGCCCAATGGGACCAGAACCACCCACTCCTCCTCTGCTACTCTTTCAGCATATTTTCACTCCGCCATTTATCTAAGGCGCTCTAAATTAAAAGCCCCGCACCGGGGTAAGAGGATTACCATATCCCTTCCTCTCATTAACGGTGATTAAAGTTGATCATTTGCCTGCTTGGGTTGGGGACCATAGCAGTTTATTCCCCTAAAAGCATATTCCCTCTTCTCCAAGTGCTGCAGAAGTTTATCTCTTACCTCGGCACAACAGCCCTTGTCTTAACACTTGAAAGTATGATACAGCAAATGTGTCTGTTGTATATTCTGCATCAACATTCTAACGCTGATGTTTTAGTCTTTAGTGGCAATTGAAAGCAAACAGTGACCTCAGAATCTTGGAGCAAACATAAAAAAAACCCCTCCTCAGATGGGTTACGTGTGGTGCGTACTGTCACTTCCTCTAAGATGGATCGCGTAGTTGTTCTACACCGGCATTAGCTGCCGCTGTGTTTACACTGGCTGAGAGGAATGCACAGGCCCTGTCCGGCTGAGGGTTGCTTCTCTCGGTGGTTAGAATGCCAGAGTCATTCATTACTCTGAGCTGCTGAGGACTACAGTGAGCATATCTCCTCTGAAGGCTACAAAAGTCAAGAATACCAGCTGGAAGGCTGCTGCTATACCGTGCACACACACCTCCCCCCCCCCCAGCCTCACAATCACACCCGCTCTACAAGACAGACAGGACAGAAATGATTTATAATGAGCCATGTCTAATGGATTGCCCTGGCACTGGTGAAATTATGAAAAAAATTTAATTAGCCTTCTGCGACCTCGCTGTCAGGCAGAGGCTGACCCGCTCTCTCTCCGTCCTGCTCCGTACCCGCATTGCAGGGAGGAAGGGGGGGGTTGGGGGGCGCGCCTGGGCCTCCTCGAAGAACGCCTCCAGGATTCGCCACCCTGCCAGCCCCTGACACCCGCGGCCTGCAGTAGAGGTAATTAGAATTTAAATGGGCGCCACTTGTCATGGCAGAGCCCCGATGCTCCTGTTCCTCGAGCTGATGTTGGTGGGAGCAGCAGTCACTGATCGCCCGCATCCTAATTATCATCTCCCCCCTCACCCCCTTCCCCACACTCAACTGGGACTCTCACCCCCCGCTGTTGGGCAGGAGGGCAGACGTCAGATTATACTGCACCAAGACGGGGGCCAGCTAAAGACAACACCCCCCCCCCCCAAGTTCTGCCCATGGACTGTGTAAAAACCATGGACTGTGTCATAGTGACGTCAGCCATTGACTTTCCTCCTGCTTGGTGAAATGTATAACGGCACAAAAGTTGCTTGCACACCAGATGCAAAATGAATTTTTTGCGCGACAGATTACATTCAAAGTTAATGCAAAGACGTGAATAAATTTGCGTCTTTGCATTGACTTTGAATGTAATCTGTTGTGCGAAAAATTTGTTTCGTGTCCGGTGTGCAAGCAGCTGTAGAGATGCAGCTTTCGGCCACTGCCATGTTATACAATTTTGAGTTTCAGTCTTTGTGGCACAATGGCTGACATTAAATTGTCCGTTGATTGAGTAAGAGACAGAAATTATAATCTGCTTCTGACCCATGAAAGAGTTTTCGAATGTGCAGATCACTTCATAGCTTAACAAATGGGGAAACAGTCAAACAAGAAAAATTACATAGTGTGCCTACAATTACTTGTGCGTAAAAATTAGTGACATTTTTTGACATGAATATGGAACGGGCTCACTTTGACCTGTACTGAATTGCCGCAAAGTGAGCTACATCCCTCAAAAAGACCTAGGAATGAAAAAACAAAACAAAAAAAAAAAAACAAAGTCTCATCATGGCTACTTGGTTCTGTCCCAAGATGCCTCTGCTATAAGCAAGTAACTGTGTAGGGTGATGCAGTGCTGTTCGGTTCAGCCCTATCAGATCTCTTGTTGCAGTTTGATTTTTAATCTGAAGTGGGGCATTAGAATTCCTGCAGATGCAGTCCCCTTTCCTCAGTGATATTAATGACAGAGATTATGTAGCCTAGCGTTCCCGGGGAACTGTGCGCAAGAGAGCCGCTCGCCCACCTGAGAGAGCAGAAAATTGCCGCTCTTCAGTCTTCCTTCGGCTCAGGCTCCGCGGTGACGCTCGGTGCCATTTCCACCACGCGGCGCGATTCAGAGACCCAATCGAAGCGTCCCGTTAATGGACAGTTCGGCTCCCAGATGGGCTTTTAGGATGATGGAGTGGGAGAAACAGGCGGCGACTGCCGCTATCTGAGGTGCCTCCGCGTGGCGAAAATGCCCCCTTGTTGCCCCCTTGAAAGGCCGAAAAATGTATTCAGACCGATGGAAACAGGAATGCATCCATTTCGCTGCCAGACCCGTCGTTAAGGTGTTTGACCTCCCGAAAGTTGTGACGTCCGCCGTAAAACTTTTCAGTATCTTTTTTAAAGAAAGGGAATGGTCCTGTGACTGTTGTTATTGAGGAAGAGGTGGTAATATACGGTTGGCTCGGGTGTTTGATGCGTAAACATTGCAAAATCTTGCCTGTGATTCATATCCTGGCTGATGTCATTGTCTGAAACAAAACTGTCTCCGAGAAGAGAATGAAAAATCCTAATGGTTACCTGGGGCTTCACTGCAGGTGGCTGAAGAGAGAGCAGGTGCTTCTAGTCTCCTTAAACCACTGCAGTGACCCTTTCTGTGTGTTTGAGAGCAAACTCTGACAATGAATGACCTGGGCTGAACATTTTAGATTTGGCCTCTCGTTTCCTCGTTAATTCCTCACTGTGTGTGTTGGTGAGTGTGAGTATATGTGTATAAGTGTGTGTTTGTGCATTTGAGTGTGTGAGTGAGTGAGTGTGTCTATGAGTGTGTGGACAAATTCATATGTGTGTTTGAGTGTGTGTTCACGCGTATGTGTGCGCGTGTGTGTGCGTGAGTGTGAGCATTTTAGTGTGTGTGTGTATATGCATGTGAGAGAGTGTATGTGTCTACGAGTGCGTGTACAAATTCAGGTGTGCTTAAGTGTGGGTTCATGCATATATGTGTGTGTTTGTGTGTGTGTGCATGAGTGTGAGCATTTGAGTGTGTGTTTTGCATGTGAGAAAGGGTATGTGTCTATGAGTGAGTGCACAAACTCGTGTGTGTGTGAATGTGAGAGAGTGTATGTGTTTATGAGTGTGTGTACAAATTCATATGTGTGTTTGAGTATGTGTTGGTGCATGTGTGTGCGAATGTGGGTTGGTGTGTGTTAGAGTGTTAGTAAGTCCATACCGCACAGAGCAAATAATGCCAGGGCTGGAAGAGTGCTCTAACCACTACCTACTGTCCAGCACAACAGATTCACAGAAATCAAATTTTCATTGTTGTTTTCTGCCTGGCCGCGCTCACCCCAGCCCTCAGTGACACGCACTGAAGTGCACTCACTCATCCTGCTCTTCCCCACACTGTGGTTTGGGCTGGCTTTACAGGATTAAAGGAGTGTTTGCCACAAGGACAAAGAGGAGCGTGAATCAAAACGACTGGCCTGTTTCTGCAGAGCACACGCCTCTCATTTCATCCTGCTGCTCCCTCCCTGTCAGCCCTGGTGTGTGTGTGTATTTGCTGTGAGAGTAGTCTGCATGTGTGTCTGTATGTGTGTGTGTCTGTATATTAGTGTCTGTTGTGGGTGTACTATGTGTGTGTATGTGTGTTTTTCCTGTATGTGTGTACTGTGGGTTTGCTGTGAGGATACGCTCTATGGGTGTACTGTGTGTGTGTGCTTATCTGTATGTTTATGTGTGTGTGTGTCTACTGTGTGTGTGTAGTGTGGGTTTGCTGTGAGTGTACGTGCTACGGGTGCACAATGTGTTTGTGTGTGTGTGTGTTTGTGACTTGTGTGCGCTGTGGGGTTGCGTGAAAGCACACTCAATAGGTATACTTTGTGTGTGTGTTTGTGTGTGTGTGCGTGTTTGTAATGTGTGTGTGTGTGTTTGTGCGCACTGCATGGGTGCATCTACTGCTACAGAGAGACATTCTGTCCTCTCCAAGGGCTCAGTGGTAATAACCCCACCCAGCCTGCCTAGGGCCCCAGGTCTGACTATCTTACTGGGGGGACACATCACTGTGGAGCACAGCCATGCCCTGGCACTGCCCAGCACTGAGAGGAGCTATATCCCCGTAAGCACAAGGCTTGACCGTGGCCTACAGTGACAGCTGGTGGGGCCGTCGAGTAATTATAGTGCTGCAGCAATTGCTATCAATGAAGCCCAATGTGCAAAATCTAAGCCTGACCTTGTCAGTACTCTTGTCAATGGCGCTACCTGTCCAGACTGTATTTTCGCCTCTCATGAACAACATGTTAGCATAGCCTTCAGTCCTCCCTGCAACCCTGGCCAGGAATACATGGGTTTGATAATGGTTGAATGGATTGATTGGGCACATCATAGAGATCCATCAGAGAATGGATATTCCACAAGTTTGTCTTCTAAGCCCAGGTCAGCTGGGTGCTGTGGTTTGCCTGTGCCAACGACTGTAGAAATTGATGGTGCATCTTGCAGCAATCGTTGTCTCATAATAATAGAAGTATTTGCCCTCTGTAAACCTGACTGCAACGTCATGGTCCAATACTTGGACAGGTCACAGTCATGGGTCTTGATAGTCATTCATTTGACAGTTTCTGACTATAGCAGCTATTGATGTGTTTCTTCACTCTGGTGAGGTATTTGTTCATGTTGTGTTCCTGTGTTAGGAAGCTTGGGTTGACATTTCCAAAGGTAATACTGAGGATAGATCCGGTGCACAGTGAATGCCAGGGTCCTCTCTGAGTCTGCGCCATTTACGTTAGCCGTAACAAGCTAGCTCTCCGGGAAGTGAGAGCTCCACAGGCCTTGGGTTAACCTGGATTTCTGAGGTAAATGGAGGTCGGATCGGGGTGTTGGGTCCTGCCACTCGGTGTATTAGTATCCAGGAATGTAGCGGATTAGCCACTCCATCCAAAAAAAATGCTGAGCGAACCTTATAAACTGGCAATGCACATCCACTGCTCACTATTAGGCTTAATGTCACTCTGACCTTTACAGTTTATTCAGATGGCATTAGGGGAGATTGAAACAGCCTGACTACACACACACACACACACACACACACACACACACACACACAACAATCTTAAATTCTATAAATAGCTGCTGCTGGGGTGAGGAATTGGGCATTGGAGCGTGTAATGAGAAGGCCTAAAAAGTTCTAGCTTCTGTACAGGAGGAGAAAGCATAGGAGAATCAGTGACTGAGCGGATGCTGCGGTCGGTAAATAAAGTTTTGAGTGACCCGGTATGTGCGCTGTCTGTGAGAGCTGCCGTCCAATCAGGGCTGAGCGAGACAGGTGACAGGTGGAGATTACTCTAAGCTCCTCTGAGAAAGTACAGAGTTTTTTCTCTGGCGCAGGCTGGCTCTGCAGTAAATTAAATGGAATATGTAAAGACATATCTGGGCCCTGTGGTCATCTGTGCATGCTACAGGACAATTGTTATGGATTTTCCTACTTGGGAACAGTGAAAATACAAATTAAATGTCACGCCGGAGAATCACTTCTTTCCAGCTGGCTGCAGACTATGAATGCCGTGTTTTTTCCAGTTGAGTTACCTGTTTTATAGCGATGTGCATATGCATTTCCCATTAATAGCTGCATTCACATTACCATATTACTCGCTAAGAATTGCTAATACTCTCCTCTGTTTAATTGAACAGATAATTCATTAAAAATCAAACTTTCTTTGTAAAAGCTTTATGGTAGGTGCTGGTATTTTTGTCGTGTTCAAGCGCGCGGTTTGTGATTGCTCACATTCATTTGTTCAGGTGCAGTAATCTGCATATGTAAGTGGATCCCTGCAGATAAATGCAGCCTTGAGTCTCGGTGCTCAGCGGCGGCCGTGAAACCCATCTTCTAAATCCTCGTAGAGGGGCCATTTTGTGTAACAGTACATTGCCCCTGTCCCAGAACATGGATCTCACACAGTGAAGAGCTGCAGTACATGGCATACTCCCAGGGGTACTGCCTCCAGACTGTTTCCCATCGCCATCTAAAAACAATAAACTCCAAACCCTGTCTTCAGACGCTAGCCTTTTGGGTATAGGGACTTATAATTCCAAACCAACTCTCTCTGATCCCTGTTGTGTGTTCCGTTAACATTACCCAGAGAGTGTGACACAACACTTGACAAGAAGCGCCGCTACGAATACTTGTGTATGCCCATCTGTGTGTGTGTGTGTGTGTGTGTGTATGCATGGTGTGCTGAAATTTACTGTATATAAGTCATAATGAGTGCAAACTAAGTGCAGAAATACAGCCATTGAAGTTAAAAGCATCTCAGCACAGACTGCTTTTGGCAGTATCAAAATCCACTGCCATGCACTGTTTACCATGCTGTTGAGACTGTTAAACCATCACAAGTATTGGGGAAAAAAAATTACTTTTGATTTACATGGCACCTACAGTTAGTGGGAAGCACAAACAACTGCACTCACAGCCAACTGGGCTCTGCTCACTTAAATTGTGTTATCTGCATACAACCCCAACCTCAAGTTGGCACATTATGGAAAATACAAAAAATGAAAAATGGGTGATTTCAAAAGTCCATTCACCCTCCCCTACATTGAGAACACTAGTGCAACACATTATGTGATGCTTTATCTTAATTTAATTCATTTGATAGTTTAAATTATACACCCTGCTCAAATCTGGTGACTTAAAAAAAAGAGCCGTGCAGGGGCAGTTTAGGACGAATAATGATGTGCCAAGTTGTGATAATAAGGTAATGTGAAACAAGAGAGCCAATCATGTTCATAGCAGTGGCGTCTAATCGTGTGCCATCGAGGGGTGAGCAAGTGCAGGTTTCTCTCTCAACCAGTCACTACACTGTGCTGATCAGTGAAATCGGCTGATTGGATCAAAAACCTGCATATACTCAGCCCTCAATGTCACACGATTGGACACCACTGTGTTATGGTCTTAAAGGAGCCTCCCAGAAAGGCCTTATCCCTCAAGAGCAATGATGGGTATAGGCTCACCAATCAGCCAACAGAAGCCCAAGCATATAATCCATCACTTTGAGAACAACGTTTCCCAAAGACCAGCTCGTAGGATTTTGGCCACTTCACCCTCCACAGCGTGTAACGTAAGTAAAAGATGGATGAAATCTTTTCAAATCTCAAAGTGTAAAGGCCAAAGCCGATCTCCATCTCCATTCCCTCACACATCACTGCCTTTTGAGCCCTCGACTGTCGACTGTCATAGACTGTAATGAATACCATGACATGGGCAATTGGCTTAACCTTTGTCAGTCAGCACCATTTACCACTGCATCCACAGATGCTAGTCAGAGATTTACTACGCAAAGCCAAAGCCATACATTAACACTGGCCTAAATCACTGCCAAGTTCTCTGGACTCTGTGAGTCGGAAATCGACAGTAGAGCAGTGCAAGAGCATTACACGATCTGACAAGTCGACATTTTGAGTGTTTTCTTCTTATCAGCAGCCGCCGCATTCCTCGGACCAAAGACAACAACGACGACCCTTACTGTTATCAGTGTAAGGTCCTAAAGTCAACATCAGTCATAGTTAAAGGAACTGTCAGAGCACATAACATGGGTTCATAGCAAAGTTGGTCAGGTTCCTATTTGTACAGTTTGACTTACTGCATTTAGAAATGTAGATTAATGGAGGTGCTCAAGTTAAAGCAATAGAGCCATAAAAAAACTATTAGGTTCCGCCCATTTGTACCAGGAATATTGACAACATATTTTGTTAATATTCTCATTAAAACAGTTTGGGTTATAGTATTTCAATGCAAAAGTTTGGCCTTGTGGTGGTGCTGCAGCAGAGTTCATAGCATGACAAACAACAATAACAGCCCTTCACTGTGCACCAGAGAGAAGAACTGTGACATGATTCCCATTCAAACTTTTTGATAATGAAAAGTTTCTGGAAATCTGAAGTCTGAACTGGGAGTGGTGCAACAGGGTAAGTCATAGGGTTGCACAAAACAACTGACTTTGTTCTCAATGCCCCAGGAATGTTGAAACCAAATTTAACATGATTTTAATTAAAGTGGTTCGAGTTATTGCAATTTTTAAGAATTAAAGTGGAAAAAAGCTCCGCACATCTATAACATAGAACAGGTGAGTAAAAGAGGCATAAGCCAATCAAAAAAAGTAGTGGGGCAACCACTGATTGACAATATTAGAATTGTGATCGTATAATTACATTTTAATCTCTGATCTAATCCTTAAAATGTAAGTTGTCAAACTTATATCTTGTTATGGACTACTTTCTTTGTACCTTTTTATTCTGAGTCAGGTATTTGAAGTTTATTTTCTTTCGTATACTTGTTTATTGACTCAAATCTGTTATTAGAATGTTGATTGGTTGCAGGCTTGCAGCTACAACCTTTTATAAAGTCCTGCCCTTTTGAACGGATTGTTTGACCTGATGAAGGTCTTTTGACCGAAACGTTGCTATTCGCCATTAAAGATTTTTGCAAGTAGGATGGTGTGCGGGAGTTTGTGAATTTTCTAGAATGGAAAGTTTGGCTTGGTGGTAGTTTTTTTTATTTATTTTTATTTAGATTTATTTAAGCAGGGGGCCTGACTGAGACCATGTCTCCTTTTCAGCAGGGCCCTGCATTACAGACAATTAAAATAACAGTTTTCAAGGACATTTGTACAAAAAAAAAAAAACAATGCCATTATTAAAGGGAAAACATTAACGAAAAAAACAACAACAATTCTCTTGACAAAATAATTTGATCAGAGTTTTAAAATGTCCAAAAGGAACCAGTTCTTTCAATTTCAGTTCAGCTTGCAACTGGTTCCAGGTATGTGGGACATTATAATAAAAAGCTGTCTTACCAAGCTCTGTTCTTACACGAGGAACATTGAGACACAATAAGTCCTGTGACCGTGTCCCATGGCAACCCACTCGCTGCATAAGTAGACTAGCTAGATAAGGAAGGATTTTCATTAAAACACATTTATAAACAAATAAAAACCAGTGGTAGTCACGTCTAGCTTTCAATGACCCCCACCCTACTGACTTGTATAAAACACAATGGTGAGTGCGGAAATCAAGACCAGTGATAAATCGAATAGCGGAATGATAAACACAATCTAAAGGTAGTGCTACAGCAAAGGTTGTAGGATGTGGAACGTCAATAACACCCCTTCTCTACACATGAAAAAGGATCACAAGAAGCGTGACAGTTCCCATCAAAACAATTTTACAAACGTAAAGTTTTACAGGTCACGGGGTCGCACAAAACAATAGGATTTATTCTCTATACACCAGGAATGAACACTGTAAGGTTTTATCCAAATCCCATAAAACCTGTTTCACACTTAAACAAAAGATCTGCAGCGGCACTGGTGGCGACATCGCTAGCCAAGGCGAATCCATAATACTATCACCGAATCCTCTGTTTCAGGGATGTAATGATTCATATTTATGCAAATGACTCAGGCCTATTTCACAAAAATGATTGCAAATTAGCACACGCATTTAGAATGGATTTTTTTTTAAAGATTGTCTCGAGCATGGTGGTAATTAAGAGCAGCCTAATCAAAAACCTTGCAATGTGCGAACCTCATGGTGACTGCGGAATCTGTTACTGTAACATGTCACATTTGCCTCTAACATGTCAGCGGTTAGTGAGAAAACAAATGTTCCACATAAAAAATATCTCCTTTGGCTGAGACACAGGAATGATTTGTTTTTAAGTCATTCTAAATGAGCTGGTTATTCCCAGAACTATGGAAATGAGCCATTCCATCATTCCTCCAATCTCATTTGTGGCTCCATGGTTTCTTTCATAAACCTTATTCATGCGCCACTGCATGTGTGGTAAATTAAAATGAATTCATTGTCAAATAACCGCTTTCCAATGAATGCTTTTGAATCAGCACTTGTTCGACATTAAAATTGGTGCGAGTAAAACCAGTCGTTTTCCTCATTCGAGAACTTGACGCAAGGCCAGTTTTGGCTTAGAATGGTGCCTAGACATCGAGCAAGAAATATTTTTAAGCATGGTGTTTTAGCTTTTGTGATTTTTGAATGCGATTTATTTTGCGAGTTTGCATGGCTCCATGTTACTGAGATCTCCAGCTCTCTCCCTTTTTCTCATTTCTCCTTCACTGGTGTTATTTTCTCGTCTCTCCTCTTTCATGCCAACCTTCATTTCGCTCCCTATCTATTTTCTCGTGATTGCGCATTTACATTATTTGCATCGGTGATTTAGTGAATCAGTCCTTAATATGGTACAAATAGCATTTGCAGGTGTTGTGCGATGAGCTAAAGGAATTGTGTTCAATAATCTTTCTCAGCGGATCTACCCCTCAGTAAAACAATTTGTGTTATGTCCCAGGTCTTGTGTGCGCGCGCGTGTTTGCGTGTGTGTACTGTGAGTGCTTTTAGCGCAAGCTTGAGTGCGTATGACGAATGAGTGCATGTGCGCATATATTTGTGCGTGGAGTGTGTGTGTGTGTGTGTGGGTGAGTGTATGTATACATGTATGGTGTGTGTGGTGCAGGTGTTGAGAGAGCTGTCTGCCCCTGCTGCAGACTTGTCATCTCTGCACGCCTGTCCTCACTGACAGCTTCTGTCCCTCTCTCCACAGATCTGACTATGACCTGGAATATGAGTGCTGTCAGGACGACTTCTATGACAGGTACTGTCTTTTGGCTTCATTTTAAACCCAGGGTGAGTTTTAAGCTCGCTGTCTAAAAAGGACAATGGAAACGAGAAAAAAAAAATGTTGCTCACCTGCCCCTGTCTGCCTCCCTGTCTGCTCTTTTGATCTTCAATCACATTCAGCGATTTTTTTTTCTGTCCGGGATTAGTTTCACTTCTGAAACCTCTGTCCATTACTTCTCTTACGTGAAAAAAGGTGCTGTCTTCCATATTTTATATCTGTGATTCCATACGGCAGGCAGTAACATGAGGCTGTCACCGGACGCCATTCCATCCTGGCTCTGTTCAGTCGCTCAGTGACAGCAGGTGACAGCGACATTCATAAAATATTTCCGTTCGGACGCAGTAACGAGCTGGCCTGACAGACAGTTAACAGGAAAATGCGTATAAAATTTTTAATGGATAGAATAAGTGACTGTTTATAAACAGACCCTTCTGTAAATAATTTAGTCGGCTATTTATTAGTCAATTGAGCAAAGCTCTACGACTTCGTAGAATTCTGCTTAACGGGGCCAAATATCTGTGTGTTAACGGCTGCCTGCGTCGGACTGGCTAGGCCGCTGGGTCTTTGACATGAGGCTATGCGAACTCCCTGGCAATAAGATGGGAATCTGGACAGCAGACAGTGTGTCGATCCCGCTGGGCCTCACATGCTGTAATTGCTCTATTGTTGTTAAAAGTTGTCAACCTGGTTCTAGACTTCTCTCTCCCTCCGTTCGACTCTAATTGCGTGGATCTCACCAGAGACCTGTCACTGGCTCCAGATGACTCCCCGCTGTGCTTTCTTTGGGGGGGTTAATTTAGACCGGTAATGAAACTGCTGTGTCAGGCCTCTGGATACAATTTCAAGTGAATATTTTGCTGCCTTTCATACGGCCTACAAAAGCTACAGAGCGAGAGAGATGAAAAAAAAAAAATCTGATCTGCTTCAATAACTCTGAGGGATTCTCTGAAGAATCACTTTCACACCAGTGCGGCGGTTTGCTGGTGATAACACTGAGGCTGGCTGGCGATGGGGCTTGAAAGACAGAGTGTGGGCTCTCAGATGAGCAAGCCTAGCCAATGAGGAGGGAGCGCTGTCACTCTCTCCCTCTCTCTCTCTCTCTCTCTCTCTCTCTCTCCTTTGAACTGACGATGGCGATGCTGAATAGAGCAATTAGCAGAGCTTTGATTGGCTGTGGTTATTTAGGTGAGTTTGGAAGGCGAGCGCAGATAAGAGACAGGCCCCTGGATGGGAGCGGTGGGAGGGGTGGGGGGGTGGGAATTTGGTGGTTCAGACGGAGGGAATGGGGTAGGAGGGGATGGGAGAGGGGGGGCAGTCTTCTGAGGTCTGCGGGGAGTCTGAATTCTAAACGGTTTTTGTTCCATTTTCCAGTTCTGCCGGCTCCCTGCGCTCTCAGCTACAATGAAGCGGTTTGTGTGGAGGTTTATGAAATGCCATCCAAACCCCCAAGTACCTGTTTGGGCAGATTTGCTGAATAAAAAAACAAGTTACTACTGCAGTTGGCAGGAGAAAGACTGAGAATCGTAACAGAACCTGACAGAGGGGTAGTGGGATATTTCTTCTCATCATTACACGCAGTATCGAAGAATTCCTGGGGGAAATGTAGCCCTGTGTAGGACTGAAGGTGACCAGCCATCGTCACAAACTCAGGACTCAGCTGTTTTTAGCTATTTTTTTAATTTTCTTTCTATTTGCGGCAGCAGTACACATAGATGTAGTGATACGTTTGTTGATCAGCTACAGCTACCTTGACAGCATTGCTGTACCTCTCCAGTGGCTGAGATTGACGTTCATCAGTTCTGTCCTTCTAGTGCCTCCATTTATAAAACTCGGCACAGCCCTGTCAATCACTCTTTAGAATTAGCATTCCGCCACCGCGTGCAGAGCCAGTGGTAAAGCACCATTTGAGAACCTGTTTCCACAGATCTGGCTTCATGTTGGCAGCAGTCTGTCAACTGATAATCTGTCGGCGATAACTGGCTGATGCGAGAAGGGAAAAATAAATAAAATGGCAGGTGGCATTTACTGTCTTCAGTCATACTGTACGGAGGCCACGCGGCTGACACGATCAAGCCAGAGGAGTATGTGGGCATATAGCCACCATGTGATGACCCGAATGATTTTTTTCCCCCCCCCCCTATTTTTGCTCTCAGCACTAGCATAGCGATCACAAATCGCATTTTAGCTTGCGTACATGCAACGGCTTGGCTTGACGTTTTCGCTCTAAAAATCCCATTATGAGCTCTCTCGCCCCCTCCCTCTCACATTGGGGGTTTTGGCAGTAGAACAGTCCATTGGGTATCATCCCGCTGTTTCCACCGGCACTAAAAGCCCCCCTCCGTCACGGTAAAATAGCGGTCTACGTGCAGAGAGTAAGAGACAGAGGACCGTAGGCTGTAGTAATTAGCCATCCTTGCTAGCACTGCACACACAGGTAACAGCTCCCCGCCTATCCGCCTCCACCTGTCCGCCTCCTCTGTGTACTGCTAATTTTGAAGATATGGTCCCAGGACTTGTAATATCCCCGCTCTCTACCTGCTGCCTGTTTTGATTTCAGCTGGCACGCAGCACACTGAATTCTTCCCTCCTGGGCCAGGTAAAATGCAATGGTTTTGTCTGCAAATACTTCAGTGCAAAGCCAGAGGAGAAATCTTGCAATGTGTGGGTACAGAAAGTGGGAAGGCTTCCAACTCTGTCACCCTTAACTTTAACAAGCACTTTTTTAAGCTGTTTGAGCGCTAAGGCCTGCTTTTCTAACTATGGTACTGAAGCCTGGCAGATAATGGCTTCCTGAATGCCAGGGAAAAAGAGTGAGTGTGTGTGTGCGTGTGTGCGTGTGCGTGGGTGCGTGTGTGTCTTTGTGTCAGGCGCGGTTTTTGACTGCTTTGATTTAGGGGGCAGTCAGAGATGTTGATTGGACACCAACTGCTGCTTTGTTCAATGCCCAAGGGATGACTTTTTTTGTTTGCTAACTCAGACATTAGCATTGCTCTAGTTCCATCGGCAAAAGTCTAATGGTATTCTGCCGCTGGACTGACACAGAAAACTGAATGTATAGTTTAGTCTCTTAAAATACTTTCAGTTGCAATGCGAAGCGACAATGTGCAAGTGACTGAATAGTAACAAATTGAAATGATAGCAAGGTAACCGCTCTCCCCACTATGTATACATTTTTATATGGCCAGACCGACCAATCAGATATATGTAAACTTTCATAATGTCAATGTGGTATGTTTATGATTGGGCAAAGCGACAAACACGAAATTAAATGCTTTCCAGTTTTTTTTTCTTGATTTGGAGATGAACGGTGGTAGAAGAGTGTGGTGATGGGCCGTGGGCGAGAATTATTCCCCCCCCCCCCAAAAAAATGCACCTGATCAAATCCTGTGAGTATGTGCATTCCAATGCACCCACTAACAGCAATATATTATCAGAATATTATGGTATCACATCATTGTGTGTATTAGGAAAGGCACAATGTACATAAATTTGATTCTGTCTCAAATAAAATAAATAGCACCATGAAAAACAGCCTCCCTAAAACTTTTACAGCAGATTAGCAGGCCAGCCATCTAATAAAAATGAATTCAAGTTAACAACTGTTGCTGATGTAATTAACATTTATTATAAACCTTGACAATATTGAACAACTGATAAAACTTTTCACAATTTATTATTTCATAAATTCATTATTAGCTGACGTTACTGTTTTTATTACCGGGTATATGGCTAGCTAGTGGGGCGGTACAGTGGCGCAGTGGGTAACAGTTGCCACCTCACAGCAAGAAGCTTGTGGGTTCAAATCTGGCCTGGGGCCTTTCTGCGTGAAGCCTGCATGTTTGGGTGGGTTTCCTCCCACATTCCAAAGGGGAGAATACTAAGCAAATAGGAGACTAAAATGGTATGTCGACATGGCATTGCTGAAAGTGTCATTAAACAATAAAGATTCAATCAATCATTGCTAGTTGGTGTGTTGAGCTGTCACTGGTATCTCTATTTAGGAACTCTAGCTGTCACCAGCCACAGTATAACAGCCGTACAAATCACAGACCAGGAAATGCTTGTAACTTGCTAGGCAGCTCAGTTTCTTTGTAGCCCTAGCATCCCACATAGACAACTGTTTTGGCTCTAGAATTTTTCGAGGAAGAACCCAGATTTGGCATTTACAGACCCATTCCAATTTATTAGGTAAAACTTGGCTGGTTTCTGCTGTCAGTTAGCTAATTAGCCAGCTAGATAGCACAGTGGCTAACTAAGGCGATGTTATGTCAGCTTACCACCAGGTCTTCCTCCATCTGTTGTTCTTCAGTTGTTGTAGAGTTGCACATTGTATGAGAAAGAAAAATTTAGGCAGTTAAGCATCAGCACCTCTTCCTCTCTAGTTTTTTTTTTTTTCCAATTCTTCAGTTTGTTCTGTGGTGCATGCATTCTCAGTAAAGAAAATATTATCTTGTCCAACGCGGGTGTCTACATATTTATGTAAATGTTAAACATAGGCTGATTAAAAACTTAAGTATATTAGTTACCGGGCAGCACGGTGGCATGGTGGGTAGCATTACTGCTTACAGCAGGAAGACTGTGGGTTTGAATCTGGCCTGGGACCAGGGACGTGCAGTCAGGGTAGGCAGTGACTTTTTTTTTTTAATCACTAGATTTTGTCAACCTGTTTCCACGTACTATGCCTGATTGTCAATCAATCAATCTGACCTTTTTTTTCTGGTCAATTAAGCCTGTAACGATTAAGAGGTGATAGTGACAAAAAGATTAATTTACCTTTATGCTTTGATTCGAGACTGCAAGGAAGTAAATTTTAATAATTAATTAGGAAAAAATCTCAACTCTCTCGGTAATTCCGTATATTGTTTTGATCTTTTGTTTATCGGATTATGAAAGAAGACTGAAAATAAACTCCCTATTCTTTTAAAAATGGCATTAAAAAGTATGTGTTTAAGGGGGGAAATATTATCGTAAACATAGTGACCACACATTGAACGCCGCATAAGAAAGGTTTTAATATTTGTTAATGGCATTGCATTAGCTTCCTCTAAGCAAATATGAACAAACTTGCTGTCTCGTGAGCATTTTAAGTTCAATGCACTGAGCAATAATGTCATGGATGGAACTGGCACGCCATTCTGCCGTTTAGTCTTGTAAATTAGTTCATCAATCCTCAGATTGCTAATCAAGCAAAGTAATAGTTATCGTTTGTTTAAGGGTGAGGATTCTGCCTACCCTAACTGACCTCCGACGGCACGTCACTGCCTGAGGCCTTTTTATATGGAGTTTGGACATTCTCCCTGTGTTCCTGTGGACTTCCTTCAGGTACTCAGGTTTCCTTCCACAGGCAAAAGACATGCAGATCATAACTGGGGACTGTAAATTGCCTATAGGTATGAATGTGTGAGAGAGCTATGTATAAATGGTGTGTGCATCCTACGCTGGATTGGTGAGCTGCCCAGGGTGGGTCCCTGCCTTTCCCATAGTCAGCTGGGATAGGCTCCAGCTCAGCTGCAACCCTAGTGAGGAAGAAGCGGTATAGATAATGGATGGATGGACATTAGTTTCTGTGAAAGAGATTTGTTCGACTTTGTTGCTGTTTTTTATTAAGCGAAAAATGCTCTCCATAGACAATGAATTCAGTACAATTTGTTGCATTATGTTTATCACAATGACTTGCATGCTGGTACAGCGATGAAACTTTTGGCTTAACAATGGTATTTCTGCCTCTCGGGATGAAACTGGCTTGATTTGGTGGGGCAGTCGGTGCATTTGGGGGGGCCATTGCCCCCCAGTTGCCCATGCCCAGAACTGGGCCTGGTTTGCATGTGCGTGTGTTTGTCTGTCCGTATGTTTGATGTGTGTGTTTCTGCCTCTTAAAGAAAAAGCGTGTGGTATTGTAATCTCAAGCGCCATTAAAAACATTAAGCTGTTTCTGGTGATGTACAGTGACACTTGACTTGTTCTTTGGTGTGGTCAATAGCCTACATAAAGAATCAAAAAAAAAAAACTTTTTTAAATGCTTTTGCATCAAGAAAATGGAACGGCTTGTGACACAGGAAAGAAAAAGCTTGCCATGGTATTGGGCATCTCTCAGCCGCCAAGAGGTGGTGCATCATTTGCACTGTCACCGCTCAACAATCAGTCACTATCCAAGAATGGAACAAACACTGTCAACTGCTGCTTTCTGATATGTGACGATGGCAGCTCAAGACTTGTTCTTTACAGTGTGGTCACAGATTCCTACATACAGCAACCAAAAAAATCATGAGATGAGGGGTCGAGATGATTGAGGATGAGCAAGCAAATGCCGTTTGACGCCGACTCACGTGAGCAACAAAGTGGTGCACACGGGCCCTACAGAAAACCCAATTTTGCCCCTTTACGCATGGCTGCCCTTACCTTGGTCGGTGCATCACAGTCCCTGTTTTCCATTCTCAGACAGAAACAGGGAAATAAAGTGCCAAAAAATTACACAGAGGCAGGTGCCCACAGTCAGAAGTGAAGAGTTCCTACTTCCTGTTGATGAGCAAAAATGGGTTTTCTGGGGCCCGTGTGCAAGCATGTGTTGCTCAAGTAGACAGCGCCAAACAGTACTTCCGCCACCCTCAATCGCCTCGGACCCTCATCTCATGATCAGTTTTGATTGCTGTCCGAATCTGTCACGCACAGGCTGTAACCAGATGTGGCACTCTTGAGCTGCCATCGTCACTGATGGCTGCCCTAAGCGGGTCGGTCAGTGACAGTGCCTGTGTTCCATTCTCGGATAGACAGCTGACTGATTGTTGAACGGTGACAGTGCAAATGACGCACCACCTCTCGGCGGCTGAGACCTGCCCATAACATGCCAAAGGCTCTTTTTCTCTCTCCTGTGTCAGAAGCCGTTCCATTTTCTTGATGCAGTAGCATTTTTCGTTTTTTTCGTTGGCTTTATGCATGCTATTGACCACACCAAAAAGAACAAGTCAAGTGTCACTGTACACATCACGAAAAGCTCAGTGTTTGTTATTACTGAAGTGCTTGCATGTGCATGCATGTGGTGCGCGTCAGGATTACAATACCACGCGCTTTTCTTTATTTCCTCTCGTGCCTCACTGGAAAAGCAATAAAAATCAATCGATTCTTCAATTTGCCGCAAATACAGTACATACCTCACCTGTGCGTTTTTAATGGCGCTGAGTATATCATGTGTGCCCATCTGTCTGTATGTGTACTGTGCATGTTCATTCATTCAAAAATGAGTATGAGTTTCTTTTTTTTTCTTCTCATGGTTGTGTGTGGGCATGTGATATGCGTGTATGAGAGCAGGTATGTGTGAATATGTGAGTACCTGTATACACAGAACACATTCTTGCCTCCCAGTGGGGGTGTGTGGAGTGTGAATGTATGGCTCCAGCGATGTGCATCGTTCTCTTGAGTGACTCTGTCTGAATCCACTCAGCCGACACCGGCAGCCTCACCTTGCTGCTAACGGACCTGAACGCCCTTTAATCGTCACTCCGAGGCCCGGCGCCGGCTCGCAGTGAGAGTCCCCATCAATTCGCACATTTGAGCATGTGACCCTCAAAACTGCACCTCTCCCCCCCTCTTCCGCTCCCCCAGACGGCGGCGACGCCACAAATCTCCGAACATCACCGCTTTCACACGGTTGACTGGAGGCCCCCGTCGATCCCGCACAAAGCAGCGAAAACAAACTCTGTCTGTCAGCCTCCACAGCGGGCGTGGGGAGGGAAGGAGAGAGGTAACGCGGGCGGGAGAGAGGGAGAGGAAGAGAGAGAGAGAGCAGGGAAACAGCTGACAGCATGAAAAACGAGCCCTTCACTCGCGGGCCCCGATCAGCGTGAGGAGCTAATTCAGCTGCTCCAGACTGATGAGCGATAAGCGCTCCACTGCCCGCTCCTCTCATCCCAGTGTACGAGCCCTGCTGCAGCGGCGGGGTAAATTGGCACTGTAATCTAGCGCCGCTGCCACTGACTCCTCTCCCCGCACCAGAAAAAAAAAAAAACATTTAGCAATGATTTTCAATTTGGTTTGTTCATGGTACATGATTCCAGGCTGCCCAGGCTGTTTGCGCATGTGCTTCCTCGGTAAACCCAATATCACGTACACGGGAATAAGATTAACTGTCCTCGGCTCCAAGCCCCAGAATATTTGGACATGTTTTATCATTGTCCCTGCTGGAGAATAATTTCTTAAAGTTGCTTGTCAAAATTCAGGAGTAACACACATCTATTTTGCCTTTAGTTAGATGAAGCACTTTTAGGAACTCATCAGTATAGGCTTTTGTTTTTTTCGAACGTTATTTTGAGTTTCAGGGATAAGCCATTTGTGTTGCACAAGAACTGTCCTGCTTGGCAATGGATATGCAAATTACTTGAATGCAATCTCCAAATTAGCCATAGCACAAACGTCTACACTTTCTGCGCAGCTCTCTAATAGAGTATCTGTGTAATTGTTTACTTTTACTTATCTACCTTGGTGCGGATTAAAAGCTTAAAGGCTCTTGCGATTTAATTCACTCCTCCTCTTCGATTCTATCTCCATCGCAGCGCACTTGGTGCATTTATGTGCAGATAAAGACACAGCCTGTCCCTGGAAGGTCGATCTGGCTGGTAGACTGTCCCGTGTTTTACGAGATTGACATTGCAGCTCGGTCTGCATTAACCAGAGAGGTTAATGAGGTCTCTATGGGAAATCCGTCCTCTCCCCCATTATAGGGCCACTGCTGGTGTGCTGTAAGGTGGTGATGGTTGCAACAACCAGTAGCTTGGGGGAGACCATTGCTGAGAGCACTCACAAAAATACCAGTTGGATGGGTAGCCCAGAATGATACTCTTTCAGAGGACTCAGAATTCCCAGCTATTCAGTTTTCCACTGCTTTTGTGTGGCCTGGCTGAAGCTAAGATCTTCTCTCTGCCACCTTGACATTTCGCTTGCCAGTCGTCCCCTGGCTGTGCCCCTGTCGGGCCGTGGCTCGGCTGAGGTAATAGGAGGAAGCTGGGCCCAGCTCCGCTCCAGACCTTCTACTGGAGCCCCAGAGGGTGGACACAGTCATTTCAGAGCCCTGATCCTGAGTAACCGTGACCTTTCAATCTCACATCGCTATCTAATCCACTGTACATTTGCTTATTTGCTTTGGTTTAATGAATCTCATTTTCCTTTAATTTTGGCAAAGCGTAACGTCAGATTCTACCCTCCCCTCTCTTTTCCTCTCTCACTCTCTCTCTCTCGCTCGGTGCCTGTTTTTATGCGTATGAGCACAGAAATACTGCTTTTGCTTGAATGTTTTTTTTGTGCAAAACCATAGTTATCCCTGGTCTGAGTCGTAGAGCGAGATGTAGTTTGAGCGAGTGGCCATTTTGACTCTGCCCTGCTTTTGTACACATTAATCCCCATGCCTCAGTCTGACGGACTGTCTCTCACCCGCAGTGCCCCCTCTACCCCCTAGAACACTTCCGAGTCCCCCGAGCCCTGAGTGATGCTCTGGAGTCTCTCTCCTGGCTGAGGACACCCGATCAATAACCACTTTTAATTAAGATGATTACATGTGACCTCTCTCTATCAGCCTTGGAGAGGAGCTGTGCATCTGTTTTTCTTCCCTGCCATACACTCACACTTTTGCACACACACACACACACACACACACACACACACATGCACGGACACTTGATTAAATTCACATGCAAAAACACTCTCACATGAATGCATGCATACACACACGCACACAAAGACATGCTTACACACACTCGCGCACACACACATGCTAACATATTCACGTACATGCAAACACACGCAGGCAAGCGTGCACTCGTACGCACATAAGCACTCTCACTTACGGCCGCATACACATGCATGCTTACATGCTGACTTACATACCCCCAAACACATGCATTCAAACACACACACTCACAAGGCATGCACATTTAAAGGTATCCAAAAATATAATGTAAGCACACACACACACACACACGCACGCACACAAACACAAATACACCCACACGCTTACTCACGTACAACTAAACACATGCATGCAAACACATGCACACTCACAATGCATGCACGCTTAAAAACACCCAATCATATACGCACACACACACACGCGCACACACACACACACACACACACAGATGCTTACTCACATACACCAAAACGCATTCATGGAAGCACATTATGAAAGTAGTGGATCCCTCAACACAGTCTAAAGTCTAACTGTATAGTATAGCTGTTCCTGTAGATTAAGCTGTGCTTTTCCCATTGGGGAGGAGGGTTCAGCTTCAGGCCTCCTGGCACACAGTCTCTATGGTGCTATGAAGCAACAGCGAAATGCTCAAATTCCCCCCCGCGACAGTCTCTGTGACATTATGGAACAGCGTTTGATTCCTGCTGACAGCAGCGATTTGATTTAGGGCCCGATAGCACCGGCCCCTCTCCGCTCCCAGGTGACAGGCAGGGCTGAGCGGCGTCTGCGTTCAATCAGAGAGATGATTTCGAGCGGGATAACTTCCTGTCCTCTCTGCTTCGCACGCACTGACGCCGTGAGTGACGCTTACGGTCTCAGTCAGCAGATGACTGATGCGCAGCGCCCGCCCACCTCAGTTTGATTGACATGTTGACACTGCTGCCTGATTGGAGGATGAGTCGCAGTCAATTCTGCAGCCCACTTTCCTGCTGCCCTTTGACACCAGGCTGTTCAGTCTTTCTCTCTGAGGGCAAACTGGTGCATATTTCTATATGTTAGGGTCATGCAATAGGCAGTCTATGCAGATCCACAACTACTTTTGCATTACATTACATTTATTTGGAAGAGACTTTTATTGAAAGAGACATGCTATCAGCACGTGGAAAATGGTCATCAAAACAGCTGCACAACAGAGGTGATGAGGTACCATTCATAAGTACCATCAATCAGCTTTGTCATAAAGAAGTGCATAGACTACATGGCAGGCATATGTTGACCAACTAATTCAAGATAAGTTTAGAGACCATGAATTGCATGCTTCCCATTCTCAAATTTTTCTGCCCGTTTTGCTATTTCTCTTCCCTGGTAAAGCTGTAACAGTGTGGAGAGTCTTTAATTAAGGGATGTGAGAGGCTCGCAAATGAAATAAGAAAATAAGTGGCTCTGTTTCCTCCCCTCAGCGTATCTCTGCTCATATGGTGTGTTCAGTTTTTTTCTTGCTCCTTATCTTACTTCTCAGCAGCATCAGGGTGATACTCAGAAATCATCTGTCACAGGAGAGATAGTCATTCACTCTCCCACCGGGAGCTGTGATCATTCAGACAAACAAAGCACTGACATGTGCTGAGCGCTCACACACACACACACACACTTTCCCGCACACTCACACGCATGCACATGCACTGAGGCGGACTAATACACTCACACACACGCACACACACACACACACACACGCATATACACACTCACTCACACACATCACACACACACGCATGCGCCCACACACTTACTTACATGAACACACAAACGCAGACAAGCGCGCGTGCACTCACACACGCACACACTCACTCACACACACACACACACACACACACACACATGCACGCTGCGTTTTCACATTTTGTACGGACATCTCATGGACTTTGATTAATTCCCCAACCCCTTTCCCTGACTTTAACCGTAAATTGTTCATATCTGACCCTAATCTCAACAGTCTCTGTTGCCTTTTGCCATCAGGTAACAGATTCAGATCACTCTCGCTAAGGACCAACAGATCCCTACATCCATCAGACTCTTAAATGACTGAGCATCCCTGTATACACCCCTACACCATTGCACCTTTCCCTCTTAGACTATTTATTGATCCACTGCTGTGGAATTAGATTTTTATCTAAATTTTTAACCTGCCATGTGTATGTTTCAATGCACTATTTATTGTGTCCCCCCTTTTTCTTAATGGTTATGCAGATTATTATTTTAATTGCAATGTTTTCCAGGAGTGGCTGGGAAGGTGTGTGTGTGTGTGTGTGTGTGTGTGTTGTTCGTGTGTAATGATGTTGTTGTGATGATGAGATGGTGTGTGTGAATGAGTGTGACGATGTTATATATGGTGTGGGAACACATCCTGATACTCTATTCCACATGTGAAGTTCCTAACAGAAAAATAAAGTACTTTGAACTTGAATTGAATTGAATTGAACCTTATCTTACCAAACTTTAACGTAACCCAAACCTTAACCACTGGCCTTAAAATAGTTCAATTTATCAAGAAATCTGGTATTACATTGCTTATGGGAACATTTTGTCCTCATAAGGGTAGGCATACACTGAACAGACTCACTCACTCACACATGCACACACACACACACACACACACACACAGCACTGACACACACAGCAGCGCATATCTTACAAAGATGTGCTCCGGCTGGCACTCTGGCCCGTGGACTCATGCAGTAATTGCCGTTTACTTTTGTTTGTTACGAAAGAGCTGCTTTCAAATACCTCTTGCAGAGTGAATATGTGTTTATACGAATCAATATCAGATTGTTTGGGCAGTCCAAAAGCTCATTAAAGCCAGTCTCTGTAAAGGCTTGTCTGACAGTAATTGCAGGTGTTTAAGAACGCATTGTTGAAGCCGGGTGCAGACTGTAATTTTCAGAAGTATTTCAGAAGTATTTTCATGCGAATTTGAGTGTGCGCACAATTAACCCTGGGTGGAAACACCAGAAATGTGAAAAAAAATCACAAAATATCACAGAAGGTTTCTACTCCGAGCTGAAATGGAAAAAACTGGCATTTTGATCAGGTGAAGATTCAATAACAGGTGACTGAGTGTGATTTTTTAAATAAGTGATGACATGACAGGGACCTGAGTCAGATGTTTCCCTTGCAGAATGCCCAAAAAAGGGCAACTGACACCCTTATTTTATGCTGTTGTATCCTCTCCATAATATTTGCTAAACAGCTATAGATTGAAATTCATGAAATAATGATTCATGTGTTATTTTCCTTCCTTGTTAAAAAACTGAAATTCTCAGAGCAGTCACTGAACATTTGGGTGGAAGCCTAACGTGTGCCCCCCCCCCCCACAGGGTGTATGACTACCAGCGTGTCCCGGCCTCTGTGACCCCCCTCCCCCACGGTCCCAGCCTGGCCAAGCGCCCCCGCAGCTCCTCCAGCCTACGCCGGAGCAGGGACAGGCTGCTATCCAAGAGCAGCTCTCGCTCCGGCTCTGCCAGCTCCAGCAGGGCCAAGTGTAAGAGGCGGCCACTGATCGCTCTGGGGGTTCCCACTGATCATTCACAGGATTCTCACTGATCACTTGCAGGGTTCTCACTGATCATTCACAGGATTCTCACTGATCACTCGTAGGATTCTCTGATCACTCTCAGGGTTCTCACTGATCACTCACAGGATTCTCAGTCATCACTTGCTGGATTCCCATTGATCACTCACAGGATTCACTGATCACTCACAGGATTCTCACTGATCGCTCACAGGATTCTCACTGATCACTCACAGGATTCAATGATCACTCTCCGAGTTCTCACTGATCACTCACAGGATTCTCACTCATCACTTGCAGGATTATCATTGATCACTCACAGGAATCACTGATCACTCTCAGGGTTCTCACTGATCACTCACCAGATTCTCAATGATCACTCACAGGATTCAATGATCACTCTCAAGGTTCTCACTGATCACTCGCAGAATTCACCAATCATTCCCAGAGTTCCCACTAATCACTCACCAGACTCTCACTGATCACTTGCAGGATTCACTAATCATTCTCAGAGTTGTCACAGATCATTCACAGGATTTTCACTGATCACTCAGGATTCACTGATTATTCTCAGAGTTCTCACTGATCATTCACAGGATTCTCACTGATCACTTATAGGATTCACTGATCATGCACAGGATTTTCTGATCAATCAAAGGTTTTTGATCATGCACAAGATTCTCTGACCACAAACAGGGTTCTCTGATCACTCAGAATTCTCATCGATCATTCACAAGATTTAGTGATCCCTCACAATTCACTGATCACTCATGGGATTCACTGATTACTCACAGAATTCACAATCCCAAGATTCACTGATCACTCACAGAATTCTCTGATCACTTGCAGGATTCTCTGATCTCACACAGGATTCCCTGATGATTCACATGATACAGTGATGTCTCACAGGATTTACTGATCAGTCAGGTGATCCACTGATGATCACTTATAGGAACATTGGCCATGGATTCTATGATACTTATCACACAGTGAATCCCTGAGCATAGATTCACTGCTTTTTCACAGGACGACTGGGGTGGGGATATTGATCGCACATGGAAACACTGGTCCTCACAGAAGCACTGTGAAGGGATATACTGATCTCTCACAGAGGTGCGGGGCTTGTACTCACTCAGAGAGGCTTTGTTCTCTGTGCTGCAGCTCTCTCAGTGATGAAATTCACTTCTCAGAACATTGGCAGGAGACATTTCTGTTGGCTGGGTGCTCTGTTTTGTTTCCGTGTCAGGCTATTCAAGTCAGTATGACAGCATCTTGTGTGGGCAAACAGATGCTGATGTGGCGCTATCTGAAGTGGAAAGTAAATGAACAATGCCTTCGCCAACACTACATGTCTTTCAACCTGATGCTCAACACTGCAAATAACATGAAATTACAGATGATTAGCATAAAAACAGCAAATACTTAATCAATTTGTGTGTGTGTGTGTGTGTGTTGTGTGAATGTCCATGTAAGTGCATATATATATATATATATATATATATATATATGTATGTATGTACTGTATGTTCAGACGCGTACACGGGAGTTGTTTGTGCACGTAGAGCAGAGTGTCTCTTCTCTGTGTGCATAGTTTACATACAGTATGGGAGCTCCTGTGTACCTCAGTGCTGTTGTATCTTTGTATCTTTGCATGCTCGTGTGTGTGTGTACATGTGAGAAAGGAAGTGAGGTGAGGGTTTGAATGTTTCTGCGAATGTGTGAATGTATAAATGTTTTTATGTGTATGTATGTGACTGAGTGGGAGATATGTATGTTTATGCGAAGGTGTGCTTGTATAAGTGCTTGTGTGTGTATTTATAAGAATGAGTGGATGTGGGGAGAGGTTGTGAATGTTTTTGCAAATGTGAGCATGTATAGGTGTTTGTATGTGTATGCATGTGAGTGAGCGGGAGTAGCGAGAGGGTTTGTGTATGTTTATGTGAATGTGGGCACGTATAAGTGTTTATAGGTGCATGTATAAGAGTGGGTTGAGGGGTTGAGGGTTTGTATGTTTATGTGAATGTGTGCATGTATAAGCACAAGCATGTGAGTATGTGTATGTATGAGAATGAGTTAGAGTGGGGAGAGGGTGCATATCTCTATGTGAATGTGAGCATGCGTGAGTGCATGTAATATGTGAGCCTGTACATGTATTAGATTGTGTAAGAGTCGTGAAGATGTGCGTTTGCTTATGTGAATGCGAGCACACGTGTGCATATAATATGTGAGTCGGTACGTGTATGAGAGAGAGTGGGAGTAGTGTGTATGTTTATGCGAATGCAAGCATATATGTGTGCATGTAATATGTGAACCCGTATGTGTATGAGAGTGAGTGGGAGTGTGCGTATCTTTATGTAAATGGGAGCACGTATGTGTGCATGTAATATGTGAGTCGGTACGTGTAAGAGAGTGGGAGTAGTGCGTATGTTTATGCGAATGCGAGCTCGTACATGTGCATACAATACGCACGTCTGTACTTGTTTGAGAGTGAGTGGGAGTAGTACGTACGTTTATGCGAATGCGAGCACGTATGTGTGCATGTAATATATGAGCCTGTACGTGTATGAGAGTGAGTGGGAGCAGTGCATATGTATATGTGAATGCGAGCACGTATGTGCACATGTAATATATGAGCCTGTACGTGTATGAGAGTGGGAGTAGTGTGCATGTTTACGCGAATGCGAGCACATATGTGTGCATGTAATATGTGAGCCTGTGCATGTATGAGAGTGAGTGGGAGTCGTGTGTATGCTTATGTGAATGGGAGCACGTATGTGTGCATGTAATATGTGAGTCGGATACGTGTAAGAGAGTGGGAGTAGTGTGTATGTTTATGCGAATGCGAGCTCATACATGTGCATACAATACGCACGTCTGTACTTGTTTGAGAGTGAGTGGGAGTAGTACGTACGTTTATGCAAATGCGAGCACGTATGTGTGCATGTAATACGCAAGCCTGTACGTGTATGAGAGTGAGTGGGAGCAGTGCATATGTATATGCGAATGCGAGCACGTATGTGCACATGTAATATATGAGCCTGTATGTGTATGAGAGTGGGAGTAGTGTGCATGTTTACGCGAATGCAAGCATATATGTGTGCATGTAATATGTGAGCCAGGCTGTGTATGAGAGTGAGTGGGAGCAGTGTGTATGATTATGCGAATGTGAGCACATATGTGTGCATGTAATATGTGAACCTGTATGTGTATGAGAGTGAGTGGGAGCAGTGTGTATGTTTATGCAAATGTGAGCACATATGTGTGCATGTAATATGTGAACCTGTATGTGTATGAGAGTGAGTGGGAGCAGTGTGTATGATTATGTGAATGTGAGCACATATGTGTGCATGTAATATGTGAACCTGTATGTGTATGAGAGTGAGTGGGAGCAGTGTGTATGATTATGCGAATGTGAGCACATATGTGTGCATGTAATATGTGAACCTGTATGTGCATGAGAGTGAGTGGGAGCAGTGTGTATGATTATGCGAATGTGAGCACAAATGTGTGCATGTAGTATGTGAACCTGTATGTGTATGAGAGTGAGTGGGAGCAGTGTGTATGTTTACGCGAATGCGAGCACGAATTAGTGCATTTAATGTGTGAACCTGTACATATATGAGAGTAAGTGGGAGCAGTGCATATGTTCATGCGAATGCGAGCACGTATGAATGCATGTAATATGCAAGCTTGTGTGTGTATGAGAGTGAGTGGGAGTTTTGAGAGGGTGCATATGTTTATGCGAATACGATCACATACATGTGCATGTAATACGCGAGCCTGTGCGTGTATGAGAGTGAGTGGGAGTCGTGTGTATGCTTATGTGAATGCGAGCTCATACGTGTGCATGTAATACGCGAGCCTATACGTGTGTGAGAGTGATTGGGAGCAGTGCATATGTTTATGTGGATGTGAGCTCGTACGTGTGCATGTAATACATGAGCCTGTGCATGTATGAGTGAGTGGAAGTGTGCATATGTTTATATGAATGCGAGCACATATGTGTGCATGTAATATGTGAGCCTGTACGTGTATGAGAGTGAGTGGGAGTACTGAGAGGGTGCGTATGTTTATTATGTTTATGCGAATGCGAGCACGTACATGTGCATGTAATGCGCGAGCCTGTGCGTGTATGAGAGCATGTGTACAGCACTCACCCCCCTCAGTAATGGCTTGTTTTTATGGGGGCGGCAGTGCTGAGAGCTGCAGGGCACAGCAAGAGGCACCAGATGGTCCCTCCATTAAAAGCCTCTCTGCTGCAGGCCCTTTTTCCTTTAATCGAGCTGAGCCTATCAGGGCGTGCAATTATACCAAATTAATAGTGCATAACAAATAAGAATTGTTTATACTGGTTTATTACGAGCCTTAATAGTTTTTACTGCCTCCGCATCAGAGTCAAATTAGTTTGCCTTTGTAGCTCAGAGGTCAGATAGCTTCTCGTACGTCTGTGACGAGCTGAGAGTGCGTGTCAGGGGACCGGGGTTTTTCCAGGTCCGGGTGTTCTCAGAAATCACCACAGAGGTGAAGGGAGGGGATGTTGTGACATTAAAATGGTGGCAGGCTGGCTGAGATTGGAGTTTTTTTTCATCATCATCAAGGGACCAAAATGGAGGGATGGCAAAGGACAAACCTTCAGCTGAATAATGTCTCTCACTATTTCCTCTTTGCTCTTCACCCCTTCCTTTGTCCTCTTTTGCCATTTCTCCCCTCATTTCCCTCCTATGTCCTCCTCCTCTCATGCTGATCACTCTTTTCTCTTGCCCTCTCTCTGCGGCTCTTTTTTCTCCCCCATTTTTCCCTCTCTTCGACACTCCCCCCTCTCTCTGTGTCCTACCTCTCTGTCTCTCTTTCTTTATCCCTCTCTGTTCCCTCCATCCTCTCTTTTTCTCTCACTATCTGCAGTGAAGATGGAGGAGCTCCAGACAATAAAGAGAGAGTTGACTCTGATTAAGGTGCAGATCGATGGACTGCTGGAGAGTCTGGACAGAATGGACAGGCAGAGGAGGGATCGCACCGGTGAGGTCGCGCGGGGGCTCACTGTCGCCCCCTCTGGTTGAACGGGGTGGACTCCCTTTTCCTTAGGGATGTGCGTTCACTGTAGACCTGGGCTTACGGGCAGTTTACACGATTTTCCGTTTTTGTGTTTTGTTTGCACTACAGTGGCATGTTTGGGGCCTGAAAACAGCAAGTTTTTGAAATCAGGTTCCTTTGCAGAATCTATTGATAACACCGCCCTTATTGTCACCATGTAGATAAGCATGATGCAATTATTTTGAAAACTGTCACAACA
Organism: Gymnothorax javanicus; assembly: GCA_029692085.1. Lineage (NCBI taxonomy): Eukaryota > Metazoa > Chordata > Actinopteri > Anguilliformes > Muraenidae > Gymnothorax > Gymnothorax javanicus. The sequence goes on along the minus strand of CM056207.1, from coordinate 15,693,231 downwards.
CGGCCTCACAACGTGCATGGCTTTTACGCTTTCAACCGGCACTAGTAGAAACAACAATAATTGCGGATTATCCAGCTGTGTAGGTGGTCTGGCTTCTGTTGTTCATCAGTGGTGCTTGAATAGTTGCGTGGAAAAGTTACACCACCACCTGCTGGCCTGGCATGCGTACAACTCTGATTTCAATCATTTTTGTGAATCTATGTAAATGAGGATTAGTTCTCATTACATTGTCGTTTGGATGCGAAATGTGTTGAGAGCACATAGGAAAACCTTATTTGTTTTTAGAAAAACCATTTTTGTGTAAATGGACCCTTACACTGAGCTGAGAGAAAGCAAAAAGCCCTTGAGGTTTGCCGTAAAACAGCACAACCTCTGCCGTACACAGGCTTCAGGTACACTGATATTTGCGCGTGTTAATGGGCGTCTGAGTGTGTTTACAAGCGTGTGTTTGTATGTGTTGAGTAGAACAGACTCTGCTGTTCTCTCAGTATTCTGTCATACTTATCCCCGGGGTGATGCACAACATTGATGCATTTGTTTGGCAAGTCTTTTTCTTCTCTGTGGGGTCACTGCGCTCTTTAATGGTGCCCAGTCCTCAATGCTCTCACCATCGATTCCGCCCCTGTCATTGACAGCTAATCAATGCTTTTGAATCAGTTTCGAAGATTATTCTTTTGAGGGTGTCAGACCTGAGCACAAGCACACTAATAATCAGGTCTGAATTCCTTATTCCATGCTCTGGACCATTTTAAATTTCTTTTAGTATCATTCATGCTGTTAGTTACCCCTGTATATGATAAACAAAACAGTTTACTCAGGGAATGTCTGGATGATAGATGTATCATGAGTTTTTTTAACCTCTCCGTTTGATATTTATTTGATTTTCTTGGCATTAAATTAGTTGCCCCATCATTCATTTTCTCTCTCATTACCTGCGGTAAGCTGTATGTGAACTTCAGGAGGTGAACACAGTGGAGGTATTGACTGGTTCTTTTGTGTGGAGGGCCACCGACCTGGTCTCTATGACTCTCCCTGTAAAAGACTATCGTCTAACTGCGAAAATTATCCAGCATTGCATAACAGAGTTGTATATCCCTGAGAAATAAGGCAATACGATCGGACAAACATGTACAGACACATAAGTGTTTGGACTGTAATAAATTTATTTTTGTGTTTAGTCTTTGTACTATGTAATACATTGAATATGAAACCAATATTACTGATTTGTACCATTGATATTTGTTCCTAGAAAATAGGTCATTTTTATCTGTAACCACCCCATTATGTTTAATGGGAGTCAGACCCCATCCCCTCTCCAATTACCATATTGATTATGTGTTTTTCAGGGTCCCCCCCGACTCGGGAGGGTAGTTTGGCTGGTTCGCCCTATCACACCCTGGCCAGCAGTCCCGAGGGGTCCCCCTGCAGCCACAGCCCGCATCGCCGCGCCCGGAGAGACCGAGACGGAGGGGAGAGCCCAGAGCTGGGGGAGGCGAGCGATGATGACCGCCACACGGTAAATGCACTGGCGCTTTAGCACCCCCTGCTGGATAAAATGCATCCTGCATTTCAGTACTGGCACAGATAAATTAAAAGCGCACCAGTCTTCCCAGATTTGCAGCTTGACCTATGTAACAAGCTCTCACACACTGACTGTCTTTCCACAATTCCTCAAGCTCTTTAAGCATTCACGCGAGCATTCGTTCAGTGAACTTTAATATGTAATGAGCAGAATGGCCTGGGGGAAAGCGTTCTTCCACTTGAACCGTAATGAACAGCAGAATTATCCCACAGATGTTTCGTGTGGCTGAGCCATTTTAGTGACTGATTTCCCTTCTCCTTGCACTGCAGACAGATGAGGCTAATGGCACTGAGGATTTAAATGGTTTGGAGGATCGGAGCCGATGTGTGCGGAAACTGAGATAAGCATAATATAGAGAACAGCCGCGTGGTAAATTGCTCCGACAACTGATAAATCACGTTCAAGAGTTGGTACTGCTAAACTATTTGTGTCTCGCACAGACAAGAATTGTGTCTTGCAAAGATGCAGAAGCACTAAGAATGCCTCGCGACATACTTTTGTGGAAATTTACTGTATTTGCTAACATCAATACACAAACAGACAGCATTCATTCTCTGATTTTGTTTTCTGGCTGTATTTCCTAGACATTGTGTAATAAGTAGCGTTTGGAACCTCTCGTTCTGGAAAAAAAAAACACTGAACAAAACGGCTGAAAGACGAAGAGGGAAAGAGAGGATTAGAGAGAGAGATTATTTCGCATTTTTCCCCCGTCAAATCAGGAGGACTTGTATACAGAGGGCCATTATCCTCTGAAAAAAGGAGCACAATTATCTGTAATTACTCTCAAGTGTCCCTACCTGCGTGACACATTAAGCACTTTCTATCACTTTTTATATCTTCGTGTTTTGCAGCGTGGCATAAATTAACTGGCTGCACTGCGAGACCCCGCTGATGTTGGGGCGCCCGTCCCACCCTAATTTGAGCCCTCTTTGTGTCCCTGACACCACTTACCCTGAGGATGGGAAGTGAACTTCTAGGATAATGATGCCTAAAGACATAGGTTTCTTTTCTTGTGTTCTTTTCTCTCCCTACCCTGTCATCTTTTCACACTTATTCTTCTCTGCTTGTGACTGTGTGTCTGTGTGTGTGTCTGCGCAAGCATGTGCGAGTGTGTGTGTGCTAGAATGAGAGGGAGAGCATGTGAGCATGCCAAAGCCCGGCCACCTGAGGCAGACGCAAGGCACACAATCAGTACGTTTACATTCACGGTTAAGTCGAGCTATGGTTATAGCTCGATTAGGCCATTTAGTCGGACTACTGCCCTTATCCCAGTATGCATGCATGGTAAGGGAATCGGTTTATTGACCAAAGCATGTCTGTCTCTGCAACGATATGTGGCGATATGCCCCCTTTCAGCTTGTTTGTGGTAGACCTTTTTCTGGTTGACGTAGTTCATCACAGACCAAACACTCGACAAACAAGTTAGCTGGCACCAAACTGGTAGCATGTGCAGTGGCGGGCGGTGGACGGAAAACTGGGGGGGGCGGAAAACACCCCTTGAAACGGATGAGATTAGTGACCCGATTTCAATCATTGTTCTTGGTCAACATGTTAGTTTCCCTTAAATGAAATGTTAAGGCGAGTGAATAGTAAATTCTGTAAAATGTTTAATTCACATGCCTTAATAGGCAACTCTTCACGAAAAAACCACTGTGGATTTCCCGCGTTAAATTTTGTCACATCCTCAGCAAGCCGTCAAACCTGTGCATAATGATTGTTTAATTGAAAAAGATTGAAATTCGCTCTTTTTTTGCATTCAACTGGTGCGTTTCATTTCTCGTCTTAACGAAGACAATTAGCTACACCTGAGAGGGGAGAGTTCAAGTGTCTTTTACCAGAGAAATTGACTGAAAACAGATCAAGACTAATAAGCAGTTTAAAGACATGTTTATCGCCCTCCTTGTTCTCTGTCCACCGCCCGCCACTGAGCATGTGGAGTGGCGAACAAGTTTGGACAACTTGACGGCTCTGTACATTTCACACGTGCTTTACGCTTTGCTTTTCATACAGTTGAGACGCACGCTATCCCTGGTGGCTGTGGTGTTAGTCGAAGGCAAGCAGCAATGCCGTATGCTCCTGTTGTAGTTGCTAGTTCGTCCACTCACAGTCAGCGGTTCCAACTATGTTAGTTAGCACCTGTGCTTTCGGGATATGCAACACCAGGCTACCCATGCATGCTGGATACGGGTCAGGAGCTAAGACTGGTGGGAATTAGCCGTTTTGAAAGTTTCCCGATGGCGAGTGGAAGGAAAATTTTCAAATGGCGTGCAGGTCATTCAATAAATTATGCAAATCAATGGAAAAAGTTATGAGCCCTCAAGACGTGACTGTTCGAGCGCCAATACCATTGCAGATGAGGATTGCTACTGTTCTGTACAAACTTGCTAGTTGAGCAGAGTACAGAGTTGTTGCTAATCAGTTTAGTGTTCACAAGTCCTCAAGTCTTCCGGGTCAAAGCTCTACAAAATGAACTATGGAGCATGCGCAGAGTGCATAGTTCAGTTCGGATCGAATGAAGCGTATACATGGAGGAGTAATTTGACTCGTAACCGCATTATCTGGGTGTGTTAGTTCAACTTTGAGAAATTTGACTTACTGTAAAAAGATTCCAGTCAGACTAACATGTTTACATGTAATTGAAAGAAGTCCGGTTTTAGTCGGACTAATACAATCAATCAATTTTTTCTAATGTCATGTAAACGCAATCAATGACAGTGGGTTTGATATTAGGTGTGTGCCCAAATTCATAAATTAATTTAGCATCAACAATCTGCTCACTCGAGGACACATTTAATGGTGCCAATACACGTCATCCTGGAAGTCTTCTCCGGTACGCAGCTTCATCTTCCTAATTTCAGATTAATGGATCCCTCTCTCTGTTTCTCTGAGTCTGAGCCTCCATCTGTCTATCTCCCTTTCTTTCTCTCCACACTGACAGTAAATTCATGTGTCAGTTTTCTGTTCTTCCTAAAATGATGGAGGAGCACCTCCAGCCCTCCCCCAGCTCCCCCCCGAGGAAGGCGCCACATGTTGGTTCATTAGAGCGCCGTGAGAGTGCACTGGGCTCTATCCGTTACACTCAGCCGCTTGTTTTTCACTCCTGAAAGCCATGGCTGTGAAATTGACTGTCGTTCTTGATTTTCCAATCAGCAAATAGGCAGTAAACAAGAAAGTGCCACTTGCTCTGAGCTGTCGCAAAAAAAAAAAAAAAAAAAAAACTAACCTGCTCATCCTCTGCTCAAAGTGGGGACATAACCCCATAAAACCCACAGACCCATATATGGGTCCATAAAATATAGCTGCTGCATTCAAATCTGTTGAACTTCCGTCCTATTTTAACCTCTAGCAGAAGATCCAAGGTTTCCATCGATCCCAAAAATATCCTGTTGAATTACAGAGAAATGTGTATAAAATGATGTACAACATCTAAATATTTTCCATTTGAAGTAATGCTGTGGCTATGAAAATATGGCATCCTGGGTTTGAATATTTCACTCAATATAAGTGTGATCTAGCTTCAGAGAAGCACCAAAACCAGCAGATACAGAATATCAAAGTGACAACATGACAAAAAAAATGCTCTTTTCATGTTGAATCTACTTAAATGAAAACTTAAGTGAAAAATTCAGTCACAGGGGATAAAGGACTGTGCAGTTTTGTGCCTGTAGATGCCAGACGGTTCTCTTCTCCATTTGAAGACATTGAATTCCTTAGGCGTCTGATTGAGTTGGTCTGCTGTGTTTGCGATTTTGGCTGATTGCGTCTGTTCTCCTCACAGATGAACCATCACAGCTCGGATCTGGAGGATGACATGTGAGAATCCGCATCACAGGTACGCTTACGCGTCGAATCAGTGCGCTGGCCTCACGTCCTCTTTATAAACTTTTGTGTTCAGTGTGTGACTGAAAATATGGAATAATGTAACAATCACCGTTAATGACAGCAGCGAAGTTCTAAAACACTGAATCTCAACAAAAATACTGCACAATACCTGCTCATCAAATGGATACTCATAAATGTATTGTAATTGCGCTTTTGTTGTGATTAGCATTATAATTGCTGTGTCTCTTTGCAGAAGTTGAAGCCCGGTGACAGAGCAGAAGGGGGAAGCACTATACATGGAGGGGGGAGGGAAAGGGGGTGGGGGGCGTGACCATTGCCATTTCAGCAGTTGCCATGGAAACACCCATCTCCAGCCTCACCCACCTTCGTTACCACAACTGTTGTACATTTGTAAAAAAAAAAAAAAAAAAAACCTCACACAGCAACAAAAAAAAAAAAGTCTACTGGTCCCCCTGATGCCCTGTACTCATGTGCACCTTGTTCATACTCTTTCCCAGAATGCATAGGGTCACCCAGCACTCATCGCTACCTGTTTGAATGAATCTCTGCGATCATCCCTCCTACACCTCCCCTCTATAGAAGAGTTATATCTCCGCTCTTTAAAAATGGTGCCATCTGTGAGGCACGCACTGGCATGGTAATTACTGCTTATTTGGAGATATGAGGTTCATATCTCCTACAGATGTTCCGTCCTCTGAGCACGCACACACACATACATACACTCACTCACACGCTGATTTTATCTGCTCAAAGCAATTATAAGACAGAATATGAAAGCGAAATTATTTTAAAGATAATAATCCCTGTAAAGCCTCTTTGGTCACCACATATGCAGAATACAGAATATATTGTTACGATTATCTTGTCAGTTCAAGTCGATTTGAGCCCTGAAGAATGTACATATATTTAATGTTTTCGGAACTGAAAGGCTCAGGCTTTGAACTCTGTGACAAGGCATGAAATGTCTCCCAGTGAATGTGCATAATTTAGCAGTGCTGGTGCCCAGGGCCTCCTACAGGTCTCTGTATTACTTTTATTTTATCTGTAGCCGGAGCCCTGTATAATACTGTCAGCTAAAACCCATCAGAATGACAACAGCTGTCAACACACTGTTATCAGCCAGTTAATAATCACAGATCCCCCTCAGACGCAGGACTGCAGGGTCTGTGGTAAATTAGTTGCCTGGCATCCAACAAAACCCTTTTTTTTTATTTTTTGCTGATATTGCCTCATACTTTAAATGGAACTACTGTCAGATAATGATTTTCTTTCTTTGTGAACGGGGTTTTCTTCCAGATTAGTTCCAAAACTCAGTTAAGGCGACCAATTCTGTATGCTGTTTTTTTTTTTTTTTTTTTTTGTTGTTTTTTGTTTTTGTTAATCTCTCAGCAAATTAGGTTAGCTTAAAGCCAATGTTTAAGGCTCTTTTCATTTGCGGGTTTTGCTGGTTATTTGAATCGCCTTTAACACCTCATTTTCCAGAGAATCTCCTTTCAATGGCCAAGTTTCCTCAGAAAGTCCACTGACCTGACTGAATTAACACCCTGCAACGGATAAAAGAGCATTTTTAATTCATAGTAAGCACAGTTTACTCTGACCCGACTTGGTCTTGTATTGCCGTGGAAGACATTTAGTAGCTTGGAATGATTACAGCCTGTGGTTGGTGTTCTACCTTACATTGTATATGTGCTGGGAGTAAAGACCTTCAATATAGCCTCTCTCCTCACTGCTCTATCCTTTTTTATGCTCTTGTTGAAGCACTATTACTGAGGTCTGGCAGAGTCTATAATCTGTGATTTGGCTCATTGTCCAAGTCTTTGACAGCTCAGTGCCAAAACACTTTTTACTTCACTGGAGCTCGGAGTCTCCGAACACACTCTTTTAAACTGACATTAACGCCACCATTAAACCTTGTAAACAGATCCACTTTAACTGAATCCATTTTCTCCCAGCTCTGGCTACATTGAAATTTGACTTGAGCTGGAGCTTTCAAATAATCAATGAGGCAATTATGCTGTAAACGGCAAAGACTGACTGAATGAATGGATGGACGGAGTAATAAATAAGTAAATGAATAAATTAGACCGTGCTCTTCTCGATTCCTCTTGGTGATGTCTTCACTGTGAAAAATGAAAAGTTGACTGAACTTAAAAAATTATTGTTACCATTTTTGAGTTTGCTCAACTTCAAGTTCCAGGTTCATTTCAATGATCAGTTTGGGCAATGACTTGGGAACTGAAGGTGAGCAAACCAAAAAATGCTTTGCAGCTGGTTGCCTTACTTTTTAAAGTTCAGTCAACTTTTCATTTTTTTTTTTTTACAGTGTTGTGACATGCTCATTCAGTTTTAAATCTATGAAGAAATAATTTTGTATAGTGTTGATTGCTCTCTGAGGCAGATGACCGCAGTGAAATTGAGTTCCATTGCACCAGTCACCACAACACTGAACTCCAATGCCTTACTTTGGGGAGGTTTAGAAGCAGAAAGCAAACCTTTCCAACATTTCTGTACACATGCATCACTTCACACGGTGGACACGAAACAAACATGAACCGAGTCCATTCTGCAAATGGTTATTGCTCTGTCATTAGAAAGGTGTCTGTAAATTATAATCAGTGTAATTAAAAAATATCAAAGCATGGCTTTGCTAGCAAACCGCTATAGTTGAAATAAAAAGAATGGAACTGCCTCCTTTTTTTGGCCTGTAAGAAAGATCATCACGTCCATGTCTGTCCTTGTGTACAGTATAATAGATTATATAAACCCATCTCTCCTTCCATGTATAAGGTGCTGTGGACAGAGTGGTCTGACTGGGTTGATGTGTAATTTTGTGAAATATTGTAAACTTTCTTGTATTTGGTCAGCTCAGCCTGATTTTTTCTGTATTTGTTTTTATTTCATTATTTGAAGACTATTTTGTTATCCTCAACTTCCAGTGCTGTTTGGTAGTTTTTTTTTTATTTGTAAAATTATTAACTTATTTGTTTGCATTCATAAAAATCTGAGTGGAAATGCATAAACAGTACCAGTAGTAAAGGTATTTTCATATTGATTATAATGGATCATGGGTGTTTCATTTGCTCATAATCTAATGTGGGCAAACTAAGTTTTACTCAATTTTTGTCAAAAACTTTTGAAAAATCAACTTTTAGGTCTTCCAATAAACAAATGACCTTGGGTCACCAAAAATGTGAGTTAGAAAGTTACATCTGCTGAATTCCACTGTCACTTGATTTCTGAAAGAGCGTTAGAGCTATCTTGCGGAGGATGAAATCGAATATGTCACATTTCCTTAGAGCTTTTTATTGAGAAATGAAGAACTAGCTATAGGATGTTGTGGTGAAACAACGGACTACCCCTAACTAAAATGAACTAAAGAGTTACTATAGTATACTATAAGAATTATATCGTGTTCTAAAGTGTGGTTGTGGTGCTCTACAGTACGTTTCACCAGCTATAGTATTACAGTAGTTTTTTCTGTTGTGTTATTTTATTAGCTATGGTAGCTCAACAATATTTCAATAGTAACACTAAAATCTTTATAGTGCGTTCCAAAAAACCATACAATTACTATAGTAATACTATAGTTTTTTGGTGGTAAATTTTATGGTATTCCAATAGTGGTTTTGCTCTGTCTCGCGAGTTAACTTGAGTCAAGCGGAGGAGCTGCCTGAAGACAAGCTGACTTCAAACAAAAGGTAAGATTGATGTTAACTGCGAGCATTTATTTGAATGGACACAGATCAGTTAATTTGTGTTTCTACCAATGCAAAATACAATGCTATCCATGTTTTAAAAAGCACAATTCTAGTCACTATTTGGAAAACTATGAGGCTCAGCACTCCTGCCGGAGTAAGGAACGTCACTGGGGATCTCCAACTGCAGATGAAGATAATCCCTGGAATATCTCTCGCTAGGCTGCCGTTCCAAAACTGTATCGCTCCTTTTATTTGCGTCATAATATGGAGGTTAGGATAGCCAGCAAAGTGTCTCCTTTCAGATGTTGGCCTGTTCTCTATTTCGGAGGATGTGGTCCTCATCATAGTATCTTATCATTTACGTAATCACGAGCGCTTTTTTGCTCTGAAGGGGTGGTGCATAGTGGGAGTAATTTTACTGTATAAAATAATAAACTTAATTTCTATAATACTAAGCAGACAATATATGCAAGAGTGCATGGGTTACGGGGCTATTTTTACATGGTATGGTGGAGTTTATAGGCCTAGTAAATTTGGCAGATTTCCCAAAAAATAAGCGCGTGACACCACTCGGTGAGGCCTTTTCCAGATAAACCCTTTTCAGATTTTTCCTCAGAATTCCATGAACTGGCTGCCCTCCGGTTTGAATTCCCTGAGCCAAAACCTGCAAATTTGTGTACGTGGGCACGTGATCAAAATGCCTTAGATGTTATAGGCATACAAGGCAAAGAAATTGTGAAAATGCTCTGGCCTTTCAAAATGTGAAATTAATAACCATTGAAATTTCAGATTCAATAAAGATACTGTAACACTCCTTGAGAGGTAGTTCATGGCCTATCGTGGGTGGGAATGCTCACTTACCTGGATCTATGTTGCAACAACACAGCACATTAAGGAGCACAGTACATCAGTTAGCCACATTATGAAGTAAATCAGCGCAGCACGGAGGGGCAGTTGCTGCTGCCTCATGGCAAGATGGCTGTGGATTTAAATCCAGCCTCAGACCTTTCTGTTTGGAGTTCTCCATGTAGGCTACACTAGTTTCATCCCACAGCCCAAAAACATGCAATCCAGATTAATTGGAGCCTGTAAATTTCCCATGGGTATGCGTGCTTGAGTGTAGTGGTGTGCAAGCCCTGCAATGAATTGGCAAATCTGTCCAGGGTGCGTTCCTGCCTTTCGCCCATAGTGGGCTAGGACAGGCTCCACCTCCCCCACAACTTTGATGAGAAAGACGTTTAGATAATGGAACTGATACCAGAGATTCAAATAATCAAAAAGTGCTACGCTCTGTTGTGCGGCAGAATCAATCACCTTTTAATCCCTTCAACTCTGCCTTTTCACTAGTTTTCCCTGAAGTAGGTTTAAAGTCAGGAAAAGCTTTTCTTTTATACTGTAGGATAATGTCACAAACAAATTCTCTTGCTGGTCGCAGTGCTTCACTGGAGCTACATCACACTTATACTGAGAGACAATTCAAACCCAGCACACCATGTTTTTAGTGCCTCAGTATTACATGGAATGTAAAATATCTAGATCTTGTACATCATTTTAAACACCATTTCCTGCAATTCAGCAGGACATTTGGGATTATTGGAAGCCTTGGGATCTCCACTAGAATTTAAAATTGGCCTGAAGTTTCACAGACCCACACATGGGTCAGCAGGTTTTATGAGTTAAATACAAATGAGGAAAAACTAAAATTTTGTACTGACTACCAAAGAAAACAGATGCCTATTTTGAACTCACTGTCCCCCAATTTTTTAATGCCCCCCCATTAGGAGTTTCAGCCTGTGGAATTAGTTTTCCGCGAATAGGTTTTACTTGTTATCTCAAATTTGTCCACTAGATGGCTGAAGAGTGTATGCTCTATTTTATGACATAAATTACTCATGTAAACTCGAGAAGCCATTACATTAAATGCTGATTATTAAGATTAAATATGATTTATTGAGTGATATAAATGTGTGAAGGTAAACTATGTTACAGAAACTGTTGTACTGTGTAATGATCCAGACAAGGAACCGCAGATTTGTCACGGGGGAGAAACCAATTAAGGAAACATGAGGGTTGTGACAGTATTGCAGTATTCCATGTCTGTTATGGTGAACATTCAGTGCTCTGGGATATATTACATACGACCTGACAAAACTAACAAGTGGAGAGAAGGGCACTGGATTTTTCACCATCACTCAGACATAATCAAAAACCCCAGGCCACTGATGTAGTTAAAAATTAGTGCATTGTGTATCTTTACTCTGGTGGATTTTGGACTGCTGTTTTTGGGTTGACCTCTCACGAAAAATTTCAAGCATGTACCGACTGAAATACTGGGTACAAAGTCCATCTGAACACAGGGTACATTCTGATGATATACAAATTGAGTAATTTTCTACTGTTTTGTAAAGATTCAAAAATCCCACCAGAATTATTGAATTACTGTATTACTAGCTTAATAGTAAGAAATTGTAGTAAAGTCTACATGTGAATGGAGGTATTTTGGAGACTGTTCATTCAACACAAAACAACGTTCAGCTTGATCACAAAGAGTTAGGCTTCTTCAAAGTATATGAGAGCCTTTTTTAAATGGTGCTTAACTGAAAATGACTTCTTGACTGTATGATAGGCCGTGTGACTCCGAAAGTTAATCAACTTAAACAACATAGATGACCTCCAGCTTTGATACATAGATGAATGAATGACATTTTACGAATCAGTTTGAATAGTGCGTTTGTGTACGTGTGTGTCTTCTGTAAACTGTCCCGTAATGATTTATGACGTCAGTGGCCCATTTTTTTTAACGCAAACCACGAGCCGATCTGACCGATGGGGTAATTTCTGAGTGAAAGTAGACCGAGACACTCTGCAAGACAGGCTTCGCTCATGAATACAGCGCGACTTCACAGAATCACAAACCATCTTCTGACAGAAAACCAGGTACTTCCGAATTTTATTTCTTATAAATGAAATATCACCCACATGAATTTAGGATTTACGGAGTGACACTTCTCAAAATGCAATCTGTGCATTATAAACTGACTAATGTAGGATGGCCGTGGGATTACACCGGTCCATGTCGCTCGTCGGGAAGGACGCTCACTCGGTCAGATTCGTATTACCATTGGCGGGGCAGTATTCCTAGTTTTCCGGGATACCAAAATTATTATTATTATTTTTTTTTTGCTTGGACATTGCGCATCTGAACAAAATACGTATCTCATTCCAATTCCTAATCTTCCAAGGTAATCTCAAACTTTAAACACTGTTGTCTTGCTGGATAAATTGTGTTTTGCTAGCCAACACATCGCAAAAACTTTACAGCAGAAGAATTGTGCAGTAAGCGACGTTTCAATGCATGCAGCCTAGCCACAGGAGGTGGCCATGTAAAGCATCTCGGAGTTTTAACTTCGACTCTTGAGTCTATTAGCCTGTGGTTATAACCAACCACGTAATTCAGCCAATCACTGCGTGAAACCGGGAACTCTTCCACAAGTGGACGATGGACCGAAGCAAAAACAGCTGCTTAGGGTTGTATTCGGTGAATTTATCCAGGTCAGGAATACCCCGCAAATCTCCCAAGTTTGTTCCCGGTTTTCTTCGTTGCTACTCCCGCTGACTGACAAATCCATCACGTTTCAAAAAACTTGTTCTTGTTCATGCCATTGACTGTAGGTTCATACCTGCGATCGACAGAGAGATGTCGGTGTCGCCCTCTTGGTGTTTTGAGTTAGGACCAAAGATATTGGAGCTAATTACAAGATGGAGCAAAAGAGCCTACTTCCGGGTCGGAGAATTAACGACCTCTACTAGTGACAAAAACACTTTAGAGTTCTGGCAGCCGTTTCAGTGTATTGAGGTCAATGGTAGACTGAGGAGACAGAACAAAATATCTCATTTATATTTTTCGCCCGCATCATATGGCACCCAAATGATACGATTTTCTGTTAGCCAAAGGTCTTCTGATTATTTTTATGTCACATTTGAAGTTACCATGATTAACATTTTTTTGTAAAAATAATCTTTATTGAGGTCTCTGCAGGTTGTCCTTCTGGCATTGCTAGGTAACAATGGGTAAACAATAACAACAGCACTTTTCCTGTCCCAAGTGAGCCATCATTAGTGTGATGGCTATCTCATTGAGAAAACTGAAGATACTACAGATAAAAAATAAAATTAATGTTTTCTGATTTAACAATACTGTGTTTGTGTTCAGATTTTGTTTGCAAAATGGTTTGTGTTCCTTTCTGTGTCCCGATAACCAGTTTGTGGCTATTTAGCCAAGAGGCTAAGCTAGCCACATTGCCACTTCTATAAAAAGAGTGGCAAATGAGAACTGTGGCTCTTATAAACGGAATGGCCATGCCTACATGAGCGAGTAGCAGAGTGATGGAGTTATCTCAATACTAGCTCATGATGGGAATTGCTATTCAGGCGGAAACAGTTTTAATGATAGAGACTAAATTCCAAATGTGTGAATACCTGTCGAATTTCTTCAAGAATATAACTGCCATCCTTGCTTGACCAGCAGACGTAACTTTTCCATATGCATTGAGTAATTTAACAGCTAGGTAGCAACTTTCACAGTCCTCTGTATTTTCAGACTTGACAGCAAAGACGGAGGAAAGAAGCTTCCATCTATCGTTGAAAAGTGCATATTAAATTTAATTGTGACTTAAATATTTCTTGCTTATAAATGGAAAATCAAGTTGTTCATATTGCATTTTATTTTTGAATTTGTATTAACATTTAAATGTTGTCTGTTGTACTGCGGAGTTCGACTTTGAAAATTATGTGCTGTTTGAAACAGCTTTTCCATTTTCATTTTGAATACCTTAACAAGTATGTGAAAATGAAAATATAAATTGGATTATTGCTTTCTTTTTGCTCAAATAACACAAACGTGAAAAATAATAATGCTAATGTCAAATTAAATTTTCATTATCAGGTTTGCATTATCATTTTAATATAGTCCCATGGGCATCTATGGTCCAGGCTGTCACACTGGGGACCACATTCACAAAAACCTTTTTTTCAAGTTTAAAACTTCTCAGCACATGCAAAACTACTGACATTACCAGTGATCAGCATAAAACAAAATCCTTAGTTTTCTGTTAAAAAAGTTGTGGCAGCTGTCTTTCCTTTCACTTGTTTCGATTTTGGTAATATACAACAACGGCAAGAGAGAATGCAAATTTTGAGTGTAGAGGCTCATTTCAAGCAAGATCAACTTAAATATTGAAAAAGCTAAACAATAACTATTGATTTAGCAGTTAATTTATTGATATTTCTTGTTAGGCAATCATTTGTACACCGCAAATTATTTGCCTAGATGTGCAGAATTCAAGCAATTGGTGTTGCAATGGTTTTGTTCATATACTTCCAAGTAGGCCTACAAGTGCAATCCAATTCAAACATGTTCTTTCCTCTTTCCTCTCCCTCAGTTCGAGTGATTATTTGATTATTTTTGAACTCTGTCACATCCTCCCAAATGAGGGTGGTCTGGGCAAGTGGGTAAGAGCAGCATATTCCTGAAATAGACTGGCGGCTCAGTCAATCTGGCCCTGGGTGTTCGCTTCGATAGCTTGGGCTTACTTTGTTGCTCATGCCGCGAAGAGCATGTTGTGCTTGTCTCTTCTGCTCAATCCCAAATCACTCACTGCTCCCTCGCCCTGCTCATTCCCCCAATGTTTGTGCATTCGTGTGGACAGACCCCCATGTTGAAGCCTGTTCCATTTAGTGTTGAGTCGGAGTGGACTGTAAAACCCTCTGGCAGCAAGTCTGCCTCAATGCGGACTTTTCCTTCCCACTCGCCGTTAACAGGGGACAGGTATATTTATCGGACGTATCTTTTGTTAGCAATGCTGACGGCTCCTTCCTTTTCTTGGTGGATGCAGCACAAGGGCATATGAAAGTACACACGCACATTTATACCCGACCCCTTAATGAGGAGAGCCCTCTCCGACTGCGAGGGAGACTGCACACAGGGTGACACTCTGTACTGAAGTGCATGTCGGGAGGGAGCGGTTTGGGAAAGAGCCTTCTCATAGCTAGACTAACAAGTCTCGAATCTCGAAATCTCGAAACGCTTCACTGAACTAGAGATTGATGACAATCTCCTAGTTTTTGTTGTTAAAAGCGGGTGGAAACAATCGGGGAGTTTTAGGAAAAAAAACCTGCATTGCAGAACATAATACATGGTGAAGATATCCTAGCACGTCTCTGAAATCTTGATATGCTACGGATAAGAATTTATATTATGTGAGGAAAAAATATCAAGTTTGTCCCACCAGTCCTTGTTGAGCAGTAAAGCTTCAAATCCACCTTTTAAACAGCATTTTTCACTTCTGAGGCCATATTCAAGCCATTGTGTAGCCCTTGCTATTGCATCTAGGCAAAAATGGCTTCTGGTCCTTGCAGACTTAAGGTGAAACTGTAACACTACGACAGCTGAGGGGAAAAGAATGATAACTCACTGAAATATTGAATTTAGAAAATGAAAGATTTGACACTTGAACACCAAAATCAAAATTTCCAATAAATAACCTTATAAAAGAGGCCGGGTAACATCCAATTTGCCAAATACTAATCAAAAACTTTCTACTGGGTAATTTCTATACTCAACACAAAATTATCTCTTTCCATTTAAATGCTTGCACTTGGTGAGGCTCATAATGAAAAGATTTATGTAGGTGAAAATGACTAAAAATATGCATTTTTGGTCAAAATTCGAAAATTCATAACTCAAAAACTATTTGCTTGTAACATTCAGCTTGAAGATTTTACGTGGATTCATTTCTCAAGGGAAAGTATCACCATATAATATTAGTACTTGAAGTGGGCAAAATTTTGAAATTTGGGTGAGTTAGCATGGAATAACCCATCTGTGACAGACTATCAAACAGTAAAAATGTGTACTGTGGTCTGAAGAAAAGATATTTCAGGTCTTTTTTTGGAAGAAATGGATGCCGTGGGAAGGGTATCTTGCATTTCTGTGGAAGCACAATGTACACTGAAAAATACACAGAAATTTTGGAGCAACTTATGCTGCCTTCAAGATGACATCTTTTCCAGGGATGGCCATGCATATTTCAACACGACAATGCAATACAGAATTCTGCATGCATTTCAAAGGCATGGCTGCATAAGAGGAGGGTGCAGGTACTGCGCTGGCCTGCCTACAGTTCCGACTTGTCCCTAATAGAGAACACGTGGCACATTTTGTAACGCAAAATGTGATAATAGAGACCACGCATTATTTGACAACTTAAGAATTGTTTGCTTGAAGAATGGGACAAACTTCCCCCTGAAACACTTAATCACTCGTAATCCGCCGTGCTTAAACGTTTATTATGTGTTATGAAAAAGATTGGCAACATTGCAAAGTGGTAAATACTTTTCAGTCCCAAACTTTTGGGAAAGATATTGCGAGAATCAAAATTAAAGTGTGTGTATTATGAAAAAAATGAGTAAAATTTGTGAAACATCGAATAATGTGCTGTTGTATTGTTTTCAATGTCATACAGGACAATGATAATTTACAAATCACTGCTTTCAGTTTTACTTTTTAATTTAAAATACTGTCCTAGCTTTTACTGAATTGGGTTTGTATCATGCATAAGGTGAAGTCTGGTAAAATGCATCTCATTTTGTAAAATCATCTTGAACATTCTCAGAAAAGTGGGCAGCATAATATACAATATTCAGATTTGTTTTACCTTTAGGCCTCATCTATCACTGTATGTTGAAATGATGTTACAGAAATTAATTTCTTCAATTTTTCAGCTATTCAAGTGTCAAGTGTACCACTGCAGGATAACTGGGCCATGATCAGGTAAAATGGGCCACACAGATAAAGCGGGCGAGTGCACCTGAACTGAAAAACAAGCTTTCCAAATGATAGATATTTGTTATTTCTTTTTGGTTTGAACAGAATAAAAAGAAGTGAACCTGAAATTACTCATTAAATGCATTTGTGTTACAGGAATTGTTTTAATTTGGCCTGTGTGGATGAATAAAAGCAGTTGCCCCACGTTGTCAACAATAACTTTTATTATTTGAATACAGACTTTAAAAACTGAACTTGTGTTTGCACAGTACATTATAAACTTGGCTATATCAATATTCTCAACAATTCATAAATGCACAGACAAACTTTAACAAACTGTACCCTACATAACATAAGCCTGCGTGTGGGTGTGTGTGTGTGTGTGTGTGTGTGTGTGTGTGTGTGTGTGAGAGAGAGAGAGTAAAGAGTGAGTCATTATTGGTTGTGCCTCAAACAGTCCAGACAAGGGTCATCATAATCTCCATATATTCCTTTCTCCTCCTCACAAGTCTCGTGAAACCAGCCCTGGCCGCACACCCAGCCCTCTTCAGCCGTCATATCATTGGGATCATCATCATTAATCTTGCATGCCTCATAGGGGTATGTCTTCTGCTTCTTGTAGTTGTTTCTTCTCTCTCTGTTTTCCTCTCTTTCTGAGCTTTTTTCTCTTTTGCTTTTATGTAAAATGTTCTTCGCTTGTTTGGTGGCATGTTTGCGGTTTTGCCCCCTCGTCGTCTTGTTGCTCTTTGTTTCTGGCATCAAATGAGTGAACTCAATCTGACTCTCAGTTCCCGAAAGAAGAGAAATGTATTGAGAGGAGGGAAAACATTATGGACCTATTTGATATGACATGGGGTAGAATGAGGTCATATTACTCACTAACTGTAGATGTTGATGGTTGCTCATCCTGGAAAGAATCTCGTTCAGTGAAGAGGGAGGGGGAGGAGCTCTCCTCCATAGATGAAGCCTCTAAGACCATCTCTGAAACCTCCTGCTCATTTCTAAAGATGTTGTGTAGACTTAGCTGCCCAGGCATCAGGCATATATAGGAAGGAAATGCCAGGAGAGAGGAAAAGGGCAGACTTTGCATGGTGGGTATCAGAAGAGTTGACGGGCCTGATGCAGACAGATCTGGGATGGAAGGTAGTAGGGCTCTGTCTGTGAAAACAACTTCTTAAGCCAGTTGAGCACTAACCATACCCCACACCTTAAATTAGCATTCATAGTTTTTTTTTAAATCACAGAAACCATCAAAGTATTTGTGTAAGCTTTGTTCATTAGGTGGCCTAAACTGTCTGAGATGACTGACCCAATTTTATCTACTTTATTAAGCTGAAATGGGACAAATTTCTGAACTTCTGAAGCTAGCCCACAAGAAAGCCCGGAAACCGTTTGCTGAAGACAACCAGTCCAAGAACATAAACTGCTGGAACCATGTTCTGTGGTCTGACGAGCCCAAGATAAACTTTTTCGGCTCAGATGGTGTCCAGCATGTGTGGCGACGCCCTGGTGAGGAGTAACAAGACAAGTATGCACTGCCTACAGTCAAACATGATGGTGACAGCATCATGGTCTGGGGCTGCATGAGTGCTTCTGGTCCTGAGGAGCTGCGCTTCATTGATGGAATAATGGATTCCAACATGTACTGTGACATTCTGAAGCAGAACATAATGCCCTCCCTTGGGAAACTGGGCCGCTCGGCAGTTTTCCAACCTGATGACGACCTCCAAGATGACAACTGCCTTCCTGAAGAAGCTGAAGGTGAAGGTGATGGCATGGCCAAGTATGTCTCTAGACCTGAATCCCATTAAGCACCTGTGGGGCGTCCTCAAGAGGAAGGTGGAGGAGCAGTGGGTATCCAACATCCACCAGCTCTGTGATGTTGTCATGGAGGAGTGGAGGAGGATCCCAGCAACAATGTGTGCAGCTCTGGTGAATTCCATGTCTAGGAGAATCAAGGCAGTGCTGGACAATAATGGTGGTCACACTAAATATTGACACTATGGACACAATTTGGCATGTTGACGGTGAGGTGTACTCACTTTTGTTGCCACTCATTTTGGAAATAGTGACTGTTTGTTCAGTTACTTGGACAGTGCAGTAAATCTACACTGCTACACATATTGCACAATGACTACTCTAGAATATATTCAGGTTTCATTTCTGTAGCATTGTCCCTCGAAAAGATACAATAAATTAATTGTCGAAGTGTGAGGGGTATACTCACTTCTGTGAGATACTGTATATAAAATTAGATGATTTTGGACATCTCAGTCACCCCTCTCTCCGAGGGCATCAAGATGTTGATCACGACACATTTATAGAAGATGCTGGTTTGTTTCTATTTAATATGTTAGCCATATGATGGAAAAGAATAACACCGCATATCATTGACTCTTACCTCATGTTTTGTTTCTCAGTCACTTTACCAGGCCATGCTCTGCCCATTTTAGCTGTCGCATACCAGTCAAATCTATTGCAAAGTGTCAGGTCCTGTTGTGGCTACAATTTAAAGTGGTTTGCAGTGGTTGATTTTGAAATTTTAAAGCACCAGGATGCTGAAACCTTTCCTGGCCCCTTTTGCCTGATGGCCCATTTTACCTGACTTTATCCCACAGTTCATCCTCCCTACACTTACACCCATTACCAATTAACTTCTAAAAACCTGATCAAAGATGACCACAGTGAATGGGTGAAGTTTCATTGCAATAATGTTCTGCTTTTTCCTGTGCAGTGTTCAGTTATGGCCGCACCTCAGGGGAGCCCCCTCACCACTCATGTGCTGTATACTGGAGAAGGCATCCCAGGGCGTCGAATGGCTCTCAGCTTACACCGATTGGATTCGCAGTTGGCAGTTTGGAACTTGCTCACCACAGGGTAAGGCTGGAGATGTGAAAGAGAGAAACATATCAGTGACTGTCTTAATCTGGGATCTCAAGCCCCAGTCCTGGAGTACCACACACTCTGTGGGTTTTTTGCCATTTTTGTTATTGATTTGATTTATTAATTTATTTGTAAGGGACACGTACAAAAAAACCATTGACAGCTGCAGACGCAGTGTCCGATGTAATGTACAAGTGTATATTGTTATGACTTAAAAATCACAACAAAGAAAACCAGCAATGACAACTTAAACAAATTTATTCTTCACTGATTAGGTCCAAAAATTTCTACAAATAATCCACAGTGTAATCTTAAAATAACACTCTAATGCCACTAGGTAACTCTGATGCCAAAACAAAAACTCTTCTCTCAACTGAACAAAATCACAGCATTTGTATAGACTAGGAACATTCTGGAAAGATCTACAGGAGTCCTGGGTGATCCGGCCCCCTCCAGGCAAGAAGAAGCCAGAAACTTCTAGAAAGCATTAGTTTATTTCATCACAGGCAAGTGGTATTGCATCAGATCATGTTTTTTCTACAGACATACCACCAGAGGGTGCCAAATGATGAACAAAATAAACAAATAGCTGACCAGTAAGGCAGCACAAACAGTATGTAACAAATCTCCATTTACAAATGATATACAGTGCTTTACATAAAACTCTCATACATAACAATATAGCCAAAGCTAATTTCCAACACCAGTCCTTTGATGGACATTGATATTCCAAACATAATAATATTTTACATTATTTTAAAGTCTAAAAATCAGTTCAGTATTATAACACAATGTAATGGTTAAAATGAATAACAGCAATACTAGTGGTAACCCACCATGACAACAAGCAAACAAATTAAAAATGCAGCCACATTCAACTTCACTTGTTAAGTTAATTGATGCCATGATTACAGTTCTGGCCGAGTTTAAACCAGGACTTGACTGCAGAAGAAAATGTTTTAATATCCTGGATTTGTTTTAGACTCGCAGGTAAGGAATTCCACAGAGTTGTATCTTTAATTGAGAAGGTGGTTTGTGCAAAGGAGGTCTTACAGTGTCTGATTCTGCAGTTTCCCTCTGTATTAAGATGTGCAAGCTCTGTAACCAATCAAATCTTAAAATAAGCACTTCAGTGCTGGAGTACACCAAAAACCAGCTGGTACAGTACCTTTTTACAGTACCTATGGTACCTTCCATGATTTGAGTTTGGGATCCATGGTCTTAATCAATGTCCTACTTACCAGTGGTAAGAAATGCTGTTCTTTGGTAATCTACCTTTTTCTATGTTGTCTCTTGAACACCAACAAAGTTTAATGAACAGTGATCTTCTTGAGCTGATAATCAGTTGAATGAGGTGTGTATAATTAGGATTAAATGTAAACCTAAAGGACTGAGAGTCTCCATTAAAGGAGAAGGCTGCCACTGCTACTCACGCTAAATACTGCAGTGGAGAGTGAGATCATGAAGTATGAGCGAGGTTTGGATTTTTTTGGAATGTATCTTGTTTTCGTTAACTAAAACTGAAATGATCTCTGTAGTACCACTGATGACGATGGCCGCTGTCCAGGACTTATCACCAGAGAAGCTTTCACTCCTGGGATGTACAAGATGCGATTTGAAACTGGGGAGTATTTTCAAGCCCTGGGTCAAACATGTTTCTACCCCTACGTGGAGGTGAGAGATGAGAGAGATTGGGCTGGAAACATGCTTTTCAACATTTTGCTTCAAATAGCTCCATTTTAACACAATACTACTTTTGGCGAGCCTTAAGATATATATTTGTGTCTTAGCCCTTGGACCAGCATTTTCAATGATTAACCTATGGAGCAGTGAAGGCTAGTTGACTGAAATTAGAAAAGCCACAAAGAGATCCCTTTAAACTAGTAGTCTTTACCTGTTTTCAATCATTTTCCTTGATTGAAATGTTTTCCAATGAGTAGAAAATTCATTGACAGGTAAACAAACACCTTCAAAGGAAAAAAAAAAATCTCCGTTCACTCAGTTTTTCAGAGTCAGTGGAACATAATTAAAGACTTAAGTAAAATGCATTTTGGTACAATACACCAGTTGTTAAGCTCTTGTACATAAGATGATGTAGCTTCAGCTGAAGTTTAGATTCGCCTCAGTGTTTCAACTGGTTGTACAAATTACTCACATTGTATTTCAGCTCACCTGGCCTTGTTTATGTCTGTTTGCAGATTGTGTTTAATATAACAGATCCGACTCAGAAGTTTCATCTGCCTCTTCTTCTGAGCCGTTTCTCCTACAGCACGTACAGAGGGAGCTAGAAGAGGCTCACGTTGGCAATCGCTTCCTACGAACAAGATTTCGGATCTGCTGTGACCCTTTAAAATTTGTGGCTTAAAGTTCGCCATCAGTTTGCCACACAGCTTGCCATGTTGCCACTTGTTTGTGTATTGCTAATGTACTTTGTGCCCAATTCATGCTCAGGAGATGTATACACCTGCTTTCACTTTTTTTTTTTTGCACAATTGAAGAATATTTGCACAGAATATTTACTATGTGTTCTCACTTGCCTATTGTTGGACAAAGCTATGATACTAGAATGCCACTTACACTGTATTACTGGTGTCTCTGATTCCTCAGAACTACAGCAACTATGAAAATAACTATGGAAACTTTGAAATTAAAGTGCTCACCAACTCAAGAGGCCCCTGAGCATTCATGAGAAAATTACCATTCAGTTGTCACCGTTAAGTTCCAGAAATACAATTTCTATTCAATTCCTATTTAGTTGCTACTTGAAAGAGCAGTCTACTGTAGCTCCAAAATGATTAGGCTCTTTTTCGAAATGAGGGACTGTGCTTTCAAATAAGATGCAGGAGATACCTCAGAATGGATGTTTAACTTTTTCATATTCAGATTTTACAAAATGAGTGAGACCTTGTGCAGTCTATTGGCAATGAGCTTTAATCTGGAAACCATTGTGGCTGTTTTTTAGAAGTCTATCTCAGCAGCTCGTTGAGTTTTTGCTGTTGTCACTATACTTGAGGACATTCAGTGTCAGATGCGTAAACTTGATCTGTTTTAGAAAAACGGTCATTTGAAATATAAATGTGTATACATTTTAATATTTACATATCTGTATGGTGTTATAAAAAGTATTCTCCCTCCTCCTGATTTTTTTATATTTTTGCTTATTTGTCATGAACCTATTTGTCAGTTCACTGAGCGTGAACTGCCTGTTTAAGGTCACGCCCCAGCAGCTCAATCCGATTCATGTCCGGACTTTGATTAGCGCACTTCAGAACCTTAATTTTCTTTTCAGCCATTCAGAGGTGGACTTGCTGTTGTGCTTCAGATCACTGCCCAGCTGAATAACCCAACTGCACTAGAGTTTTTAGTCACAAACTGAAAGCAAGACATTCTCCTTCACAATTTTCTGTTTAGAGGGCAGAATTAATGCTGCTATCAATCATAGCAAGTTGCCCAGGTCCTGAAGCAGCAAAGCAGCCCGAGACCATCACACTACCACCACGTTTGACTGTTGGTATGATGTTTTAACTATGAAATGCTTTGTTGGCTTTACGCCTGATGTAATAAAACCCATGTCATCCAAAAAGTTATACTTATAACTCATCATTCCAAAGAATACTATCCCATAAATCTTTAGGATCACCAACACCATCAAGAAATTTGTTTGGCCAATGTGAGAGGGGTTTTTGTTTGTTTGTTTTTTTTTTTGTTCAGCGGCAATTTTTGCCTTACAGCTCTCCCATGGATGCCATTTTTACCCAGTTTCTCTTATTGTGGAATCATGAACACTAACCTAAACTGAGGCAAGTGAGACCTGAGTTCTTTAGATTTTAGTCTGGATTGTTTTTTGCTCTCCCGGATGAGTCGTCAGTGCAGTCTTTGGGGAATTTTGGTTGGCTGACCTCCCTGGGAAGGTTCACCGCTATTCCAAGTTTTCTCCATTTTTACATAAGGGCTTTCACTGTGGTTTGCTGGAGTCCCAGAGCCCTTGGTAGTTGCTTTGCAACCTATTTCCCACTGACAGATGTCAATGACTTTATTTTTCTTCTGATCTTGAATTTCTTTAGACTGCGCCATCATGTGATGCTTTTTTTCCTACTTCCCATGTTCAGATGGGATCTATTTATGTGAATTTTAGATTCAACAGGGCTGGCATGCCTAGGTGTTAAGTAAAATTGAACCCAGTTATCAATTGAGTTTGTTTAATTGGTTATTTTAGTGACTAAGGGGACAAGTCTCCTGTGATCTGGAAAAACCTAGTGCATATTGCACTTTTGGTAGAAACTGTGTTTGACCCTCATTTGCAGTAATTAAGAGTGGTGAAAATCTTAAAACTCTAGCTATTTGTGTTTGTCAGAATCAAGTTTCTATTATTTTTTTAAGTTAGGTAAAATCTAGAATCCAAAGGTTTTTGTCCAGTTGCGAGCATCCTTGCCACTGATAAACTCACTAGGTTTTTCCAGATCACAGGAAAAGCACTTTTTCACACAGGGCCAGGTAAGGTTGGATAGCTTTTTT
This sequence comes from Gymnothorax javanicus, assembly GCA_029692085.1. NCBI lineage: Eukaryota > Metazoa > Chordata > Actinopteri > Anguilliformes > Muraenidae > Gymnothorax > Gymnothorax javanicus. The sequence continues at coordinate 15,668,885 of CM056207.1, read as the reverse complement.
CCTTCCACAATGATTGAATGAAATTTAAAAACTGCATTTTGTGTTTACACAGGTTATCTTTGTCCAATTTCAATGATCTGAAACATTTAAGCATGACAAACATGCAAAAATAAAGAAATCGAGAAGGGGGCAGATACTTTTTCACAGCACCATATGTAGTTATATATATATATATATATATATATATATATATATAGCGTGGGAAAGCAACTGTAACCGAGAAGCATTGATGAAATTCGGACTTTTACGCCAAGCATGTTCTCACGCAGTGAATACAGGAGTGTGCCAAGCTCCACGTACGACTCCAACTAAGAAGACACAGGTTTGATTATGGTCGAAGAGATTGATGAACAGGTAAAAGGTATGCCTTCTTGGGCAGTTGGACCAATGCATATCTTTATTTATTCACTTACTTTTTTACACATTTTGCCTTTTATTTATTCATTTACTTTTTTTTTACACATGTTGCCTTAAGTCACTGACACCCACTGAGAATATAATTTGATGGGTCACATGTCTTTCAATGTGAAATGGCAGATTTCAGGGGGGACTAAATGTTACCAGGGTGTATTTTGAGTCAACTATGAAGTGCCATCTCATGTATCTAGATCCGAAATACACTTGATTATTTTATTATACCTTTCATATACCAATAATAAAATGCAAGTAATTCAAATCCATATTTCAAATGTTGCTTATCTCCATTTCTTGAATATTTTGAATCCCCCCATTTGCAAAACTCATGAGATTTGTACGTATTAGTGATTTTAAGCACTCATCCAATCTCACAGAAAAGGTTAAGGTACAGTTAGAGCTGTACTCTTCGTTAGATCAAAACATGGTTATCATTTTACATTTTAAATTAATAATAGGATAAAGCATGGGTTGAAACCATAAAATTAGACAGACATCATTACGTTTTCTATTGGCATATATAATTTTGAATACATTTCCAACTAACTTCGTGTGTTATTTGCATGATTTGAGCATTCACTTGCGAGTTCGATATTTTAAAGAAAATCCTGGATTTCATTGATTGCTTTTCCTGTGCTTGGGTCTGATTATTCTGAAAGCCATTAACTCAACCTGGAGTGAGGCCTTGCACGCGTTGCCTCTCATTTTTGAATTAGAAAGCACTCATTTTCTCAAAATCATCCCAAAACCCGGCCGATTACAGAAAAATGGCAGACGATGAGCTTGAGGCAATTAGACGGCAGCGTATGGCTGAACTTCAGGCAAAACATGCGGTAAGGCGAGAACTCGAAGTTAGGGCAGGAACACGCAGATTTGACATGACTAGCTAGCTAGATAGCTGCTTGTTTTGTCCTGGGTTGGCTGGGTAGCGATCTTTTCGCTCCGGGGAAAGGCGTAGTTCATGCAGCCGTTTTCTATTTATAGGCATGCTAACGGAGAAGCCAGAAAACGAAAACCAGCAAGCAAAATAACTCCCGTCAGTTAGCCAGGGATCAGCCACCATCTAGCCAGCTGTAAGAACAGAAACACATTTGTGCCAATGTGCTAAGCATTGTCGTGGAGTGTAAACTCAACATTAGTCAAGAAGTGGCTGATATAACCTTATATCATGCAGCTAGCTGGCCCACCTGTACTTCTTAAGTTATAGCTATCAGGCGATTGCTAGGTCTGGGAGTCACGTTATCTTAGCTAGCAGGCTAGCTAGCTTGTATTTGGTGACTTAAAGAATTGCCATAACAATGACACTGCATTGCCTTAATTTTATGTTCTGATCTTCTTAGTTAGCGTGTTATGTCCAGTTTTATATTAAAATAGGCAGCGCTACTCTTGAAGCCTGAATTATTAACGTTGGATGTTGTCAAAACGCTTCCTGCATTGATTCTGGGCTTAAAATGAATATCTTCTGAGGAGCTGACTCTCCGGTCATCAATGGCAAATTCAGCATTTGTGGTTATATTAAGCTTCGCGTCTTTCGACATGGTCCTGTATTCACTACACATTTTAAATGACCACACCCACGAATCTCTGAAGCGATGCAGTCAGCATCATTTCAAGTTCAGATGAGTGACAACATTAAGTCGTGAGGATGCAAATGTTTTTGTAAAACATTGCATTGAATGTCCTTTTTAGGCTGTGTGGGGCGAGATGGATCAGGTAAGATAGTTTTGTCGATGCAAAACCAATTGCAGTGATGTTATGGGCTTGCCTGGTGTAACAACATGGTCAAACCATGAAGTGCTTTCCATTGCCCCGCTGCTACCAGTGAAGTCTTTTATGTGACCGTTTTTGTAACCTGTTTGATGATTCCCCCCCCCGTTGTTAATTTCGACCATGTATTGTGATATGGGAGTTGTTTCCATCATGCTGGATGAGGTTTGTGTCTAGTATCAACTATTGCACAATGTAGTGTGATCATTTTACCCCATATCACAGGACTATTAGTATGGTCAGGTAGATTTGACAGTTTGATCGCTACCATTTTTTGCCATTTCTTCTCATAGTATTTAGAAATATAAACTAGATTGTCCCTTGACCTGTTAGTGAGTGCCCGTTACAACAGAGGGCCTGCAATGTTGATGGCGTGCGTGTTTCTGCATGGGGTGGCAGTGACTTGAGACCCTACTCATGGCTGCTTTTGCTTTCTGGTCTTCCTGTGTTCATATATACTGACCCACAAAGTTTAAATTGCCTTTTGAGGGGGGATGATCTGTGATCAGTTTTTCCTTTTAACTAAAAAATGGTCGATATTGCTCAAAACATGAACATTGACTTGCTGAGTCTAAGAGGGCTGTGCTCTGAAGACAAAAAGGTCCCCTATCATGACACCAGGTGCACAGCCAATGAACTTTTACAAGCCATTTCAAACTCAGTCCTTTGTGACCTCACTAGGTGGAGGAACCACTCAGAATAATGAAGGAATTGACTGACTAGTTGGCTGACATTGATCAGTCCTTCTTGCTGTTGGGTGGTCACTTCACCATATGATGTCACAGAGAGGTTTTGAAAATTTTTAAATGGTTCGTAATGACTAATTGGCTGTGAACCTGGTGACATGATTGGGGACCTTTATGTAAACTTCTCAGCTATAGGCCCTGTTTCATTAACTAGGATGATTTACTAAGCTGGGAGTAATTTTATATGAAATCCCTTTGGCCTGCCACCACCATTTCAGATGTCGCTGAAACTCTGTCAGATGGTGTACGCCGATAACAGAAGCAATAAAATATTTATTGGTTTCATCAATAAGTTCATTTATATGAGCCAAGTTGGCCATTTTGACTGCAGATGTATCTTTTTAAACTCTTAATAAATATGACCTTGATTTGGACTAGCTCTGGCAGTTTTGCTGATTAAGGAACAAGGTATCCAAAACAATCATCAAACACCCATCATTAAGCCTCTAAACCACCTAAGTTGAAGATTAAGCGGACTGTAATCAATACTTTTTCACAATCTTGGACAAGACATATGGAGCTGAACTTCCTAAATTAATTTCTGTACACTTGATAGATCGTTCTTGTTCAAAATTGTGATGGTAATTTTTTATGCCTGGAGAATTACTCCTCCAAATTTATCAAATTATGACCATTATCATAGCAGCACCTGCATGATCCACTGGGGACATCTAGTGGACTGTGCGGGTGCTGCAGATATGATGTTCATGATGCATTATGCGATAAATCTGGAGATTTAATCCTCCTGACAGAATAAAATTGCTATCACAATTTTTAATGAGAACAATCTCAGTTGTACAGAAAGTTCAGCCTTATATGTTCAGTCTCACATAGTGTAAATGTATTGTATGCAGTCCAGGTAAATATTCAAATTTTGGGGCTCAGGGGCTTAATGGAGGAGTATTTGGTTGTCGTTTTGGATTCCGTGTCCTTTCCAGGTCCCCTATCATGTCACGAGGTGCACAGCCAGTTAGCCATTGCAAGTCATTTCAAATCTGTTCTTTGTGAAATCATAAGGGGGAGGGATCACCCAGATTAATGAAGGAACTGATTAACTCATTGGCTGAAGTTGATAATTCCTTCTCACCTCTGGGTGGTCACTTCACCATGTGATGTCACATAGAAATAGATTTTGAAATGGCTTGTAATGACTAATTTGTTGTGCTCCTGGTAACATGATCGGGGGACCTTTAATCAGAGTAGGCCCAAGTTGAAGTCTTAATTTCAAAATTATTCTGTGAAAAAAAAAAAAAAAAAAAAAAAACATCTATAGTAGTCAAAATGGCTGACATTGCCCAAATAAATTAAGCGCCAGTTTTTATAAGAGTCAGGCAGGCGGTGATTCATGACTCCTTCAGATTTGTCTGAAATTTTTTTTATTGATAGATGTATGTTAGAAACGAACAAAAATCATATTTTCTATCCTTAATAGGGACCGCTTTTTTTTTTTTTTTTTTTTTTTAGGGGGTCCTGGAATATCGGGGTCGAAATCAGCCAAAATGGCAAAATCGCCAAAATTAGGTTTTTGAATGCTTGCATTTCTGTGCGCCCTGAGTGAGCCAAATTGATTTTCATTTGTGCAAGTCTATTGGGTATGGACACTCAAAAATGTGAAAATGTTGGCGGCTGACTTAGGGCGCAGCCCATAGGTGGCGCTGCAAATCACTACTTTTTGTAATTATGCACACTTTCCCAGGGGTTGTGTGGCTTGCGCCCTAAGTCAGCCAAGGTATTTTATGCATGCCATTATAGGTTAGGACCTCTTACTTTGATTTGGATGAAAATTATGGCGGCTGACTTAAGGCGCGCAAGTATAGGGGGCGCTTTTTGATGCCAAAAGGTGAAATTGCCACATTTGCACACTGCGATTTCTCCATGCGCCCTAAGTCAAAAGTGATGAAATATGGTTCTTGTTGACACTCAGCATCTCTAGTGTCAGTAGTAAAGAGAGTTTCGTGGCTGGTTTCGGTATTAACCCTTTTTGCACCGTTTTTCTTGGGCCACTTCACGAAAAAGCCGAATATGGTAAACTGGGAACTTTATCCGATTTTCATGAAACTTGGTTTGGTTTGGTTGATTTTGACCCCGATATTCCAGGACCCCCTAAAAAAAAAGCAGACCCTATTAAGGATAGAAAATGTGATTTTTGTTCGTTTCTAACATATATCTATCAATAAAAAAAATTTCGGACAAATCCGAAGGGGTCATGAATCACCCTCTAATAGAAATCTGCCTGACTCTTATAAAAACTGGCTCTTAACTATTATTAATTAAACCAATAAAGAGTTTTGCAAAAAAAGTTTAAAGAAGCTTCTCTCATCAGAGTACACCATCTGATGAAGTTTCAGCAGCACCTGAGATGGTTGGTTTCAAAACCTTGCTTCTTCAGGCCAACTTGACATGGAATACCCCGTGCATGACTGTGATGAGTAAAACTGCGAGCTTTCCCGAATCAGACCCTTGGACGATGAAAGAAAGAGCTGTTCCAGGCTTTACTCAGTGCCATTATCCTGCTTATTTGTGATCTTGCATCTTGAAATACTCCTTGATGATGGCTATCATTGGGACATGGCTAATGGTTGCATCTTTCTCTTTTCTCAGGAATCTGGAAATGACCAACAGGGACAGCAGGAAGCAAAGCAGAGGTCATAATGATCAATTTTTACTTTCATTAACTGATTATGATTTATTTGTTGTTGGTGGTTTCATGTAAAGTTCTCTTGCACTCTATCTGACAACATTTGATGCATTTTGAATGTATCAAAATTTACGAATGTATCCAGTAAATTTAAAAAAATTAAGGGGTGATCTGGGGTTAAATGGGCAAAATTTGATTATTTTTCCAAAAATTTTTTTTTTGAATAAAAATATTCTATAAAAACCCACCTTTAATAATCACTAATTGCTACAAGGATTAAAAACTGAACTCAACTTTTCAATGCGGTCTAATGCATTTTCCATTGATTTCCTAAGATATTTATTTTCCACGTTTCTCATGTTTGTGGCAGCCATAACTTTTTTATTTATCATTGAAAATCAATGAAATTTGGGCTGCAGGTACTTTACTTCATTAGAAATGCAATGACATGGGGAAATTTTGCCTATCTGTTACATACTTTGAATATTTTGAGTATTCGTCAGATTCTGCGCAAAATAATTTCAAAATTTGAGTAAAATGCCCCAAGATCACAAAACTGATGAATTGGGCAAAGAATGGCTATGTCATTGCATTTGGATAAGCAATGGCTTTTAAGTGATGAAAGAAAAACTGAATTCTATCATAGAGTTAGAGGAATTGGTGCCTGAAGTTTTCTGCATATTTAATGAGCTTGCTCGGTTACCATGGCAACAGCATAAACAGAAAAACGCCAACTTGTTTCTTTTTTGGTGGTTATTACATATACCTCTTTAGATTAATTCTGAGTTGTTTCCTGGTGTCATTTTTCATTTAACCCCAGATCACCCTTAAATATCTAAAGGAGTACCTTCAGATTAAAATTGAATGTGAATTCTTTCACTTGCATAAATTTGCATTTTTTGAAAATATGTGTACTTTCTGGAATGCTTTCTTCTTACAGGGAAGCTGACATGAGAAACAGTATTTTGGCGCAAGTTTTAGATCAGTCCGCCCGTGCCAGATGTGAGTTGTTTCTCGTAACGAAGGATTTTGCACTTTGAATTGGTTTTTGCTGTTTATCATCACAAGATGGCGCTGTTGCTTCAAATAGTTTTTCTTTTGCTTTGACAGTAAGTAATTTGGCATTGGTGAAGCCAGAAAAAGCCAAATCCGTGGAAAATTATCTCATTCAGATGGCCCGCTTCGGTCAGCTTGGTGGAAAGGTGAGAGATGCATGCTCTGTTTAATTCCAACTTCATTGCTTCATAACCAAAGCCATTGTGGTTTTTATCCCCCACTGTGCGAAAGCCCAAAAGGGGGATTATGTCGTGGCTCAGTCTGTCTGTCCGTCTGTCTCTTTTTATGGGAAGGTACTTGGCTGGTGAAATCAACTCCTGCTACAGTTTTTGTAGCACATCCCTGAAACTTTGCACATATTCTGCAGGTAGACTGATGATACGTCTATCCCAGTTGTGACTCCGGCGGGGGATGCTGAGCTCTCAGTGCAGTCTTGTTAACTTAGTTGGCCGTTAACCAGATGAGTTATTAAGATGGTGTGAACTTATTGTCTGTTTTTGTTTGAAAAATTTGACCTGCAACCTCTCGTGGTCACAGATATCAATCAAATTTGCATTTTGGCCCTGCACCCCCAAAAGTGGGTGTGGTGGGGTGGTCATATTGGAAAAACTGAAGTTGTCCATTTTAGATCTTTATATTACAGATTAAGACCTGAAACTTGGCATGTAAGTAGTACATATCATATATCCTCATATAAATGATGGGTTTTGAGGACTTCTGAAAAATGGTTGTTTTGTGACCTTTGACATTGCTTCACCCATAGCCTCCTTTTTGAATGACCCCCTAACCTCTTGCGGTCACAAAAATATTGTTCAGATTTGATTAAAATTTGCGTACAACTACTTTAGGGCATAAACTAGTTTGGGATTTCATTTCAGCTGTGTACCCTACTCACAAATGGGCATGACAGAGTGGCAGACCAGTTGAGTTTGAGGTTTACTTTATCTTGAGCTATGGGCGTATTATCAATGGCATTATTCATGTGGGAGGAAAGCTGCTATGGCTGAACTTTAAGTTTTGTGGAATATTTAAAATGATGCTGATGTAAGGGAGGCCTGTGACTTGTATTCATTCAGATTTCAGAGGCTGGATTAATTGAGATCCTTGAAAAAGTCAGTCAACAGACAGAAAAGAAAACAACTGTAAAGGTAAGTGTTACAGAGTCCCCTATAAGATTTCTACAACGTATTTTTGCACAATTATTTGTGGGAGTTCAATCAACTTTACGCATGATTTTGTTTCTTTATTAATTTCTTGTTCCTTGCAAACCAGTGCAAAAACATATTGCTTTCTAATGTCCTTGTGAATTTTGTGAAGAATTGAACTGTACTACAGTCATTATGTTGTGTGTGCACTATCAACCAACTACTCCTTGCATCCAGATATCTGGGCCCATATTCCTAAAACTTACTGGGCTGATTTAGGTCTTTTTATGCTTTTAGTGGATGTGGTGAGGTGGGAAAACTGGTCGGAGATCAGATCTCCTATCCTTTCGGGGCCTGTTATTCGCCACCCTCTCTTAGTCCTTGTTATTGCTGCCTTTGAAAATATTATGGATAATGTCAGATGGAACCATGTATGTGCTTGTGCGCAGTTTAACAGGCGAAGGGTAATGGACTCGGATGATGAAGATGATGACTGATGCAAGCAATCAAAGCTAGAAGACTGTCTGTAGCGGCCAGGGGGTCAGGATGCCTTGAGTCTGCAGCCGACTGTGGGTTGGAGGCCCATTATTCCTGGAAATGGGTACCAGAAGTCAGAACTCTGTTGTAAAGGAGTAAGGGAACTCTTCACAGATTATTATTTTGTCTTAATGTTTTTTTTTTGGTCTCAACGGTTCACTGTTTTTTTTTCCATGAGAAAATGACTACAGAGTGCAGCTGGGATTTCCAATTGGGGCTGCATTAGAGACGCTGCGACCGATTCTGTTATTGCGATGTTATACCCAACCTCGCCCTGTCACTCCCTTTTGTGCTTTTGCAGAACTGCGTCCATCCATCTTTCACTTTTCCATCTGCTGAATTGAACCCTCGGTTATATAATAAAATGCCTTAAAATACAAAGTGACTCAGAAGTGTACTTTCATTGTTGTAGGAAGAAGGAAATCTTGCATTTCTATATAGTGCTTGTCTGGAAGACATTTGGTCATAAACATGGTATGTATTTTATGCCATTTTTTTTGTTTGCTGTTTTGTCTAAATTCTGATGCTGATTTTTAATTTACAAATGTAACTACAAAAAGGAATAACCTTTTAGTTCTGTATGAAAACTAGGTTGTTCTTGATTGAGGTACTAAAAATGCATGTTTTTTGTGTAATCCAAGTGCATATTGTATTTCGTCTTCTGACTGTGTCACCTTTAGTCTTAGTGATAAATTTATCTACCATGTTCTGTTGAAAACTTTATTAGCAATGCCATCAGCCAGTTTCACCAGATGGCTGTTGAAGGATACCCTCATACCAGTACACTTAATGATTCAGTCATTTGATTTTCATGGGTGACCTTGGGTAATAGTTGTACAAATGGACTGTTCTGCCCTGTCAACATTGAAATGGCTAATGGAAAGTGGTCACCACCCCCAAGTTGGGCCAAACATGCCCTTTAGATATCAAAGGATGATGATGATGCAAAATTTCCCTTCTGTTTTGGTCTCTTTATACATTTGTGTGAGTGTCACTTTAAGAGTAGTGGTGCTCTAGCACACAGTCACTACTGAAGTTCTCCCTTAGGGGTGTTATGCTTTAGAGCTTGTGTAATCTAAGGCTACTGATATAAATACAAAAATGGTTAAGGTCTAGTGGTGAAAGGAAGCAATCAATGAAAATTTAGTTTCCAAATGCTCCCGTTTATTCTTTTTTTTTTTTTTTTTCATTGAAGCTTTTAAACATGGTCATCAAATAAAATAATCACATGCATTCATAATATGAATTTGGGACACACTTTTAATGTCAGCTTGTGTTTAACATTTTACAAATAATGGTTTGCTATTTGCAATGGTGCTGGCACATCGTGGGCTGCTTATCCAGTATTTTTGCATTCTTGATAAAAGTTTGTTGTCTTAAATACAAAATTTTAGAAATTATGAAGCGGTCAGATACTAGTCTTGGGGCCGAAGAAAATGCTGAAAAGTTTCTGAAATGCGTAAACCAGACGTTTGAGGACTTATGGTTATATATTGGTTTAAAAAGCTCTGTCTTTCAGGCCCTGTTTACAGCGTTGTGCAGTGTTCTCACCTTGTGTGATCATGAATTTCTATGACAATTTGTGGTAAATGACAGTGAAAGGGATTGAAGCGGGCCGCATTTTTCTGATCGCAACCTCTCCCAAGAGCGGCAATTTTGTTTTCTGCAGTGCCGAAAACGAATACGGTCTGTGGTGGCGGACGACAGCTCGGAGAGCAACTGCGTTGCCTTTGCAGGCATCGAAGTGAGCGTGCGCACGAGCCTGACCTTATTTTCGTGTGAGCATGGTCTGATCACTCTCATTGGATGTTAGCTACTGAGAGGGCATCGGAATAAATCTGATTGGTGTAAAAACATTCGTCCGCTTGTGTACGGGCCAATTACAAAGGACTTGCCTGTCAAGCTCAAGTGTTTCGAAGTTGGGTCTGGCGATGAGTTGCGTGAGTATGACATGAAATTTCATTTTGAGAGACAGCGGTAAAAGCAGTTATTTCTTTGGGTTTCAACCAGCTGGGATTTTTATTCAGAAGAAATATGCCCGAAGATAAAGTTCACAAAATTACATTGGTCACATGCACTGCGCCGGTGAACATCGCAGTCATTAAATACTGTGAGTATGTGTAGGCTAGAATTCTCTGACTTTGCGTTTCTCATTCACGATTATGAAATAATAGCAGTGGAAATCCGTTTATGAGAGTAATGAGATACGTTACCTACATATCCCTTTTAACTTCAAGTGAAACAAATAATTGAAATGAAGTAATGCTTCGGCTATTACAGTAACGTAACACCTGCTCACCTGCAAAAGCTGTGCTAATAGTTGGCTGCTGTGTCCTTAAGGGGGCAAGAGGGATGAAGATTTGATTCTTCCAATCAATTCGTCGCTAAGTGTCACGCTGCATCAAGACCAGGTATTCGCATGATAAACTTGTCCCCCTTTACGCAAAGGAAGAGAATGGTAGCCCTTGCTCATTTCAGTCATGTGGAATGAAGACATGTTAATGCCTCTCATACGTCTTCATTCTGATCTCCTCTTGCTTGTTACAGCTGAAAACAACTACGACAGTTGCATGCAGTAGCAGTTTTAAAGAGGACCGAATATGGTTAAATGGGAAGGAGGCTGACATCAACCAGCCCAGGTTACAGTCTTGTCTCCGAGAACGTGAGTGAAATCCAGACTCTTGCGTGAAATCGGCGGTAGTTCATACTCTCAAAGACTCATCGCATGATATGAATTCCCTGCTCCGCAGCTTTTCAAAAATACTCTCAGTATCTCCCTTATCTTTTGGCAAAGGTTGATACCAGCCCCTTTTATTCTTCTTTTACTGGCTGAAATTTGAAATTACAACCCCAATTCCGAAATAGTTGGGACAAGGTGTAAATTGTGAATAAAATCAAAATGCAATGACTGTCAGATCACATGAGCCAATATCTTATTTATAATAGAACATAAATAACATTTCAAATGTTGAAACTGAGACGTTTTACATTTTTATCCACAAAATGAGCTTATTTCAAATTTTCTGGCTGCAACAGTTCTCAAAAAAGTTGGGACACAGGCAAAAAAGGGCTGAGAAAGCAATTAATATATTAAGAGAATCAGCTGAAAGAACATTTAGCAAGTAATTAAGTTAACTGGCATCAGGTGTGTAACATGATTGGCTATAAAAGGGATGTCTTAGAGAGGCTGAGTCTCTCAGAAGTAAAGATGGCCAGAGGCTCTCCAACCTGTGAAGGCTTGCGTAAAAAAAATTATGAATACATGAAAAACAATGTTCCTCAACGTCCAAATTGCAAAGGCTTTGAAGGTCTCATCATCGACAGTGCATAACATCATCAAAAGACTCAGAGAAACTGGAAAAATCTCTGTGCGTAAGGGACAAGGCCGAAGACCTTTACTGGATGCCCGTGATCTTCGGGCCCTCAGACGCCACTGCATCACTCACCGGCATGATTCTGTCATTGACATTACTAAATGGGCCCAGGAATACTTCAAGAAACCACTGTCTGTAAACACAGTCTGCCGTGCCATCCACAGATGCCACCTAAAACTCTATCATGCAAAAAGGAAGCCATTGTTGAGCATGATCCAGAAGCGCTGCCGTGTTCTGTGGGCCAAGGCTCATTTAAAATGGACTGTAGCAAAGTGGCAAAGTGTCCTGTGTCAGACGAGTCCAAATTTGACATTCTTGTTGGAAATCATGGGTGTCGTGTCCTACGGGCTAAAGAGGAGAAAGACCACCCCTCCTGTTATCAGTGTTCAGTTCAAAAGCCAGCATCTCTGATGGTATGGGGATGCATTAGTGCATATGATGTGGGACACTTGCATGTTTTAAAAAGCACCATGAGTGCTGAAAGGTACATAAAGGTTTTAGAGCAACATATGCTCCCCTCCAGACGACATCTATTCCAAGGAAGGCCTTGTGTATTTCAGCAGGCCAATGCAAAACCACATACTGCAGCTATTACAACAGCATGGCTTCGTAGTAGAAGAGTCCGTGTGTTGAACTGGCCTGCCTGCAGTCCTGATCTTTCACCAATTGAGAACATTTGGCGCATAATTAAACAAAAAGTCCATCAAAGGAGACCCAAAACTCTCCAGCAGCTACAAGCCTGTATTAAACAAGAGTGGGATCAAATTTCAATGGCTGAACTCAAGAAACTTGTCTCCTCAATGCCCAGACACCTCCACTCTGTTAAAAAGAAGAAGGGATGCTTCACCATGGTAAACAGGCCCCTGTCCCAACTTTTTTGAGACCTGTAGCAGCCATCAAATTTGAGATGAGCTCATTTTGTGGATAAAATAGTAAAATTTCTCAGTTTCAACATTTGCTATGTTATCTCTGTTCTATTGTGAATAAAATACTGGCTGGTGTGATTTGAAAGTCATTGCGTTTTGATTTTATTCACAATTTACACTTTGTCCCAACTATTTCGGAATTGGAGTTGTACATTCTGCAATCAAAACGAATACCACAGATTATGACATGTTGCCTATTTTCCCCTCAGTCCGACGGCTTGCCCGGAAGAGACGCTGTGATGGAGAGGCCAGTACAGATGTGCTTGCCCACTCCCATAAAATCCATATTTGCTCAGTCAACAACTTCCCCACTGCAGCTGGATTGGCATCCTCCGCAGCTGGATATGCTTGCCTGGGTTAGTGCTTGTTAAAAAAAACACACAATTACGCCTCTGCTTCCTGTGTTTTTTTTTTTTCCCATTTTCCTCAGGATGGCCACCCTTCTGAAAATTACAGGATATCTGCCTTATTGGTCAGGCTGGTTTATGATGCATTTTCAAAATTACACTTTTAAACCAGTTGACCAGCCTGTATATCCAGCTTGTCCACCAGTTGACCATCATCTTAATGGACCAGCCTACCCAGCTAAAGACGTTGAACGTTGAAGACACGTAATACATTTCTTCTGGTCTTAGCTGAAGTTTTTAGTAGAGTAAATTACCTCCAAATTTGCTTAGTTTTTTTTTAAATGAGAGAATATTCACTGTTTATGGAACTGTTTCACAGTCCAGTGCTCGTTCTGCCCCCCCACAGTGTACACACTGTCGCGGCTCCTGGGTGTGGATGGAGAGCTGTCGGAGGTGGCGCGGCAGGGCTCGGGGAGCGCCTGTCGGAGCATGTATGGCGGTTTTGTGCAGTGGCGCAAGGGGGAGCAAGAGGATGGGAAAGACAGTGTGGCGGAGCAGGTGGAGGCAGAGTCACACTGGCCTGAACTTAGGGTCCTCATTCTGGTGGTGAGTGATGCTCTTGCTGCACAGTAGTATCCAAGTGTACAAGTAATTTTTTTGTCAATTAATCGCCATGTATGATGATCAGCACTGTTCTTTTTCTGAACCAATGGGAATTATGCTAATGTGACAAAACCAGCCCATGACAGTAGGGCATAATCATACTTCTGTTGTTGTGGAATTTGAGTTGCTGAACTCTTAAGAAGGTGGGAAATTGTATATTTTACACCTATATCTTTTAATTAAGCTGCTGGGGAACAAATAGGTCACCAGTTACAGGGAAATGTTGACTCAGTGTGAAAATACATTAAAAACTGCAACTTCCTGCATAACTCTCCGATGTGCGTGGCATTGCCAATGTTATGGTTTGGATAATGACAAAAGATTTCTTTCAGGTGAGTGCTGAACGTAAGCCTGTGGGAAGCACGGCAGGTATGCAGACCAGTGTGGAAACCAGCCCTCTGCTAAAGGTATTATGATGCTTTCAGTGATAAACTAGTTTGACGTCGTGCAATAGATGCCTGGTGGATTAAAAAAAACTGTTTTTGTAAGCAAACAAATAGTAAATATACTATCTGTTGTAATGCTGAAACTGATTGTGGCCTCTGTTCTGATAGCATCGGGCTGACTCTCTGGTCCCTGGGAGAATGGAGGAAATGATCAGTGCTATTCGGCGCCGGGACTTCTCGGCCTTCGGGGAGCTGACCATGAAGGACAGCAACCAGTTCCATGCCACCTGTATGGACACGTATCCGCCCATTTTCTACCTGAATGATGTGTCACGCAGTGTCATCAACCTCGTTCACCGTTATAATCGCCATTATGGGGAGACGCGGGTAAGAACCTAGTCGGGGGAGAAGATGAAGCAGTCATTTATTTCCATTGCTGCGCAAATGAAATCATTTTTTCTAATAGGAAAGCAGCTTCCTCGTGTGCAATAATTTCCCCATATATGTCAGTCGTATAACTGTCTTATTTAACTTGATCAGGAACATGAGTGGGTAAGAACACTGAACACGAGTCATGTTTTTCTGTGTTGACGTTTTGAAACATAAGTCTCTTTATTCTAGTGGCCCGTGAACTGGCTTCAGTTTTATACATAAAAATTTTGTCATCTTTTTCTTACTGTTAACCCTCTTGCATTATGTTGTCTATCAAAGATAGACTCACCCTCTGTTTGACATTAACAGAGTGACATAGATGACATAAGGGTAGCAAAGTAAACGGCAAGTATTTGGAGTCATTTCTCACAGGAGAAAAACATAGCAGGATTGGCCTTGTGATTTGGGCGTCAGACCTAAGGATGTGTTTATTCACAAGCCAAATTATTCCAGAATATTGATCACCTGCTGATCAGCAGTCCCTTTAGCAGGAGTGGATCGTGGTTTGGGTGGCGTCCTAGAAAGGGGAGAGTGGTTTAGGTTTGAAGTTGAAACCATGGCACTGTTCCCTCTTCTCTGATAATCTGAAGCGTCGCTGTTGTTTCTCTCCAGGTGGCCTATACTTTTGATGCAGGTCCCAATGCGGTGATTTACACCCTGGAACAGCATTTGGCTGAGTTTGTGCAGGTGGTCAAGCACTTCTTTCCGCCAGAAACCAACGGCGGGCAGTGAGTCTTCATTCCTCTACGTGCAGAGTAAATGTGAATTGGATGTAAAACTAATCTGTCTTCATAAAAAATATTGTCATTCTATTGGAAATAATTCGCACAGGCCTTAGTGCATGTCTCTAGGATCATCCTTTTAATGAATGATCATTTGTTTAGCATTTGGCTAACTAGCTGTGTCGTTGGAGATCGGCTGTTCTGCAGGTTTTAATTTGGACCCTCAGTGGACATTTCAGATTGTACAAATAGGCAGTTGAAGCAGATTGTTGAATGAGGTGTGCTTTGATTGGGTTAGATGGTACGTCCTCTGGAACAGTGTTTGGAAGTGCAGATGTCATAATTCAGTGCGATCTGGGGTAATGTTGTAGGTAACAGTAACGTGCACAAGCCCTTCAGTGTTAATGACCACATTTCAAAGGCTCAATTTATTAGAGCCACTGATATTATTTATGTTTCAGTGGTTTAATTTTTGATTTCCTTGCCATCAACTTGTTCAAGATTATTGAAATTTGTTTGTTGTGAGACTTGCAATAACCAAAATCAAGTTACAGCCACTCAGAATCAAGCAACTCTACCCTGTGGTTCAGTTGAACGCCATCTGTATTTTCTTCCGTATTACATTTTATGTGCTCTGAACCTGCATCTGCCATGTGTTATGGCCCCAATTTGTTATGGCGTCACGGACAGCAAGGGATGACAGACAAAATTCTTAAACTTCAACAGATTTAATTAAACAAACAGAACTAATCTACTCTCTACCCTACTGACCAAGATTGAAATCAAATAAAAAATGAGATATTTACATTTCCTTTGTAATGGAGATGGGCTGCTATGTTGCAATGTCGTAGGACAGGAAAATGCTCCAACACAGGCAAAAATCCACAAAAAAGCTTCATAGGTCTTGAAAAGAGTGACAGGTCTGGTCAAATGTATCCTTCCACAATTTCTCCTTGCAATTTCTCCTACTACTTTTCACTCTCTCAATTTTTCTCCTTATATACTCTTTTCCAGCCCCCTCTGAGGCATGCCCGGGACATGCCCAAACCTAGCTTTAGATTTGGCTTAACAAAAAAAAATGTCAATACTGCCATCTAGTGACTTTTTACCACATTACACCTCCATTTCAAAAGGGAAAAATTTTGACTCATAAAGGCAAAATTTTTCTTTTCAATACAAAAATGGTTGACACTTGTGTATATATATACATATATACAATATGCTAATAAACACATGATATATATACACATACTCAAACACGGGATAAGCAATCAGCAATTACATTGTCAGTTCCCTTTACATGCTTCATCCCAAGTGAACTTTACGCCTTTCTTCAGTTGGTTGGTGAGACTGAGAGCAATCTCAGCAAAGTTCTTGCAGAACTTGCGGTAGTACCCGATCATTCCAAGGAAGCGGCGCAAAGCTTTTTTGTTGTCAGGAGCTGGAAAGTCCATGATGGTTTGGACTTTAGCATTTATGGGTGCCACCTTACCCTGGCCTATGACGTAGCCAAGATACGTGACAGTAGCACAACCAAAGTCACTCTTGTTCAGGTTAACAGTCAGGTTAGCCTGGGTCAAGCGCTGGAACAACGTCTCTACATCTTTCAGATGTTCTCCCCAGGAGTCACTCTATGTGATCAGGTCGTCGATGTACGCACCCGTGCGTGGCAATCCGCAATCTGGCGATTGTAGACTGTATCATCCTTTGGAACGTTGCTGGGGCATTTTTCATGCCAAAGGGTAGGACTTCATACTGGTGTAACCCAGATGGTGTGGCAAAAGCAGAGATGCTCTTGGCCCTCTCAGTTAAAGGCACACACCAATAACCCTTCAATAAATCAATCTTGGTCAGAAACTTTGCTTGCCCTACTCTATCGATACAATCATCAATCCTAGGTATTGGAAACACATCAGTTCTAGTTACAGCATTGACTTTGCGATAATCTGTACAGAATCTAGTACTTCCATCAGGTTTTGGAACTAGAACACAGGGTGAACTCCAATCGGAGTTAGAGGGTCTGATAATATCATGTTCTAACATGTACTCAACCTCTTTCTCAGCAATCTTTCTCTTTTTCAGGATTCATCCGCACGGATGCTGTTTTATTGGTTTGGCATCACCAACGCCTCATCATGAGAGGCTATAGAAACTCTCTTTGGAACATCAGGAAATAGATCTTTATATTTCTTGATCAACCTCTCAAACTGATCTCTCTGTGAGGGTTCTAAGTGCTGGAGTTTTGCAACACTTCAGAATTTGACAATTTACAT
The DNA here is from genome assembly GCA_029692085.1 of Gymnothorax javanicus. Classification (NCBI taxonomy): domain Eukaryota; kingdom Metazoa; phylum Chordata; class Actinopteri; order Anguilliformes; family Muraenidae; genus Gymnothorax; species Gymnothorax javanicus. Next base: position 15,651,459 of record CM056207.1, on the reverse strand, counting down.
GAAAGAACTTCAACTTTAATTCTAGGTTCATCATCTTGAAACTCCCCTCATCTTCACAAGTCTCGCCATAGGAGGATCTGAAGTGACAGCTGCAACCCTAGCATTCCTATCATGATAAGGCTTCAGCATGTTAATGTGACACAACTGTTTTGGCTTTCTCCTATCTGGAGTCTTCACAATGTAATTGAGATCATTGAGTTTTGTCAGAATTTCATAAGGACCATGAAATCTAGCCTGCAATGGATTGGACTGCAAGGGAAACAACACAAGGACCTTGTCTCCTGGTTTAAACTCATGGCTTCTAGCCTTATGATCATACCAAGTTTTCATTTTTCCCTGACTTGATTTCAAGTTCTCTTTGGCTAGGTCACAAGCTGCACGCAGTCTTTCCTTGAACTTGCTAACATAGTCTAACAGACTGATATGCGGCTCTTTCTCTTGCCATTGTTCACTCAACAATAGCAAAGGTCCTCTCACTTGATGGCCAAACACTAGCTCAAATGGACTGAATCCAGTAGACTCCTGCACTGCTTCTCTAGCTGCAAACAACAGCAGATGAGCACCTTCATCCCAGTCTTTCTCATGGTCATAACAATAAGTCCTCATCATTATCTTGAGAGTGGAATGAAACCGGATGATAGGCACTGGAAAGAATCTGCTTCGCACCTAGTTCATACACAACCTGCTGAAACAATCCGGAAGTGAAATTGCTACCTTGATCTGACTGAATTTCCCTGGGAAGGCCAAACAACGTGAAGAACTTTATCAAAAGCCTTCAAAAATTGCAGTTGCCTTGATGTTGCGTGAGAGGTATGGCTTCAGGAATCTGGTAGATGCACACATGATTGTCAACAAGTACTGATTTCCAGATCTAGTCTTGGGTAATGGACCAACACAATCAACAATGACCTTGGAGAAGGGCTCCCCAAATGCTGGGATAGGCTGCAATGGAGCTACAGGTGGGTCTAACTGGTGTTTTCCAACTACCTGACAAGTGTGACAGGTTTTGCAAAAGTTGTAAACATCTTTCCGAAGTCCAGGCCAGAAGAAGTGTTTCATGATCTTGTCAACAGTCTTGTTAACACCAAGATGACCTCCTAAAGGCAAACTATGAGCCATTGTTAAGATCTCATTCCTGTAGACCTTCGAACAACAATTTGCTTGACCACTGCCCAATCTGCATTGGCAGGGATATCAGGAGGGCGCCACTTCCGCATCAACACTCCATCCTTGAGATAATACCCAACTGAACTGCGTCTATTTCTTCATCAGGAAGGGCTCTCTTCTTTAGTACACAAATTTCAGGATCATTGGTTTGCTCCTGAATCAACCGCTTTCTGGACAGAGACAAGTCTCCAGACACATCAGAATCACCAGACCCATCTGGCTGGCTGAATAGAGAACTGATAAAAGTGTCTGATAAGTCCTCAAACGGAGAAACCATAGTAGGGCTGAACAGAGTCATGAGGCGAACCACCTGAGTCATGACTATTCAATGTGCTGGATGGCACCACATCATCTTCTTGAGCCTTCTTGGCCATAGCACGAGTCACTGCACAGGAAGGATACAGAGATGGGTCTTCATCGCCATCTTCAGTGCTCGGCTGCAAGTAAGATGAACAGGGGGAACTACATTGCCCCTAGCCAGGTCATTGCCTAGCAACAGAGAAACACCCTTGATAGGTAGACTTGACATAAGTCCCACCTTTACCTGTCCTGTAACTAAATCTGACTTCAAGAATACAGAGCGCAGGGGTACAGATACAGTCCTCCTTCAATACCTTGTACAAGTATGAAATCCCCAGAAGCGGTCTCATCACGTAACTCCAAGGAGTCCATCAACAAAAGTGACTGAGACGCTCCGGTATCCCTTAGATATATATGGGGACAGGAGGAGAATGCTCATTCAGAGCCACAAATCCTCTCTGACACAAATGGAAGAAATTCCTCCCTCACAAAGTCAGCAGTATCAGGCTTAGCCTCACAAGGAGTAGGCAATTTAGCAGATCGGTCATCTACTACAGGGGTTTCTAACCTTGTCTTCACAAAGGCATTGGGTTTGGTATCCTTTTCTTGTTCTTTCTTAGCTTTAAGGAACCAACAGTTAGTTGTAACATGACCAGATTTCTTGCAATAATTGCAAACTAGACCACTTTTGTCACTGTCAGCTTTCACACTTTGAGCAGACCTTTGACTGGATTTCTGAGCACCATCACCAGATTTGTCTTTGTCTTTGGGTGAGGAATCTTGGGTATCACCGTTACCTTTCTTCTGAAATTTGGACCATCTATTGTTACTGCTAGACTGAAATTTGGACTTATGTGTGAGAACATATTCGTCTGCAAACTTGGCAGCTGATTGCAAATTCAGTGCTTGCTTCTCATTAAGGTAGGTCTTAATATCATCCTTGACACAGTTCTTGAATTCTTCAACTAACACCATCTCTTTTAGTGAGTTGAAATCATCCTTGACCTCCATAGTAGTACACCAGCGCTCAAAGCAAACCTTCTTCTCATTAGCAAATTCCACATAAGTCTGATTGTCAGATTTCTTCAGACCTCTGAATTTCTGTCGGTAAGCCTCTGGAACCAACTCATAAGCTGTCAAAATAACCTTCTTGACAGTCTCATAATCAGAGGAATCATCTGCAGACAAAGCCGAATAGGCTTGTTGAGCTTTACCCTTGAGGACAGTTTGCAACATCAGAGGCCAGTGTTCCTTTGGCCACTGACAACTCTTAGCTACCTTCTCGGAAGCACTGGAAATACTTATCAACCTCCTTTTCTGAGAATGGAGGCACCAGCTTTACCTCCTGGCTAGCCCCGAAATTTGTTTTTTTAGGCTTGCAGTTTGATTCTTAGTAGCTCCATTTGGAGCCTTTCTTCTCTATCTAATTTTTCTAAATTGAAATCTCTCTGTCTCTGTCTCTCTCTTTCTGCTCTTTCCTCTTGCTAATTTTTCTAACTCAAACTGCCTTTGTTTTTCTTTTCTTCAATTTCTAGCATTTTTAATTTAAGTTCCAATTCTACATTTGGATTTTCCACGGAAACTGTTCCAGATCTCCTGGTGCAAACACATTTTTCATCAATGTAATATTCAACAATCTCTCTAGCCAGTCTTGCTTTTCGATGGCTGGTTTTACATCTGTCAGCTCTAACTGTCTGCATATTTCTAGCAGTTCTGTCTTTTTAAAAGACTTCAAAACCTCTACGGTTGGTGATGCCAAGAAATCATCCATTGCTGTTGATCTGCCAATATATATCTAGGAAAATTCAAAAAACAATTTCACTATTTGAAATTTTAGATTTTCAATAAATGACTCGCACAATGGTCTATCCCAGACCCGAGCCCCCAATTTGTTATGGCCCCAATTTGTTATGGCGTCACGGACAGCAAGGGATGACAGACAAAATTCTTAAACTTCAACAGATTTAATTAAACAAACAGAACTAATCTACTCTCTACCCTACTGACCAAGATTGAAATCAAATAAAAAATGAGATATTTACATTTCCTTTGTAATGGAGATGGGCTGCTATGTTGCAATGTCGTAGGACAGGAAAATGCTCCAACACAGGCAAAAATCCACAAAAAGCTTCATAGGTCTTGAAAAGAGTGACAGGTCTGGTCAAATGTATCCTTCCAAAATTTTTCCTTGCAATTTCTCCTACTACTTTTCACTCTCTCAATTTTTCTCCTTATATACTCTTTTCCAGCCCCCTCTGAGGCATGCCCGGGACATGCCCAAACCTAGCTTTAGATTTGGCTTAACAAAAAAAAAAAGTCAATACTGCCATCTAGTGACTTTTTACCGCATTACACATGTTACACTTGTTCTGACCACAAACGTTTTCATCACAGGTTCTTAAGAGGTCTGCCTGTGAGCACAGTGTCCTTGTCAGATGAGCTGAAAAGTTCAGTTGGCATGAATCCCCTTTCAAAAGGAATCAGCTATATCATCAGCACCAAGGTGAGTGAATCTGGTGAAATGGATCTGACTACTACAATTTTGAAAATTTTGTACATTTTTTTTTTTTTATTTTGGTTTTTAAAAAAGTGTTAATGAACATTAATGCAATGAAAAAAATGTTTGAAATCCACTGGTGCCAGCTCTCAAATGGTCTTCATCTCACATTTCTGTCTGCTACTGAGGCTGAAAGATAAAGGTTTTAGAGAATGTTGACAATCCTGTCAATGTTTTCTGAAGACTCTCAGGTGTCAGCCGGTTGTTTTAAAACAATGCGTTACATTTTAGAATGCATTTTCTGGAGGATGCCTTTGGTCTTAATGGGTTAAAACTATAATGTGTAGCTATGGGTTCTCAAAATGGCCTATTTATGTAAGGGATTAATGTCACTTTACTATTTAATGTGGAGAACAAAAGCTAGTGAGGCACCACCCAGCAGTTAAGCACTTGGAGCACTGCATGCACTGTACTGGTGGTAACATAATATTGGTGAGTGCGATGCGTGTCTACATTGAATACACGGCATTGCGTTGAATTTTGACAAGTGACGTTGAATGGATATAAGACTGTGCTGACAAGCCCAGTTTGACATCAAAGTGGGCCAGCACTCCGCATAGGCCCTCAACTGCCCCACAGTGTAACTGCATTGCCTACAAAACCAGCGGTTATGTCGCTGGGCATGTATCACGAAGAACAAGGGAGATCCCCCCGTGAACACAACCCAAATAGCTCATGCAGAACCCATTTTTTTCAAGGAGGGTAAGATGCTGTGGTTTGTTTGCTGCACTTTGACTTTGGTTGTTTATTCTCTGTAATCTGTAGGCAGGTCCAGGCCCTCAGGTAGTGGATGACCCCAGCCTTCACCTGCTCGGGTCTGATGGGCTGCCTAAGGAGAGTTCCTGAGCCAAGCTTTGTCTCTGTAAAATAAAACTGCACTGTCCATAAGTATTTGGATGGTGGCAGTGTATAGAAATGTCTGCAGTTCATACATAGCTTACACATTGTGGCTGAAAATATCTGCCACTTGAAGCTGAAGGTCCCTGAATAACCTCATAGCTTTCAAATCAAATTTTTTTAGGGCGGAGCTAAAAAGCTGGTTTGTCACCTACCAAGTACTTATACGCTACACTGTAAATACCTTAGAAATGTCCCCAGACGGGTCAGGAAAAAGTCATTTTTTTAAGTGAAGGGTAAAGCAGACAAATGAAATATGCTTTCATTTGTCCAGCTACTAAGCAAAAAGAAACCTTTTATATATTCTTGTGTGGCATGTCCAGTTGTACTTAAGAACTGCTGTTTGTATTCTTTCTTGTGAATTTTACAAAATGGTCGTCGAGATCTTGTAATATTTTCTAAATTTTGACAAATTTTCATAACATTTTTTCCTGGCCAATTATGTATTAATATTTTCAATTAAATTTCAATAAATTCAGTTATTCAATTGAAGAAAGCTCTCGTTCCATTTCTTTTGTGTCACTTCTCTCTGCAAGAATAGACTCAGAGATAAATGTTTAGCGAAGGACAGCTAATGGCACAGTGGGTAGCACTGTCATAAGTTTGAATCTAGACTGGGTACTACCAGTGAGGAATTTACATATTCTCCCTAACCAGAAATAAATGGGATGGATCTTGGATGTTTGCATGGATTTTCTGCAAATATTCTGGTTTCTTCCCACAGTCTGAAGACATGTATGCCAGTCTACTTGTAGCCTCTGACTTTCCTGTAGCTCTGTGATAAAATTGTCTGTGTCATGCCAGATAAGGCACTGACAGTCTGTGATTGCTGCGGTGGATTGGCAGACAGTCCAGGGTATGTTCCTGCTTCCTGGTAATTGTAAACTGGCATTGGCTCCTGCATCCCCCCTCCCCCCACCCTGGCCAGGAATAAGCAAAGGAATCTAATCTGTACAGCTTGTATTAATGTTCACAGTGGGGACCATATATACATGCTCCTTCGGGGATCATTGCCCTTTTTGTTGGATACCTGTTTGTCATGAAGTAAAGACAAGAAATAAGATTCATAAATTGCGCCTATTTGGGTGTAACACCATGGAGACTTGTGGATCGGAAGTTGCTTGAGGCAAATAATCATTTCACTTATTCTGCTGCCCCGAGAAAAAAGATGTTCTCGTAAATGCCATATTTCTGTTGGAATTACAACGAAAGAGGAAATTGATACAAATCTATTTACCTCTATGCAATTCTGCGGAGCAACCTTTATTTCGCCGTTTTATGCTGGCAATTCGAAAAATTTCTCCACGTGTAAGGTGTGCCATCTCGATGCAGTAGCCTATAATGATAACAGGTTCAGAGAATTGGTCTATTGTCGTGGGCTACGGGGCCCAGCCTTCGCTGGGAATTTCTGAAAATGTGCATGACTTCCGGAAGTGCTCGACGCGAGAGGCAAGGCGGAGTTTCTATAAATCTTGCAGAGCTTCATCTTGCCTCTCAAATGAAGGCATCACAAAAGTAGAGGCTAATCGGATGTGACAAGGCATTGGGGTACAAGTCGAACGTAAATAATAATCTTGTTACAGTGACCGACAAGAGCGTACAATGGGGAAGATTGAGTGGGCTATGTGGGCAAATGAACAAGCTCTGGCGGCTGGACTGAGTGAGTGGAAACATTTTGGTTAAATAAGCAGTTATAACTGTCTTTACAAAAACTTTGGGCGAAAAGCAAAGCTCAGCTATTTAGTTGTAGCTATTCAATTTTATACCATGTGATGTAGTTAAAATGTTTATGTGTATTGTTATCTACCTTTGTAAGATAGTTTTCCAAGAGCAAGTTTAGACACCATTAGAATCATAAAACTGAAAAAATCATGAAGTGATGCCAGCTACTAAGTTATTATTCGTGCCACTTTTTAAACTTTTATGAAGTGTCAAGCGGTAACTCATGCCTTTGTCGTTTCACCATTTAGGCTTACTGTAAAAAATATCACTAATCGTTGGTTATAGGAAGCGCGGCGATCACTCTTTGGCTCACTTCTCTGTTTCAGTTCTCCTCGTAGGCGGCATTGTGGGGGTTGCTGGCCAGTTCAGGGACTGGGAATTTGCTGCTTATGGAGTGTATCCTTTTGTATTAAAGATTCATCTGCAGTTACAAACCCACGACACAACTGAACTGCGGGTTTTATATTATTTCAGGTTAAAGTAATATAGGCCACTCGATAGATATTACTGGCCATATCTGACTATTTATATATGTATTTAAACTTTCCGTTATATCAAAGGAATATCATTCACGAATTTTCATAAAAAATAACTGAACAGATGAATTCGTCAGGGGTGTCAATGTGCATTACGGACAGGACACTTTTGTCGCTTTATATAAATATCAAATAATTACCACTAAAACTTGTATTGAACAATATTATGGATACATTGGCTTTGTGAGAGAGATGGCTTCATATCTTTTCATATGAAATATTCCATTTTAATTTCAAATATCAAGACTTTCAGCCTCATATCTATACGCATGTACAAAATTGTTATACAACGTAAATGCACGCATCTGACTCCAATGCCTAGCATGACTAACTTGAAAAATGTAAATCTATACAAAATTCCATAGGCCTATGTTGATGCCTGTCACAGTCATGAAATTGACAACGAAGCATTATTGCCATGAGTGCAATGATCCATGAAGCCAAAATAAATTTTTCAGAAACTTTTGGATGTCAACTAACATATCCACCAGGTATTTCATGGAAATTCTGAAAAAAAAAAAAAAAAAAAAATTCTGGAGCCATGTCGCAAATACCACAGAATGCCATAGCTTGCGAACCTGTTTTGCAAGCTGTCAGCAAGAAATACTCAATGTTTGCATCTTCAGGTAGGCCTCATTTACAAGGTAACTTGCACTGAACTTGATTGAAGTCTATTTAACTCTAGCCATTCTACATAGCTATCACTTACGTCATGGAAAAGTGTCAAATCTTAATTTTGACTTTAAATACTCCATACAGTACATTATTCATATTTATTTATCTCAAAAAATGATCAAAGGACTATAACCTGGCCTTGTCTGCTTGTGCTATAAATTCTGTGAAACATAAAAATTTGACTTATGGTTAAAAGTGCTCGTACATTCATGTCCCAGTCTTGTTACAAATAAATATTAAATAAAAATATAAAAATGTTCCATAACTAGCACATAGTGCTGCTGGGGTTTTTGTGTGTCTTCTGGAGTACCCTCGAGGAAAGAGGAACAGAGGCACCAGTGTGGAAAGGACGTGAGTGCCATCCAATACTGTGGTCTACTAGACATGTTTTTTCTGTGTTTTTGTATAGGATGATGATTTATCTATTGATAAATGGCAAAAAACATATAAAGCATTGTATTTAATTCATGATTTATAAGTTTTCCTTTTTGCAATTAAAATGTGTGTAAATTGTCATGCATAAGTAAAGTTTGATTAATTGATATACCACTAGAGCACATAGCAAGTGAATTAAAAAGATTTTAGTTTCCTTAGAATGTTCTATTCACCTGCCGTATTATATGAATGGAATGTAGCTCACTGGTGAAAACTTATCTTCAGGGGCCAGTACTGCCTGACTGTTTGTGTGAGGGCATTTGGCCCACTCACCAGAAACTACTACGTTAGAGCTTTTCTCCATGCTGCGTAAGTCTTTGTTTAATACTTCATGCAGGCTCTAATAATTTGCTTCAATCTGCTTGATCTCTGTCTTGTGTGGTAATGAGTGGTAGATCATATCCTTCGTTGTTTCACTCTGACTTAATGTCTCTTCAACTTCCTCATTCATGTACTTGTGAAAACTTCCTTGTCCAGTTCACTTGCAAACTTCCTCCACGCCCCTGTCAAAATAACCATGTGTATTTCATAACTTCTTAATCTCGTGTATCATTATCCTGATTCTTAGAATTTTATTCATGATGGTGGATGATTGTTTATTTGCCAGTTGTCATACAAATGAGGCACAAAATGAAGGTTGAAGAAATGGTCAACAAAGTGCTCTCTGTTTTGAAATCAACTTTTTTTTCCATCCAAACAGGAGCACTTGCCCTCTTTTGAAAAGGTTTTAGCCCACACTCCTACATGTGAAAGCGGCTTATAGTTACTGTGGGCCTTAATTATAAACATTTGTGCGGATTTCATACATAAATAATACATACACACAAAAAAATAAAAATAAAATTTTGTGGAAAATAACCTAATTTATAAACCTATGGTTAAAATAAACTGCATGGAATTTTCATTTATTTAATCACGATGGACTTGGAATTTATTGACATTGTGCATAATCTTAATAATTTCCCTTTTTTTAATGTCAAGTTTGTTTTTATAAATCAGAAATCTGCAAAGAAAGTGAGGTACATATCTTTTTTTGCCTACGCACCGTTTATAAATGAAGCCCTATGTGATTCATTAGTACCTACTTGTTGTGTAGTTCTGTTGTTGCTCATGAATATTTTCAATAAACAAAACCACAATGCTTATAATGTTATATGTAAAGGGTTGAGAGAGCATGAAATAATCAGGCTCATTTTGCTGTCTACAATAAGCATGTGTAACCATTGCCGCTTGTTAGCAATAGTTACCTAAAGAGAATGCAGTAATTTATTTTTACTATTTGCTGATTCATAGTGGATTTATTTTCAGGTTGTTTCCAGTTATTTATAATATTTGTGTGTGTGTGTGTGTGTGTTTGTGTTTGTGTTTCATTTTGTCCCCAGTATCTGTGTTCCTGGTGGCTTTATTCTGCCTACTGTACTTGGCTGTGTCTGTCTGGCAATAGCCAGCATCATCTATTTAGCAGTGAGTAGCAACAATCTTTCATTCTTTTATTCATTTAACCAATGATATCTTGCCATTGATTGTCTCACTTGTCCTTGAATTGAGCTGACAACAACAGTGTTTACGATAAGAAGGAACAGAGGTCAAATAACAGTTGATCTTTGCTAATTTTTATGCTGCATTATGTACCATTAATATCTTATCATGGAAATGAGCTTTGTCTCAGTTACCAAAAACTTCTCTAATTGGATACCAGGCGGCTATCCGAGGTGAACAATGGATGCCAATTTTGCCGAAGAAAGACACGGGGAAACCAGTGGGAGGAGGCATCGAAGAGCCCCCCCAGAACCCCCCGCCCCGCCCGCCAGCAGAGGTGCGCAGGAAGCGACTGGAGGATATCGAGGGGGCTGCGTATGTCAACCCCATCCCAGTCGATGCCAATGAAATATAGGCCAACATTGCAAGCCTTCCCGGCTCAACCCTTTCAGGCTTATGGCAGCTCAGTGTCAAGCGCGAATGGAGGATCCCTGGATTTTTTTTATTTGGCCAATAATGGACGCTGTGCAGTATAAATTAGAAGGTAAAGAAATTACTGCTTGTCCATTTCATAATTAATTATACTTGTAAATGTGTGCCTTCTTTTTTTTTTAACAAGAACTTATCTCCAGTCTTCCCTTTTCTTTGAATTTCCATCAAGGCTTTTCATAAGATGGGAATTTAGGTTATCAATGGGAATTTTTTACTTTGACCTATTTCATGGGGAAAACCATCGTTGGCCAATTTGTCTTGTTTACATGGGTCAAAGTCAAAGTCAAAAAAAAAAAAAGACTTTCAGTTTTATGTTTTGTAGAAGTCTGAAGTCTGTTTCCAGATTTTAAAAAAATATATATTTTGGGGAAGTAGAATTCGATACTGTGGACATAGTTTGTAAGCTTAATATGTCCATTAAAAAGTGTATAATGTTGGATCTTTCGTATATATATATTCATGAAGTACGTTTCCATGCTTCAAAATGGATTGATCATCTTGGATACACATTGTGAAGTACGCGTCAGGCAGGCAGTAAAGGATGCAAGAAAGACTAGGAAGAAATTAATGCGGGTAAAAATGAAATTTGAGACCGGACAACAATCTTACTAGCTCTTGTCTGATCTGTTTGCCAGAGATATTACTGATAGGAGATCGTGTGTACTGTATTTATGACTTTTTGTATGGTTTCTTTATACATATGATGTTATATGTAAATCGTGAATCCAGGAATACATGGATAGACTTACTTATTTCTGCCTCACCATTTTGTAAGGATTAGGACCAAAATAGGGAGAGGCCAGTCAACAAAGAAATTAATTGTGAAATTGTGTTTCATTTACGAGCTGAGGTTGTATGACCCACAAAGATTGTAAGCTTCCTCCTTTGAGCCTAGTGCATTATTTCCTGGTATTATTTGGTCTTTTCCTGGTGTAGTGGGCTTGGCAAGGTTATGATGAATATCACGATGTTTGTGCAAGCAGGAACAAACAGTAGATTTTTGTTACTTTATCAGAGGTAGTATTCCTGCCATTCCATGAAAGATTGCTGTCACTGAAGATGGATGAGGTCCTGATTGATATGGATTAATGGCAACAGTTACTGTCTCTGCAGGTCACAAATCATACAAAGACATATGAAGTATTTTTCTCTTCTCTGTGGTATACATTTTTAGAATTGTTTTTATACTTTTTTTTATTATAATGTCAAACATAAATGCTCAAATGCTTCATTCTATGATGATACACAATTGAAATATTATATATAAAACAAAAAATAAGCAGCCGGGAAAGTAATCAGTCAAGACAAAGGTAACCAATGTCAAAATGCTCAGGAAAGACACACTGAAACGTTTACATTTTTTAACTGATTTTAGGGCATTCCACAGCAGTAGGACGTTTTTGCTCTGGACATGCAAATTCTGTTCTCTGTAGTGTATTGGTGATGCATCAGGGGTCACTTTTCCCTTTGAACCACGTATATGGAACAGCAGTGATGAGGCATTGAGGTGTTGAAAATGCTTCCTTGCAGAAGAGGTGATAAGCAGCAATTATGTTTTGTGTTGGGGCAAGTGTATGGCCAGAATAGTAAAAACCTGGTCTATACATGTACCAAAAAATGTATCCTGTGAAATACAATAATCTGTAAATGAGCAAAAAAAACAGAATTGTTTTATATTATTTGCCTAATTATAATGCACAACAATAATGATGATGACATACAAATGAAGACCACAATGGAAAAATGATCAGTCACATTTCCACGTTGTGGAGAAATGATGAATTACAAATTGAAAGTGATCTTCAAAACAAAGCACTGAGAAAATATGCAAAAAATATAAAATGTATAAAATATTATTATTATACATAATATTATTATAATATATAAAATATACAAAAATGCTAAATTTGGACTCTGATCGTTTTTCCTTTGTGGTCTTCAAATTATTTAAGCGAAGTTAACATCAACTAATTTTACTTATCTGTAACAATGCACAATGTTATCCTATAGTATCAGTGCAAGCCAGGTGAAGCCTGGATTATGATCTCAGAGCTATGCAATGCTACTGCTGTGCAACACAGTCTTGTCCAGTTCAAGGCTATCTAAAATCTTTTTTTATTGTGCATTTTCTCAATAATTGTCTTTAATTCATTTGTATTGCCACTATTCTGTCATGCCTTGTGCTGCAAGTTCTGTGTTGTGACCCGACCATTTGCTAAGCCCAGAAACGATTATTGTGAAATTAAATAAATAAGAGTGTTTTTTAAATTCTAGAAATTGGGTGTTTCCTTGATTTTTTTATTTTACTGCCGCATTGAATGACACAACTACAGCCAAGTATGAATGTGTAATTCATATTTGGTCAGTTATGGACACAGATAAAACTTTGTGTAATGGGGAAATGGGCTACAGTGGGGAAATTAGCTTTTCTTTTGGCATAAAATGATAAATAAGCTGCAATACCACCAGTAACCACTGCAGTTAGCTACTGGGGAGTGTTAATTGCTAATGCCTTGATCTCAACCAATGGGCTTCTCATCAAGATGTATATAGCACTGGAGACAGCTTCTGCTGACAGGTCTGTGGAGTCCTACTGGAACGACTCTGTGGTGCAAGGCAACCATTCGTGGAGGTTTCATTTTTGTTGATGGGTTGTTTTTTTGTTGGAACCACAGCATGTGCATTAGAGTTATTTATTTATTTATTTATTTTACTCAAGCAGATATGAACTGGTTCCTAGTCAAGAAAAGGATTGTCAGTAGAAGTTACAGTGAAATCTTCATTTTTGCCGCTCACAAAAAAGCAGGATCTGGAAAGTTCAGTCCAAAGTCATTCTTGAGATTGGAATTACAGGCAGATGTAGAATGATTCCGCTGCATTGAATTCACTGTGGTTTGTAAGCAACTGGAGCAATGTTAATTCCTGGTCGCCCTTTCTCAACCAGCAGTGAATAGAGATCTTAACAACTCAGATATAAATAGAACTGAAGACAGATGCCACTGAGTCCTATGGGAGCTGCTCAGCGGCAGAACAAGCCAGGTCATTTAGGCTGCCTGTTTTGACTGTGGAGCATTTTTGGCACCAGGGCTTGTGTATTGGAGGTGATGAATTGGAATAAAATTTTTATTGGAATCTTAATATCTGCCACTCAGGAAAAAATGTCCCTGGATGGAAGTTAGTACAGTTAAAATACATTTTAGAATTGAAGTGTGGTCACATGTAGAATAAGTTTGCAACCGCAATATCAAAATTTTGAATGGATCGGGAAGTTTGCTTCTTGGCACCAAAGGCTATGTAATCACAATACTGCCGGTAACCACAGGAATTTGTTAGCTTATGTGAGAATGCCCATCCACGGTCCCTGGCCAGGCCATGCCCCCCTGATGTTAACATACTACATACACCCGAATTCTCGTAAACAGGCAGCCTTTTTCAATCCTCTCCACTTTTCCTTGACCTCACTTGAAGACATCTGATGTGCCAAGGGAAAGTTGCAGGGAGATTTTGAAGTTACCTTGAGACGTTTGAGAAAATTGATGCCGATTGATGTTGGGTGCATTCAGATTGGGGACTTGAGTCTTGCTCCTCCTGCTGATGATGCGAAAAATACACCTTTCTGACAAGCGGGTGCTCGTTTTGTGAGCCAAGTAATCCAAATCGAGCATCCGCAGGTCGCAACTGATCCAGCTGGAAAGCTGTTATGAATGACGTATTCAATTGATGCAGCTACAAAGGATTGTGGTCCCTAATCTTTGATTCCTTTCTTTCAAATGTTTGCCTGTGTTTCCTTGCTGGAAGGAAGAAATAAAACAGGTTATTGCCTCCCTTCCTTCATGAAAATCATTTAGACTTTCTTTGTCATGGCTATCAGAGAAGTACCTCCATTTCATGTCCATTATCAAGGAGGGTTTCTTGCTCTCTGGAGAATTCAGATGCACCCAGACATTGGCTGCTTCCCAAAGCCAAGGCTGCTGCCGAAGAAGGACGGATCATTGGTATACTACAGTTCGTAGGCCACGAAGGCATGGTATGAACGCTTCTCATTTGAAATGGTAACTCAATGGTCTCAGGTGTCATACACATAGAAATGCAAATCCAGGGTTTTATTTTACATATCATCATGACTTCATTTTTAATAAGAAATTCCACAGGAGCTGCTACAATTGCGATTTCCACCGCTTTAATAATGGACACCTAGTTTCTGAATCTGCACAGGATGCAAACACATTTTGCCCTGTGCCCGGTGAAGTAGTTTTATCACCCCAATATCACCTTTCCCATCGTTCTAATGCGGTAAAATTACTCGAACAAAGGATTTAATTACTCATTAAATATTATTAATACAGAAGGATTGAACTTGTATTATTTTACCCCAGTAATAGGGCTAAATAATAAAAATTCACACTGAAGGCATTCATATATTGGCCTGTTTTGTACTCTTTGACCAACAGGTGGTTTAGTGAGCAAATGAGGCGTTACCAAATGCATCCTTTTATGAACCAATTACTTGGAAAGTTTCACGGCTTCATGAAGCCTCATCCGCTACTGATGAGTCCTGACATTTGGATTCAGTGCTGGATTCAGCCACGGATGTATAATTAGAACATTAAATTCAACTTTGGAAAAGCCGCCAGCGCGAAAAAAATATTCTTAAATAGTCCTAACTCGCAATCCTTATTTTTATGATGTCACTTCCAGGTTACCTGTACTAGTTCCGCCCCAGACATCCAATCAGAAAGTTTATAGAATTATGATGTTGTGTTGTGGCTGAAGCAGAGGTGTCTGAGGTTTGCCACTTATTGAAGAGTGGGGGTTGTGTATTCTCTCGTCCCGGGACGATGTCGAGTCGTGCTCTGCGTAGACTGAAAGGGGGACAGCGAGGACAGGAGGCCCTCGATCTTGGATATTTGCAGACAGACATTAGCGATCAGGCAACGAACGTGGAGGAAGAAAAAACAGGAAGAAGATATTTTGGAGCCACCTAAGAAAAACAGCAGTCGGAGAGCTAAGAAAAATAAGTCGCAGAAAAACCTCAGCAATATATACGAGCTGGTAAAGTAACTAAATAACTAGGTAGCTAGCTAGATGGCCTGTGCATGCTGTTATTCATCAAATGACATCGTGTAGATTTTTAACCTGTGTTTGTTGGTTTGATGACCTGCTTAAGTTATATTGACTGACGGTCAGTTAAAGCTGTTAATAATGTTCGCATCCAACTTGTTCCGGTAACTTGCGGCTTGGTAACTTACAGGCAAATAGTGACGGCATTGATCTTCTGTGATCGATAATCTTCGTTAGGCTAACATCCGTCAGTTCGCCAGCTCATCTATTCTTGTCGCGCGTTTCAATTGGTAAGGTAACTGTCAGACGCTTCCATCTGTTTTGGCTGGTTTGAAAAAAAAAAAAATCTCTACATCTGTTCGAGGGGCAGCAGATATCTTGTTCTCATGGTCTGTTTGCCATGTCCATATGGTCACTGTGTTCTTCAGATATGTGATGTTGAAAATGACGCAGAGAAACAACCTGCTGATGAAGAAGCGACCGCCAGCTCAGGGCACCTGAGCGGTGAGGAAAGCAAGGACAAGGGCGAAAGTAAGGATGCGGAGAAAGAAACGGTGAGAGGAGATTCTGTCGTCAGTGATTCGGAAATATACATTCTGCGAATACAATTGAAAAACTTTCTAATTGCATAAAGACGTTATCTTTGCCGTACTTGTACCATTCGTCAAATCTTCATTGTGAGGCATTCATATATTTGGGGATGCACTGTGGAATAGTGAAAGCGATGCTGTTTTTGTTTTCAGCTGGTCTGTGCGTGTTTCATCAGGGCAAACTTCAGTAAGACTGCTCTGAAACCACGATACAACTGCTTTGACCAATGTTCTCAGTATTTAGCAGTTTGGTTTTTTTTTTTTTTTTTTTGCCTGTCTGGTTGTCTGTCTGTGGTTCTGTTTGTGGACGATTCTTATGAACACGATAGGATCGCAACCTTTTAATATGCCAACACGAAACTTTTCACAGGTGAGTAGTTGGGATAAAAAGGAAGGCTGAGTTTGAATATTAGTGAGGTCTGAACAGTGTGTGGTCTGAGTACACACTCACTGAATGGGTTGTTATGGGTACTGTACTGAAAAACACACTGTTTTCAGTAGCAGTATTTTCGGCAGTATTACCTGCATTATCATTGTAGCGGCTGGTGCGATCCCAGATGGTCTTTAGTTATCATTGTATTTAATCTTCTGTTGAAATCTCCGTTTTCCCTTGATTGAATGTCTCTAGTTAATACTATGCTTTTAGTTATGCCTATTTTTTTTTTTTTTTTGCCATTTTTTTGTTGGCTAGTGTAACATGGAGAGCAAAGTAAATAAAAAGAAGAAAAAGAAGAAGAAGAAGGCATCAGCTGGAGAAACTCAGGTGAGTGAGTGTGGCTCTCTTGCTCTTAAACTGCTTTCACACCGGACGCGAAACGAATTTTCGCACGACAGAGTACATTCAAAGTTAATGCAAAGAATTTTGCGTCTTTGCATTGACTTTGAATGTAATCTGTCGTGCGAAAAATTAGTTTCGCGTCCAGTGTGAAAGCGGCTTTAAAGCTGGCCTTCACTTTGGAGTGGTAGAGGTTTATTGGAATAGTCTGCCAGTGTCTGTGCGCGCGTGCATGTGTGTGTGTGCACACATGTGCAAGGCAGAGCTGATCAACTCAGATCTACCCTCCAGTGCATTTTCATTCAGCCCTAATTTGGTAGGTTTGAGCCAGCTCAATGAGATCTCCTTTGGTTGAGTTTAGTGTGTTTAGTCAAGTTTGAAGGGAAATCCCTCTGGAAGGCAGATAGGATTCAGCAATCGTTCTGTAAGGCCTTGCTGGTCTAGACTTGGAGGAAGGCCTGCTTTAGCTATTAGTGTGGAGTTCCCATCTCAATGAACAGTTTTATTTACAGCTGGAAGAGGCTGCTGGAGATGATATTGATGCTCTGCTTGAAACCATTGAGAAGACCAATGGCCTTTCCCATCAGAGGGAGAGCTGTGGTAGCACTAGCACCAGATATGTCCTCTATGTGGAGCACAGGTGAGTGTCTGTCAGTCTGATGGTAAAGGAAACATGCAGGTAATGCATGTGCTGAATGAACTGATAAAGGGTCGGTCAACATATGATCCTGTAATAGTGGTCATTTTGATGCATCGCAGCGGGGTGCTGCACAGGAGTATTTGAGTTTTCTAACTTCAAGTTAATTGAGGCAACTGATCTTACATATTTGCTCAGCTTGCGGCACATAGTGAGACTGTTTGGATAGTGGGAATGGTGATTGAGTAGACTGTTTTTTTTTTTTTTTTTTTCAACATGTATGTTTTCCTCTTTCCTCTTATTTACAGGAACCTGAACCCTGAGACAGAGTTGAAAAGATATTTTGGAGCTCGTGCTGTTTTGGGAGACCAGAGGTAGGTTCAGTAACTCTTGAGTTGTGCTGAATTACTTTTGTATTGTGGGCTGTGGCTTTTGACCGAAGTCTTGGGGGCTTGGTTCTCTTTCTGCTTTGTTCCTCAGGCCGAGGCAAAGGCAGAGGCATTTTCACCGCAGCACGTGGATGACTGTGCCCAAAGATACCTGGCCACGCTTCAGCAGGCCTGGTGAGCAGTACTGTGAACCTGCAGCAAATCACATTACTCATTGAGACTTGAAGTCCCCTATAGGGACACTCATGCATATTACGAGAGGTTTGGTTATTCACAGGTGGAGACAGAGCTCCAAACTAGGATTTATCCTCGGAGAACATGTGCTGCTTAATGGAGAGGCTGAGGAGCACTGTAATGCATCCTAATGTGTAGATGTGCTTGCGGATATCCTTTCTCTCTTGGCGGCAATCCTCCCTTCTCAGCATCAAATCCTTATAGAATGGGAGCTCTGTGGAGACCCATAGTTCAGGGCATATTAATAAGTATCAAGTGCACGTGAAAGTTTGCTTCAAGCTCAGTTATTGAAAAGTACTGTCAGTTTCTTGAGTGTTGCGACAGAAGGTGCTTTTTGGCCTCCCATTTTGCTGGTACCCTGGTGCTTTTGAGAGAGCCCTGTGCATGTTTTCCCCATTCATTTACAGTTGTGACTGTTATTGCCTACGTAATTCTGTGTGTACATAATGTGCATAACGTGTGATGTACGTAGCTTAGACCAGACGAGATTAATTAAATTGCGTGTATCTTCTTCTTGAACTGTGTTCTGGAGTAATCATTGAATTGCGAATATTAAATATATGCATACATGTTTCTGTGTTATTGTTGTATTTGGTCAAAATACATGCTGGAGCTCTGTGCAAGTTTGGTTGCTCAGACACCTTCCTTCTTTGGTTTTAATGGAGTCATTGTCAAATGTTCTGTCCAATGGGGCATTGTGCACTGTGTGAACAGCTATAGGCACATGGCATTCTGGAGTCACTCACACTCTTGTTGTTCATTGTGACCCATTGGGCTGAATGTAGTGTGGTGATCCCTTAAAAATAGATTTGTCTTTGATAGTGGAATATAATGGAGTAGGGAGTGTCGATTTAATTTGAAGATTGAGAACTATCAAGCACGTTTGGATCTTTTTGCTGTGGCATAATTGAATTTTCAGCAGACTTTAGTCTACAAAGTGCTACTAGCATATCCTTCCAAGACCTTGTTATTTATTTTAGTTTCCGGTTGGGGGGTGGGTAGTTTATGTTCTCAGTCTCAAGAAACATAATCTTTATGATACCTACTCTACACTATACTGGACGTTCAAGAAAATGACATCAGAGTTTGAAAATATTGTATTGATTGTCATCTGTAACTTGTGTATTAGTTGGGGGTGGTGAGGTTTGCATAAATCAGTACGGTCTTCAGTGGTGATTCCGTGATCTTGACAGGATTTGTCAGAATTGCTGTTGATACTGGGCACAGGAACCCATGGTAGGAGAATTTGCCTGGGCCTGTTGTAATTCCCTTGTACAGGGAAGAACAGAACCGGGCTTGTTGAAGCTCAGCTTCATTTATTGGAGGAGAGCTTTGAATTGTGAAGGCTATAGTTTTGCAGGGTTGTTGACGTTTACTTGGTCATCATAAACATGTCATTCGGGATTCACCGGTGTGATTTGAGATCATTAAAGGGACAGTTTGTCCCCAAAGTCAGAATTTTTCTCTCTCCTATAGTCCTGTTTGTCCATCTAGATTTTTTTTTGGTGGGAGTTGCTGAGTTTTGGAGATATTGACCTTAGATATGTCTACCTACTTCCTGAATATAATGGAACTGAACTGCATTTCTCTTGTGGAGCTCAAAGCACTAAAATATTTGAGAAATTTAAATGCAACATGTCTCTCCAGAAGTTAGGGGCCTGTCACTCAACATGATCCTCAGGCCATACTGTGAGCAGTTTAATATAGGAACTACTTTCTTTCAACCAAACATTCTACTGAGCTGTGTTCCTTCTACCGAATCACACCCACCAACCGCAGACATCTTTATGGTCGATATCTCCAAAACTCAGCGACTCACACCAAATAATGTAGAGGGATAAATGGCTCTGCAGGTAAGAGGAAAAAAAAAATGTATTTTTGATTTTCGTGTGAACTGTCCCAGTAAGCACAATTTCTGTAACACCTCCATTCCTGTTCTCTCAGGGATCTCCATGAGTCTGCTGGAGACCAAGGACGGCCTGCAGCATTTCGCCTTCGAGCACAACCGAGACTACCAGCAAGTCCAGTTCAAGTTCCTGGATGCGGTTGAGTCTATGGATCCAAACAACATTGTGGTTAGTAATATGATGGGCTGGGGAGAGGTGGAGCCTAGGCTGAACTGAGGAGGGGATGTTTGGGTAAAGGTTTAGATTTTGGCTTAAACATGTTTTCAGTTTAAGTGGCTTTTTGCTGCTGGTAGAAGCTGGTTGTGTGGTGAATGTCAGGCTGGGTAGTGACCGGTGAATGTGCTCTCCCCGTAAGGCTCTCCTGCAGATGAACCCCTACCACATTGACTCCCTCCTGCAGCTCTCGGATGTGTGCCGCATACAGGAGGATCAGGAAATGGCCAGGGATCTGATTGGTGAGTGAGAGGTTGTGGAGTCGGGGCCGACCAGCACTGTTGTGTTGGGCTGGTCCTAGTTCCCACTGACGTCAGTGCCTCGGTTGTCTCAATTCACTCCAATATTCTCAGATCACTCCATTCACTTCCAGGATTCTGCGTTCATTGGCAGACATGTTCACATGCAGGTGTTGGTTTTATTATTGAAAGAGTATTATGATTGTAGACATGCGCTTGTTTCCTGATTATTTTTCTTTGACACAAGTTGCCTTAATTCTTTTGTCCACTAGAGGAAGCTGGATTTATGTTGGGAATTTCTGTTTGGTTTTTATCGTGATTACATTGGCACAAAAAAATGTATATTTGTCTGTTTTATGAGATGCTAAGCTGTTATAATACATTGCTGTTGACTGTTGTAAAATGCAGGTTAACCTTATGATTGTGCATTTCAGAGAGAGCCTTGTACAGCTTCGAGTGTGCATTCCACCCTGTGTTCAGCCTGACGTCTGGGACCTGCCGATTGTGCTATAAGCGGCCGGAGAATAGGTGAGCTCAGCTTTCTCAGGCTTACTGTGTGGCTCTAAGAAGAGATACACGGCAATATCATTTTAACCCCTGTCTTTTGGAGGAACCGTTATTTTTATAAGCTGAATTCAAATATTCCGTATTGAATGCAAAATGCCATGTGCACTCTATATCTAATTCATTTCATATACACTTGGAAATATGTTTAATTTTGGCTAGAAATGGGGAGCTTTAACACCAAAACCCTTGAATGTAAGCATATTTGCTAAGTGTAATGTTTTTTTTTTTTTCCAGTTGAGGCACTAATCACCACCTGTTTACGCAGTATGACATTTAATGGCCGCATCGAGCCTTGTCCTTGTTCTCAGCATTATTTGTGCTTAATTTGACCCAGCGGGGAGACAACAGCACTTTGAGCTGGCTTCCCTTCCTATCTGTCAGCAAGCCCACACCTGCTTCGCTTCAGTCTTTTTTTGGCTGTACAGGGGTGCTACATTATGGCTTGGCTGCTGGCTTGTTTGGCATCACAGTTTATTCTTTATGTACATTATTTTAAATGTGAATGTTATTATTGTAGGTTGTATAGTATTATGGCCTTTTTCCATGCACATGTTCTGGCCTGGCTTTACATGGTTCGACTCTGCTGGGATTCGCATTTCCATTACAACAGGCCTGCCCTCTTGAAGGTGTCTTTAAGTGAAGATGCGCTTGTCTTGTATCAATGACATTTATAATCGCAGCAAGGTTCAACTAGGTGTGGCCAAAATAGTCAGTGGGAAAAACCCCATCTGTGTATCGAGGAAAATCGCAAATTTTGATTTAGTGGCTTGGTGTTACATTACAAATTTAAAATTTACTACCGTACCCGGTTCCCCAATCACGTTGCCGCACTTTACAACAGTACTTCACTTGTGAAGTTTTTTGCCTTCTTCCTCACAGCTGTGGAGCATGACTTACCGTCTTTGTGTAGCGGTGAAAAAAAATAAGTGCTCTCTATGAAGAAAACAACTGTGTTTGGTTTGTGACTTTTCAGGGCATTTTATCTGGCCCTCTACAAGCACATGATGTTCCTGGAAAAGAGAGGATGCCCCCGGACAGCGCTGGAGTACTGCAGGCTTATCCTGAGGTATGCTGGGAAAGATATGACTGCTGCTGAGTGACCATGGGTTGGGGAGGTAGTCTTGTATTAAAGAATACTGTCTAGTATATTGTAATTGTCTCATTCTAGAAATATACTGTAGATCTAGAAAGCTCCCTGCAGTAACAGTAACCTGCAGTAACACTTTACGAAAAGCCGCTCCCTTCACACAGTTTGAGTATCCACATGTTGCGTCGGTTGGCTATTCAGTACAATTAAAGTTACTTTGCTGATAATTTAGCCAAACTGCTTCAGAGTTTATTAGTCTGGGATCAATTCTCCCATGGAAATTGACTGAACCTGGTGGGGTGATTAGTCCTCTGGCATTTGACCCTTCCTAGTTACTTAGGACGAGTAGGCAGCCACACTGTAACTCCAGTCCTAAAGCGAGAGCCTTGATCCAGAGCGATGACTGGAGTGCTCCTATAGCTCCCAGAGGATACCCACGCAAACACCGGGCGAGCAACAGTGCTAACCATCGCACCTTCATGGCGCCCTTGCTAAACGGCCATCACTCACACTGATCTCAATGTGGCTACATTCAGGCTAGAAGCACTCATCTACTAAGTCCTGGTCAGACTCCTTGCCTCCTTCTGTTCTTCGTGTGCCCTTGCAGCCTTGACCCAGAGAACGACCCCCTGTGCATGCTGCTGCTGGTGGACTTCTTGTCCCTGCGGTCTCGAGAGTACGCTGCCCTCATCCGGCTCTACGAGGAGTGGGAGGTGAGAGGGGGCTGGGCTCCGGGTGTGACTGACGGTTCCTCCGGGTGCTGGAAATCTTTGAAAACGCTTTGAATTTTTAAGTGGTGTTTCAAGGTTTGAAAAGTGCTAGGATTTTGAATGAAGTGCTTGAAATTGTGATGATAATTGCATTACTTTCATATTAAATTGCTGTCAGAGTATTTTGGTAATTTTATGTAACTTACCTGAGCTGTAAGGTGCTGGAAAAGCTTGAAAATGCTTGAATTTGATTTTGGAAAAGGTGTAGGAGCCCTGACTTAGGGTGTGTCTTTGGATCCTACATGTCAGTGATTAATTTAAGGTGCCTTTTTAGATTCCTGGCTTGAGGCTCATCTGTCAGGAAGTTGTTTCAATCATTTCTCAAGTTCTTCAATTGCTTGTTTTTTTTCTGAATACCAGCACAGAATCCTCAGCTCTGTATATTTGTATACCTGTATTTTTATTGTTTCTTTTGGATCAATCAGCGGTTATCAAGCCTTTTTACCCCATGCGATAGCAATGCTGGTATTGTTTTCAGCGGATCTGTGTTTTCATGTATGCAGAATCCCTAGATGGAGAGTCACGACAGCTCAAGAATAGGTGCTATTTTGTTCCCATCACACAAAACCGAACCGTTTCGCACAATGGAGATAGTGGATTTTGGGAAAAATGGTAAACCAGCTAGCAATGGTTTCGACTTGCATTAGAGGGGAAAATGTTCGGACATGAGAAAAGAGAAAATGGATGGGGGGACTCATTTGCTCTGGGACCGTGCTTGATAACATGATAGAAACAAATGGCTTCGTGACCAGATCTTCTGGAACCCTCTTGTCCCTACTCTCTACCTAAACATTCTAATGTATGTGGGTGTGGCTGGTTATGAACAATTCTTGTGACCACGATAACATTGCAGCCTTTCAAGATGCAGTCACGAAACATTACTGAGAAGTTGGTGCAAAAAACAAAGGCTGAGTTTGAAGATGGGTGAGATCTGAGTTCGTACTAACTGAGCGCGTCATGAGGACTGCTATACTGAGAACAATATCAGCATTGCTGTTGTGGGTCGTATGACCCGTGATGTTCTCTAGTTTTCTTTCACTGATTTGGTAATTTGAAACTTGACTCGAAAACTTTAATTCTTCACAATATCTTGATGTCTTGTGATGCTTTACAATACTATTATTTTAAAATGAAAATCTTCAGATTGGTGTTTATATTGTGTAACTGTATACTTTTTAACTAAAGACGGTAAATAAAGATGCAGCTTCATGGCACAGAGAACTACCACGTTCACCTCTCCACACTGATATGGCGTACTGAAATCTCTCTCATTGTCCATCGTAAGGTGCATCGGAACTTGTCTCAGCTGCCCAACTTTGCGTTCTCGGTCGCGCTGGCCCACTACCACCTGAGCCTGCAGGATGACCTGGCCGAGGCGGAGAGCGCGCTCATGAAGCAGAAATCTGACCGGCTGCTCCAGAGCGCCCTCAGCATGTTCCCCAGTGGTGAGTCTGACCTCACAACACCGCCATTCCAAGTTCATCAACGGTTCATTGCAAATATGATCACAGTGTTCTTATGTGATCATTCTAATGCTGATCATCAGTGGGTTAGTGCTGCTGATCACCTTTGGTTTAGCGATGGCAGTTGTGCGCTGGAGCAAGGACAAAGAACGTCGGGAAAAATGAAACCTCAATCCAAACTCTTTAAATGTTTAAAGCAGGGCTGCGCCCTGTAAGCAGACCCCTCTGTGGCTGTCTGCAGGGGCATATTCTGCTCATCTGTTGAGAGAAGTGCAGTATTAAGGAGCCAACTTGTGACAAAACCTGTTATTGCCTTGTTTGTTAGCCAGTTGGCCATTTTTCTTTGGCTCATTAGAGGGGGAAATCTCAGGGGTTTTGGAACTTGAGGAGTCTTAGTGGTACACTGTGAACTCTGAGGGAGGTGCGTGTATTTTGGTTGCTGATGTAACTATACAAGGATGCGTTCAGGAATTTTAATTGCTAAGTCCAGAAATGCTGTCTGGGGAGATGGTAATTAAATCTGCAACCTTCTGCACAAATCAAATCTTCATCATCTGCTCAGTGGCTGGATGAAGCCTGATGTATGTAATGTTTGGCCGGAGAGTTGCACAGATCGTGTCCTTTGGTCATGTCCTGCCAGATGGCGCTGTTCTTCACTGTGGTCAGCTTGACCTCCAACAATAACGGTGTTCATTTGATTTTCATCTGTTTTAATAAATATTTTTTAACCTTGCGTTTGCTTTCAAATTGTCAATTTACTCCAGTACTATGGTTCATGAATGGAGCGTCTGAAATAAAATGGTCGTTAAAATTTTATCTGCCCCATGTTTTTTTTCGTGTTCCTGGTGGTACTCATTTAATGATGCGCATGAGAGAAAGGAAATAACCTGGCTTAAATGGAATGGCATTTCTAGGAAGGGCATGACTTTATGTTTTTGTGTTGGAAAAGCGATTCCGATGCTTCGTAACTGCACGACAAAGACCCTTCTGTTCTGTTCTTTGTTTTTCGAGTGAATTTTTAAGTGGACCGTCTTGTGCCTGGAGCGCACTCTCTTTGGTGTCACGTAGTCAGTTTGTGCCTTTGGCTTTAGTGGCAGTCCTCCGTCCTGCTCTTGGGTTTACTCTTAATGTCTGCATGGAAAGACCAGTGTTCTGCTGAAATGTGTACTGAGCTGATTCTCACTGGTGGAATGTAATTTGCCTATTGGCATTGAAGCAAACTGATGATATATTTCTTCTGAGTTGCGCTTTAGTTCTGTATTGTGTGTTGCCCATAAGAAAAGCCTTAAATTATTTAAAATCTATTGAATCCATGCTTGGAGTGAACACTCTTTGTCTAAAAATGAGGTCCACTGTAGTTATGTACAGTAGTTGTCATGTGGTATCATCAGAAAATCGGCTGGTTGGTTGGTCTTGGGGCAATTCCACATGAGAGTTGCTAAAACAGCAATTTTTAAAAAGTGTTTTATATTAGAAATATATAGGTTTTCATGTAGATGACTCATTACCAAATCTGACACTGAAAACCATTTTAAAATATCTTTGACGGTCTTCTCAAAATTTTTAGATTTGAATTTTGTAATTTTTTTAGCCCAGGACAAGGATCAAAGGTTATTTTTCCAAAGCTGACAACTCCTAAAAGATATTCAGCTATTTTCTAGTTTTTACTGTATTTTCATACATTGGTAGCCAAAGTATTTGAGACTGTAGTCATTGCAGGAAATTGAAACACACAATTCCAGTGGCTCATTGTGAAATTTGTCATTTTTTAACGTAGTTCTGTTACCGAAATTGCAGTATAGTTCTCTTCATCATCTTATTTCTGCATTTATTTTATTGTTATTAAGAATTCTCTTCCTTCTTATGTTTATACTGAATTTTAGACATTAATCTCTCTAATACTTAGCTTTAATCCTGGAAAATTTGTGGTAACGGAATTACGTGGTAATGGAATTACACCAGTAATGGAATTACAGAATTATTCTGAAAGCCAGTGAAAAACAGAAGATGGCACAAGGTGGCATGAGGACTTTATGGAGCATAGTAGTTCAATGTTTTGGACATCTATAGTTGAGTGTTTCTTCCTGTGAGTTAAGTTTCCGTAACTATTCATTCAAGGATTAGCAGGAATTTATAGTATAGTTTGGTTAAGGAGTAGCATCTGCTGGGGAAGGGTATGAATGAATGTTAGTTCTGTAATATGGGGTCTTCTTCACCATCACTTTTACCAGCATCCTGTTCCTCCTGGAATTGTGCTTTACTATGACAGCATCTCTTTGTATAACATGTATAATGAGTGAATGATATAAGGGGTTTCAGATTGGGAAAGCATGGCTTGTGGCCCTTGCAGTCAGTTACTCAGTGAAGCTTGTTGAGTCTAGGTGTGATAAAACGTTGGTAGTCTTTGCTCAGAATACACGTCATGGTATTATTCCCGCCGGATGCCAAAAGCAGTCCGGCAGGCACTTAGACCATGGGCCAAGAAAAAAAAGGAGAAACTCAAATGCCAAGACCGGAGTAAAGAAGCTGAATTTAATTAAAACAAAATCCAAAAACAGCAGGTTTAAAAATAACATGGAGCAGCAAACAAACTAGGAGAAAAGAAAGAAAAAATGTAGCAGCAACAGGGCTGGCAGCTATATACTCTGCTAACACCTCCACCCTAATGGGTTCCACCCATTAAGGTGGAGGTGAAAGAATTAAAAAGGGGAGGGGCTGTAAGGACCAAACCTTTTCAACACATCCCATGTCCGACATTCGTTCATGCTTAATATCGAAAGCCAGCAATCCTCCAACTCGCAGGTAAGTTTCTTGCTTTTTCATTTCTGAATAAAACTGATATAAAAGTTTTGATATTAGTTTAGCAAATTAAAATAGTCTTCAAGATGGTTGATATGCATTAATCTCACCTGTTACATCAGACTCACCTAATCCCAGAGCCTTCCTAGGGTGCCTCAGCTGTCAATTTAATTACGTAAAGCGCATTGAGCGGCATCCCAGACTGCATTTTGTGCTATTTAAGAAACATTATATATATATATATATATATATATATATATACTGTTCTTGTAGAAAAATTAGTTATTCTCATCAATATCATGTATAGCCTTCCTTTTGCCCGGACTTGTTGAAAATTTGTTCTAAATTTTGGTTTAACAGGAGGTCAGCAACACAAACGTCATTTATGATACCAATTTTCAATTGCTTTGTTGTTTTGAGAATAATAAATTTAGTAGATTCTCAGAAAATGTAATTCCGTTACCATTTTGTAATTCCGTTACCGGTGTCTCTTTCTCATAAATGGCATCCTACAAAATATCTGTGAATATTCCAGTCAATATAAACTTACCATGGCCTGTTCAACATCCTAGGCCACCAACTTAAGCTTAAACCTACTGCCCATCATTGCCAGATTTCAGAGAAATGCATGTCAAAGTTAATGCAAAAATAATGGCATTTCTTCTGCCGTAATTCCGTTACCGACACTTTCACCTTCGTATAGCCTTCTACAAAATAGATTACCCCAAACTTTGTGTTATACAGCTCAGTAGGCATGCCAGTGGAACTGATAAAAGCACAGGCAAGTAGCTACTGCATTAGAGTAATAGATGGCAGGTATAAATGACATGAAAATTACTCTTGATCGTAATTCCGTTACCGTGGAATTGCCCCTAAGCATATTGCAGAAAATGTCGCAGTTCTTCAACTGATGAGCAGTCTCTCACGCTTCTGTTGTATGACCCCATATACACCTAGTGTTAAATTGCAATCTGTATCCGCACGTTATCCAGATGAAGAAAAAAACGCATGTTAATGTAGTGTGTTAATGATCGGACTTGAATGTGATCAGGTTGGCCTGAACACATCGGGAGGTAGTGTCCCTGGTATTGTGTTCAGATCTTGGTTAGGCGCAAACACAATCGATACAGTGTGCTGGCATCCGTACTTAATAATAGAAAGTGCGGGCACAGCCACCTTCAGTATCTCAGACTTGACTACAACGATAATGTTGTGTAGTTCTGCCAACGCTGACGCTGAAATGTAATTGGGCTACTGTCAAAAGCTTGCATTGCTAACACTTCATATCTAGAGTTAGCTGAGGTAAGATAACTGGTTGATCAATGCTTTGAACTCGACAGAAGGTTTTGCTGTGATATTTGCTATGTAGACATGTCAGACAGATTTGCCGCCACCTCAGATAGCTGGTGCACAAGCTCTGCTCTGAAGGACAGTGATGGGATCTCAGTGAGGGTAATGAGAATGGATTGAAAATACCAGATGTAAATGCTAAGGTGAGATGCAATCGTTTATTATCCAGATAACTTGTTCAGGCATGAATCGCATTTTAATACCAGGCGTAAATGAGGTGTGAAGGTCATTCCTGACGGCCTGAGATTAGGGCTGTTCGGAGGCTTATGATCTCCTATACTTTCTTTAAGGAAATGATAAGAATTCTCTGTGGTTTTTTCAGTTTTGCTGTGTGGAAATCTCATGTGCCCTTCTCTGCAGACATGATTGGAGAAAACCAAAAATAAACATCATGTCCAATTTTATATGAAAAAGATCTTTTGCCTCTGTGTGCGTGTGGGTGTTCGTGTGTGTCTGTGCCTGTGTGCTTGTGCCTGCATGTGGGTGGGTACATATGTGTGTGCGAGTATGTGTCTGCGTGTCCGCGCGCACGTGTGTGTGTGTGTGTGTGTGTGTGTGTGTGTGTTTGTTTGTTTATATATCATGCTGGGGACCAAAATACCTCACAAAGATAGTAAAGTCTGAGAAATCATGTGTTGTGGGGACCTTTTCTGGGTCCCCATGGGCACAAGTCTTAATTCTGGGCTTAGGGCTAGGTTTAGGTCTACGGTTGCATTGGAATTATGGTTTGGTTTAGGTCTAGTTTTAAGGTTAGCTATTAAAATTAGGCTCTACATTTCGATAAGACCATAAAGTAAGGTTAAAGGTTTGGCATTTTTGGGGGTTGTGTGGGTTAGGATTAGGGTTAGCTACAAGATTGAGGTTAGGGTTAGGGTTAGGTTTAGGGGGATGCTAATAGGATTTTGGAGCAAAAATAATTTTTTAGTCCCCAGGGGGATAGAAAAACCTGCCTGTGTGTGTGTGTGTGTGTGTGTGTGTGCACGCCTGTGTGCCTCTGTGTGTGTGTGTGTGTGTTTATTATTCATATTAATGCGTATCCCTGCAGTGCTGCTGCCCCTGCTTGACCTGTGCACAATTCAACCTGATGCTGCCGTTTCCTCCCACATCTTCTTCGGGCCTAAAAGTCAAATTGGGTAAAACTCATCTTCTCATTCTTTCTCTATTCCCAAAGCTCAATTACTAGGTATCATGATGCTTGTTTAGAGTGCTTACAGATTGGTTAGTGGGTGTATTGTTTTCAATTAGGCATTTTTGCAGAACTTTTTATTGTATATTTTCTAAGTATGCAAAAAATGTGAAAGTTGGTCTGTGTGTGTGTGTGTGTGTGTGTGTGTGTGTGTGTGTGGGGATTTCTGTATGTAGGTGCAAACACTGTTTCTACACTGTTCTCAATGTAAAAGTATACTCACTCAGGCAGAGGTGTGTGTAGTTGCCTCGAGCAGTCACAAACAGGGATTGAGGTGGCGATGAACAGTCAGCAGACCTGGCTGTGCTGCATGAGCTGACAGTGTGTGGCCCTCTCTCCCTCCCTCCGCAGGCAGCCCCCGGCTCTGAGCGAGCTGCTCTCCCTGTACGTGGGCCGCAGTTTCTCCCTCTGGAAGGAGGGCGGGGTGATGGTGTGGCTGGAGGGCAATGTGAGGGAGGTCCTGAGCAGGGTGGACTCCGGCGATCCTGCCGTGGAGGATTGCGCAAACAAGTACGGCTCTGCTCCAGCCGCTACGTCCACCGCGTCTGTCCTGTCTCGCCCCAATGCTGGCCCCTGCTCTGGGGTTAGCATGTGCAGCCATAGCGGCTGATGGCCTATGTTATGAGCTTTCACACAGGGTTTCTGCAGTGCTGGAAATCCTTAAAAATGCTTTAATTTTAATGCGGTGTTTACAGGTTTGAAAAGTGCTTGCATTTAAAGTGCTTGAAACTGCTTGATATTGTGACGGTAGTTGCATGACATTGGTAACTAGAATGGCACTCGGTACAACGCATAATGCCGCCACGCCACTTGTTCGACCGATCACGGTCAGAATCAATAGGGTTCATCCCTGACGTAATGGCAACCCACCCACAAGATTTCAGAGATATCCGTTCATTACATTTTAAGTTGTCTTCTACACAAACGGACAGACAAACGGACCAACGCCGGCAAAAACATGACCTTCTTGGCGAAGGTAATAAATTGCTATATGATGGAGTCGTCGGATAAAAAATTTACCTCAGCTTTAAGGAAAAGCTTGAAAATGCACCTTGGAAAGTGCTTGAATTTGATTTTGGAAAAGGTGTAGTAGCCCTGTTCAGTGTTAACTGGAGGAAGGAAAAGCTGTGCTGAGATGCTGTGACATTGAGCTCTGGGACAGGCACTCTTGGTTTGGCCTTTGTGTTGCTCTGTTGAAACTTGGTCACGCAAAGTGTAGAAAAAAGAACCTCCCTTCTCAGATTCTGTCCTCTGCTTCTCCCACAGTGAGCATTTTCTTTGTCTTAAGTGCAGACTGTTTGGCGAAGCTGAAAACTGATGTTCCTATCTGCAGTCCACTGCCTCTAATGAAATAATTAAAGCCCTTGAGCTGGAAATGAGGAAGAACAAGGAGCCTGAATTCTGTATGCAATAATGTGTTCATGGCTTCAGAAGTCTTAAAGTTGTCCTTGTCTCTAATTAATTTCTTTGCTCAGGCCATCATTTAGTAAAATACTCATCTGCTTTTTTTCCTTGTGGCTAAAGTCTTTGTGTGTGTATAAAATGGTATCTTGTTTGGTCTCCATTTTGTTTCCTGTTCTTCCCTCAGGAGAAAGCAGAGGTATCAGAGCGCCCCCAGGAATATCCATCGCCATGTCATCCTCTCTGAAATAAAGGAGGCCACTGCCACTCTGCCTCTGGTGAGTGGGGGGAGGCGGGGGGATCTGTGGTGGCTCTGAAGTTTGTAAGGTGGATTAGGAATGCTTTTAGAACCTGGTCCTGTTGGTTGCCTTGCTTTTACGTGCAGCTTTTCCACCGCAGTTGATATTTAGTCATGCAGGAAAAATAATTTCACTTGCCTCATGGACAAATCTGGAAGTGAGTCAAAATTACTTGAAATTAGTCGCAGAAATTGTTTTTCGAAGAAAAAAAGGTAAGATAAATAAGTGTTTAAGTCTAAATACAAGATGTTGTTTTTGCAGTGAACTAAAGTTTAGATTTTTGGCTCTGAACTCCAGAATTTTGGATGTGGAAATGATAACTGTGAGGTTAGAGTAGTGACTGCCAGCTTTAAATGGTGGCTGTTTGCTTCCATGTCTTGTGAACCATCTAGCAATCACTGCCTTTTTTAGACAGTCACATTGCAATTATTTAAGGATACTGCTAGTGGTTGAAAGAGGCCGATTCATGCACATACAGAAGGATGCTCTAAACACAAGCACATGTAACCTTATGACTTTAGGAAATACAGAGTTTATAGGTACAGTTGTCATTTTAGGCAGTTTTATTGCAAGATAAATCAACCCCCCATGACTTGCTCAGGTTAAGTCATGGGTTCAACCCTTAACCCTTCGACACCCAGCACATGCAAAACCAAACGTAGCTGCTCTGCCCAAGTTAATTAAGACCACTCGTATCCAATTTTTTTTTAAATTTTTTTATTTGAGTTGATCATAGCATTTCATGGTATAAAATGGTAAAATTAAATGTTACTTTTACATATCAGCACAAGTTAGATGTATTTATTGACAGCAAAGTGTAGCAGAGTTTACATATCTCAAGCAAATATGCAGAGATGCATGATCACTTTGAATTTGAATCTATGCAGAAGACCTTGATTAGTTCAACCTCGCTTCCAGAAAAGTTTGGATGTTGTGTAAAATGTAAATAAAAACAGACTGCAATGATTGGAAAATCATTTAAACTCTATAATGAATTGAAAAATAGTCCTAAGACAATATATGAAATGTTGAAACTGAGAAATTTTATTGTTTTTGAAAAATATCTGCTCACAGATTTAGTTGATTTTTGTCCACAGTCTGCTGTGCTGTATTTCATGGACCTATAGCTGCATGTTTAAAGAAATACAGATCCACTGCAATCATAGCATTATCCACTGCTGCATGTGTACTTGAAAAGTAAGCTGCCATCTTGTCATTTTTCAGGATGTGACCACTCAGCCAGTAATGGGGTTTGATCCACTGCCCCCGCTGGACTCTGTGATGTCATACAACAGGCCTGCAAGGTATACACCACTCATGAAACACCACCATGTTCTCTGCATGTGTTGTTCTTAAGTAGTGCCATTGATTTAAAAAAAAAAAAAAAAAAAAATTTAAACCTCTGTTAGCCTCCTTTTTCTAGTTGGCTATCTCAAGACAAGTGCCTTAACCCATTTAAACCGGGACAGCATGTGCGCATTTTAAGAACGTGTCGTTGCCGACACAGATATGCACGTAATTTTGAAAGTACCGTAATTACTGTAAGTTTTGCGCAATAGAAAAAAAATTCCAACTGTTCCGGAAAGCTGAGAAGCTGTGCTTCAGCCCAAATACTGGTTACTATGGTAAACATGGCAGCATGATTCTCTGCTGGGATTTTTGCATTAGGCCTTAAAGGGTTAATTTGTAGAAGTGCTCACACTAAACACAGACTGGACTATCAGCTGGGTGGCATGGTGGCGCAGTGGTTAGCACTGCCGCCTCACAGCAAGAAGGTCATGGGTTTGAATCTGGCCTGGGGCCTTTCTGTGTGGAGTTTGCATGTTCTCCAGGTACTCCGGTTTCCTCCCACAGTCCAAAGACTGCACCCAAAGACATGCACATCAGGCCAATTGGAAACGCTAAATTGCCCATAGGTATGAGTGTGAGAGTGAATGGCGTGTGAATGGTGTATGCGCCCTGCGATGGATTGGCAAGCTGTCCAGGGTAGGTCTCTGCCCATAGTCAGCTGGAATAGGCTCCAGCTCCCCCCGCGACCCAAGTGAGGAGGAGGCCGGTATAGAGAATGGATGGATGGACATTCTTGCGCAATATTTTCTCACAATATCATTGATGTAGATTTCTTTGAGAAATTCTCTCTCACACACTCACATGTATATACACACACACACACACACACACACACACACACAATACTCGTTCAAGATATCAATGCTTTTTTTCAAAGTTAAAAACAAACAAATCTGCTTGCTCGCCTTCCTTCCACAACGCTAATTGGACTCAAGTGCTGACAAATTATAGTTCACATAAGATGCATATGTTGTTTTCATGTATAATTTTTTTAGCTAGATAACCCAGAAACGCATCAACCCACACGAAACAACGATGCTTCAGTCTTGTGCAACGTTGAGAGGAATATTCGATATATTTGCCATCTCTTTGCTCCCGGCTTGGGCGTGTCCTGTGCAGTGGAGATATGAAAGAAAACAAAAAGAGGTCAAGAATGGGAGAAGATTGTGGGAGGGGTATGTGAAATTTGGACATGCTGGTTGATTTTGTGGAGCTGTGACGGTTGATTAGGTTGTGAGGTGGCGCCGTCGTTTGAGGGTTTGGGTGGGTTATGGCTCCTCTGCCGTCTGTCCTCATTCACTGCTTCCTGCAGGCGAACGGACTGCCCGGCTCCTCCTGTAGAATAGAATAGAATACTTTATGGCCATGTCAACTCACAGTCGATTGGAATTTGTCTTAGTGCAGTCAGGTTAAAAGACACAACAAACAAGAGCACCCCTCACATGAAAGTGTCATGCAGTACATGGGAATCACAGCAAAATCACACAGTATATGAAAGACATCAAAAGAAAAAAAAAGTCATTCAAACAATTAAAAGCTATAGAGACCCCAAACTATTGCAGCTTCCCTTAAAGTGTCTTTGTCTAGAGCAGTCCATTAAGTGCAATGAGTTAAAGTGCATTCAGTCTAATGTAATTTCACCCTAGTTTCACTGTAATTGAGGGCAGTACATGCTTTTCATTTCATCCATCCACAAAACAAGTCATGCATGTGTGATGGGAGTCTATTGACAGTTCAAGTCCTCTTCCTCTTGTCTTGTGATAGATGTTATCCAAAAACTGGGCTGGACGTGGGTCAAGAAGTTGCTGTCAATTGGGAATGAGTTATTGTAGAAGAATTTGATTGAAAACATTGTATACTGTATTTTATCCCTCTCTCCCAGGAATTTGTAGTATCTACCTCCTGTTTGCTAAAACCTGGTTTTTAATTTGGTTCTTTCATTAATGATTCTTAGTCTTGCTTTTACAAAGTTGTTTATTGGTGTTCATCTTGAATGAACGTGGATTTATTGATCCAATTTTTGAATTTCTTCCTGCTGTTTTTTTTCTGTTATTTAGAGAGAATTGGGTAAATGGAGGGCAATCTTGGAGATTACATTTAAATCGTTCTGGTTTGTGTCTTTCAGGCAGAATGGGGCTGCCTCAAACGAAAGCACCTTGTCTCTATTCTTCCGGTCACTGCTGCCAAATTTCAACCTGCGGGTGAGTATGCTCTGATACCCCCCCGGCCAACACACACACACTAACACACACTCATGTTCTTTCACATGTGCATGTGATCACTGCCGAAGACATTGGCATTTGTGTTGAGTGTCCTCCTTTCATTGCCTGAGGAAATTCAGATATGGGGGTTTTTCACTGGGTTTTAGTCCAGTGGCTCATTGAATTTGCTACAGGCTACTGCAGCTGGCCTCTGTCTGCAGTCTTGTAAACTCGAAATGAGTGGGTTTTTAAAATGCATCATGAGCTAAATACTCAGGTCCTGTGACGGTGTGTGCACGTGTGCGCCTGCATGAGCAGCATTGATCTGTGGGCCCTGAGGGAAAATTAATAATGAGAGTGTGTTCCTAGGATTTGGGGAGGAAAAGTGGAAAAACTTAGAGGACCATGTTTGTCTCCTGCAGATACTGGTGCTTGTTTATCCCTTTATCCCCTCTGCGCAGATGCAAAATCAAGTCCATCTTTGCAAACTGTGCATGACCCCTGTTTAAGGCTTTATAACTGAGGATTTGAGCTTCACGGAGACTGGAAAAATGATTTGTTGATGTGAGACACTTGTATCATTTGGAAATAAAACTTATTTCCTTTTTTTTTTTTTTTTTTTTTTTTGGGACACAAAAGTGCCACAAAAACTAGGAAGCTTCATTAAAAATTCAACACTGAAGTCGTTTTGCTCTTACATACTGAAAAACAAACAATAGCTTGGAGGTAAACAAGACTAGGTGCAACCTAGTATATGGCTGGGCCGCCAAGTGCTGTATGAGAATTTAGGCCCAAGAAAAGGGCAGTAAGTGAGGCAAAGCTCACGCAATCATATGAAGTGCAAGTTTAGTAATGAACTGGAGCTGATAAATTATTTACAAAGTTGGTGGGGAGAGTGCAAGAGTGTGGGAGTGGGAGAGTGACAGTGTGGGAGTGTGTAAGAGTGAGAGTGTGAGTGAGAGTATGTGAGTGAGGGAGTGCGGGAGTGGGAGGTGGGGGGGGGGTCTTGAGGAAGGAAAACATATGAAAAGCATGCTAAACATTTGAATAGTTTACTGGCTGTTTAAAAACCATTATAAGGGCGTGTTCACATTGACATTTTTTTTTCAGGTGCGAGTGGATGTTTCACATTATATTCCTATGATACAAAGTGTTTTTGAAAAAAAAAAAAATCCTGAGCGCTTTTAAAAACACTGCCACCAGCTGCATTTTTTTTTTACTGCTCGGTGCTTTTCCAGTTGAGAAAACTTCTACTCTCCAAGAAAAAGCACCCTACGTCAAGCGCTTTTTTGACAGCTGACCAATGAACGAGAACTTGTGTCACAATGGAAACTCTGTTCCAAATTGACTCTTGTCGAGTCTGAAATACGCATTGAACCGTGCATTATCAAACCGTAGCTCTTGGACTAAACTATGAACTGCACCGTACTGCTGCCGTCCCCGGTTAATATCATTCACCCACAAACGGGAAGGTTCGTTGTTATCCTCGTCGGTATCTAAAGTCAAAACAAGGGCTAATTTTCTCATCCTTGACATTGTAACTAGTTGACACTGATACAAGTAGCCTAGGCTAACCTCTTTGATATTGTAACCGATTGTAACTTACTTGTGCTCTAGAATAAACTGTTGTCATGGGATAAAAAAAAAAACGCCCGGTGCTGTTTTTAGGACAAAAACCCGCTGTCAGGTTTTTTTATTTAAAAAAAAACCGCTCTGGTCAACTGTTCTTTTTGTTTTTTTTTTAAATTAAAAAAATGTCAATATGAACACGCCGTAATTGACTATAATTAATAGTAGAATAACATAGTATCAATACCATGTCGAATTTTTGCTTCAGAAAACTGATTTTTCTTAACTACTAATTGGGATACCATTGGCTCACTGTAGCTGAAGTGGTTGCTGCAGAGGACAACGATTATTTCTGTTGCAAGAGATAATTTTGTTTTAACTGCTGGATAGACACTATGGTCAAGTATATTGTGCAGTTTGCACATTGGGCTTGGCTGAGGAGTTTTATTCAGGTAACTCCTGAAAACAGGGATTGGAGTAAACTCGTCCATATTCTAAACCGCGAGCTCGGCTTGCTTGTGACTATTCAATAACTGATCCTGGTGTGCCATCTAGTGATAGAAAATTGTAACTGCGTGCATATATTTGCAGCTCCATGTCCGCTTGCGGACACATCTGCACAGATACCCTGCCAAGCACCGTTGTTCTTCTCGAACACGCCAAATCCAGATAATCCTTAGATGATGAATTACATTCATATTTTAATTTGTAACGAAGTGGCCAGTGTGAAAGTAACGGTGTGAAAGTAGACTTTTTATCTTTTAAATGTAGTACAGTAAAAGTAAAAGTCCCGGTTAAAAAAAAAAAAAACTCAAGTAAAGTACACATCCTCAAAAAAAAAAAAAAAAAAAAACACTACTTAAGTGATGTACATGTACACCTCTGTATGATAATGTATCCCAAGTCCCTTCATTGTACCAGATTTCTCTCATATAGGAAGATTAAGGAAATAATCCTGGTACCGGCTGCGAAATTTAAAAGGGAGATAGATTGGTACGATGTGTTACATTCCCCTATCGTGAAAGAATCTTAACAATGGTCGGAACGTGTTTTTAATTTCCCTATTCAATCTCGCCACCGATACTGTCCTCCGAGCTTGTTAACTGTCGTATCGGTTGCGAGATTGAAAAGGGAAATTGAAAAACACATTCCGACCATTCTTATGATTCTCTCACGCTAGATAGGTACGATGTGTTACATTCCTCTATCTCTATGGAAATCGCAACCGGTACCAGAGAAAACAAGCATGGAGGACTGAAACAAACCGAACCAGTCTAGCGTGAAAGAAGATTAGCCTAATAATGGTCGGATTGTGCTCGTAATGCAACAAAATCGAATGGAACTTTTTAAATGACCTGGATGCTAGCTCGGGCAAGGGCAGCATATGCATCCGCTATATTAATATTTAATCCACCTTTTGCTGTCCATTAGAAGAAAATACGCATTAATTTTTGTAAAATGGCGACCAATAACACTAAGAAACATTCACTGGCGTCAAAAATTGCACATTGTGAACATTCTATATGTACATAAAAGTGTTTTAATTTAACAGTGCATTTGTCTGATTATTGCAGCCTGTTGCTAGACTGGATTCAAGTAGGCTACTGGTCGTATTACATTGGCGTAGTACAACAACGTAGTGGAGAAGTAGCTACCTCACTGATGGGGTGTCGAATCCAGCTTGGCGCCATCTTTTACACTTAATATGTTCTTAAATGTATTGTTTTCATTGGTGTCGGTTACAGTCGCTGTTATACAGGCTACAATCAAAGTGGCCACCGCAACCGCTTCCGTTCAAGCGAACCAACTCATGAACGCGCAAGGGTATAAGGTAATTTGGAAACCAGTCGGGGCATCATACCGGTATTCTTGGAAATACTGAAACATAATAGTGCCGGCGCCACTTTAGTGTACGTAAATAGTCCAGCTGTAGTCACAGTAACAGTATATATCAATTTTTTCTAACATCGCGTTAGTTAGTTCCCATGTTGGACTGAAGGATGTTTAACGTAGGACGGGATAATCACAAGCATAAATGTGTGTGGCGCGTTCAATTCCACGACCAGCCAGCCAGCCAATCGTTGAAGTTCTTCCCTGCCGGCCGACCAATCGCTGGACAGCCAGCCAGCCAATCGCCGGCCAACCAATCGTTGAAGTTCATCCCCGCCGGCCGACCAATCGCTGAACTTCTTTCCCGCCGGCCAGCCAATTGTTGAACTTGATCACTCACTCACTCACCCACCCACTCACTCACTCACTCATTCAGCGACATTCGCGTTTATAGGGGCCAGGCCGCTGCTTGGCCCAGCCCAAAAATACATTTCCTGTATCATGAACTCATTCATTGTAAGTGAGCTAAATTACATGCAAGTAATGATCTGTGAAGCAAATACAAGCTGCCCCTCCCTCTCCAAACAGCTGAAAATGGAGAGATTTTTGCTTTGATGTGATTTGTAAATAGTGCAATCTCTCACTATTGACCAACTGTTTTCATACATGGTACGAACCTTTGCATCAAATGCCAGTAAATATTGTTTTGAAATGTTTTTGCCTGTCAAAATATGGGGCCCTCATACATTACCGATCCATTCGCTCTCCAAACTAAACAGAAAACTTACTGAAAGTTAAATGGCTATAAAAACTTAAAACAGTCCTCCAATAAGATGTAATCGAACGCCAGTCCTGACATTGAAGAAGCCTGAAAGCTGGCTGTGCTCGTGTAACTGGAAAATAATTGCTCTGCCAGCATGCTGATGTCCTGACTAGAACTTGTGAATGAATGAAACTCTTATTTCCATTCAAAATTAGGTAAACCTTTTAGTGAGGTTGTGAATGGGGGTTACTTTATATAGTGACAAACTGAGGGTTTCCATGCAACCCACAATGGGGAGAGCACGGTCTCTTTCATCTCTAGTCCCTCATGAATCATAGGCTGAAGAGCCACTGGATGGTTAAAAATTGTCTCGGACTATATGGACTGCTTGGAGCACAAAAAGGTTAAGTGCATTTTTTTTTTTTTTTTTTAAGTTTTGAGAAAAAGCAATGTAAAACTTTGAAACGATGTGAAAAATATGATTTGCATCCAACTTACTAGTTAAAGCAAAAAATGTACTTAACACTTTTGTGCACCAATCAGTCAATATGGGTTTTGAGTGAGGGAAGAGTGTGTATATACTGTAGGCTTAAGTGCCTATGTAGGCCAGGCCTGTGTCTGGGCCATGTCCCAGACTGCCCTATCATTACACAAGATCTATTCATCTGCTCTGGAACATGTCCTTACCCAATGACGCCCAGCGTTTCATAACCTTCAAATCACTGCCTCCACATTTTTTCAGGGATCAACAGTGTCTACTAGGAACTCCTGCACTTATGTAATTCATAAGTACATAAGGAAATCAAACGTTTGGAATTGACTATTGGAAATTAATTCTTACGTGAGCGTTTTTCTTTTAGTAAATTTCAGTTTGTTACTGCCATTGAGGTTCATTGATCTATAAGATTTATTACTAGTCCTTGTGCTTCTTTGGCATGTAGTATTAAGTCAGAGGGCTAAGGGATGTTACTCGGTGAAACGTGCTCCTTGAAAGAAATCGAGGTGATGTATTTAAAATCCATCCCCACTGGTCTAAGCGCGCGTACTATAAGGGCTGTGTCCTTCCTGCAGCGACCTGGGTTCGACTCCAGCTCAGGTCATTTGCTGCATGTCTTCCCCCATTCTTCTCCCCGACTTTCCTGTCTCTCTACACTGTAAAGCTGTCAAATAAAGGTAAAATTCCCAAAAAACTCATCTTAAAAAAGAAAAAAAAAAAAAAAATCCATCCCCACTGGTAATAAAATTACTTACTGGTAATGAAATTGAACCGTAAATCTAAGGATGCATTGTCCACTTCAGATGCGTGGGATAAGCTGGCATGTCGTGAGTAAAGGGAGAAGATTTTATTTTAACCTTTTTCCTCTGGAGTTTTTTTGAGAAACTCTTTTTCTTGGTTGTAAACAACTGAGAACAACATTTCTGGATTAAGTTTAAATTGGTCATAAATGCACACATTCAAAATCCTGGATATTTTCATAAGCTTTCATAATATGGTCATTTGCCCATCCAGTCTGTAACCATGGTAACTGTCAAAAAAAAAAATAAGTTGGGCCCACTGAAGTGGCTCCAGCAATGGGAAAGGGTTAAACTGCTGAGGACCTCTTTCCCTCTGTCCCTTTCATCATTGGTTAAAACTCTGATTTTTGCTTGAATTTCCCCTTAAAGTAGGTTCGAAGTTACACTGCAGGCCAAAAGTTTGGAAGCAAGATCAAATTTGTACAAAAAAAGATCATAGTCTCATTGGCATACTTTGCAACAAAATAAACATGATTATTATATAAAGAGTCACTTATCAGAATACATTTTTACTCAAATTATCAGGCCTATATAACTAGGCCCATGGTCCTAGTGCCCGCCGTATTGCCGTTGGCATCCGGTGGGCTGTAAACCATGACATAAAGTGAATAATGCAAACTTTGATTTGTTTTTTACTTTTTCCACTGAAGTTGTGACTCTTGCAAATCTTCTCAACCCAAAAACTAAGCCCCTCCTTTCTTTTGTTAACATTTATTCACCAATGGTCTGGTAACATCAATGTATACAGTACCTAAAGGTAAATAGAGGAAAATGGTGCATATCAATGAAAGAAAAGTCTAATCATGCAGTAAATGCATCCAAAAA
The DNA here is from genome assembly GCA_029692085.1 of Gymnothorax javanicus. Classification (NCBI taxonomy): domain Eukaryota; kingdom Metazoa; phylum Chordata; class Actinopteri; order Anguilliformes; family Muraenidae; genus Gymnothorax; species Gymnothorax javanicus. The sequence continues at coordinate 15,610,398 of CM056207.1, read as the reverse complement.
TCCATAGATTTCATACTGGATTTTAAGAAAGGCATTGTGAACAGAAATTTGAAGTTGCTTCCAAATTTTTGACCTTTATTGGCCTTGCTTCCAAACTTCTGGCCTGTTGTGTAGAAGAAAGCATTTTTTCAGAATTGTAGCACAATGTCAGATACATATTCTGTAGCTGCTGGTTGCTGTGCTTCACTGAAGCTACATCACACTTTTACTGAGTGAAACGTTCAAACCCAGGATGCCATCTTTTTATGCCCACAGCATTACAACAAATGGAAAACTCGGCAGGAAAATTGTCTGTAATTCAGCAGGACATCATTTGGATCTCTGGAAACCTTGGAATCTTCACTCCAGTTTAGAATAAGCCTGTTTGAATAAAGTTGCCATATTTGACAAACCCATTTATGGATCAGTAGGTTTTATAAGGTTAAAGCTGGGGAGTGCTTGGGCCCTCGTAGGATGGCAAAAATGGATCAGCCTGGCGTGTGCCGCAGCCATGTTCGTGGTTAAAAATATTTTTCTGGCTTTTTTGTTTCATTTCACCATTTTAAATTACTCAGAAAATTTGAAAACAGGAAATGAACTCCATCACGGGCCTGAGAGATGTGCAGTGATAATGGCAGCCCTCTGTTTCTCTGCGTGGTCTTTCTTCATCAGATGATCCTCTTGAGGTTAAATATGAAAGCAGCTCACACATGTTGATAATGATGAGTTGCTTCCTTCATTAGCACAACTTGTGGTTTGTTTGAAAATATCTTTTTAAATGTGGGCCATTTACACTGATTGTTGGGCCCAGCATTTCAAAGAGAATTGCATTATTATAAATAATGATGGTTCATTTTTTAAATTCCATTTTCTTCCTGTGGCTCATGTGATGGCACAATTGTTGGCAAAAAAAATATGACGAAAGCGCTGAAAGTGTTGACTGTTTTTTTAAGGCTTGATGCTGATATTATTTTGGTTGCCCCACTTTTTTAAAAATATATTTAAAATTTATGCCTAAAGTCTCCTATTTTTTTATTTTTATGCTTATTTATTGAGGTATGAAAGTATTGGTGATGTGCATGACTGATTTAATGCCTCTCTAACATATTGTTAACTTTTTACAGCAAGAATAGTGCAATACATTTGAAGACGACAATGGAAAAATGATCAGTGACATTTTCATGATGTGGAGAAATGATTAATTAAAAATTCAAAAAGATCTTGGAAACAAAGCACTGAAAAAATATGCAGAATATATAAAATATTATACTAACATATAATATTATTATATATTATAAATACTATAATAATATATAAAATATACAAAAATGCAAAATTTGGACTCTGATCGTTTTTCATTTGTGGTCTTCATTCGTATGTAATAATATACCAACAATAAGTGGTGGGCGTGACCTGAAGGCATATTGTAGTGTGCCGAGACACGATTGGCTCAGTGCGCTGATTGATGTTTCCACAGGCCGGCCCACAGCCTGATGAGGACCGCGAGGTGGCACGCGCCGGGCGAGAACTCAACCAGGAGGTGAACCGTCTAATGGTGGCCATGAGGGACATGCTGGCCAACATTCAGTTCCAGGAGCCGCCCAGAGAGGACAACCCAGAGAGGGATGAAGAGGAATGGGACTGAGCGATGGGTGGCAGGAGAAAAGAGGGATGAAGAACAGAATGGGCCTTCAGGATGAGTTTAGGAGGGAGGAGACTTGTGTATTGACGTGGGACGATGCAAGCACAGGCATTAGAAAACGACGTGCTTCCAATGTAGTTTTACAGCGTGATGAATCACCGGCTGCTTCTGGCCATTTCCTGTCTAAGCAGTTGATCCGGCAAGGTGAGGAACACTGTTGGCTTCAGATCATGTGGAGTCAACGGGTTGGCCATATTATCCATCCGTGATTAGCGGCTTTTTCGTCAGAGGAAACAGCCAAGCCCTTTGTCCCTTTTGCTATGAGGTAGTCAAAGGGAGCATTACGTGTAAAAATACGTTTTCTTCAACCTGGCGGACCGTTGCTGCTTTATAAGGCAAAATATTGCTACAAAGATCCTGTTTCATTTAAGAAGTGGACGAATAAACTAATTTGCAAATCGATGCTGTTATAATCAATCCCCAGTTTTCAAATCCTAAGTATTTCCTGTGTAATCGTTGCAGATTCTTAAGTTATTTTTGCTGAATGAAATTACTTTTTTTTTCATTAGATGTCAAGAAAATCTTAATCAGCCACAAAGCTATTGTAGTTCTAAAAGTATATTTGTCATAAAGTTTTAATTGTGACCTAAATTGTGTCATCTTGTTTTGTGTTCTATTTAAAAAAAAAAAAAAAGGTGATACTTCATGCTTCTTTTTGCATCTGGAAGTTCAAAGAGATGCTGTATAGCAATTTGCATAATCAAACTTGGGGACTGGTCCTTCTAAGTATTGGTATGTTGTGACTGGAAACAAATCTAATGGTAAATTACACGGCCTAATTCTGCTTATTGTTTTGTCATGTGAATAATTGAATCTGCTAAAATGAAATGGGGATGAATGTTTGAACTGCCAGTTTGTTCTCTATAAAGATGCAAACATGAAAAGAACATTGTACATCTGGGTCATCTGATTTTGTAGTCTGCACGGTCTGCACTGTTCGCTTGTTGATTTGCTGTTGTTGTTTGCAGCAGTCAGGTTGGACTCCTCTGTATAGAGCTCTTGTTCCAGCTCTTGCCTGCCCTCACACCTATCGCCCCGTTTTCCTGGCTGGTTTGTGCTGTGGCGTATTGCATTCTAAATCCTGGCTGACACTGAAAGGTCCTAATGACAGGCAGTGGCCTCCATTTCTGAAAATTTTGTGGATTTCATATGGCATTTAAAGATTAACACGAAGCAAGGTAGGGGAGTCCAGTGTAAAAAAAAAAAAATAAAATAAAATAAAAATAAAAAATGTTCAATACCTTGTCAGTGGTATGTGCTAGGAGGCCATTTTGATTGATAGGGTGGTTCTCTGGCTTGTTTGTGGCGCAGTGAAGTGCAGGTATATATAATGTATGGTCATGTTTTTGGACTCATTGACTCAAGAGCCCACTGGCAGTTTGGTAGCAGGGTCTGCTTTGATTAATGGCTCTCGATGCAGTGATAAGTCTAATGGTCTGCAATTTAATCATGACCATGTTTTCTCCAGCTGTGCCTCGTGCATTGTAGGTAATGCGGCTGGCTCTATTGTTCGTACAGAAGGCCTCTGTCCCATTTGATTCTGCCCGCGTCAGCTGTGCATCAAATTCGGACATGCAGCGAATGTGTCTGTGCCGCAAAAGGAGCCTGCGGCGGGCACAAGGCTTGCTGAAGGTCTCGCGCTCACTCATTTTTACTGGCTGAGGCCTTTGCAGCCCTAGGATGAACATATAATGCAAAAGGTCGAAATTGGAAGGTAGAAGGGGGACCAAAGTCTGCTGGAAAAAGGACACACCTGTTCTGCAGGCTTGGTTAAAGAACATCTGATAACACCATTGTGCATTTTCTTTGGCCTCCCGTCTTCCTTCTGAACGGCGTCAATGGATGGATTCCGTTTTTGCGGGAGCAACTTGCTTCAGGTGAGCTTAAACACGGACCCTTTACAATTCTGCGATATATCTACCCCTCTAATGGGAATGAAAGCAAATGAAAACAATGGATTAATGATAACACCGCCCTGCATTTTGAAACTTTTTATCTGCTGATTTGATAAACTGTTGATTGTATATAGTTCGATGGCGCTGATTTCAAATTTGCCCTAAAAATTTGTGTATCACGTCAGGTTTTTTGACAAATCATGAATTCTTTTTTTCATATTGATGTATCGAAGAATACGCAATGAAAAATGAAAGCAAAATGACAGTTAGATTTTAACCCTCTATTAACCACCGTAGCATATCTGCTACATAAAGTGAAAGGGTTAACAGCCTGGACACCCTGCTGGTTTTGTTTCTTATTGCCAAATAAACATTTGAGAATAACTTGAATGGTCCGTCACTTTAATTTTTCCATTCGCATTATTACCCAATGTAGCAGATCTGCTACATTTTGGAAAGGTGGGCCAAAGGGTCGAACTTTTTATTTTTTTTTTTACTATTTTTCCAAATATTGGCCCATAATCAACATATTTGCCTAGGGAAATGATTTTTACACCGTTGGAAAGGTACTTGGTTAACAGAGCGTTAAGCATTCTGCAAGATGTAATAAGACAAAACGCAGCTTACCTAAGGATTAAATTTTCCTTTCTTTGATTTACGGGAATATTTTCGTTCGGGGCAGTCTCTCTGTAGGCTCCAACAGTAACACCACCCTGCATGTTGAAAAAAATTTTCTGCTGATTTCCCAAAAAGGCCTCATATTACCTAATTTGAGGATGCTGAATTAAAAAATGCGAGTAAAAAGTTTCTATCACAGTTTTTCCACAAATAAAAATGAAGATATTCCTTATTATATAAATCGACTTTTATGCATCGATCAAAACGGCAACAAATGCTATTTGGGTGTAGTGAAACACCAACCGATGTAGCAGAAAACATCTGTATCATGTCTGCATTTTCCTCTGTCAGTGGCCATATTACTACGCCTGACATCAGGATTAAACACAAAATAATGTCCTTAGAATCATTCTACATGTGAAAATCAGCCAAGAATTGAACAAATAGTTCTCACCTGGCTCAGAGGAAAATAGAAATCATTCATTGTGGCAGTTTTTCCGGTGCGTATGCACTTCTTAATCGTACAAGTGGTTGTCGAAAGTGACAATACTATGAAATGCTCATCATGCATTGTGAGAAAATGTGACGTGCTAGAGCAAAACTGACTATTTTTGGAATCGGCACCCTCAAGTTAGTAAGAAACAAGAATTTGATTTTATTCAGCAAAAAATGATGCTAGGTGGTGTAATTTACTCTCTGGTAGGATGTACAAGACCTGGCTGAAGGGTGTTAAATGACCAAGTTTTCATTGGTAAAAATGAAAGTGATCTTTCAGGGATTGAAAACCAGTGTAAAGCTACATCTTTTATTGGTTTATCTGCAGATGTTGTTGAAATATCCCATTACAGCCATTGCTATTTTCATATAGACTGAACACAGCCTTGTGTTTCTGGTGTTTGAGTGACTGAAAAGTTTGTGTACTTGCCTGTGAGGAGTAATCAAGGCAAGTACAGAAACTCACCATCCAGTGTCTCAGAATTCATTATTCAGTTATATTTGTGATTTTTTTTTTTTACCCATAAGGTAAGGTTTTCTAGGGGTTTCCATAATTGTGGAAAAAAAATATTTAATTCATCATTATAATTGTTTCCCTTAAACAATAGAATTTCAATCAAAGGTTTATTTTTGTTGATGTTGAATTTGAATATCAAGAGCATCAATAATAAAGGCATTGTTTCATAATCAATTTGATCACATGTGCCAAGGGTGCCAATATTGGTGGAGGGCACTGTGTGTTTCGCAAAATCCATGGATGAAAAAACTCAGACAATTTTTTGGCGAATTAATTCATATCAAGGTAGTTTGGGCCTTCTTGAACTGAAAGGTCAAGTAGAAGCAACCCGGAATGAAAGGGAACTTTTAATATCCAAGCTAACTGGTGTGAATGATCGGGAACATACCTGCCATTGTTGAAGAATGTTGAAGAATTTATTTGAATACGCTCTCCAAATTTTACTGCAAAAGATGTTTGTTTTGATCTCAATTTTTTATTGTAAAATAATTTATTTTATCTTACAATTTTTTTTAATTTACTGAGTCTCAGCCTCCTGGCAGAGGCAACTTGTGTGCCAAAATTGCCTGATACTAGGTGGAATCCATTTTGGCAATTGCCTTAGCCACTGCCTCTGTAGTTTAAAAAAATCTCATGATTGTGTGAAAATTATGGGTGTTTCCAACCTTATGCATCGTGAGGGTTGATTGTTTATTGTTGTCTATTGTTATTAAGTTGTCACAGAACACTTGCCGCTGAACACTGTAGTCCTACTTCCCTCAGGAATATCTGCTATAGCCAGTGATGACTACAATTTTAAGATATAATGCAATGTTGGGTCACAGTTGCTTAATACAAGTACACAAGAAATTCAAATATTGCACCATGATCTTCAGCAGAATATAGGCTATTTGTGTTGTAATTGCAGCAGTACAGCGTCAAATGGAATTTAGATGATCCAAAGGGCTTTCTTACTGCATAACTAGCTTTATGCTTGCTATTTAAAGGGTTCCAAGTCTGACATTTAATAATTTATGCATTTGGTTGAAGCAAATTTAATATTTACTCCTGTCAGTTCAAGGATTTCAATGCACGAAATTTTTTGTCCCCTCTTTCATGTTGCGAGAAATTCTGGTATTTTTGTTAATGAAAGAAAAAATGCACAGAAAAATAATGGCGTTAAATGTCAGCACCCTCTGGTTATTAGCCACATTCATATTTGACTGAGTAGAATTAATGAAATGACTTCCTTGGTTGGCCTGTTTGTTGCTAATCAGCCAATAGCCAAAGTAATGGATTCATCCTGAGTCTGCTCACATAGGCATTGCATTACCTTGTGCAGTGCACCTACACTCACCGGCCACTTCATTAGGTACATCTTGCTACTACTGGGTTGGACCCCTTTTTGCCATCATAATTGCCTTAATTCTTCACTGTATAGACTCAACAAGGTACTGGAAACATTCCTCAGAGATTTTGGTCCATATTGACATGATGGCATCATCATCCAGTCGCTGCAGTCTTCTCGGTTGCACATCCTTGATGCAAATCTGCTGTTCCACCACATCCCAAAGGTGCTCAATTGGATTGAGATCTGGTGACTGTGGAGGCCATTTGAGAAGAGGGAACTCATTGTCACACCCAAGAAACCAGTTTTAGATAATTTGAGCTTTGTCACACGGCGCATTATCCTGCTGGAAGTAGCCATCAAAAGATGGGTACACTGTGGTCATAGAGGGATGGACACGGTCAGCAACAACACTCAGGTAGGCTGTGGCGTTTAAAACGATGTTAAATTGGTAGTAAGGGGCCCAAAGTGTCCCAAGAAAATATCCTCCACACCATCACACCACCGCCACCAGCCTGAAACTTTGATACAAGGCAGGACGGATCCAAGCTTCGATGTTGTCTGTGCCAAATTCTGATCATACCATCCGAATGTCACAGCAGAATTTGAGACTCCTCAGGCCAAGCAACGTTTTTTTCCAATTTTCTATTGTCCAATTCTGGTGAGCCCGTGCAAATTGTAGCCTTAGTTTCCTGTTCTTAGCTGACAGGCCAGGCGTGGCACCCAGTTTGGTCTTTTCCTGCTGTAGCCCATCTGCTTCAAGGTTTGACGTTTGTGTGTTCCCAGGGATGCCCTGCTACATGCCTTGGTTGTAACAAGTGGTTATTTGAGTAACTATTGCCTTTCTATCAGCTCAAACCAGTCTGGCCATTCTCCTCTGACCTCTGGCATCAACATAGAATTTTCACCCAGAGAGCTGCCGCTCACTGGATATTGTCTCTTCTTTGGACCATTCTCTGTAAACCCTGGAGATGGTTGAGCATGAAAGTCCCAGTAGATCAGCAGTTGCTGAAATACTCAGACCAGCTCGTCTGGGACCAACAACCATGCCACGTTCAAAGTCACTTAAATCACCCTTCTTACCCATTCTGATGCTTGGTTTCAACTTAAGCAGATTGTCTTGACCACGTCTACATGCCTACATGCATTGAGTTGCTGCCATGTGATTGGCTGATTGGCCCATCATTGCTAATTGTTCAGTTGAAATGGCAAAATCGCTATACTGTTCACACTTTTGAGGTGAAGACATCGCTTCAAATGCAGCCAGATCTGAAGTTGGCCGTGCTGATACACCTTGCTACAAATATGTTGAGAGGTTCTGATCAGTAGATCCTCACAAATCGTAACATCTTATTACTTATCTTTCTCGGTAACACATCAATTGCCTAATTACCCCGCCTCACCTGAAGGGTTCGGCTTGTTTCTGTGTTTGTTTGTTTGTTAACACTCTAGCGGCAAAACTAATGGCCAGATTCACCCCAAATTTGGTATAGGGATTGCCAATGACCCAGAATAGATCCCTATTGAATTTCGTACAAGTAGGTGAAAGTATGTGAGGGGGCGGGGTTTGTTGTGCCTGGCACCACTTGTTGGAGAATGTGTTCAGTTGGCTGCCCGCATCAAACTACACAGCTACTGCTTTCGTACAAATGTCTGGAAAAGAGAGGTCTGGAGAGGTCTAATCACAGAGCTAAAGAAATCACTAGAGTGGACACGAGACCAGTTTTGGCGAGATTCGCGTCTGCCATCTTACCAAAGGATAGTGTCTCATATGGAACTGAAAAACCTTTGACCAAGGTAGTTTCGAGGTGGAATACAGAGATTATGTTGATGATTTTTACATGAAGTAAGATTCTAAGGGTATATTAACCTAGGTGAAGTCTGTATATAAGCATGTGTGAAAAATTGACCCAAAAGTGAAATTGATGCTGATGATACTACAACTGACAGATTTATCACTTATCATACATAATATTTTTTACTGTGAAAGAAATTCAGCGTTTTTCAGATCATTTTATCAAGTCGCATATGCACATGTACAGCGTTTGATTTGGCGCAATTCCCCTGCCGTTTTCTTACACAACATGGCGGAGCGTCTCACGTTTTCTCGTTGGTTTAGCCAATGATGTTGTCCACTTAAGTGTTTTCTTTAGCTCTGTGGGTCTAATGAACAGACTGCCCCACCCCTATTTTTAGTTGCAGTATAATTAAGTGCCAGTAAGGGCAACAATCGCTGTATATTTACAATTGAAACTTTTTAAATGGATTAATGAAATAAAAATTTGACATTTTTGCGTTCGTAATATAAAAGTTATTGATTAATGTTGACGTGTGATGCAAATTTCAATCAATTAACGATAGTCAAATGTGTAACAACTTTCCCAGTCAAGGGGACTGTTTTGGAAAAGGTGAAATAACGTATTTTATGCGACGGCAGAATGTGTTCTCTGAATCTCAAGCTAGTAGGCTATATCTGTTATTTTCTATTGAGGTTTCAGCACGAGGATGCACGGTTCCTCGTCTCCAAATCATGTGGTTGTTCGTTCGTTTTCTCGGCTAATGGGAGGGGTTAAGTGTCTCGACCTTTTATAGAAGAACCGGAGTTACATTCGATCTGTGGATGTCTCAGTTAAAGATGGCCCGATTTACATACTTGGATTCAGCTTAATGGATCAGGCTGCTTGTTAGATTGTTATCTGAATTCAAAGAACAAAGAGCCCGTTCTTCAGTTTCCTGCGATTTAAATGAATCAAACAAGTTCGGTTTGCTGCTCCCTGAAAAACGAATGCAATATCGTCGGATTTTAACTTAAATTATGTTTATGAATTCGCTGAAGGTGCATGACGAATACAGTGAAACGCCACGCGGAAGGTCTTGGTTCTGGGTAACCTGAGAGGAAACGGCTGAGTCGTGGAAGGATCGTTATTTAAAGTTTTAAATACTTTCAAGACAGAACTGCCACCATCGCCTGAACCAACGTACCTGCTGAAAACCCTGCCCTGCAAGTAAAGCACTTGAATTCATATCCATAAATAAATTCATTTTCCCCATTTGCTCTCGATGATGCAGGAATTTTAAACTGGCATGCGTAAAATGCACGCAAGATGATGAAGTGCCTCGCCAACTGAGTTCTTGGAAGGAGACGCATGAGTAATTGTAAATATTTTAGACTTCTCCGGGAATATGCAACCATTTACTTCTTTGGACCATAGTTATTGTTTCTGAGTCCCAGTGTGGTTGCATGACAGGGTCCGTTCTGACGCTCAAAGGAAAACTATTTTTTTTTATTCCTCGTTATACAGTGCTGCACTACTGCCAGAGGATTAAGACAGAAAGCGTGCGAATTTTCAACTGAAACGCGCTTTTCTTTTTGGAGAGAGAAAGACATGAATGACACCCTGTATCATAATGTCACGATGAAACACTTGGATCATATTCCTTTGATGCATGGCTTGGATAACACAACCAACATCTCCATGGGTGACCAGAACAATACGGAATGCGCCCAAGTTCTGATCCCGCACGAACTCTTTCTGACATTGGGTTTAATAAGCCTGATTGAGAACATTTTAGTTGTACTTGCAATCTTCAAAAACAGGAATCTGCATTCTCCAATGTATTATTTCATTTGTTGCCTGGCCGTCTCTGACATGTTAGTAAGCGTCAGCAACGTGGTGGAAACGATGTTCATGTTGCTAATCGAACACGGATTGCTGGTGGTCACACCGCAAATGATGAGGCACCTGGATAACATTATTGACATCATGATCTGCAGTTCGGTGGTTTCTTCCCTGTCCTTCCTTGGCACCATTGCCGCGGATCGCTACATCACCATTTTTTACGCACTACGTTATCACAGCATCATGACAACCAAGCGAGCGGTCACCGTCATTGTGATTATTTGGATTGCCAGTATCATCTCCAGCACTCTTTTTATTATTCACCACACAGACAATGCCGTTATCGTATGTCTTGTGACTTTCTTCTGCGTCACTTTGGTTTTCACTGCCGGCTTGTATCTGCACATGTTCGTCCTTGCTCATGTCCACTCCAAGCGCATAGTCGCTTTCCACAAGAGCAGTCGCCATGCCACAAGTATGAAAGGAGCCATCACTCTGACTATACTACTCGGCGTCTTCATAATTTGCTGGGGTCCCTTCTTCCTCCATCTCATCCTCATCCTCACCTGTCCCAAAAGCCCACGTTGCATGTGCTTTTTCAGCCATTTCCACCTGTTTTTGATTTTGATTATCTGTAACTCGCTCATAGATCCTGTAATTTACGCATACAGGAGTCAGGAACTGCGCAAGACATTGAAGGAGATGGTGTTCTGTTATTTGTGCTCCTAAAGAAAGTCACATGTCACTCTGAAGATCAGTCTTTTTATGGCTATACCTGCTGAAAATACATACAATGTGCTTTTCCCACAATGATTCTCATATGACTGCTAGACAAACTTAAATTTAAGAGGTAGCTGGAAAGGTGACTGATTGTCGGGGCTTGAATTCCAGTGATTTGAAGACTGATACAGTAAATTGGCTTTGTTGATTAAATATTCTGCTTGGATATGACCATAATTTAGAATGAATGAAGAAAGATATCAGTCAAAATGATGAAATAAGGCTGAAACATTAGATAAACTTTGTTGATGAAATATTCTGCTTGAGAGTAACCGTTAGTTTGACAGCGAAAACGAAGGAAAGTGGTCAAAATGAGGAAATCCAGTTGTTTCATTTTCCAAATCATTTTAATTCAGCTTTTTTGTGTTCTTAGGTATGTAGTGCACATGAACTCTATTGCAGTGTAACAATTTTTTTTCTTTCACCAACATGTTTTTATGGGGTAGATATATATTGTTAAGTGCAAATGTGTTAGTAACTAACTGGTTTCATATCTTTTGACAAAATCCATAAATTTTGGCAAAATCCAAAATAGGACCACTGGTCCTGTAGCTCATCAGCCCAATAACTGAGCCAATTGTTCATCATTTCTGAGAAAAGCTTTTCAGAGATTCAGTGGTGTATGCATACTGCATACTAAAATATATGAGGTGAATCTGGCAACCAGTTTCATAGGAGATGATTGTGAAAGATTTTCCCATTATAAGTAAATGGGGAAGATTTAATTAGGAAAAAATTAGTTAAAAATCAAAATATTTCAAAACTGTGAACAATCTTGGTAGAAATTCTCCCAAGGATCCGGCCAGTAATTGCGGAGAAGATTTTGAAAGATTTTGCTAATGGATGACAATCACGATCACAACCACGATCACGACTATGACGCTGGACGCCGCCTGATCTCAATAAAGGGTGTGTGTGCAAATTCAAAATACATTGATTATGTTCCCCTTTTCAAAATCATCGTTTAATGGCCTCGCTTGACAAGCATGTTCATTCACGAACTGATGTTACAGGAACCTTGTCAAAAAGTATTGGTTATTATTATTGAATCACAGCTTTATATAACAAACTCTTTACCAAAAGGTTTGAGTTGTCTTGTCAAACCTTTCTAGTTTAGAGTCATAATTCCTGTTTTCTTCCCGTGGTGTGATGCACCTGGGTAGGCCTGTCATGGAAAAAAAGACACAAATCACAACGACATAAACAACTTAATTTACTCCTGAAAATATACCAAACTATTCACGTGAATTATGTGGCCCTAAATTTGAGAAACAGACTCTTTAAATAACATTTTAAGGTAAAATTAAGGTGTGAGTGTGAAACCCTTTAATTTATATTATATATGTTAATTCAGGGATTTACTTTGTTGTAAAATTAAGGAGCAAATCTGAATAATTAAGGGCAAAATTCAACAGTTTTACCCATTAATTGACCGAGAATCATGCAAATTTTGAATTGGGAATTACATGGATTTAGCAAAAGGAGATAAAGGTAAAAGTAAGGCACTTTTAATGGATTAAATGAAAGGGTTTGGTTTGTCAATTCAAGTGTAATCAGCCATTCAGAATAAGTGCAGCTCTTATGGCCACTTGTTCATATTTTATTTGCGTAAATCAATGTTAACAAATTTTAAAAAACCAATAAACAGCTTAAGCTTATAAAAATTTCAACCCCCCCCAAAAAAACTGCAATTTGAAGTTGTTTTTATGTTTTTATGTAAACTTTAATGTTTCTATAAGAATAATGAATCAGTAATAGTAAACACAATGGCTTAAGTATTGTATATTACAAAATCTTATCCCTGCCCTTGTAGTAGTACAAAGTGTTGAATGAAGCAGCATGAGATTGGTCAAATGGCTAATGCTGGATACAGATTGGGAGAAATAATTTCCCTGCCTCGAGACTATCCGCTCAATTGCTGCATGTGACTTCTGTTTTTTTTTTTTTTTTTTTTCAATGTATTATGTGGAGCAGTAGGGTAGAATGGGGTAAGACGCCCCTGAGGGTAAGATGCCCTTTGCTTATAATTCAATTTCAGCTGTGCCCAGTATGTTGCTCTTGACTTATATAAATGCACTGCCACCTGGAGGGAAATCCTGAGCCACAGATGAGTCAACAGAGCAGGTGACATGTGAGAACTCAAAGTGTTTGTGTTTTGACTGTCTTTCTTATAAAAAATGACCGAATGAATCATTTTGCCACAAGTATTTGAATGCTTCAGGAGTCTGCAGGACATGTCAGTGTAACTCTCTGAAGCCTTTTCTATGCATGAAAGGGGGTCCTGTGTGGTGATAATAGGAGAAATTGGGGTTCATGAGCCAAAACCAAGATGATAGTGCTGGGGGTAAGATGCCCTTTTTGGATTGGGGTAAGATGCCCCTAAGGAAGGAAGGCCTCTTACCCCATTTTGAGTCATATTCATTCTGTTTTATGAGTTTTTTCTAAAAAATTATGTTCTATTTATAGGAAATGTATATCAGACATGATGATTTTTATAAAGAACCTGGGAATAAAAAGTTAAGTGTATCCATACATGTTACAAGTAGGGCCATATGGAGTTACACAATAATTAATCATATATGCATCAATGAGGGCCTAAAAAGAAATATATTGGGAGAAATGCATTATGGTCACTCTTAGTTTTAATGACTTTTCATGGATACTCATATACATTCTATACCGCTACATGTTTATCTAATGTGGTGCCTCATATTTTTTAGTATTCCACAAGACATAACCATCTTTTCCTTGAAGCATTTAATGCCAACAGCACCTTGCCATCACTTTTGCATTGGTGTTTAGTCAGTTAATAAAAAGTTAAGTTTAGGAGAATGTACCTCTTTCTTTTCTCATTTCTTTAGCAAGGAAATTTCTAAAAAGATGTTGATCTTTTGTATGATGTGTACCTGCCAATTAAGACAGCTATAATATGATAATTACTCCTGTGAAATCCAGTAAAATCAGTATGTATTAGGCTTTACAAGTTATTCTAGATAAGGGGCATCTTACCCCATCCAGAAGGGCATCTTACCACAGGGGTAGGGTAAGATGACCTTTTTCATTAAAAAAAAAAAAAGTAATTAAACATTAAAAAAAATTCTATAGTGACTGTGTCATAAATCTTTTGAGATGTGGTAGCCAACTTTACATACTATCCATTCAAGCAAAAAAAATTCTTAATTCATGTTGTTTACCTTCAGTTATGAACATTCCTGCTTAAGGGGGGCATCTTACCCCGCTCTACCCTATGTTGTTATGTATGGTAATTGTAATACAACAATGAGTATTCCCTACCTGCTGCGGGCCCTCTCATTCGCTTGCTTTTGTTGAATAATGTCCATAAAAGAAGCGTCAAGGCTGAGTAAAAAACTTACTTGTTTGGCATTCATGACGGTGTTTTGAACAGTTATGGGCAGTTTCACAGTCTTCAGTATATTTCATATCTCCACGTGTTGATTAGTTTTAACTTGTGGTGCACTTCACGTGAAGGAATGCATTCCTATTTATAATGTTCTTGGAGGAGATAAAATCCGAAAACGGATTTAAAAATATCTGCTCCGAGTACGGAATAACCCAAATGTCTCATTTTCCTAGCTTTAATTTCAAGGTGAAGGTTGGTCCATTATTGCTCTCAAATGAATTTAAAAAACATACATTTTTTAACAATAGTGACGCGTTTTCCAACGATTCAAAAGCTTGATTGAATGACCTTGCGGTTACAGCGCTAAAACGCGCGCCATAAGACAGTATGAATTTTCCGTCAGTGAATATGTCCTTTCCGAGACAAAATTTCACACCATGAGTATCAATGTGATTGAATTGCATGGATGTAAATACCACTAACTCTTCCCTTTGTGTCTTTTGCCTTGATAAATGACTTATCAAAACAAACATTAAAAATAGAACCAAGGGTCCTGTAGCTTACCAGCAAACAATCTTACACACTTGGCACTATTTTTCTCTCCCTCGGTATCACTGCGCGCATGCTATCACCTATTTAAAAGGTAATACGCTTGGATGTCTACTGCCGCGACCTCAGAGAGCTCCACACAGAGAGACAAATTTTTTGTCAGACAAGAAAATACAGAAAATATGGTGCAGACTTGTGACTTTCCCGGCTGTGATGGCTGAAACCGGTCTGATTCGCCTGATGTATTTCACCGGTTTTTCGTGAATATTTTTGTTATTTTCGGGAATACGCGCGCGAGAGAGTGATGCTCAAACTTCTGCTGCGTTATTGTCGATGTTGCGGTGCATGGGGTCCACAGCAACAGTAACTAAGGGGGGCGGAGCTGGTCAAAGCAAGTCGGAAAGGTCCATTGCTTGCTACGTAGGAGAAAAAAAAACCAATATGTACAAGGATCTTTCATTCTAAATGGGATACTTGGATATATCTATAAAAAATTGGCTCAAACATCAAACAACTGCTTGAAACACAAATTCATCTTATCAGGACAATTTATCAGCTTATTGAAATCCTATGAAGCTAATTATGGTGGGAACGCAAACCAGCATACACAGGGAGGCCTCAGGACCGAATGTGGCAACCACGGGTGTAGCTTAATGCTGTAAACAACATTGTAATGGACAGAAATTCTCGCCCAATAAAATGCTCTCATTTCGACAGGATACAGAAGATGAATGCAGCGCCCTGTCAAGCGATGACTGCAGAAGATGCAAGTAATAAAATGCCATTGTACAAATTGTACTGTAAATTAATTACAAACTGTGGCCACACGATGGAGACAAAGGACAAATTCAAGTTCAAGTGTGCGTACAAAATTTTTGAATGGGTTGATGAATGCACAACTCTGGGATTAGTGAAAAAAGTATATAAAGTTGAGATTAAGGAAATAACTGAAAGTACAGACAAAGATGTGTTCACAGGTCTTGGACTGCAACATGTCCAGCTCAGACCAGATGTTGCACAGGTCAGTCACCCACCAGGAAAAGTGGCCTTGGCACTTCAAGAGTTAAACAAGAGCTGCAGAGAACGGACAAACTTGGAGTAATTGAGAGGAAGCTAGCCCACAGATTGAGTCAAATCAATAGAATGGTGACTGTTATAAAGCCTAACAAACTCTGGATCTGCATAGATCCACTGGATCTCAATATAGCCATAAAACAAGAACGCTACCCTTTATGCACAGTCGAGCAAGTTGCAGCTGAGATGCCAAATGCATACATTTTAGACGCCAGTCAAGGGTATTGGCAAGAACCATAGGATGAAGAGAGCACCAAATTATGTCTGCTAATATTTTTTGAGACTACAGTTTTCGGCATCCTCAGCTCCAACAGTCTTTCAAGAATGCATGGCTCAGAGAGTCAAAGACTTAGGAGTGGTAACATTGTTGATGACATATTGGTTAGTCCTGTGCCGATTGGCGATGGGGTCGTGTACCGACGACTGAAGGGGATACTCAATGATTGGTTTTCTCTGTGCCTTTCAGGCAATTTTTACTAACTTTCTATCAGAACTAAGATGTTTGTAAAAAGGACTAAGGGGGATTGTACCTCCTGGCTGGCCTGGGTACAGCTGGGGGTCCCCTGGGAAAAGTTTGAGGAAGTAGCTGAGCAGTGGGACGACTGAGCCACTTTGCTCAGTCTGTTATACCCGCAACCTGGCCCCCTGATCTCTCTTTTTGATAGGCTACTGTGGTCCAATATCTATTGTAGTCAGAACATGTAAATATTATGTAAATATACGCACTGCAATTTTTCCACAGGGGTAATGTTGTTGGTCTACATGAATGCCTTAGTTTTTGTTCACTTTTCTGCCTTTTATTTTTTTTTTTTGATTTATGCTGTAATTATTTCCCCCAAATAATGGCTGTGAATTATCATTACGGGGACGGGTATATATACCCCACCTCTACCTGTGTTCTGATGATTCTGAGGAAGACTTTTTTTTCGAAAAGCCAGTCATTCACCCCCTGCAATAAAACATGCAGACCTGTAAGTGTGCTCCAGTGTCTTACTTTGGGTAGTCTCTTTGAAGTGCCCAGGTAAAAGTTTTTTCTATATGAAAAAAACACAATATGAAAGGAGGATATAGGAATGAGTGTCGATCTTCTTCGTGTCCATCTGTCGTTTGTCCATGCATCCGTCCGCGTGTCTGTCTGTCATGCTTTTTTGCCGGAAGAAAACTCCTAAATCGTTCAATATTTCTCAATGAAAATTTACATAGTATGGATACATCTTATTGTGTAGATGTGCCTATTCATACTTCCGTCTCTTTGTTCATTTGTCCATTGCATTTTGTGGCCCGGGAAGACATCAGACATCCCATTCTTTGATGGGCCAGAACTCCTACACTCTTCAATATTTGTCAACAAATTTTGTTGATGTGCCTTTTCATACGTCCATCCATCCTCCTGTCCGTCTGTCCACTGCCTTTTTGTTTCTAAGGGAAATAACATTTTGATGTTTCTCAACAAAAACTAATATATGACCAGATCTTATTGTGCAGTTTTGCCTTTCCATATTTCCACCCATCCCGTCCGGCTGTCCGTCCCTCCACTGTTTTGTTTCCAGGCCAGATATCAGCTATTGCATGGTGGGGGATCTGAGTATTTCATGCTAGTTTGTAATGAGATGACCCTGCGCCTCAGGAGTAAGAGTAGGGACGGCTCAGGCAGTATCTCCTCCCCTTTCCATAAAGAATTATAACTGGAAAAGATGACTACACTTCCACTTGACCTCAATTTTTCCCCAGGCCAGGAAAATATATTTTTGGAGGATGGTGTCCCCGGGAATTAATGGAACAACTGAAGTCTATGAAATGTACAAACATTTTTTGTATAAAGGCTTCATGGATTAAATTTGAATTTATTTCACTTATATTTAGCATCTGGGAGTAATTGTTCCTTGAGCAGAAAAATAACACAGGGCAGGGCTGTGACTTGTGAGGGTTGTAAATGAGGAAATATGCTTTCAACACATTAAATTTTATTTACATGGCCTGGAAACTTATCTGCTCTATTTTTGTATGATCTGCAGTTAATGAAAAAGTTGTGACCAATCATGAGTGTAAAGGCCTTGTAAAAAAAGTCCATGCCCTTCTCCATCCTCTGGATGACAGAGAGGGGAAATAAGTCTTCAGTGATTCTAAGCTGTATGTTCATAATTATACCAGTTTCTGAAGAATATTTTGGATTATCTCCTGCCACTGTATTGGCCTGGGCATGGCTGATGCAAAGGCATTCAGAGTTTGTGATCTGCATTGAGGGAAAATACAAATTCAAATTCAAAGCAGCTTATGAAGTGATATAGAGCACCATGCAACATGATCCAATTTTAGAAGCTTTGACATGATATAAAAAATGCATTTCTGATCATATTGAATGACATGAAATCAATCTATTCATTTGTAAAACCTCTGGCAACATGTCACAAACTTATGAACATCATTGTTTTCTAGACCATGACTGCCCACACAAGTCATTGTGAAGACCAATTTATGTATCCTTAATTGCACGCAATATATCTGGCTAACATGCACACAAACTGAAATAAAATCCAAAAGACGTCCCCAGAAAGTTATCTATCCCCTTTAGAGCTGTGCTGAAAAAAGGTCAGACACTTTTTCATTACAGCTATCACCAAATAAACAATCAAAGTGACACTATTGTTAACTGCTCGATAAGCTGTTGGTGAATTAGGGATCGGTCATCCATGCCAAGATCATATTTATCTTACCTCCCCTGGGCGTGCTGATGGCAAATTGATTGATTGATTGATTGATTGATTGATTGGTTGAATTGTGAGTGACGCTTGAGTCTCATCACAACATTCCCTCCTAAGCTTTGCTTATCCAGGAGTAAAAACAACTCTGCATAATATTGTACTGCCCTGGGGCCCTAAAAACTGGTTAGTTCTCAACTAAAAATCATGGGATTCAAGGCTCATTATTTCCAGGAATGCCTGAAAGCACTCATTATGCTTCACATGTGCTATGCCTATTTATAATTTGTGTGTAGATATAATTAGACATATTGATAATCTCAATTATCGAGGGTAAAATTCTTTTGTGGAACCTTGTGTGATAAGGCATCTTTTTTTTGGCAGGTTTGGAGCTGAGACCTCTCTCTGGATCTCTGCACTACTGCCCTTTCTCCTAACCTTGCACCTACCTCTTTATTCTTCCTTTAAAAAGCTCAGTTTATGCCACAGTGCTACAGAAACCTTTCCTCATCAGCCTAGCTCACAACAGGCCTTCTCTTCAATGAGACTCCCAAGATCTCAGCAAAAGGCTCGCCCGACCTCTACTGTTCAGTGGAAATATCTGAGAAATATGGTTATTCACTGAGGGTCATGTAAGTGAATTTGCCCTAAAGGTGATCTTGTATTGTCTGTATGTTGTGGGCGGATTAAGTCGAGCCTGGATAAGACCTTCTGGCTCCCCTCGCTCAGGTCTTGGTCCTGTGTGACATTTTCATTAGTTTATTCAGAAAGACTTAGGGCCTGATTTACTTAGACCTTTAGCACATGCAAAATCTTTTTGCCCGTGCAAAACCAATAACATTGCCACTGATTGGTGCAAGGCAAGTATCCTGGCCAATCATGGGCAATGTTATTGGTTTTGCACAGGCGAAAAGATTTTGCATGTGCTAAAGGTCTAAGTAAATCAGGCCTTAAGTGTTTGTGTGTTTTGGGCATGTGGGATGATTTTATGTTAATGAATGACCAGTAAATGTTACTTACTTCTTTATCTCTGTAGAGCTGAGGGAAAATAAAACTAGATAAATTAATTTTAACCTTAAATAATGTTGTTCAGTTCTAGAATTCCTTAAAAATGGACCGATACAGTCCTGAAAACAGGACTTTAGTGACTTGTCATCTATTGAATTCACTTCCAAGCAAATCTGGAGATGCAGGTACAACTGACTCAGCTCAATAAATCATTATGACTTGATCTCATGTACCTTTTCATTCCAGTTGGTTTATTTTTGTTTTGGTTTGTTATTTAAAAGTGCCCAAGAATATATGCAAGAGAAACGCTATAAAGTCTCCTCCACAATTCTTCTGAGAAAAAAAAAAAAATCGATAGTTATTTTTTATATTGCCCTATGTGCCACAAGTATTGGCATCCCTGCATATAAAACTTCAATTCTAAAAAGAAGTTGGGACATCATAGAAAATGCAAATAAAGTCTAAAAAGACTGATTTAAAAAGTCCATTCACCCTTGACTATGTTGAAAACTGTACAGCAACACGTTATTTGATGTCTTAACATGAAATTAATTATTTAATTGCTTACTGAATATATTAATGTGATAATTCCAACAGTCCAAAAAAAAAGTTGGCACTGTTGGCTGCTTATGACTGTGCGATGCCACCATGTGTTTTAGTTACACTCATTAAGCAGTTGGGCACTGAAGACACCAGCTGGTAAAGTCTAGCAAGCAGATTTTTTTCCCCTTTCCTCCATTATGCAGGTCTTCAGCTTAGCAATTGTATGGGGTCTTCCCATATATTTTATTCATAATACATCATACATTCTCAGGTAGAGACAGATCAGGACCACAGGCAGGCCACTCAGGCATATAATAGTCTGTGCAGAAAGTGGTTTAGCATAGTCTTGCTGGAAAGTGCGGTTACGTCCCTGAAATAGACAACATCTAGATGATAGCACATATTGTACCAAAATTCCAAAATATATTTCTGCATTGATGGTGCCCTAGCAAATATGCAAGTCACTCATACCATAAGCTCGGACACAGCCCCATGACATGACAGATGCTGGCTTTATGCTGATAACTGCCTCAGTTCATATTGCCTTTGGTCCAGAGATCACAGTGGCTTTTTTTCCATAAATACTTGAAATGTTAACTCTTCAGGCAACAAAACACATTTCCACTGTGCTACTGTCCATTTTAGGTGAAACTGAGCCCAGAGAAATTGGTGGCACTTTTGGACAGTGTTGATGTTTGGTTTTGGCTTTGATTAGCAAAGCTTTAACTTATATCAGTTTCAAAAGTGGCGAATGGGGTTGACTGACAAAGGTTGACTAACAACCACTTTGGTTGTCTTTGTTGCCTTTAGTCCATTATAGTCGCATGACTACTCTTAAGATAATGAAGTCTGAGGGATTGGAGATCACATGAATTCTGAAGAGGATTTCGTCCTTGTCCTTTACACACAAGGTTTGACTGGATTCCATCAATTTTTTGATTATATTGCCTTCAGTATAGGGTAAAGTGCTCGATTAATCTTTTGGTATTGTTCTGAAAGTGATAGATCATGAGCTTACACATCTGTTGGTAAATTGGTGAGCCAGCACCCATCTTTTTTCTTATTTTCATCTTTTTTGAGGCTCCTTTTACGCTATGGATTGAGGCTCACCAATTTGCCAATAGATGCATAAGCTTATAATCCATCACTTTGAATCAACATTCCTCAAAGAAAAATTGTTTGGATTTCAGGCATTTCATCCTCTACTGCGTATAATCTGATGAAAAGATGGAAGGAATCCAGCTGAGTCTGTGCATTATATGCAAGGACCAAAATTACTTTTAGCTCATCTGTAAAACATTTCCTTACTATTAGAATTTGTCACATCATAATTACTCCTTAATTGTCTCTACACCAACTTTTTTTTGAGTTTGTTGCAATAATCTGATTTAAATAAGCATGTATTTTCTATAAATAATTGAATTCACTTGTTAAAGCATCCACTAATATGTTGTTAATGTGTTTTCAATATAGTAGAGGGTGAATTGACTTGAAATCATCCCTTTTTGATTTTATTGGCATTTCCCATAATGTTGCAACTTTTTGAGTGTTGGGTTTGTAATATAACCCCCTTTTTCCAATAACTGAGCTCTTATTCTTCTCATATAACATCAGAGAGGTGAAAGCAGAGCAGGGAAATTGAGACTATTCCACTAAATTAAGTCTCTCCACATCATTCAGGGTCCTAAGTACTCTCAGCTTCAACTCAATCCTTCCTTTTTACACCAAAGTCATTTTAAGTTTTTATCACCAAAGAGCTCAATTTTTATGATATGGCGATTTCTGTCTGTCTGCCCATTCATGAAATTTTCTTGTAAATGCAACTGATCCTGGAGTGTTTCGTGGATTGTTTCTAAATTAGTAGCATTATCATTAGTGGTTGAAAGTATGTATGTGCGTTTTTGAGAACTCTGAGATGTTTTTAGCAGGAGTTATTTCCCTTTCCTATATCAACCATACAAAAGCTTCTAGTCCAAGTCGTCCATGTTTTTTCTCCCGCTGGGTTCTCCTAACTGGGGGCCTGCCGACCACCATCAACTGTAGGTAATATGGGAGACGGGAGTCCAATGAGCCACGGGGGCCAATGAGCCATATCACTATTTTGCGATTAATCAATGACAGAGCTGCTTAAAATAGGCAAAATATTTGACCACTGACTGATGAGTCATGGGGATAAATGAGCCATATCACTATTTTGCCTATTTTAAACACCTTTGGCATCGATTGATCGCAAAATAGTGGTATGGCTCCTTGGTCCCCATGGCTCATCAGACCCCAGTCTCCCCTACATTGTCTCTGGATAAGTGCCTCATACAACCCCACTTCAAAAAATTCAAACTACCCCTTTAAATTGGAAAGCCTCGATCTATAATCTTTAGTGCACATGCACTCACTCTTGTTCATATCAGCAAAAATGGATTTGGATATGCCCTAAATGCACTTCTGACATGCACTTCGGTAGTGATAATAGGGTCCGAAGTCTTTGAAATGTGGAATCTTGAAACCAGTATTTATCACCACCACTAGAGGGCGAGTGGTGCTTTAGAACCTATTCGAAAATGTATTTATCACCACCACTAGAGGGCGAGTGGTGCTTTAGAACCTATTCGAAAATGAAAAAAGTAAGTAGAGAACAGGCAGCGGGCCAGAGGCCCGGGGTTTTAGGTTTTTAGGATTTTAACCTGGACTGACGGTTACGAAATAGCACGACGTGACCTTGAAGCATCTATAAAGGTTCGTATACCTTTGAAACACCACAACTGAACTCTTCATCAAATTAAATTATAGAATGTATATTCTTTCTGGTCGCCAATGATAATAAAAAAATTGTTTCTTTTTTTTTTTTTTCCACGATAGGGCCATGCCTGAAGAATTATAACGGCTTAAATACATTTATCTTCCCTAAGTGCCACAATATAATCTTAAGAATACAGAAAGGAATAAAATTAATCAATAAAAATTCTCATGCTTAGCTTCCAAAAAGAAGTCTCCCAGTACGTTTAATTTACAATCGTATCAGCAGCTCGAAAATTTCGCCAGTTTCTGTGTAAGTTATTATTCCAGCCAGAAGCACGTGCCCTCTGCTCTTTCCTTTCTGAACAGGCGCGATGTGCGAAATGTAGCACGGTGGCGACCAAAGTGAGCACGTTGTTCAATATTCGCTGGTGCTGGAGGTTTCTCGTGTAGCAGAACGGAGCCATGCTCATCATCAGTCTTAACCAGACAGACACTGTGTGCGAGACACTCATTGGCAGTATCCCAAGTGAACACGCATACGCCGACGTCGCCCATCAATCTCAGCGACTGGTGGAAAAAAACTTTATCTGAGGAAAATACAACAAATTCAATAATCAACTGCAGCCTTTTTCGAGGTGATATCCAGTGAAAATGGGTTAATCTTTATCATGTTTTTTGGTTGAAATTAGTGTCTCTTAAAAAGCGCTCAATCATCATGGTTAACCAGATGCAAAACTTTTTTGTTCTAGTGTTGTAATGAAAATAGTATGACCTACTATGTGCACTTAGGGGAGTAGTTCCTGCAGACTTCATTAATATCAATGCTGTGGCCAGTAATGACTTCATTTTTTCTCCTCACTCCACATTTTTCAATTGTTCGCCTCTTCGAGTAAACCAATGCAAACGGGGCCTCAGGTGCAGATTGCACATCCGCGATTACTGGCCCTGAGTATGCCATCTGCCAATCGGGATCATTACTGGAGCTGCTTCCTGTAATCTGTCTCTCTGTGTCAGTGCACTCTGCAGCATCTGCTAAACCACATGGTGATCAATATAGCACTCACTTTCATGTTGGTTTGCCAACGTACACCCTGTCCCTGCCACCATAGAATGGTTAATGCTTATCTCCCTGCAGTTAAAAGGCAGTAGAAAAGTAATATTTATGGTGTACATGCTAGTTTGTGAACTCACCATTACGACTCATTGTTAATAATTGTAACTCACATTTTATAGTCAGCAGGGGTGTGTGCTTGTGCACCACAGTGGCAAGGCTGAATCTTCTGAAATAGTCACCACTTTCGTGTGACGTAGTCCACTTTCTGATATTCTGACTCAGCATGTGTCCTGGAAAATTGCACTGAGTTTTTGGTTACAGAATAATGACGACAAAAACCTCCAACCAGATACATCAATACACAAACATTCAAATTTCATAACTTGGGCTCCTTGATTCATTGGGCAGTGAAGTATTTTTTTTTTTTATTTTGGTCATCATTTGGCCTTTGAAAGGATATAATGATGAGGTTGAAGTGTTGACTGTCAACTTTAATTTACAGGCATTTTCATCCATTTATGATGAATTGTTTGGGACTGACTGCACCTTTTGTACATAGTCCCTCCTATTTATGGACACATAAAAAACACTAAATAGTTTATCATAATGTAGAAAAAGGCAATTTTTTCATATTTGACTGCATATCCTTTGCATGCAATGACCACTTGAAGTCTGTGATGCAGAGTCATCATCAGATGCTGGCTATTATCCCTGGTGATGCTCTGCCCGATCTGTATTGCAAACGTCTTCAGTTCATGTTTGTTTCAGGGATTTTTTTGCCTTCAGTTTCCTCTTCAGCATGTAAAATTGATGTTCGGTTGGATTTAGATTTGACACGGCCAACAAAGTCAAAAGAAAGAAAATGTCTCAGTCCAATGAATCATTGTGCTGACTGTTTACTTGTATAAATAAAATACCGTTCTGCATGAATATAGGTCTTTTCCCCTTCACTACTTTGCTGTGGTTTCTGAAATCATTCAAAAATTATTTAACAGGACGATGACCAAGAATCAGACTAACAAAGAGTGCAACAAAATAACAACTGAAATGATGACATGAGCGTGTAATGGTGGCAGAACTGTGCACTGAGGAGTGAATGATTAGCTCACCCTGTGTAGGCCTATACCCCACTGCCAAAAAGACACACTCTCGCACTGCCATTTGCCTTTAGTTTTTATTGATCCAGTGGGTGAAACCATAGTGACTCAGGATGCTTTTTCCTGTACCCATTGTTTTGGGCTCAGCCTCAGACATGCCCTGTAATGCACCCTCAACACAGCGATGACTGTGACCTGAACCATGTCCAAGTCTTTGAGGGCGAGGAAAGGCAGCAATGTTTCCGGGCTTGCAAAGGAAGTGGTAGTGTTTCTGAGAGACTTTGATCAGACAGAAGAATTGCTGGATCACAATAATTTTGTTACTTTTGTTCACATGGAGTCTCTCTCTCTCTCTCTCTCAGAATGCTATGTCACTATAATCATAATTTCCCCTTATTAAGAACTCATATATCAACATCCTATTAGAAAACATACGCATAAGCCATATGGTATTTTATTTAATAACTTTCAAAAGGGTAAAAATGTCATACCTTGCTGTACCAACCCAGTTCCGCAATACCAACCACAGAATTTAGCATTGTTCAATTTTTTTTGGAAGTATTCACAAGCAACGACTTCCCACGATCCTTCAGGTTTTTTTATTTGAGCATTGTTCGGTTTCGGTTTCCTATGCCACCCCCCTGTCAGAAAGAGACAGTGAGAGCGAGAACAGTTTTGACACAAATGGGTGGTGCAAATTTGTTTCATGCTTAACGATCTTTATTCTACCCTTCCAATATTTTGTGCCTCTCTTGGTCGCCGATATATATGTCAAACATGTAACAACTTGGAAAAACACTGGATTTTAGAGGATACAGACAGGCTAGGAAAGTTGTTGGACGAGCACTAAATTAACCACGTCTTGCGGTTGAATAAGATAAGTAGAGTGGGTGTTGCACTGGGGTGCAACAGTTTCTAAAGTATTGCGCACTTTGCGTATACAGAGGATAGAATAGATGTACTTTTCGCGTGATAATAACTTTCTGTTATAGTCATCTATGATCGCCACTGCTACGAACACTTCGGCCGGGAGGAAACAGCTGCTTGGGTGTTGCAGCGTCCCCCTCCGTCTCAGGTGTCTCTCATTGGCTGCAGCGCTGCTTCTCTGATGGGAAAGTGACGTCATCGGTTTGTTGAAATTAGCATCCCTCTTTGTGAGACAGTACTGTGGTGCAGTGCCGACCCGGTATAAAACCCTCAGTCAGAACTCACACTGCTCTCTGCAGACGGCTTGGGTCGGACCTACACATAACGCTGACGCCCGCAAGACGCGCAACACACAAAGGGAAGAATGCGAGAAATCGTTCACATTCAAGCTGGCCAATGTGGCAATCAGATTGGAGCAAAGGTAAAAAAAAAAAAAAAAGAAAATAATAATTAATGAAAAAGAAATATGAATTTATAATTAAAACTGATGCCTAAGGGAAGGAGTTCATTATTAATTCTGATATTTCGACTTTTTACTGTGGTAGGATTACCATTAATTTTATGGCTCTAAACATGTTTAAATAAACTGAATGATGGCGAGTGGGTCACAAACGTAGTTTTAAATGTCCTTCATTAATACATATTTAATCGCTGGTAAATGTTGTGTAATGTTTAAGAGCTGAAGTGGGGTGCATACCGCTTGCTGGAGTGCCGCAGAGTGCTACCGCTTTGATTTCCTTGTTGCCGCACGTGAATTGGCTGACTGCAGCCCTATAATATCTGACCACGCCCATTAATTATTACCCTCAAAATGTACATATTCGATGCAATATGACTTCTTTTAGGACTGTAGAAGTTTAAAAAAAACATCCAACTGGCCGTAGGGCTAACAATCGTCCTCATGCAGTGAAAGTAGTCCAAGTACATTTTTTAGGGAGATGGTTGTTTTAAACCTTCCAATTTCTGGTTTAGAGAAACAAAAACTTATTTGTCTTCCGACAGTGGGCTGAAGGTCTCCAAAATGATATTTTTTCTCAATCTGGGAATCTTTCTTTTATTGCCACCTGCCACACCCTCCGACTGCAGAGGACGGGACAAAGACGGGATCGTTTCTGCAGTGCAATCACCGGCTAACATTAGAGGGTGTAAAATATTCGCCTCACATCCCGGAGGGTTGTCGCAGATTCATTATAATGGCTGCGACACTGCGTGAAAGAGAGGTCTTGAATTTAGAAACTGTGTGCTGATAAATATAATTGGGCAATCTGAGAGACGACTAAAATCTATATTCCCTCTCAATCCGCGGAAAAAAAATCATTATGTCTATTAATATATCTATTCTTGACAGTAAATACTTATTTTAATATATAAAAGAAACAGTATATAGTTTGCTTAGGACAGAAAAGTTTAGGAGGGGATTATCTTTGTTAGCATAGCTACTTTTCCGGAATCTTTGTTATGTATTTGTCTGATCAGACTCAAACAGTCGCACTGAGTGAATCAAAGGGTGGAAGGTTCTATCACTTCTGTAAACGTCAGACGGAGCCATATTTTCCTATTCGCTTGCCTTATTTTACTGGTGCGGCCTGGTCCCCTCATAGCCTGAATGTGTTCAGCATCACCGGTGAAATATGAGGGGCGGAGATTATTATGAAGAGTGAAGACTGGTGCTCTTTTACAAATTGCTGCCAATAAGACACAGCACATGTAATTATTACCAGTACATTAAACCTTGACACATTTTATGTTATTTTTTATAACAAATCGATACATCATCAGATTTTTTTTTAATAGCATCCTTTATTTTCTTATTCATGAGATGAGGTCCTTAAAAGCTTGACAATGGATGCAGCCAAACCCGCTTCATGTTAGCTCTTCAGCATTGTCTGCTCATCTCAACATAGATTCAGTGGAAGACTTAATTTTGACTTTGTCAGTGACTGTCTGACCTGCAATGGTTGGTGTAATTTTGAACTGTTATAATGACCTTATCTTGCACTTATGATAAAACAATATCTCATCCTGTTTCACCTTTCACCTTTAGCCTCCTTGCAGAAAGTGATAGATGTGGGTGTGTTTGAACACACACATCATGATATGGTACCCTTGAGTGCAATTACTTAACTGAGCATGTTCATATATAATTATTGCTCTGATTTATTTTGATAGGATGGGGACCTCTGTGCTACATGGTGCTTTGAAGTGCATCTTCTAACATGGTCCAAGAGCTTTGCACAAGTCTTCTGCTCAGTTCATGAGAGCATTTTAATATTTATTATTCAAGTTCAATGTTGAAAAAAGGGAAAAAATTGACCCCTTTGTTGTAGCAGTTGGTCGGAGAATCTGTTTGCCACGTTCAACTTTGCTTTAGTCTTTGTGACCTCAGTAGCATCAGGCTTTTACAGTGTAGTTTCTGAAGACTGCTACTATCTCATGAAGTCTGCTGCTATCTTATGATGTACCGACCTTGCGTTTTCACAGATCAGAGGAGTTGGCTGCATTTACAATGCCACAAAGACTGTTGTTTACAAAAGCGCTGAAGTTATCTTTTGTTGGCTCGATCATGGTATGTGGGGTAGTGCAATTAGACCCTCCCTTTATAGAAATTTTGAAAAAATCAGTTCATGGGAGATTGCAGGTGAGCTCATTCTATGGTCCTGTTGTCTGGCTGAGCACGCTCAGTGAATGACTCAGCTTTCATTGATCTCCACTCGGCAGTGGGGGTGGACTGAGTCTGTGCAGGAGCAGAGCGAAGCCACAGCTCGCATAGACAGATACCAGCCTCTCAGTCATTCTTCCCACACAAGTCAAAATGTGGTCCGTAATCCCTCCAAGGTCATTCAAAAGGCCATGGAAAAGACGGCCACAATAGGGTGCCTTTATAACAAGGGATACCTTGAAAGATAATAGGCTTTTAAGACAATCTGTAGTGCTTTTAATTTAACTGTCTGAATGGGCTCTGGTTTAATATGCGTGAGAGTCCTCCATTACACCGTCACTGTTCCTCATCTCATACTTTAAAGCCATGGCTGGAAATTGGATCATACTGACATCTCAAAGCAGCAAAAGGATTGGTACAGGGGGATGACATAATCTAATGACATAATCTGATCTCCCTGGGGGTTGTGGCGGGTCTTGAAATTCCATATATTTTAAGTAATAAATAATTTGCCTTTTTAATCTTGGCGGAATCACCAACCAGACACAGAAAAAAACCCCACGCAAGCCTAATTTCCTCACAATGTCTCGCAAATTTAAAATATGGGAGCTAACGAGGAAAGTGCTAATTAGCAATTCAGATGTCCGGTTGACATCTGCTTTGTACAGTGGGAGGCATGGAACTGATCATTAGCATGCTGGAGTCCACACACGCGTCTTCCTGTGGTGGACGGCTGTGGGCGGAGGGTGGACGGCGGTGGGTGGGGGAGTTTGGGTGTTGGCTGAAGGGGGTTGTGTAGAGGCCATTGTTCAGCTGAGACAGAGAAAGACATGGATGAGGGAGGAGGGTGTAGCCCTGGCTCCATATTCCAGAGTCAAGAAGAAAAGCTACATCCAGGATCTAAAATTTACCCCTCTCGGAGACAAATATAGGTTAGCGTAATTATAGCTCATTATCAGAGGAATATTTCATGTCTTTTGTCTTTTGCATTGTTCTTTCACTTCTGGGTTTGTGTCTTCATGTCCTTATATGATTGCAACATTGAACATTTGCATTGCTGGACAGATTATTCATTACTTCTTGAATTATTCTTGGCTGATTATAGTAGTGGGTTCTGGTGCAGTTTTTTTTATAAATATGAAATTAAAAATGGCTTCAGTCTCTATGATTTTCTTCAGCAGTATCGATCTATTCTTCTTCGGAAACCAAAATTTTGATATGTTTTTTTATTCTTACAGGAGAAAAAAGTTTAGACCAGGAGACCAGTAATCCAGCACACACACACACACACACACACACACACACACACACACACACACACACACACAAAGATAGAGGGGAGTAATGCAGGGGACATCATTAAGATGTGTCCATATTGTCCTGGGTGGGGCTGATGTCACACTTCCTGTTAGTCTGAATGGGCTTTGTGGATGAGAGAAAGGCAAACAGAGCATGCTCTCAGGGTTAGCCTCTCCCTGTGTGAGCTTGCAATCATTCTGTTAAAAATGGACTCAGTGCTTATGTGATTGTTGCTCACTGCCGGATTCAAACTAGCAGGCTTGTCTGCTGTTTGTTGCTTCTGGTCAGGGCAGAATAAAAAAAAGCTAAATGGAAAAAAGAAACTATAAAAATTTTTTTTGAAGCTTTTGGATTAAGGATAACATGCTTGGCTCTGACAAAATGCACTGCTTCAAACTTCCGAGAGTTCAGATGGATGGAAAAAAAGAAGGGTGCACATTAATCTTTTCAGCACAGAAAACTTGTGGTGTGTTGTTTTTCACCAAAGATTTGGAAATGTGAACACACTGTATGAATGCATGACAAATTGATTTTGATTTCTAATGAAGTAAAGCTCTGTCATTCAAAGAAGTTGTCACAGTTAAATCAATCTCTTTCCTTCTGACAGG
This sequence comes from Gymnothorax javanicus, assembly GCA_029692085.1. Classification (NCBI taxonomy): domain Eukaryota; kingdom Metazoa; phylum Chordata; class Actinopteri; order Anguilliformes; family Muraenidae; genus Gymnothorax; species Gymnothorax javanicus. The sequence continues at coordinate 15,579,851 of CM056207.1, read as the reverse complement.
ATTTTTGTACTCGATATGTCAAAAAATTAAGTAGGGGTATGAGCAAGAGTAAAATCTGCTCATTCAGTGAAAGCCGGCTGAAGCTGACCCAAGTTGACTTGATTCTGTGGACACACTGGAATTCCGAATGTGCTCATGTATACAGATGCTTAACCATTGCTCTGACTGGGACAACATGTTTCTCTGACGTCGTGATATGTGTCCTGACAGTACCCACTCCCTCTCTTCCTCTGAGGATCCTCAGGGAACAGCCTGGCCCTGTGCCCATTATGCTCCCCTTTTTCCCTGCTTCCTGTGAACCCCAACCACTACAGCCTCAGCCCCCCCAATCATCCTCCGCAGCAGTGTTCCATCCAGATAACAAATTACAGTGTTCAGCCAGTACATTGCTGAAGTTCAAATGAAGAAAAATTCACCCTACAGTTACCTCTGCAGTAGATTCCATCTTTGTTTCTTGAGGTCTACTGTCCTCTGGGTTTTTACTCCAGTCCTAGCCAAGCATACCTGATTGAACAGCCAGAGATCTTGTTGAGCTTCTTATTAGTACAATCATGTTTGCTAAACCAGAAGCACCTCAGGACAGACAGTTGAACTGCAGGATTAGGGCTGGCACCACAGAACTGCTGTATCCTCTGGCCTGATGCTAGAGCTTCTGGAAATATTGATGAATCAATTACTTTTTTGTAAGCATAAATATGTTAATTAGACTATTTTTACACAAAATCTGAAGAAAGTTGAATCTAAATGGAATATTCAAGACAAAAAAAGCTTGTAACGTCATTGTTGCTTATCTGAATGCATATTCATATAGTGTACTCTTTGTGTTCCTTATGTAGCATTGGGACCGCAAGGCCAGCCCTCATTCTGTGTTTCTTTGTGTTAGTACAAACTGTACTTGTAGTTGCAGACATTAATTGAGGGCAAAGTTCTCGTGAAGCCACAAACTCAGTTTGCCTGCTTTATTGTTGCAGTTCTGGGAAGTGATCAGCGATGAGCACGGCATCGACCCCACAGGGAACTACATAGGAGACTCAGATCTGCAGCTGGAGAGGATCAGCGTGTATTACAATGAGGCTTCATGTGAGTCTCTGGTGACTAATACAATCCGGCACTGCACAGAGTGATGTAAGCTGAAGTCAGCAAGATAGACAATACGCTGCACTAGTCATTTCATATATTTAAATTTAGTGAGTCAAATTTGGATTGAGGCAAAAAACTTGTTTTCTCCATATCCTTAAAAGTCCATGAAAATGTAAGTACATTCCTTTCAAGTATTGGAAATGGGATGAAACTGATGATGGAAACTGGAATGGATAGTTTAGACAGGTGTTAGATTGACTGGTTGAAGAAATTATGTATTGGTGTTGCTTTTGACATAAATGCCTCGCTTTTTGGGTTCTAGCCTCCAAATATGTACCCAGAGCCATTTTGGTGGACCTGGAGCCTGGGACCATGGACAGTGTTCGCTCTGGAGCTTTTGGCCATCTGTTCAGACCGGACAACTTCATCTTTGGTCAGAATTCTTTTTTTTTTAATGTCTGATGATTGTATTTGGGGAGAGGGCTATGGGTTTGTATGTTGACAAACTTATATAATTTAAATTTAAAATTGCCCCGATGTATGTACAGTCACAGATACAATCTATGCATTTAACCCCATAAATTCTATGGACCCATTTATGGGTCTGTAAAATGTAGCTGCTGTTTGCCGGCCTGTGGAAAGGGCCTATATTAAGTTCTAGTGGAGATCCCAAGGTTATGAACAATCTTAAATTTGTCCTGCTGAATTACAGGGAAATGTGTATAAAATGATTACGAGACCTAGATATTCTCCATTTGATGTAATGTTGTGGCCATAAAAATATTGCATCCTGAGCTTCAATATTTCTCCCAATATCAGTGCTAAGTACCTCTGGTGAAGCACTGCAACCAGCAGACGCAGAATATATTATGTGACATTGTCCTACAATATGCAAAACCTTTTTCACTTTGAACCTACTTAAAGGAAAACTTAACCCTTTGAACCCTTTATTATATAAAGGTGTCGTGACCCCCTAGCTATGCCGAAACACTGCTGACTGTGATGGGGAAACCGCCTGTTTGTAAACAAGGTCACATGACAGCCAAAAGCCATGTGATCACAGTCACATGTTTGGAGGCCATTTTTCCAGCATTTTGGGTTATTGTGCGTTCTCTATGCAGCCGGTAAACCAGACAAAAGGGTTTAAAGGTTGAAGTGAAAAGTTAAGAGTTTTTTTAAAGGAAAATGTCATTTCTGTGAGTGACTGACATTTCACATTGAACTCATTTGCAAGCAGATGCAGAGAGGGCTGAGAACACTGAAAATAACAGTCCTACAAAGCAGCTGTCCCCATTTCAGTTAGAGATTATTTTCCTTGAGGTGATCTACTGCAATGGGCCTCTAGGAGAGATTCATGACATTTACTGGAGTTAACTCATTCACTCCCAAACACCTCTGTGAGGTTGATGAAAGGAGCCTTTATGATGGTATAAGGGAGTTAACTGTCCTCATGAGGCAATTATAATAACATGAACATCATGACTTGGAAGCATTTTGTGCTTTTTGAAAATACAAAGTTTAAACTTTAAAACTTTAAAAGTTATGTAATTCTTCAGCTACTCCAATTAAGGTTCAAACTGTCAGCTTTTAGAATGTATTTTTATCCATTTCAATGGAACTGCGTACAGCCGTTTAGAATAGTGTCACTATAAAACTACCTACAGACCTAACTGTAATCTAGGCAGATTATTGGATTGGATATTTAATCAGAATAAACGACTTCCAGAGGAAGGATATTAATATTTCTTTTGCTGTGACCTGACAGGCCAGAGTGGAGCTGGGAACAACTGGGCCAAGGGTCACTACACAGAGGGGGCGGAGCTTGTGGACTCAGTACTGGACGTGGTGAGGAAGGAGTGTGAGAACTGTGATTGCCTGCAGGGCTTCCAGCTCACCCACTCCCTGGGTGGGGGCACTGGCTCCGGTATGGGTACCCTGCTAATCAGCAAAGTGCGAGAAGAGTACCCTGACCGGATCATGAACACCTTCAGTGTGGTGCCTTCGCCTAAGGTCTCAGACACAGTGGTGGAGCCTTACAACGCCACGCTGTCCATCCACCAGCTGGTAGAAAACACGGACGAGACCTACTGCATTGACAACGAAGCCCTCTACGACATCTGCTTCCGCACCCTCAAGCTGGCCACACCCACCTATGGAGACTTGAACCACCTGGTGTCAGCGACCATGAGCGGCGTGACCACCTCCCTGCGGTTTCCCGGGCAACTCAACGCCGACCTGCGCAAGCTGGCTGTCAACATGGTGCCCTTCCCCCGTCTGCACTTCTTCATGCCCGGCTTCGCCCCCCTGACGGCCCGCGGGAGCCAGCAGTACCGGGCCCTCACAGTGCCTGAGCTCACCCAGCAGATGTTCGACGCCAAGAACATGATGGCCGCCTGCGACCCGCGACACGGCCGCTACCTCACCGTGGCCACGGTCTTCAGAGGACGCATGTCCATGAAGGAGGTGGACGAGCAGATGCTGGCCATTCAGAGCAAGAACAGCAGCTACTTTGTGGAATGGATCCCCAACAATGTGAAGGTGGCCGTGTGTGACATCCCGCCCCGTGGGCTTAAGATGTCCTCCACCTTCATCGGCAACAGCACGGCCATCCAGGAGTTGTTCAAGCGCATCTCCGAGCAGTTCACCGCCATGTTTCGCCGCAAGGCTTTCCTCCACTGGTACACCGGGGAGGGCATGGACGAGATGGAGTTCACTGAGGCCGAAAGCAACATGAATGACCTGGTGTCTGAGTACCAGCAGTACCAGGATGCCACCGCCGAAGAGGAGGGAGAAATGTATGAAGACGACGATGAGGAGTCCGAGATCCAAAAGTGACCATTCTAGAAGAAAATTACCCTTGAGTTGTCCAAGTGTTCTCAAACCTCTGTATTCTCCATGCTGGCCAACATGGGTCTCTTGGCCTCTCCTAGCTGCCCTGAAATTCTACCTCCCTTACACTGTTACGTTTCCTTCTGATAACTGTTTAGTGCCAATTACTAGATTACTGACTGCATCAGTGCTTCTTAACTGGTAATACCTGACATGATATGACTTCTCCACTTCGATACAACTGACTCTTCTATTTAAGTGTGCAAAAATAAAGTAGTGTTTCAAAACTGATCATTAAGTCAAATCCGCTTTTCTATATTTTTTCAACATTTCAACCCCCCCCTTTAGATTGTTTTTTTCTACTTATTTTGAATATGTTGGTTTTTAATTTTTAAGGGGTTCTCAATAAATGTATTGCTGTCAATAGATGTGCTCTTGTTTTCATGACGATTCACAACAACAGCCTTGCGTTCATATTTAATTGAGAATTCCAAGAGTATTTTTACAAATGCACAATATGGGGGGAATGTAGTGTGGCTACTGTTCGCTGATAGTGTGACTATCCCCTGTGTAAGTGACCTAGATAAAAATATATGTGCTCCCAGGGGTTACAGTATACCTTCAGCAATGTACTGCTAGTGGGAGATTATATTAGCCACATTGGAAGGAGATTATTGCGGTTCGGACTGTGGTCAGCAGCCTCTAAGTCACATGGTAGCGACACAGCAATTTGTGCAGCCAAAAGGAACGATCTGTGAACAAAGCAGGCTTTATACTAGTGATGACATTGACCCAACAATAGCACTGAGTGCTAATTTCAGATGATTTCCCACTAATGCCTGGGTTAAGACACCTTTAGCTCACTGTACACTAGCACTCTTTGAGGAACATGGAAGTATCTTCTGTCTGGTGTTGATTGGTGTGCCAATTCAACAGGTAATTATCTTTGCTGTGAACGTACATGTTTGGAAATGTTTGCAGAGCCAATATCATCTATGCTTCTTTAATGTTTTCCTGCTAGCTAATCTGCATGGGCAGATACATTATATACTGCTGCCAGATGACCTTTTTTATGAGAAGTGCCTTTGAATAACTGTTTTGGAGGTCTTGATATACATTATTATAAATGCATCACACACTCAGAGTTAATTGAGCTTGGGATAGCGCAATATATTGTTGCAAAACATCCAGTCTTAATAATTAATTGCTCCTAAAGGCATGGAGCTTTATGGCTGAAAAATGAGATCAACCCTGTACGGAGCCAAGCAGTAGAACGAAATCCCCAAAGAGAAAACATAGGCGATTATATGGAAAAAAGAGACACATCATGTTACTGAAATACTACGACATTCTGGGTGAGTGTCCCAGACCTGGATTAAATGAATCTGGATAAAGTGGTAAAATTGGAGTCTTGTGCTCCGATTCATGTCTAGGGAGTTGGGAATCAACTCACCAGTAGTGTCACTGCAGGGTCATTCCGTGTCAATTCACCAAATTTCAGAAAATCTTCCCGCATTACCACCTCAGATTTTCTTGAAAAAATTCATGTTGGTGGATTCACTTCTTAATAGAATAATCCCAAAATTGTAGGTCTCTACTGCCAATAGTTTGGCCACAAAAATTATTAAAAGGACAATGATTTGGGTGATTTTTAGCCATTTTTTAGCATCGCCTGCTGTTGTTCTAATTTTGAGCTGGAATATCTTAAAAAGTACTTGAGCTAGGACCTCCAAAGTTTGTATGTCAAATATCTGGTGCTACATCTGTACATAATTTAAATTTCAGCAGTCTGGCTCATGTGTAACATGCAGTAATAGGCCCCTAGATTCTGTGGAAAATTTCTATTTGCGAACTGTGGCAGCACTTTTAAGGGCCTGTACACTCATCAGTTTTTATGACAGGGGGCTGATATTTTGTAGGGGGTGTCTTTTGGACTAGGTACATGGTTTTCTGAACAATTACCAATGTGAAGTAAATAGCATCTGAGATATTGCTGATCAAAAAATGAGAAAAAACCCATTTTCCTGCAAATTTATATCTATATTCCCGTTGAATGACACCATGTATCAAATCCAAATCAAATTCACCTTAAAGAGCAGATGTTTGTTAATGATATATCCAAAAATTGTGATGGTATTCTTTCTCTTTTTCCCAATATGAATTTTTAAAATTATGTTATATATTGGAATGCTAATTCTCGATTATAGCTTCGTCGTCTTGTGGACAGCTCTGTAATTATGTCAGAGATCTCAAATTTTGTACAGTGCCTCTTATAAACCATTTGACATTAACTTTAAATACATATTAGTCACATTCACACTAGTATATGGAAAGATATTGAAGCTTGAAAATGGAAATCAAAATAAGCTTTATTGCAGTTCGAAATCGAGCATTTTAAGCATGTGACAGTACACAATTGTACAAAAAGTATTGTCAAAATTATTTCAAAGTAAGGTAGCATCGAGTCTGCAATTAGTTCTAAGAAAATGAATGTTGCAGATAACCATACCCTTGCAGCTAACCTACTCACATACTTTTCAACTATATTTTGATAATGATAAATGTTCTGCAGCATACAAAAGTACAGACAAAACTTATCCATTCTAATGAATAACACAGAATGAATATGATAGAACATGTTCTGCCAATTTAAAGAGTCACTTGAAGTCCTTCATGAAAACATCTGCAGCTCTAATATCTTCCTCTTATAGCACATATCTACGGCCTGTGGTGGTAGAAAGAGCTTCCACCTTTCGAATTATTATAAGTTTTGGCGTCGGTCAATTCCGTGCTTCCTGGGCTGAAGTAGCTAGCCTAGCATCTCCCATTGAAAGTAATAGGGGTGGTACTTCCTAACTCCATCCAGTTCTATTATATTACCTCCATGCTCTCAACTCGTGCCTCGCAACTCGCGCCTCCCATCGCAAACAAGAGAGCCTGCTCGCAGGCTATTTGCTGCCTTGCATGGGGTCCACAGCAACGACAGCAACAGTAAATAATGGGGGCGGAGCAAGTCGGAAAGGTCCACTGCTTGCTACGTATGAAAAAAACCCCCCAAAAAACTATGTACAAAGGTCTTTAATTCTCATGAGACACGTGGATATTTCTATAAAAATTTGGCTTAAACAGCAAACAACTGCTTGAAACACAAAATTCATCTTATTAGGACAATTTATCAGCTTATTGAAACCCTATGATGCCAATTATGGTGGGATAGAAAACCAGCACACGCAGGGAGGCCTCACGACCGCTCACAACCGAATGTGGCAACCACTGGTGTAGCTTAATGCTGTTAGTTATCAACATTGTAATGGACAGACATTCACGCCCAACAAAATGCACTCATTTCGACTGGATACAGGAGCTGAATGCAGCGTCCTGTCTAGCAATGACTGCAGAAGTTGCAAGTAATGAAACGCCATTGTTGAAATTCTACTGTAAATTAATTACAAACTGTGGCCACACGATGGAGACAAAGGGCAAATTCAAGTTCAAGTGTGCATCCAACATTTTTGATCGAGATGATGCATGCACTACTCTGGGATTAACGAAAAGAGTATATAAAGTTGAGAACAAGGAAATGACTGAAAGTACAGACAAAGATGTGTTCACAGGTCTTGAACTGCAACATGTCAAGCTCAGATCAGATCTCGCACCGGTCAGTCACCCACCAAGAAAAGTGGCCTTGGCACTTCAAGAGTCAAACAAAAGCTGCAAAGAACAGACAAACTTGGAGTCACAGAGAAGAAGCTAGCTCACAGATTGGGTCAAATCGATAGAATGGTAACTATTATAAAGCCTAACAAACTCAGGATCTGCATAGATCCACTGGATCTCAATATAGCCATAAAATGAGAACACTATCCTTTATGCACAGTTGAGCAAGTTGCAGCTGAGATGCCAAATGCATACATTTTTGATGCCAGTCAAGGGTATTGGCAAATACTGTAAGATGAAGAGAGCACCAAATTATGTGCGCTAATACTCTATTTTTTGAGACTACAGTTTTCGGCATCCTCAGCTCCAACAGTCTTTCAAGAATGCATGGCTCAGAGAGTCAAAAACTTAGGAGTGGTAACGTTGTTGATGACATCTTGGTTAGTCCTGTGCTGATTGGCGATGGGATTGTGTATCGACGATTGAAGGGGATACTCGATGATTGGTTTTTCATATGCCCTTCAGGTGATTTTTACTAACGTTCTATCAGAACAAAGATGTTTGTAAAAAAGACTAAGGGGGACTATACCTCCTGGCTGGCCTGGGAACAGCTTGGGGTCCCCTGGGAAAAGTTGGAGGAAGTAGCTGGGCGGTGGGATGATTGGGCCACTTTTCTCAGTCTGTTATACCCATGATCTGGCCCCGGAGAAGTGGCTAAAAATGGATGGATGGATGGATGGTTAGATTACATGTAAGGAGACTGTATTTCTAAAGAGAGGAAATGTTATGGATAGTAGTTGTAATCAAATAAAGAGTATTCCCTATAGCAGCAGGTGCTCCCCAGCACTTGTTGAATTACCTCTGTTAAAAGAAGTATCAGGGCTGAGAAAAAATGTACTTGCTAGCATTCTTTTCGGCGTCTTGAACAGTTATACACACAAAGACATTATAACAGCAGAATATAGTTCCACAAACAATGCATATGTTAACTGCACGATAAATGCATTTTGCTTACATATTCATGTGCTGTGTTTTATGGAGAGCTTGTGCTCAGAGAATGAAAATGTGAGTATTATCTGACATTTTCTGTGTGGTGTGTACACCCTTACAATATTACACAGGGAAAGATGTTGGCTGTTCATACCTGATATCTGTACAAATTATTTTTTTTTTATCCCCTTCCACAATATGGAGGGGGGATATAGGAATGAGTGTTGATCTTCTTTGTGTCCATCTGTCGTTCATCCGTGCATCCGTCTGCGTGTCTGTCTGTCATGCTTTTTTGCCGGAAGAGAACTCCTAAACCATTCAATATTTTTCTATGAAAATGTACATAGTATGGATACATCTTATTGTGGAGATGTGCCTATTCATTCCGTCTCTCTGTTTGTCCGTCCATGGCATTTTGTGGCCAGGGGAGACATCAGACATCCCACTCTTTGATGGGCCAGAACTCCTATACTGTTCAATATTTTGTCGACAAATTTTGTTGATGTGCCTTTTCATACGTCCATCCATCATCCTGTCCGTCTGTCCTCTGCCTTTTTGTTTCCAAGGGAAATAACATTTTGAGATTTCTCAACAAAAACTAATACATGACTAGATCTTATTGTGTAGTTTTGCCTTTTCATACTTCTGCCCATCCTGTCCGGCTGTCAATCCCTCTACTGTTTTGTTTCCAGGCCAGATATGAGCCATCGCATGGTGGGGGATTTGAGTATTTCATGCTAGTTTGTAATGGGATGACCCTGCACCTCAGGAGTAAGAGTAGGGAAGGCTCGGACAGCATCTGCTCCCATTTTCACAATGAATTAACTGGTGATGACTAAACTTCTACTTGACCTCAATTTTTCAGGAAAATATATTTTCAGAGGATTGTGTCCCTGGGAATTAATGGAACAACTGAAGTCTATGAAATGACAAACATTTTTTGTTTTAAGTCTTCATGGATTAAATTTGAATTTATTTCACTTATATTTAGCATCTGAGAGTAATTGTTCCTTGACCAGAAAACTAACAAAGGGCAGGGTTATGACTCATGAGGGTTGTAAATTAGGAAATATGCTTTCAACACATTAGATTTTATTTTCATGACCTGGAAACTTGTTGATTATCTGTTCTACGGTATTTTTGTATGATCTGCAGTTAATGAAAAAGTTGTGACCAATCATGAGTCTCAAGGCCTTTTAAAAAAGTCCATGTCCTTCTCCATCCTCTGGATGACAGAGAGGGAAAATAAGTCTTCAGTGATTCTAAGCTGTATGTTCATAATTATACCAGTTTCTGGAGAATATTTTGGATTATCTCCTGCCACTGTATTAGCTTGGGCATGGCAGATGCAAAGGCATTCGGAGTTCGTGATCTGCATTGAGGGAAAATACAAATTCAAATTCAAAGCAGCTTATAAAGTAATATGATGCACCATGCAACATGATCCAATTTAAAAAGCTTTGGCATGATATAAAAAATGCATTTCTGATCATATTGAATGACATGAAATCAAACTATTCATTTGTAAAGCCTCTGGTAACATGTCAAAAACTTATGAACTTCCTTGTTTTCTAGACCATGAATGCCCACACAAGTCATTGTGAAGACCAATTTATGTATCCTTAATTGCAAGCAATATATCTGGCTAACATGCACACAAACTGAAATAAAATCCAAAAGATGTCCCCAGAAAGTTAACTATCCCGTTTAGAGCTGTGCTGAAAAAAGGTCAGACACTTTTTCATTATAGCTATCACCAAATAAATAATCATAAGTGACACTATCGTTAACTACTCGATAAGCTGTTGGTGAATTAGGGATCGGTCATCCATGCCAAGATCATATTTATCTTACTGCCCCTGCTCATGATAATGGCAAATTGATTGATTGATTGATAGAATAGCGAGTGACGCTCGAGTCTCATCACAACACTCCTTCCTAAGCTTTGCTTATCCAGGAGTAAAAACAACTCTGCATAATATTGTACTGCACTGGGGCCCTAAAAACTGGTTACTCCTCAACTAAAAATCATGGGATTCAAGGCTCATTATTTCCAGGAATGCCTGAAAGCACTCATTATGCTTCACATGATCTTTCCTATTTACAATTTATGTGCAGATATAACCAGATGTATTAATAATTTCAGTTATCGAGGGTCAAATCCTTTTGTGGAACCTTGTATGATTAGGTGTCTTTTTTGGCAGGTTTGGAGGTGAGACCGCTCTCTGGATCTCTGCACTACTGCCCTTTCTACTGACCTTGCACCTACCCCTTTATTCTTCCCTTAAAAAGCTCAGTTTATGCCACAGTACTACAGAAACCTTTCCTCATCAGCCTAGCTCACAACAGGCCCTCTCTTCAATGAGACTAACAAGATCTCAGCAAAAGGCCCGCCTGACCTCTACTGTTCAGATGAAATATCTGAGAAATATGGTTATTCACTGAAGGTCATGTAAGTGAATTTGCCCTAAAGGTGATCTTGTGTTGTCTGTATGTTGTGGGCGTATTAAGTGGAGCCTGGATAAGACCTTCTGGCTCCCCTCGCTCAGGTCTTGGTCCTGTGTGACATTTTCATTAGTTTGTTCAGAAAGACTAGTTTATTCAGAAAGTGTTTGAGTGTTTCGGGCATGTGGGATGATTTATATGTTTATGGATGTCCACTTAATGTTACTTCCTTCTTTATCTCTGTTGAGATGAGGGAAAATAAAACTAGATAAACTTATTTTAACTTTAACCCAACTTATTCTTGTTAAACAAATGAAGAAAATTCCACATGAAATCATATTGTTTAGGCCCCCAATTCTACCCTTCTGTTCTGACTTCTCTGCTTCTGGACCTCTCACCTATCTGTTTTCCCTTATCTGTTTTGGTCCCCCAGCTCCTCCATTCGCTGTATTGTTTTGACTCTGTGCACTTTTGTTTAAAAATCCCATCCAGTCTCAAATCCCACAATAGTTCACTTGATTTTATTTAACAGAACTTTGGCAAATTTTGAACACTTTGTGTTATTCTTCTTGTTTCTTAGTATTACTTTTCCTTCCTTTTCTTTTCAGAGATATGCTTCCAGCACACCACTCTCACACAGTCTAATTATTTACAGAAAACTGCTTAGATTTTCTAGTTCTGTAGAATTTTACAAATATTTAACAAATTCAAATGGTGCAATTACTTCACGCTCATAAAGGATTTTACTGGTGGTTTTCTCTGCAGTGGATTACTAACTGTCAAATAACGGGGCATTTAAATATTGGGCCTTGTCCTGCATCATATGGTGCATTTTTGTTTTATTCCCAATCTTATATTTTGATCTCACTTTTGTCCATTCTATGTTGTTTTTATGTGATACTCTCAATACATGTAATCACTTTATTTTAAAGGACTCGGCAATGTATTTCTTTCTCGTACATTAATCATTTTCCCCGATCCTCACTTTTTACTCTAAGCAATTCAAATAGCCACAACATTAGAAACACTTGTCCATGTTTGTGCAATTGACGTTCAATTGTTACTTCCTCTAAACTTCCCTCTGTTTATAGTTACTGATCATTAAAGAAGGGCATACGTTTATTTAGTCAATAAATAGGGACTTTAATTCGGTTTCACAAGGAATAACTATTCTGTTCACTTCTGCAACTTTGTCCTTTTACAACTCCACAGCCATTAAAATGGCTAAACCCCTGCTTTGTTTACCACCCAAATTAATTCTCCCAACCTTATAACAATGCCAATGCCTTTGCATTCCAAAAATTGGCTAAACTTCTTATTCCCTCTATAGCTTCTTGTTTTTAAAGGATATTGTGGTGTATAAGAGCCTCGACACCCTGGTTTCAGCCAAATTTCAACCGGATTTCCTGAGAGCATTCTGCCACATCTGTATCATGTTGAGACCACAGTTGTTCTGGTAATTGGTCTAATTCTGTCTTAATTTGTTCTCTAAGTTCACGTTCTGATTCCTCAACAGGAATTTTCAATTGCTTTATTTTCCCTATCAATTGACAGTTAATCATAATCTTAATCATTGTTTGCTGTCCTGTTCCAAATCAACATTAAGGGCCCATTTTTTTCTAATTAATTCTAGTCCTGAGTGGGGTCAAATATCATTGTACAATGCAATTCAGTTTCTGGCCATATAGCCTGGGGTATTTGGGCCTCTACATATTTTCCCCAGGTACTCCAAACTTGCTCTTTAATTTGGTCTATTATATCCCCCAACCAATAAACATTTGCTCATTCACTTTTTTCAGTAATATTGTCAGTAAACTTTTCAGATGGCTTTGACTGAGACGCAGCGTCACTTTGCAAAATGTTTATCCTGATCCTAAATTTTTAGGACTCACCTTTCTCTAACCCAGGGGTTCTCAACTGGTCTCACATTAGGACCCACATTTTCCCATGGCCATTATGTCGCGACCCACTTTTACAGAATCCAAACCAAGCAAATATATTTTTCAAAAACAGCCTTTGAAAACACATACGTCATCTTTTTAAACATACAGTTGTGCTCATAAGTTTACATACCCTGGCAGAATTTATGATTTTTTGGCCAATTTTCAGAGAATATGAATGATAAGAGAAAAACTTTTCTTACACACATGGTTAGTGGTCGGGTGAAGCCATTTATTTTGAAACAACTGTGTTTGCTCTTTTTAAATCATAATGACAACAGAAACTACCCAAATGACCCCGATCAAAAGTTTACATACCCCACTTGTTAATACCGTGTATTTCCGCCTTTCACATCAATGACAGCTTGAAGTCTTTTGTTGTAGTTATGGATGAGGCTCTGTATTCTCTCAGATGGTAAAGCTGCCCATTCTTCTTGGCAAAAAGCCTCCAGTTCCTGTAGATTCTTAGGCTGTCTTGCATGAACTGCATGTTTGAGATCTCCCCAGAGTGGCTCAATGATATTGAGGTCAGGAGACTGAGATGGCCACTCCAGAACCTTCATTTTATTCTGCTGAAGCCAGTGACAGGTCAACTTGGCCTTGTGTTTTGGATCGTTGTCATGCTGGAACATCCAAGTACATCCCATGCGCAGCTTCCTGGCTGATGAGTGCAAATTTTCCTCCAGTATTTTCTGAGAACATGCTGCATTCATCCTGCCATCAACTTTGACCAAGTTTTCTGTGCCTTTGTAGCTCACACATCCCCAAAACATCAGCGATCCACCTCCGTGTTTCACAGTAGGAATGGTGTACCGTTCATCATAGGCCTTGTTGACTCCTCTCCAAATGTAACGTTTATGGTTATGGCCAAAAAGTTCAATTTTGGTCTCATCACTCCAAAAAACTTTGTTCCAGAAGTTTTGAGGTTTGTCTCTGTGCTGTTTGGCATATTGTAAGCGGGATGCTTTGTGACATTTGCGTAGGAATGGCTTTCTTCTGGCGACTCGACCATGCAACCCATTTTTCTTCAAGTGCCTCCTTATAGTGCATCTTGAAACAGCCACACCACTTTTTTTCAGAGAGTCCTGTATTTCAGCTGAAGTTATTTGGGGGTTTTTCTTTGCATCCAGAACAATTTTCCTGACAGTTGTGGCTGAAATTTTTGTTGGTCTACCTGATCGTGGTTTGGTTTCAACAGAACCCCTCATTTTCCACTTCTTAATTAGAGTTTGAACACTGGTGATTGGCATTCTCAATTCCTTGGATATCTTTTTATATCCCTTTCCTGTTTTATACAGTTCAATGACCTTTTCTTGCAGATCCTTTGACAATTCTTTTGCTTTCCCCATGACTCAGAATCCAGAAGCGTCAGTGCAGCAATGGATGAAAGATGTAAGGGTCTGTCAAGAGCCCAGAAACTCACTGACCTTTTATACACACACACACACACACACTGATTACAAGCCAACAGGTCACAGGTGAGGATGGTTACCTTAAGTAGCCATTCAAACCTGTTTGTGTCAACTTGTGTGCGTGTTATCAGGCCTAAATCTCCAGGGTATGTAAACTTTTGATCGGGGTCATTTGGGTAGTTTCTGTTGTCATTATGATTTAAAAAGTGGAAACACAGTTGTTTCAAAATAAATGGCTTCACCCGACCACTAACCATGTGTGAAAGAAAAGTTTTTCTCTTATCATTCATATTCTCTGAAAATTGGCCAAAAATCATAAATTCTGCCAGGGTATGTAAACTTATGAGCACAACTGTACATACACATTTATTTATATGTGCAAAATGCATTTCAGAGCACATTAAGAAAATGAGGAACATGAAAACTGCATTAGTGAATAAAATGCAATTAAATACCAAAACTGCACAAATTAAGCAAGGCCACAAAACTAAATATTCGACTTCTATGAATATTTCTGCATTTAGAGCACAAAATGAGGAGGAACACGACAACTGCATGTATAAAAGTGAATAAAATAAAATATCAAAACTGCACAAAATAAATAAGGCCACAAAACTAAATATTTCACGTCTATGAATCTCTCTGCATTCAGAGCACAAACTGAGGAGGAACATGACAACTGCATGTATAAAAGTGAATAAAATAAAATTATCAAAACTGCCCAACATAAATAAGGCCACACAACTAAATATTTCGCGTCTATGAATCGCTCTGCATTATACGCTCAGCATATCACTGCTGACCACAGGTCAGATGTATCATATGATGCATCTCGAATACGCAAAAAAAAAAAAACCTCCATTTGACACAAACTCACGCTTTTAGTTCAAACTCCAATCGTTACTTGTGAGCTCAACTCTCCTCGCTTCTTCCTCTTCCGCTTAACTCCCCCTCGTTTCTCCCGAACCTCAACACAACACTTAAAGTGAACATCAATCAAATGATGGTTACCAAGGCTCCAGAGTCAGACGCGCATAAAACATTATTCACCTCCGCCAAGGAGGTGTATGTTTTTGCCGGCGTTGGTCAGTTTGTTTGTCTGTTAGCAGGACATTTTCCCATAGTAGATAGAAATCTTTAATGAGATGATCAATGATAAATCTGCTGAGGTCTGCCCATATTTTTTTGTATAAGGACAGTGCCAAAATTGATTTAGAACTGTTTCCGGATGTATATCGCAAAAAGAACAATTTGTGTTGATGTCTTTTTTAAATTTCTGCATATAATGGTTGGCAGGGTAATATTTGTGGCTAATTTTGAAGGATACCTCCCTAACCTTGTTTACGATTAAAAATTTATAGGGGAGCATCCAAACTCTCTTCCAATCAATGTCATTAACAAAACGGCTCCAATATGCAAAAATATATGGGGTAGTGACAATATCTCTTTGGAATAAAGCACGTATTTTTCGATGATTTTTTTTGGGATATGATGAGAAACAAATTTTTCCTTCTGGGGAGTCAATTGAGTTGGGGAGAGACATATGTCTAGCTGAAGGCATATGTCTGTCCCTAAAAAAGCATTAAGGTACCTGTTGAAATGGCATTAATAACAGTAGAGAATTCCTTGGGAGTCACTTGAAGGTTATATCTGGATAAAAATTCTCTGTAAGAGAGCAACAATCCCTCCTCATTAAACAATTGGCTCACCAGCCAGATCTGACCCTGAAACCAAGTTTCAAAGAAAAGAGACTTGTTTTTAAATATCTCTATTATTCAAAATAATATATCGGTGTGGTGAAAAATTATGCTTATATATAAGATTCCAGGCCAGGAGGACTTGTTTATGGAATACAGACTATTTGGTAGGGAGTTTGTCTACATTATAATTACAGCTAAAAATAAAGTGCAGGCCTCCAGAATGAGAGAAAATACAATGGAGGATGAAGTTACAAATTGAGAGAGGGTTTTTTAGAAAATTTTCAGCCCAATTAATTTTAAATGTATTATTCAGGGTGGTAAAATCCATAAAGTTAAGCCCTCCAGACTCATAATTATTCATGACAACACTTTTTCTTACATAATGTGTATGATTTCTCCAGATAAAGTTAAAAAGCATCTGATCAACAACTTTACTAATCTCACTATCAAGATGTAATGAAATGGCAGCATAAGTTAGTCAGGAGATTCCCTCCGCTTTAGTTATTAAAACTCTACCTTTCAGGGATAAATCCCTCTGTAACCACTGATTCAGTTTCTTTTGAGTTTTCTGAATAATAAAATTTAAGCAGGATCTTAACTTTTGATTTTTGGTGATAGTTAGGCCTAAATACAGCGCCCTCCATAATTATTTGCACCCCTGGTTAAGATGTGTTCTTTAGCTTCTAATAAATTCAGTTTTTTTCTAAATAATATAGGACCACAATGAAAAAAAAGAGGAAAATCCAACCTTTAATTCAAGTGCATTTATTCAGTGGGAAAAAAAAATCACATTAAGAAATAATTCTTTTTACATTAAATCATGTGTGCCACAATTATTAGCACCCCTGATGTCAATACTTTGTACAACCCCCTTTTGCCAACAAAACAGCACCTAATCTTCTCCTATAATGTTTCACAAGATGGGAGAATACAGAAAGAGGGATCTTTGACCATTCCTCTTTGCACAATCTCTCTAAATCATCCAGCGACCTGGGTCCTCTCCTCTGCACTCTCCTCTTCAGCTCACTCCACAGGTTTTCAATGGGGTTGAGGTCTGGGGACTGAGATGGCCATGGGAGGAGCTTGATTCTGTGTCTGGTGAACCATTTCTGTGTAGATTTGGCCACATGTTTAGGGTCATTATCTTGCTGAAAGACCCAGTGACGACCCATCTTCAGCTCTCGGGCAGAGGCCACCAGATTTTGATTTAAAATGTCCTGGTATTTCAAGATGCCATGCACCCTAACAAGGTTCCCAGGGCCTCTGGAAGAGAAACAGGCCCACAGCATCACCGATCCTCCCCATACTTCACAGTGGGCATGAGGTGCTTTTCTGCATACTCATCTTTTGTGTTCCACCAGACCCACTTAGAGTGTTTCTTGCCAAAAAGCTCTATCTTGGTCTCATCTGACCAAAGCACATGGTCCCAGTTGAAGTCCCAGCACCGCTTAGCGAACTCCAGACGCTTGCGTTTATGATTGTGAGTGAGGAAAGGTTTTTTCCATGCATGCCTCCCAAACAGCTTGTTGGCATACAGATAGCGCCTGATGGTTGTTTTGGAGACTTTGTGACCCCAAGATGCCACCATTTGTTGCAATTCTTTAACAGTGAGCTTTGGAGAACTTTTTATTTCTCTTACCATCCTCCTCACTGTGCGTGGTGGCAAAATAACCTTGCGTCCTCGTCCAGGCTTGTTTACCACTGTTCCAGTTGTTTTAAACTTCTTAATGATTCCTCTGACAGTAGATATGGGCAGGTGCAGGCGAGTGGCTATTTTCTTGTAGCCATTGCCTGACTTGTGAAGGTCAACACACATCTGCCTTACTTGAATGGTGTGTTCCTTTGTCTTTCCCATGTTGAAGAGTGGATAAGAGAAATGGCCTCTGTGTCACGTCATATTTATACCCCAGGGAAACAGGAAGTGATGAATTACTAATTAAATGTTCCTAGATACTCTGATCAACTTTGTAAACTACTGTAGAAATGACAGAAATACTTCAATTACATTTATTTCCTAGGAATTGTTAGGGGTGCCAATTATTGTGGAACAGGTGATTTTATGAAAAATTTTAGTCAGGATTTTTTTTTTTCCCTTAAATTTCACTTGAGTTGAAGGTTACATTTTTCTACAATTTTCAGTGTGAGAGTATGCTTCTGCAATAAAAACTGAATTTATTTTAAGGCTTTTAACACATCTTAACCAGGGGTGCCAAAAATTATGGAGGGCGCTGTATTTAACCTCATCTTTTACTGTGATATTACATACAGATTGAGCATCACAATTTTTGACAGCCAACAGTTCACATTTGTTAATATTCTAGCATAAACGAGAAGCCTTGGAAAAGTCATTAATAATATCAAGAGCAATAGGAATTTGGCTTGCATCTCTTTAACTAGAGTGCCAAGGGCCCTGAAGGTTGCCGGCAGTTACAGCTCCAACAGGAAAAAAGTAACTAGCATCAGTCCGTGGATTCAACAGCAAGCCAACACGAATTCTTGCAAAAGCAACACGTTGTCTACACGATATTGGCATTAAAAAGCTTCAGCTTGGACAATTTCGGCGGTGATGGCGAATGGTCCCGTACCACTGCGAATCAATTCACGGTTCATCGAATCAATTCTTCTCTACGAAAGAAGAGAACTGTTTCATCCGCACACTTCCACGGGCCAACGCAGCTCAGTGAGAAAGGGGTTTTAGTTACCATTATCAGGCAACTCGACTGAGCAGTCACACTTTTTCATGAGTGACAGACAGCAACATTTCTGCCATTTAGCCAAAATATAATCTTTAAGAAGTCTACATCATGAAATCCGATTTGATTTTTTTCTAACCTGAACTTTCACTGTCGTCTGCTGTCAATTTGTGAAGTGCACCATCTTCTCAATTCACTTCTGGTTCTTGCTCTGCTTTCAGACAATGATTTTTTTTACACAACACTGCCACCGAAAGTGGGACAGTGGGTCTAATTAGTATTATTCTTTCTATTCCATGATGCTAATAGGAACAAACATCCAAAAATGGGTTTTGACCAGTTTTTATTGCCGCAATTGATTGTGAAATAAGGTTTACCATGCGGTTACAATGCCCGTAAAAATTTTAATTATATATAGCTTAGTGCCTAATACATACTAATTTCTAAAGACATTATTAAACGAGGAAATAAATAGATTGATTTTGTCACATGACCTTGACCTCGAAGACCAAAGTCAAATCCATTATGGTGTGTTTGATCAGCATACATGCTTTGTCATTAGTATCCAATACATACCGAAGATCTAAAGCCAACATTAAAGGACTTTTAGTCCGTTTTGTCATTACCTGGACCTTGTTGCCCAAGGTCAAATCCAATATATTGAAAACAACCAGCATACATGATTTGCTATTAGTGCCCAATACATACCTAAACTCTACAAACAATATTAAACAAATATGGGCCATTTTTGTCATAAAACCTTCACCTTGAGGCCTAACATCAAATTTGACTGACTGCCTAAGAATGTTCAGCATACATGGTTTCCTATAGATGCCCCAAACATACCTGAGCTCTAATTGCCATATTCAGCAAGTTACAGCAATGTTTGCCATTTGATCTTGACGCCCAATGTCATATTCAACTTGTCGAGAATGTTTGGCTTACATGATTCCCTATAGGTGCCTCACACATATCTAAGCTCTAAATGTCATATTAAGCAAGTTATAGCACATTTTTGCCATTTGGCCTTGACCTTGAGGCCCAAGGTCAAATGTGACTGACTCACAATGTCCGGCATACCTGATTCCCTATTGGTGCTTCATACATACCTAAGCTCTAAATGCTATATTAAGAGTTATAGCACATTTTTGCCATTTGACCTTGACCTGGAGGCCCAAGGTCAAATGTGACTGACTCACAATGTTCGGCATACCTGATTCCCTAAAGGTGCCTCATACATGCCTACGCTCTAAATGCTATATTAAGAGAGTAATAGCACATTTTTGCCATTTGACCTTGAGGGCCAAGGTCAAATGTGACTGACTCACAATGTTCGGCATATATGATTCCCTATGGATGCCTCATACATACCTAAGCTCTAAATGCTATATTAAGAGAGTTATAGCACATTTTTGCCATTTGACCTTGACCTTGAGGGCCAAGGGTCAACTGTATAAGAGGAGATATTAATGATAAGAGTGTCATTAGTAAGTCAAATTATATTAATTATAGTTTTTGCATTTGACCTGATAGTACTACTGTATAAGAGGATATATTCATATAAGAGTGTCATTATAGCCCAATGTTGTAGTAAAACAGGATATATTCATAGAAGTGTTATTATAGCCCAATGTTGTCTAAAAATAACCAATGTCAACTGCTTCTCATAGTATAAATGCAACACCTTGGAGAGAAGAATGTATATCTTAATCATCCTAATCATCCCCTGATCCAAATTGGCTGTCCAAATTGCCCTCTCCCTCCCCACCTCAACCCCCAGGGATCCCTTGAAAAAGAGATTTCAATCTCAACGGGACTTCCCTGGTTAAATAAGGGTTAAATAAAATAACTACTATAGGATAATCCATAAAGTGTGTATTATATGAGATAGATTGTTGTCTTGTTTTTTATCTATTTTATCTACACTGAACAAAAATATAAACGCCCCATGCCAAATATTAATGCCACATGGAGTTAACAACTCTAATTGAGCAAATGCTGACTTTTACTTGTACAATAGGGATATTTCTCTTGATTTGTGTACCATTTTTTAATCCATTTCTCTGTCAGTGAGCATTTGCTCAGTGATGCAGTGATTTCACTCAGTACATGGGTGTGGCATTTCCAGACGGTGATCAGACAGGATGAGCAGTACCCAGACACTCCTTATACTGGGGACAATAAAAGCCACCCCAAAATGTCAAATTTTGTCAAAAGTCATCATGCCTCAGATGTCTCAGGTCATGCGGGAACGTGCCATTGGCATGCTGGATGCAGGGATGTCCACCAGAGCGGTCTGCATGCAGTTCCTTGAAGCAGAGCACATTCCAGTTCTGGACTGGCCTGCGTATTCGCCGGACATGTCGCCCATAGAGCATCTTTGGGATGTTCCGATCGACGTGTCGCGACTGTGTTCCAGTTCCGGATAATGTGCGCCAGCTCCGTGTGGCCCTCCGGGAAGAATGGAATAACATTCCACAGGCCACGATAGACAACCTGATCAACTCCATGCGAAGGAGATGTGTTATTCTGAGAGACGCAAATGGTGGACACACAAGATATTGAACATTCAATTTCTTCAACCTGACCCCCAACGTGTTCAAAGGATTGTCACTCCTTTGCAGATGCCAATATCAAGATGTAATGGACGGTGATCTGAAGATTACTCATTAGCAAAAATGAATTTTGATTCACTTCATATATTGCATAACCCTAATGTTAATAAAAACTCAAAAATTTGACATGGGGCGTTTAAATTTTTGTTCAGTGTAGTTCTTAATCTGTATTTGATTACTATTACTGTTATTATAGCTTTAAAATCTATTTTATTAGGGCTACATTTTTATAATTTCTATTTTCTTGGGTGCACTCTCAAGACTGAAAAAGCCTTCCAGAACAACAGGACACAGGAACGCATAAGGACAGTAATACTGCAACGTCAAACATCATTTATATAGCAATGCAAGCAACACAAAATAACAAAACACAGCCAGGCTGAGCCATCAGTACTGGCCAGAACCATCTGTTGATACATGCAGACATGAAGAATAGCACTAAACCGTGGACATACATAAAATACAATAATCATTATGTTGATCTTGATAAAATGTTTAAAGATGCAATCATGGATAAGGAAAATGATGGTGTACACTAACACACAAGCAAGCACAGATTAACCACAGGGCCAATTGGCACAGTGCTCAGGGGCCTCCGACCTCTAGGGGGCCTCCAAGCACCCACTGTTTTATTAAATTTTATTTTTAAATTTTTTTACATCGAATCAAATAAATTAATAAATGAATTTGTGTACGTATCTGTTGAAATACGAAACGATCAACGTAAACTTACGCTAACAAGGAAAAATTATGGTTGGTTTGCTGGCTGTTGTCTGATGAAGATGAATCAGGTGGTGTCGAGATCTGGCGGTGAGCTTTTTTGTACTTTTCGCGCCTTTCAACATGTTCAATAAACAGTGGAGCAGCAAAAAGAAAAAAGAAAAAGAAAACCGAGACAATGAACTGAGGAAAAAATACCGGCTATTCATAGATAGTTCGTGAGTAAAGACGATGCTGGCCAAGAAGAGGATGGAAAGGCCACTGCCCCAGCCTCTCCCCCTACTGAGCACGTTTCCCCGACACCGATTCGATTGGAGGAGACTCAGTGGCGGGTAGGTTACCAATTTAGAAGCTCCACAACTCATCTATTACTTCTACCCATTTCAGCCATAATTCTAGTTCAGTCAGGTAAACTCATGTATTAAGATTGAACAAATTTATTAACATGTAGATGTAATGACATTTCAGTTTGGTGAAAGGTTCTGCTCTGGAGGTGCTCTCTACCAAGCATAGCAAGAATATATAAAACAACAACAAACTTAGGTAGGGAGCAGAACTTAAGAATCCCCCCACTGTCAGACAGAGCAGAACCAAACAGGTGGAGGCTGGGGTGGAGGTGTCAAGCAAAACACATTTCTCACCTGCACGTGAGGCATCAGATTGAGCAGCAAAGGTGTTCATGCTGATTGTCCTTAAATAGACCAACGTCATAGGTTCTTTGTTGTTGCCGCTCTGTGATTGGAGTACTCTCGTTGACGCAGACAACCGCATAGGTGATGTAGAATGACCCGAGTTTCCGGCCTGAACTAGTTCCACTTATCTGTTCCAACAACTCAGGCCAGGTGCCAGGATGAAATGAATGAGCAGGCTGTTAAAAATTTCGAGCCGGCATTTTTTTCATTAAAATAAAATAAATTGATTAAACCGCATGGCGAAACAACAACAACAACATAATGGCTTGTTATTTAGCATTTTTCTATGGCAGAAAAGCAATGGCAGAGCGCTGGGGAAGGCTGGGATGAAGCGGTGAGCCTTTTTTTTTCCTCTCGCCGGACAAGCTCCTCAACTTCATTCCAGCACCGAGGGTTTGTCTCCCGTCTGTGAATGGCACATAGACAGAACACTACTCCTAAGGCTACTGTTAAAAATAAATACAAATGTATTAATCAGACTACTTGCATAATAAGGTCCACCTGTGTTAATATCCCATTGAAGCTTAGCTCAGGAAATCCATGATCACAGGTAGGCTATTATGGAATATAGTTAGAGGATCTAAAATGAGTGAGCTGGAGATAAAAAAATTTATGAAACGAAAATGACCGCTAGAGTCTCATAAATTTGATATCTCAGGCTCACAAATTTGAGATACTATTTATCCCATTAATGTCAACGTCGTATTTTCTGGAAAATTAATGAAAAGCGTTAGCAGTTGAGAAGCAGTTGACATTGGTTTTTTTTTAGAAAACATTGGGCTATAACAACACTTCTAAGAATATATCCAATTGTCATAGTACTATCTCTGACATTAATTAATGACACTAATGACACTCTTATCATTTAATATCTCCTCTTATAAAGTTGAACAAATGATCCAATATCATGCTCCGTTTGGAGCACAATCTCCTCATCTTGTATGCCTTAGTATCTGATATTTATTGCATTTGTGCTGATTATGTTTGCTGTTTGTTTTGTTTATTTTTGTGCTGTTATGTGTTTTGTCCTTTGTTGTTTTTAGGTTGTCATATTCTTATAACTTGGAAATGTTGACATTGTTTTGTCTATTTGCGTGTGTATTGTACGACTGGCGTTCTGGACCCCCTTGAAAACCAGATGGCACATCTCAAGGGGTTAATCCAAATAAAGAGTTTCACTACTGCATCATTGCTTCTCTATACCAGGATGTGTGATGTGGTGGAAATCCTGTAGGATACAGGTTACAAATATTATTATTAGTTATAGGGCTTCCTATGCAAAGCAGTATGCATCGATTACTGTGTGTGTTTTTGTGTGTGCATGACAGTGTGTGTATGATTGATGGAAGAATCTGAATCATTGAACTGTATCGGTGGAGGTAGAGCAGTATGTGCTCGCCTATGCCATTTAGCTACACGCTGTAGACTAATGCTTTGATATTATTGTGCTGGCCAAGGAAAGTATTGCTGCAGTCATGTGGTGTAAATCCTGTACGATAGAAGATATCTACAGGTGTTGTCGATATTGTCCTTCAGGTTGTGGTCATAGGTTGTCGCCTGTTAGTGTAAATCCTGTATAGGCTGCAGGTGTTTTAAACAGATAGTAGCCTATGCTTAAAACTTATAATTCAAAACCACACAGACACACACACTCAAGTGCATGTGCTTTGCTGGGGGGTTGGGGCGGGGGGGCTCCAAGATTTTGTGCCCAGGGGCCTCTGTATTCTTAATCCGTGCCTGAATCCTGCAGACTTCATTAACATCAAGGCTGTGGCCAGCAATGACTTCAATGACTTCATTTTTTCTCCTCACTCCATGTTTCCAATTGTTCGCCTCTTCAAGTAAACCGCAGCAAAAGGGGAGAGAAGCCTCAGGTGCAGACGATTACTGCCCCTGAGTGGCCGCCTGCTAATCGGATCATTACTGGAGCTTCCTGTAATCTGTCTCTCTGTGTGAGAGCATTGTGCAGCATTGGCTGAGCCACATTGTCATCAATATTGCATTCAGTTTCAGATTAGCCTGCATACATCCTGTCCCAGGGTTCTCACCAGAAATTTTTGACAGCGTAGTGGGATGGGACATCACCCAAATTGGCCGGGGCTTTGGGGGCCGCCGAGGCCCCCAGTGGGGTCCAGGAGCAGAGCCCTGGTGGGGGACCTAGGGGGGGCAAAGCCCCGCGGAAGCTCTGGCAATGTATGGTTTTTTGAGGCCTATTTGACAATCTAGATGGCCCAATTTAAGGATATATATACTCATCTTGAATACAAATCTTGCATGTAAAATCTCTTGAAATAATACCTGGGACCACTATAGCTAAAGGTAAACTTGCAAAGGCTTTGGTTCTGATGTGAACTCAGGAAAACAAATGATTAAAACGAAAACAATTTCCAACAGTAGCCGGTATGAGAAGCAGCACCACTATAACTGTGGAAACCAGCAGGAATCAAACATGTCTACCCTGGAGCTCTCGGTGGCAGCTTGCCACCTGACAGCCAATCAAAAAAAAGGAAAGGGGCTACACAATAGCCAATCAGATAATAGCACTATTGTATCTGGGAAAGATTTAGGGCAACAACCAATGAAAAAAAAAAACACAGTTATCCTGGAATTATTTACGTGATCCTGCTACAACAACGTTCTGACAGCTGCATTATTCATTCACCCACAGTGGAAAACGGGAGTAAAACGGGTAGAAAAACTCACTCTAGCCTGTGTTCAAAACTTGAGAGCCCTGCTAATGACAGAATCTCCGATAATGACTGACATGGTAGCACGAGTCTGGAGAAATAAATTAGCCTACATATGACCTCCCATTCTTTCCTAAACACTCTCATATCACCATGTGCACGTGGTTGTTTCTGTCAAAACAAACCATACGCTATTCGTTAGCAGCAAAGACGATGGTAGAGAAACAAGTTTTTTAGGAAAATTTGCACATATTTTACTGGAAAATGTGTCAAATTTTGCAATTACGCAGCTTGAAAGACAGCGTAGCGGGCCAAGACAGCTTATTTTTTCAGGTAACAGCGTAGCGGCCCACTACGCTGAAATACGCGGGCGAGAAGGATGCTGTCCCTGCCACCATAGAATGGTTAATGCTTATCTCCTTGCAGTTAAAGGCAATAGAAAAGTAGTATTTGTAGTGTACATGCGAGTTTGTGAACTCACCATTAGGACTTATTGTTAATAATTGTAGCTCACATTTTATGGTCAGCAGGGGCGTGTGCTTGTGCACCATAGTGGCAAGGCTGAATCTTCCGAAATAGCCACTACTTTCATGTGACGTGGTCCACTTTCTGATATTCTGACTCAGCATGTGTCCTGGAAAATTGTACAGAGTTTTTGGTTACAGAATAATGATGACAAAAACCTCCAACCAGATACATCAATACACAAACATTCAAATTTCATAGCTTGAGCTCCGAGATTCATTGGGCAGTGAAGTATTTTTTTATTGTTGGTTGTCATTTTGCCTTTGAAGGGATACGGTGATGAGGTTGAAGTGCTGACTGTCAGCTTTAATTTAGAAGCATTTTCATCCATACTTGATGAACTGTTTGGGAATGACTGCACTTTTTGTTACATAGTCCCCCTATTTCTGGGCACAAAAAAAATACTAAATAGTTTATCGTAATGTAGAATAAGGCCATTTTTAGCTCACCGGCTGATAGCCCGCGAGCTATTGGGAAGGCGCAGTGTCCGGCGTCTTCGTCGTCCTTGTCGTCTTCGTTAGCAATTTCTTCAAACACCTTCTCCTCTGAAACAACAGGTCGGATTCACTTAAAATTTGGCATAGAGCTTCTTTGGGCCAATGTCTACAAAATATGTTCACAGTTTGCAAAAATTTAGATTTTTGCATTTTTTATGAATTTTCTTAGTTTTTTTATCTGAAAACTTTAAACATCTTCTTCTCCGAGCCAAGCAGCCAGATTTGTTTCAAATTTGGTATGGAGCTTCCATGGGGCAATGTCTACCAAGTTTGTTCACAGTTTGCAAAAATTTTGATTTTTGTATTTTTTATGAATTTTTTTAGTTTTTTTATCTGAAAACTTTAAAAATTTTCTTCTCCGAGCATTCTGGCCAGAACTGTTTCAAATTTGGTATGGAGCTTCCTTGGGACAATTTCTACAAGGTTTATTCACAGTTTTCAAAAATATTGATGTTTAAATTTTTTTCTGAAAATTTTTAAAGGAGCAGTATGTAAGTTTGTGGCCAAAACTGGTATTGCAATCACATTCAAAATACTGCAGAGCGCAGTATCCCATCTCCCTCTCCCCCAGACAAGAGGTTGCCAGCTAGGTTGCCGGATCCAGCAAGAACGTCTACTACACGGAGCTACCATGGCTACGTTTCATTATCACCAATGATTTGCTCTGACAGGGTTGTGTTCAGTTCAGTTCAGTTCAGAAAAGATCGAGACTAATGACTATCTAACTTTAGCAATGGTCATATTGGTCAACTCGCTCGTCACTCTTCTGTGTGGATAGCCCACTAAAGTCCATACAATAATATGCGTAAAGAATGAATGAGGACTCATTTGACCGATGTACTGTCTCAATTACATTTCATATTGCCATAATGGCTGTGCTAATGTTGGAACGGTTTCCACAGCGTCTCAGTATAATGCCAGAGAAACGGACTAATAATGCATTGCTAATGTTAGCAATGAAGAGTCACGGTTTTTATTTCTCAAACAATTTGTTACCTAGTCAATTCGATGACCCACCTGCATACGAACTAATGTACCATGAACGAACAGACATAACGTTATTTGACTGTAGAGATTATTTGAAATGTCCGTGCCGACATTAAATAGAATTAAGTTAGCCAAACTTAGCTGAATCTTACCTGTCCAGGAGAAAATTAGCAACTTCAGCGTCAGTCTTCAAATTCTTCTCCGCTTTCAGCCGTCTCCATCTTTCAAAGGCATGTCCTATACAGATCCTTGTTTTGTTTCTGACTTTGTCTCGACGTATTTCGGAATCATAACGAGGCCTTTTAGGTTTAGTAACATCAGACATTTGTGCTCCGAAACGCTGGTAGCTGCAGCTCAGTGGTAACTGGCAACCTGGATGCCGAAATGCTACTGAATTCATGATTGGGAGATAGGTGGAGGGTGGCGCAACAGGCCAAAACACAAAATGACAACATCAACATTAGTTGTGGGCTGCAACTTCGCTTTTGTAATGAGAATATTCTGGCTGGACTACTGTTGTCAGTGATATAAGTATTTGAAATTAACATAATTCATTAATGTCTGGTGATATATCAGGGCCATTTCATGATTAATCAACATACATTTCTTACATACTGCTCCTTTAAATATTAAAATTTCCCCAATTAACAGTGGGAATATTTTAAGGGCCTATACTTTACATGTTTAAAAGGCTTAACAATGGTTGCGTATTAATATATTCCATGTTGAACACTCATGCAAATCTACTTTGTGATTCTTCACATATCTGTGAGAAACTGCCGATGAGCTACAGGGCCTTTGGTCCTATTTTTTATATTTGACTGCATATCCTTTGCATGCAATGACCACTTGAAGTCTGTGATGCAGAGTCATCATCAGATGCTGGCTATTATCCCTGGTGATGCTCTGCCAGGTCTGCACTGCAACCGTCTTCAGTTTATGCTTGTTTCAGGGATTTTTTTGCCTACAGTTTCCTCTTCAGCATGTAAAATGGATGTTCAGTTGGATTTAGATTTGAATCAGCCTACAAAGTCAAAAGAAAGAAAATGTCTCTGTCCAATGAATCATGGTGATCACTATTTACTTGTATAAATAAAATACTGTTCTGTATGAATATAGGTCCTGTCCCGTATACTACTTTGTTGTGCATTCTTAAGTCATTCAAAAAATATTTTGCCGGATGATGACCATGAGTAAGACTAACAAAGAGTGCAACAAAATAAGAACTGAAATGATGACATAAGTGTGTAATGGTGACCAGTGGCGGCCTTAAGCACCTGGGGGCCCGTTTCAAAAGCAAATGTGGGGTCCTATAGAACATAAGAGCTTCATCATTTTGCTGGATGAAAGCTCCTACCTCAGCCTGTCCAGTGAAATTTCTACTTTTCTGGCTGAAACTTGATGTTTATTCGTGATGATTTATTAAAATATTGGCAATAAAATATATGCATGTGTAAATGTGATACATTTCTCAAAAACTGAAATGTGCAACTTACCCCATCAAGCTAGCTGCATTGCAAACTGCGGACGTCTTCGTGTACTTTATGCGTCACTGAATTAGAAATTTAAAAAAAAAGTTGCCGCCTAAAAATGCCCTAGGTTTAAATGCAAACGGCGCGAAGAGCCCTTATTCTTGGTTTTCTTCTGAGGGGACGGGGTTACGGGATAGCTCTACAACAAAATTACCGGGATAATGATACGACAAAATTTGGGTGTAATTCAAACTTCGAAATCCCATCAATATAATATCATGTCGCTTGAGTGGACTAGGTTTAGAAGCTCTAGATGACCTGTATTGCTAGACCTTAATTTAAATTTGTATAGCTATAAACATTGTCAACACTAGATGGCGCAGTATCCAACGGTGGCTCGTGAGCTGGCAACAGGGGAAGCTCAAACAATCCCTTAAAATTAGTGACATGACCTGTTTAAATCATACATTTAAATTACAATTATGCCTACAGAAACTCCAAAAACTCTCAACATTATCATGTTGAGGCCAGTTTTAATTAATAACGTATACCTGTCAACTCTCACGCGTTCGGTGCGAGTTTAAGTGGCGTATTTACGTTCCTCTGCTGTAGTCTTTAATTATTCAATCAACGCGTATGTAAGAGATTGTTGCGCGGAATCAAAGTCCTTGTGCATGGAGGGGTTGGAAGCAATGGAATTGCATAAAGACGTTTCAAATGATCTTGTTTCATTTAAACCATCATGAAACATATGCATTGCTTTCAAACCCTAAGTAAAGAAAAGCGTGAGAAGTCCGGAGTCGTAATCGGTATGCGTTATAAATGAAAACGGGTCCCATCTGATAATGTTGAGAGTTTTCGGAGTTTCTGAACGGTAATTTAAATGAATGATTGAACACAGGTCATGACCAATCATTAATTTAAAGGGATTATTTGAGCTTCCCCTATTGCCAGTTCACAAGCCGCCTCTGGCAGTATCCGTCAGTGCTTTGTAAGAGAATGAGGCTGCCTTTGCCATAGCCATGTTTACAAAACCATCAACACGTTTTCAGCGTGTTCACGGTATTAGTGTTTTCGTTAAGTTGCGATGCCATGTGAAATAAGGAGCATGTTTTTTTCGCTCAAAGTACATTACCTGACTTTATATTAATACGCAGCACAGTGCGCAACGTCGATATGCACTGATAACAGATACGCGAATTATCGCCGCATTTTACTGATCAGAAACTATTTGGACTGGGCCGGTTCCGGAGGCTACCGGACCGTGACCTGACCTGAATCCACGCGTAAAAAACGCATAAAATTGCTAGATAATGCTTTAAAATGTATACATCAAAGCTCACTTATACAAAATATTAAATTCCCCCGGAATGCAGCAAGCGAATTACTTTTTTTTTTGTTCACATGCTAACTGATAAGTCCGAGGCGCTATAGCATCATTGGCTAAGGTGACGACTGTATATCCAAAATTCCCCGAGTATTAGCAACCATAGCTCTTTTGCTACCATTATTTGTAGAGGATGAATAATTGTTACACTTCTTAGCCAGCTCGGTGTCCATGCAGCTAATGTAGTAATCTTGCGGAGATAACCAGCAACTTCGACCACGGAGAGCCGTGTATTTCTGCGCATTCGCCACAACTCTGAGAAGGGGTCCATTTAGGGGGTTTTCGAGGCACCGGCCGGGGGTGCGCTATAATGCCTTCATAGAAGGCTTAATGGGGTTTTTAAGTCATTGCAAAATGTGCCAATTTGAGTGGCCGTCGAGGATCCCAAACGTTTACCTTTTTGGGGGGGCTCAAATATTTGCCCGGTTTGCCTTTCCTGGATGTGCGCCTCTGCATGTTTTCATTCAGTCAACGTTTAGGATGTTAATTGTTGCCTGGCAGTTGGGGGCCCCCTGGAGGGCGGGGCCCGTTTCAACTGAAACGGTTGAAACATTGGTAAGGCCGCCTATGATGGTGACAGAAGCGTGCACTGATGAAATGAGTGATTAGTTGTATACCCCACAGCCAAAAGGACGCACTCTCGCACTGCCATTTTCTTTTAGTTTTGTGATCCAGTGGGTGAAACCACAGTGACTTAAGACGTTTTTTTTTTCCTGTACCCATTGTTTTGGGTTCAGCTTCGGACATGCCCTGTAATGCACCCTCAACACAGCGATGACTGTGACCTGAACCATGTCCAATTCTATGAGGGCGAGGAAAGGCAGCAATTTTTCAGGGCTTGCAAAGGAGGTTGTTGAGTTTCTGAGAGAGTTTGATCAGACAGAGGAATTGCTGAAATTCAGTCATTTTGTTTCTTTTGTTCACATGGAGTCTCTCTCTCTCTCTCTCTCTCTCTCTCTCTCTCTCTCTCTCTCTCTCTCATGCTATGTCACTATAATCATAATTTGCCCTTATTAAGAACTCATATATCAACATCCTGATAGAACACATTTGCATAAACCAAATGGTATTTTATTTACTAACTTTCAAAAGGGTAAAAATATGATACCTTGCTCTACCAACCCAGTTCCACAATACACACCACAGAATTTAGCATTGTTCAATTTTTTGGAAGTATTCACGAGCAATGTCTTCTCATGATCCTTCATATTTTTTATTTGAGCATTGTTTGGTTTCAGTTTCCTATGCCACCCCCCTGATAGAAAGAGACAATAAGAGCGAGAACATTTTGGACACAAATGGGAGGTGCAAATTTGTTTCATGATTTAGGACATGATTTTTATTCTACACTTCCCATATTTTGTGCCTCTCTTGGTCGCCAATGTATATGTCAATATATTATAACTTGGAAAAACTGGATTTTAGAGGATACAGAAAGACTAGGAGAGTTGTTGAATGACCAGTAAATTAACCACATTTTGCTGTTGAATAAGATAAGTGGGGTGCAACAATTTCAAACATATTGCGCACTTTGCGAATACAGATGATAGTAGATGTACTTTTCGCATGATAACTTTTTGTTATAGTCATCTATGATCGCCACTGCTATGAACACTTCAGCCAGAGGGAAACAGCTGCTGGGGTGTTGCAGCATACCCCTCTGTCTCAGGTGTCACTCATTGGCTGCAGTGCTGCTCCTCTGTTGGGAAAGTGACGTCATCAGTTTGTTGAAATTAGCATCCCTCTTTGTGAGACAGTACTGTGGTGCAGTGCCGACCCGGTATAAAACCCTCAGTCTGAACTCACACTGCTCTCTGCAGACGGCTTTGGTCGGACCTATATATAACGCTCACGCCCGCAAGACGTGCAACACACAAAGGGAAGAATGCGAGAAATCGTTCACATTCAAGCTGGCCAATGTGGCAATCAGATTGGAACAAAGGTAAAAAAAAGAAAAGATAATTATAATTTAAGAAAAAGAAATATGAATTTTGCGTAAAACTGAGGGAAGTAATTCATTATTAACTCTGATATTGCGACTTTTTACTGTGGTTGGGTTATCATTCATTTTATGGCTCAAAAATGTTTAAATAAACTGAATGATGGACGACTGGGTCACAAAGGTAGTTTTAAATGTCCTACATTAATACATATAAAATGTATTGTCCCACGTATGGAAGCCCATAGGGGACAATATTAAAATTAAAATGTAATTCCACTATTGCATTATAATTTTCCACTTATGAATGAGTTATTTGAGACAATATGAAAGGAGGTATTGCAGGGTATAGGCAAATTTGCCCACAGCCCAACCATCTTCTGGTTATATGTACCTACTCGTGGGACTGTCCAGAAAATAGATTTGAAATGTGATATTTGCATACAGGAAGTGAACTGTCACCTATTTAGTGATTTCATGATTTTTGTGGGGCAAAGCCTCAAAAAGTCCATATTTAAACCCATAAATGATTGTTCTGAAAAACCAGATGATTTTTAATGGCTACACAACAACATGACGGACATTTTGGTCCTGATTCTATCTGTGGTTGCACTCTTCGCTACTGTGCTGACCAGCTCAGCGGAGTTTTCTCTACACTTTTTCAGATGTGTGCTGACCATTGCCAGCTTCCTGTAATATGGGAAACTTCAACTATAATCCCTGTTCCTAAATCCAAAAATCTGAAAGAACTGAGTGAGTTTAGACCTGTTGCTTTAATGTCGTTGGTAATGAAAACCTTTGGGAGAATTTTCAAAGATGAGCTGTGTCCTTGGTGTTTGAAAACTCTACCCTTTACAGTTTGCTTATCAAGCTGGTAAAGGAACGGAGGATGCAAAACTCTTCATTCTAGACAAAATTTTTGAGCATTTAGAGAAGCCAAAGTCACATGCTAGACTCTTATTTGCTGACTTTTCCTCAGCTTTTAACAAGATGCAACCCCACATTCTAATTGACCGCCTTTCTACTTTTTTTAAGCTGCCTGATCAGTTTTTATTGTTGATTGTGAACTTTTTAACGGATAGGAAACAGCAGGTCTTTGTTAATGTAGTCATGTCTGATGTCCTGGTGTCAAACACAGGCTCTCCTCAGGGCTGTGTTCTGTCTCCTCTTCTTTTTATTCTCTACACAGACAGCTGCAGGTCTTGTAAAGAGGGTAGCTGCTTGGTCAAATTCTCTGACGATACAGCACTTTTATCCCTTCTTCAAGGTTCAGAGTTTGATCATGGTAGTGCCCTTCCTGCTTTTATTGAATGGTGTGATGAAAATTTCCTTGACTTTAATGTGTCTAAAACTAAAGAGCTTATTGTTGATTTTCGGAGAAACTGTGTAAAACCTAAAGCAAGCTCTATTCATGGTAAGGATGTTGAGATTGTTGACTCATACAAGTATTTAGGAACTGTGTTCGATTACCAGCTAAAGTTCGATGTGAACACCGAGGGTATTGTTAAGCGAGGTCAAAAAAGAATCCACTTAATGAGGAAGCTGAAGTCCTTTAATGTCTGTGACAAAATGCTGTCTATTTTTTTCCAGTCCTTTATTGAAAGTCTTTTGACATTTTCTTTTGTTTGTTGGTTTGATGGTCTGGCTGTCAAAGACAAAAACAGTCTGTATAGCATTGTTAAAATCTGCTCCAAAATAATTGGAGTCCAGCAGAGAGATCTGCGTCCTTTGTGGGAGAAACAGGTGGTCAAAAAGCTAAAGAAATCATTTCCCAACATGACCACATCCTATGCTCTGAGTTTACTTTAATGCCCTCAGGCCGCCGCTTTATCGCGCCCTGTGGAGAACAAACCGTTATTCTAAGTCTTTCATTCCTTCTGCCATCAGGCTGTTAAACCTTGATAGTAGTCTCATGGACTGATAGCTTTGTATTATTGTGTTTTTCCTGGTTTGGCGCTGAACCACATGGTGGTTTAAACTGTGTTCTTAGGTTGGTGGCTCGTTCATACATTCTATGAATGTAAACTTATTATGTAATCTGGAATGCACCTTCGGGTTATCTTATTTATGTTCTCTTTTATCTGCTGCTGTTCTTAAATGTGCATTATAATCTGCCTGACCCTGGGTGTGTCATTACTGAAAGGGTCACATGAGGGTCGATATGTGTCAATGAGCATCTCTGCCATGTACTGACTTTTATTTATTATTGTCTCTATTTGCTGTTTGTAAATGTATGTACGGTCTGGGTAGACTGCAAAAACTGAATTGCCCTTTGGGATAAATAAAGTTGTCTAAATCTAAATCTAAATTTAAATTTTGATACCAAACATAAGTATCTATGTGAAAAACTGAAGAAGTTTCAGACAATTTTCCATTGAAAAATGCATTTGTCTTGATGCAAAATGTAAAGTTCATCTTGAAAAATAACCAGGTTCCAATGAAAACACACCCAAGATATTTTCACAAAAGTTGCCTCATATAGTTGGCTATCATCTGTTGTGTCATTGTCATTGTCTTTGTCTGGTTTTGGTCGTTTTTTGACATATTTGAAATAACATTTGCTCCATATCTTGTCACCGTCTTGTATTGTCATCCCCTCATTCGCCAACAATGAGTATAGCCATTGATTTTGTTGTCCATTTAGGTTATGAGCACCCTTACTACACTTTGCACTATCTTTGAACCTCGTAGTGCAATTGTTTATCACGCATTTCTTTGGCAAAATTGTGTTTTTCAATCCGAATGCACTGTATATATGATTTATAAAATGTATCACATGAAACAGCGGCAGTATGTAAAGCATGAGCATACAACAGGGGTAGGGAACCTTCTCCAGAAAGAGCCACTGTGGGTACAGGCTTTCATACCAACCAAGCTGCTACACACCTGATTCTACTAATCAACCTCTGGAATGTTTGTTAAGGGCCTTGATTAGTAGAATCAGGTGTGTAGCAGCCTGGTTGGTATGAAAGCCTGCACCCACAGTGGCTCTTTTTATGGAGAAGGTTCCCTACCCCCTGGCATACAACAATGTTGAATGCGTTGTGTTCACAAAATCATTGAAGTGTGACCACAAGCGCAGACTACGCTTTTGCTCAGTGGAATAAAAACAAGGCCTGGGAGATATAGAACCTACACAATGTACAACAGTTTATGAAAACATCTAAATGGCTTTTCTGAGAAATATGTAGTATATAATAAAAAAATGGCTTGAATACACCATGTTACTGGTGAATACACTACATGTTAATACAATGTCTATATTCAATTGAATACACTGCAAAGACAAGTTACTTAATGTTCGAACAGGTAAACTTTGTAATTTTTTGCAAATATTAGCTCATTTGATGCCTGCAACATGTTTCAAAAAAAAAAGCTGGCACAAGTGGCAAAAAGACTGAGAGAGTTGACATTATTTAGGCTAACTGTATATTCCCTGAAATGCTCAGTCATTCACAAACAAGCAACCACTTAGTGAAAAATGCTTTAAAACAACATTCCTCAACGAGCTATTGAAAAATTTATCTTAGGTGTGTTTTCATTCAGAGAACCTGGAGAAATTGTTTTTCAAGATGAACCTTCGATCCCTTTGCATCAAAACCGACAGATGGAATGGAATCACCAATGGAAAATTGTCTGAAAACCACTGTCTTCAGTTTTTACATATATTAAAACTTATGTTTGGTATTTATCAAAATGTCCGTCATGTTGTTGTGTAGCCATTAAAAACTGATCATCTGGTTTTTCAGAACAATCATTTTCAAATTGGTTTAAATATGGACTTTTCACCAAAGGCCATCCGGACTGTTATAGGCGCAAAGTTCAAAAATCTTGAAATCACTAAATAGGTCACATATTCACTTCCTTATACAAATTTTTGGAGCAACATTTCAAATCTATTTTTTTCTGGACAGTCCCAGCAAGACAATGCCAAGCCACATATGCCAGAAGATTGTTCAAATTGGGCTGCCTGTAGTCCAGGGCAAAAATTTGCCTATACCCTGCAAAACCTCCTTTAAAATGCATTTATCCAATTATCACTTTCATTTTCAATACTCATATGGAAAATTCTATGACTATATTCAGATGATAATGAAAAAAAGCTATTTGACATTTTTGCATTTTGCTGCAAAGTTCTAAGTTCATGATTATTTGCAAAATAAAAAAAAAGACAAGTTTGAACATTAAACATCTTGTCTTTGCATGTATTCAAAATATAAGTTGAAAAGGACATTCAAATCATTGTATTCTGTTTTTATCTACGTTTACCAACGTAACTACACTGGTTTTGGGTTTTGTACTTCGTGGTGCAGAAAAACAGGTTTCATCAGGAATATCACTTGCGACCTTTTGTTATTCATGGGACAAAATGCAATGAGCAAAACAGCATCCCCAGCCTATTGCATTTACATTTACATGTCACCATGCTCTTTTATGGTCAAAATGAAAATGTAAATGCTATTTTCTGACTATTTGAAATTGATTTTGAAAACAGCATTTAACATTTAATTTGCAAAGACTTAACCTGCTCTACTGTGGACAATATTCAAATGTAATAAGCCAAACAGCACTCCCAGTCTATTGCATTTACATGTACATGTCATCATGCTCTTTAAGGGTCAACATGAAAATGAAAATGCTGTTTTCTAAGCACTTGGAAATAATAATGATAACGGCATTTGACATTTCATTTTCAAAGACTTATCCTGCAATACATGGGACAATATCAAATGCAGTAAGGGAAACGGCGCCTCCATGTCCATTGCATTTACAAATACATGTCACCACACTCTTTTTAGGACACAATGAAAATGAAAATGCAATATGTCAGCGTCTCATCAAGGCGGGTCTTCCGCTAGGACGTCATTTATTAGGGGCGCAAACTAAAACGATGTTCCTCATTTGCATACCAACCAATCAGCTTCTGGGTAGTGCATGTACGCACAGAGGCTTATTGAGAATGTCATGATGGCGATGTATTGCGTGCCATCCGCTGTTATTCTATATTGATCAGTGGGGCCATCGCGTATCAAGTTACGTTGCTCTTGGGATATAGCCACCTAGGCAGCTAGGTAGTATGCTAGCTAACGTTAACTAAGGAAAATCTTAGTAAATAATCTTCACATTTAACCGATATCATTTGATTTTTGCCCCAACATTACTAACTTAGCTATGTATGGACTTATCTGAGGCTTCGCGGCAGTGTTGTGCAACTGCAACCCAAGTGTACTTGCAGATTTCTGAGACGTTAGCTAGCCTGCTAGTGAGTGTAAAAGCAACGCTTAGTTACAGCTCGCTAGCTTGTGAACCTTTGGTAGCTATGATACCTTTTGGAGAAGTTCTTACAGCTCTGATTTGTCACTTTCAACCCCTGCTGAAAAATCCAGTAGAATACCATTAGAAAAAAACCATTAGGAACCATTAGTTTTCTAATGGTCTAATGGGAATTGGAACCCCATTAGGAACCATTAGAAGAAACCATTAGGAACCTACTGGTCCCATTAGGATGTAAAACCATTAGGAACCTACTGGTCCCATTAGAATGTTATACCGTTAGAAAGCTACTGGTTCCATTCATAGACTGTATAAAAAGATGGACGCAGCACCCTGATCTGAAAAATGAAGCCCATGCGGAAATACCGTAAAATGGCATTCTATTTAATGGCCAGCAGATGGCGACGTCGGTGGTTGAACAAAGAAGTTCAATGCTATAGAAGTTTATGAGAAAATGACCCTATTTTCCCACCTGATTTTTCATTTAAATAATGATTTTTCACATTATTTTATGGTAGCTATAGCAAGTTTCAAGTCTCCTTCGATTTCTCATGATGTTCATTTTTGTAAATTATGGTCCCATATAGACTACAATAAAGGATAAAGCCAAAATATGCTTTAGGGGCGTGGCTATCCTCTGCTCCTCGTCCGATACGGTCAGATCCAGAGCCACGGTCCTCCCCGGATCTTCAATACACGCTCTCATCCAATAGAAATCACATCCGGTTTCAAAATGACAACATGGCACAATTCAAATTGCCAAAATCGAGGCTTCCTTTATGGTATGCTGAAACCAATGGGTGACGTCACGGTAGCTTCGTCCATCTTTTTATACAGTCTATGGTTCCATTAGAATGTAATACCATTAGAAAGCTACTGGTTCCATTAGGAGCTAAAACCATTAGAAAACTGGTCCCATTAGGATCTAAAACTATTAGAAAAACATACTGAGAAACCAACTGCTGCAACAGAAATTATAGCAGAGTCCTAACACTGGGCACCAGAGACATGTCTATACATATAATTGAGTATGTATTCGGATATTTTCCCCTCCGAATTGGGAACAGGCCATATGGGGCGTGACAACTCATTGCAGTTTGTGATTTTAATTAGGGCCTACCTTTTTTCAGAACATGAACCATCAAACCATCATGAACCAAGTAAAAACCTTAAAACATATATAAACCATAGAGATATATAATAGAACCAGAGAGAACAAGGAAGTACCTTTGCTTTAGCCAGTTAGCATGTTAGCTTCCTGCTTCCGCGTTTCCCAAGGATGCAATTTTGTGGCCAAAAACGCGCGAGCTCCATAGACACCAGTTGAAAAGTGCACATTTTTTCTTGCCAAATAAAGCGAAAACAAAAGAGAATGTATTCGGTAATCCTTCATTATTTTGCTCTTTGTCTGACACAACTGTTCGATGTTTTCAAGAGGGCCTGTAAAATAAGAACCGCTACTTAGAGCTTGATGACAGCTTGTGCACGAGTTTGGTTGTCCAGCTGTTGCTCTGACTGCAGCACTTCAGCCAATGAGTGTATAGTGCATGCGCGTCCCAGATCAACAGCCTTGCTCGTCATTTCCCCTCGAACACATTCGCCAATCCGCACAGACGACACATTTTCTTGGCCATTTGTGCTGTGTAATCAGATTGGCAATCTGATGAAATGGTTCCAGAAATAAGCACCCACAGCACGCCATTTTTATAGATGGCGTTGGTCAATTCCATACTTTCTTGGCTGAAGTAGCTAGCCTAGCATCTCCCATTGAAAGTAAATGGGGGTGGGACTTCCTCACTCTCTCCAGTTCTATTATATTACCTCCATGATATAAACACATACATAAACATAATTACAGAAGGCCAAAAATGATTTAATCACAAATTTAATCGCAAAAGGCCAAAGGTGATCTTGGAATGTATTAAATGAAATCACTGAACACTGCAATCTACAAACATACTGTATAGCCCACACAAGGACCCACTAGAAATCACACAGATGTGATCGCCAAAGAAGGCTATAACATCTGTGTTCCTCCATCACATTAGGAACCATTAAAGACCACTACACCCTGTAGTGACCACTAGACCACTGTATAGTGACCATTAGACTGGTATAGAAACGCCTGTAGGAACCATTAAGACTTCTGTAGGAACCATTAGACTCCTGTGGGAACCATTAAGACTCCTATAGGAACCAGACTCCTGTAGGAACCATTCGTAGGGACCAGTTAAAGTCCTGTAGATTTGTGTAGGAGATGATAGAATCCCATTAGAAAAAAAAAACGAACCATCAGGAAAACATAAGTAGCCATTAGAAACCATTACAAAACCATCAGGAACCAATAGAATATGCCTAATGGTTGCCCTGACTTTTTTCAGCAGGGACGCCATCACACACACTCGACCTCTTTCACCATTGATTATCAGCTTGTTTTACATGAGCAGAGATCAGGGAGCAACGTACTGGCCCATCAACACCTCTTCCAGCAGCACCTTAGTTTTCCCAGGTGGTCTCCCATCCAAGCACTAACCACCCCCATACTTGCTTAGCTTAGCTTCAGCAGATCAAGTAGTGGTATGGCAGCCACTTATAAAACTAGTATATTCATTCCACTGTCATCATATCAGGCCAGATTGCACTGAAGTTTCCAGTCTTCTTAACCTCATGTATGAAAGCACTGTGTACATTTATCAGTGAATCTGCACTTAATGACCGGCTAGATTTAACTAGTATCTCAACTAAAACACAGCAATGTTTGGCACAGGTACAATATGCAGGGCTTTGATGCTCACACTCTTGTTTAAAATGATTCAATCATTTATTTAACAGAATGTACCATCTTTCAAGTATACAGCACTGTTGCATCTTTTCTTTAGTCCGTCATATTTTTGACTGTGATACAGAACTCCATTAACCAAAAAATGGCTCATCAGTGTACTCATTTGGAATATTTCATCAGCCTTTGCTCGAGTTCCCCAGCCTACTGGTCAGGCTGAAGGCATTGTTAATTCATATTTTATGCATATTTCTGGTTCCATATGAGAGAATGAGACAGTTCTTTGTTTTGAAATATGATTTTGATAAGAGTTCCTATTGCTGTGTTCTTATACTTTCGCATCCAATGCAATATTGTGTTTGAAAATTTAATTTATAAAGGAATCAATTTTGTTCTCAATCTTGAGTTTTTGTTTCATTGTGAATTCTTATAAGTACCTTCATCTGTAAATTAAAGCAGAATGCACTTAAGCATCTACTAGTAGGGTACATGAGTTAACCTCTGGTCTACGTACGTTAAATAATATCTGAATAGCAACAGTAATATATTTTAGAGTGCAATAATCTTAAACTGTGTGTATGATGTTAAGTTAACTTACAGAAGACTTTGAAGTATACTTGCAGTTTAAAAACTAAAAACCTTTAGCTCCCTTGAAAGTTTAAAACTAAATTTAAACTATAATGGGACTTGAAGTATAGAACCAGTGGACTATTACTACACCTATACGTTTACTTGCAGTATACTTCAAAGTACACTTTCATAAACTAAGAGGTTGGCTTGGTGTATATCAGTGGTTCCCAACCCAGTCCTCAAGGATCCCCTGCCCTGCAGGTTTTTGCTCTCTTACTGCTCTTTCACACCTGATCCATTTAAGGGCTTCATGCTGATTGGTTGAAAAAGATCTACCTGAACAGGGTGTGCATGAAGGTGCATTGGGCCTTAAATGGATGAGGTGCGCAAAAGTAAAGCTGCAACAAAAACCTGCCTGACAGGGGGTCCTTCAGGACTGGGTTGGGAACCACTGGTGTATATAACTAGTAAAGTTGTAGTATATCTGAATTTACTTGCAGTACACTTCAAAGTATACTTTTATGAACTAGAAATTGTGCTTGCAGTATATAACTAGTGAACTTATAGTTCATCTTCAAGTTTAATAGCAGTACACTTCACAGTATACTTTCATGAACTGAAAGGTTTACGAGAAGTATATAACTAATAAACTAGCAGAAACTAGCTGTAAGTTTACTTGCAGTATACTTCACAGTATACTTTTATAATCTTGAAATTGTGCTAGAAGCATATTACTAGTGAACTACGAGTTCATCTTTAAGTTTACTAGCAGTATACTTCACAGTATACTTTCATGAACTGAAAAGTTTACTAGAAGTATATAACTAATAAACTAGCAGAAACTAGCTGTAAGTTTACTCTCAGTATACTTCACAGTATACTTTTATAATCTTGAAATTGTGCTAGAAGCATATTACTAATGAACTACAAGTTCATCTTTAAGTTTACTAGCAGCATACTTCACAGTATACTTTCATGAACTGAAAAGTTTACTAGAAGTATACAACTAGTAAACAAGCAGTATATTTGTAAGTTTACTTGCAGTATACTTTAATGTATACTTTCATAAACTGAAAAGTATGCTAGAAGTATACAATTAATGAAGTCACAGTATTTATCTGTTTCTGTGTGGGTTAATTACACTGCATAACAATCAAGTTCAGCTCCACCCATGCGCTATTTACTCTGCTATGCTACCCCAAAGCTGACTTGTTACTGCAAACTTACATGTGGAATATGTAAGTTCATGAGATAGTAAAAACTGAGTAAAACTATACTGCAGTATACTTCAAAGAAGCCAATATGTGTGGCAAAAATGTTTTAAAAAGCTTATTCTTTTGATAGTAGCCTAACTGCAAGCCAAGTATACTTGAACATTAGGCATGAGTATCTTGAGTTTATCTCCATCAAGTTTAGGTACAAGTATAAGTCAAACAAATTTAGACTTTTCTGTGTACTTTTCAGTATAAGCTAAGTATACTTAAGTATTAATTTGCTAAGTATACCTCTGATAAGTACATCAAAAGTAAACTCTCTTATTTTAAGTTTAGAAGAAGTATACTAATAGCACACCTGAATAAACTTCTTTTTCTTAAGGGTAACATTACTCCTCCAGCTCTGGGGGTGCATTTCCCGAAACCACGGATGCTAACTTTCATAGTTGGACCCATCGACTGTATAAACTATATAAGTTGCTAACTTAGTCAGGGACTACGGTTCTGGGAAACGCACACACACCAGATTATAACGCTAGCCATCTTCCCACCCTGCTGACGCTAGTTAAGGGAAATGTTAGTAATCATTGTTAAACTTAAGCAATGTGATTTGGTTTTTTTGCCCTAGCTTCACAAGCTAGCTAGCTGACAGCGATAGCTCTCGAGCTAGCCAAGTAACAACTTCGCCACCGGCCTCTCCTGAAATATGCATAATGATGCCCATGATGCAGACCATGAGCGGTCTGATAAACGGCCAGCAGTCAGGCTGCCGCTGTTCCTGGTTTAGTCGCGATTCCCAAGCTACATATTAATGGGAAAGTTTTGATGCCTCTGACTGGCTGAAAACGATGTTGCTCATTGCTAACTTAACCTGCTGTAATAGGCATGAATTTG
This sequence comes from Gymnothorax javanicus, assembly GCA_029692085.1. Lineage (NCBI taxonomy): Eukaryota > Metazoa > Chordata > Actinopteri > Anguilliformes > Muraenidae > Gymnothorax > Gymnothorax javanicus. Next base: position 15,536,853 of record CM056207.1, on the reverse strand, counting down.
ATATGTTTCCAGCACTTTAGTACGTCCCTACTGTACTATCAGACTTCTGGGACATTTAGGTAGCTAGCTCATTACTTAGCTAGCTCATGATCAATCGCGTAAGCAGGAATTTTTTTGTAAATCTGAGTGCAGATACTGCCTTTACTGTATACAGAGATTATCTGAATGAGCGTTTCTCAGTTTTTTATATTATGCTACGCAAGGTGCCTCCATAATTTTCATACAAAGATGCCACATACATAAACTTGCCACAACCTTAACTGACAGCTGCAAACCATCTCAGCGCACTCATGACTCCCGCTCAGATCTAGTAACCTGGACATTGATACCAAGTGAGTGGATATATAACTAAGTTGGCAAGCCAGCTCGCAATAGTCTCTATTAAGCATCTTAATGTGCGGTAACGCAATTGCAGCCACGATAAACACTTCAAAATGTACCACCGACTATGAATTGGACAAGCCGCAATCCGTGCATGAATGGGACTGGATCATGTTAGATTTACGATTATGTGTTTCTTTCATTTCCCCCACTGAGCCAAAGTTGATAGGGACATTTTGACTTTCAAAGGTTATATTTGCTGAACATCTTGAGACTAGCTTTAATGCTTTCCCTATAATTCCACAGAACAAGTCAGTATTATGACCTCACCTGAAGCCCTGATGCACCTGTATCCCCAACAGCTTGCTCTGTTTCTCTAGCTTGCTGCTGTGGTTCCTGCATAGCCTATAAAATAATTCATTAATAATGGCATCTTCGTGGGATTTCTCCACTGAAATTCACCCCATAATTTGACATATCCACCTGGCTCATATATACTACTGCTAGCAACCCGATTACTAACCAACATGCGATAGAAATTAGATTTAGTTCGCTAGTTGAAACTAGCGAGCATGTTTAATTAACATTCGTTGACATTTTATTTTCCAGTAAAAACTATCTTAAGGTAGCACTTAAGTTTTCACTTGAAGCAACTATCTGTTTCTGACCAGTTAGATCACGTATTCAACCAACATTACACTTGGCATTCAGTTTGGTGAAACATTAGCAGCATGACTTGACATGGAGCAACCTTTTTTTCTCACGCTCTCAGACAATGAAATTTCCACAAAAGTGATACGTACCTAAGGTAATATCAATATATGACATGAGTTGGGCCATGGGAAAAGTGCTATAGTTAAGTGAAGAAGAAACATCTGGAACAAATGCCAAATTACGGTTCTCTTCTACGGGTAAGCCATTGCAAACACATGTAATTAAAGCCAGCAATTTAGTTGCGCGTCTCAAGTTTCGCTTTAGACAAAAATGAACATTCATGACCTGAATAGAGTGGTCAGTTTACTCTTAACTTTTAGCCTTCAGGTAGCCCTGCCCTTTCAACCAATCAAATGCTAGAATGCGTAAATTGGTAATCTTGGAGACGTATCCTCCACAATTGGGTCTTATATGGCTTGTCTGGAAAGATGATAAGAACGAGTTCGCTGAAATATTGGTGGGGACAATCTGGCTTCCCAAAATACTGGTAGGAATATGTCCCTACCTTCCATATACAAACCTAGGCCCTTGCAGCTAGCTAAGTTAGTTAAGTTGGGGCAAAAACCAAATCATATCGCTTTAGTGTGATGATCATTTACAAAGATTTTCCTTAGTTAACGTTAGCTTGCATTCTAGCGGCCCAGGTGGCTATATCCAAAGAGCAACGTAACTTGATACGCGATGCCACACATTACATAGCAGCCTTGCCATCATAACATTGTCAGTTAGCCTCCGTGCGTACATGCGCTACCCAGACTTTGAAAATTAAATGTCAAACAGCTTTTATTATCATTTAAATAGTTATAATTTCCCATATGAGTATGTGAAAATGAAAGTGATAATTGGAAATGCATTTTCAATTTCATATTGTCTCAAATAACTCATTCATAAGTGGAAAATTATAATGCAATAGTGGACTTACATTTTCATTTTAATATTGTGTCCTATGGGCTTCCATATTATATGATTGCAACATTGAACATTTGTATTGCTGGACAGATTATCCAGTACTTCTTGAATTATACTTGGCTCATTATAGTAGTGGGTTCTGGTGCAGTTTTTTTAAAATAAGAAATTAACAATGGCTTCAGTCTCAATGATCTTCTTCAGCAGTTTTGTTGTGCCTTCCCAACCAGATGTTTGCGTATTTTTGAGGTCCCCGTGTTCGTGAATAATTGGAGAGAGACAAAATCTTCAGAAGTTATCTTTATTCCAGCCTTGAATCGTGCAATAATCCAAACCCGGAGAGTAGTCCTTGTGCAAGAAGTACTCACTCAGCGTTCTTTACAGAGCAATATTTAAGGGAAAAACTCAACCAACTTTGTTCCAATCAAAATACCACTTAGATCCTTCGAACCTCCCTCTCCCGGGGCGCAGTTTCAGGCTAGATCCTTTTCCACATCTTCACCCAGGCTCCCCCAGGTTGAGAACTCTGCCTTCTGCTTCTGTGTCTTTTCAAAGCCCATCGATCACAGAAGCACCACTCGCCTACTAACGCATTCGCTTTTGGCTTGTGGTGGCCTGACTGTACATTGAGCCGAGCACGGCCGCCACCCCTCTCTGTGGTCTTACTGCCCTCTGCGACCCAGTCTGTGACCCAGTCGATACCGATCCACGAATCCCATAGTGGTTACCAGCCACCCAGGTGGGAACCGACGGTCTGATCCCTACCCCACTTCGCTATGGGTATAGAGTCTTTGACTATTTTCACCAGCCTCGCCTGTTCACAGAGGTCGCTCCTCTGCTAGGTGTGGGCTGTCGCCCACGTACCACGTGTTGCCCTCAACTTACATGCGACAAACACGCCGACTAGACGGTACCATGGCAGTATGTCAATTCATACTTCACTGGACACGGGGGCCTTCAGTCCTCTCCCTTGCACTATATCACATTTTTAACGTGCCCTCGGAACTTTGCAGTTCCGCCACCGCCTGTTGCCTACAAGATTTGGGGGGCCCAATCCCCTACCCTATGGGTCGTACTCTGATTAGCTCTTAAGTTTTTTCTTTCCCCTATTGGTTGGCAAGCTCTCTTTGGGATTCTCTGGAAAATATTGGTGGCGCACAGAAGTATTGGTCTCATTAAAAAAGTAAGAAAGTACGCTAAAAAGAGAGGAAAATTACAGTCAGGAGAGGAAAAATACAGTCAAAGGAATAGGATGCAAGTAGATACATAAATGATTCAACTGATTATGTTTTCAGTTACAACTAATGATTTTGCTGAACAAATATTGATCAAAGCTACAGAAATCAAATGCATTTAAATGTCTCACCTGATTATGCTTTCAAATCAACTGAACAGACTGCTGCTTATGTGTGTGTGAGCTGCTCATGCATGTATGAATTGAATTGCTTCTATGTGTGTGTGTGTGTGTGTGTGTGTGTGTGCATGTGTCTGTGTGCACTGCCCAGGCGTGTGTGAACTGCTTGTATATGTGTGTGTGTGTGTGTGTGTGTGTGCGCATGTGTCTGTGTGCACTGCTCATGTGTGTGTGAACTGCTTGTATGTGTGTGTGTCTTATGTGTATGTGTGTGTGCACGTGTGTGTGTGTATGTGTCTGTGCGTGTGTATATGTTACTGCTTCTTTCATAATCTGGTTATAGATTTACTGATGAATATGATGAAAAATATTGAAATATAATCCTCAACAGTTTCAATCTATTCTTCTTTGGAAACCAAAATTTTGATAGGTTTTTGAATCTTCCAGGAGAGTTTAGACCAGCAGACCAGTAATCCAGCAGATACACACACACACACACACACACACACACACGCATAGTGGTTTTTGCTACTGGGTGGGGACACATGACAGAATGCCGCCTGGTGGGAACCACCCTTTCTGAGTGGTCTACAGACAAGGCAAGCACTGATCTAAGATAAGATAAGATACACTTTATTGAACCCCGTTGGGTAATTTGTCCTCTGCATTTGACCCATCCTATAGTTAGGAGCAGTGGGCAGCCGCAGGGGAGCGCCCGGGGATCTGCACTCCATTTGCCGTGGCTAAACAAGGCATCACATGACAATCTGGGTCTGACCCTCAGAAGACTGACCTGACATTTCACCAACCGCTGGGGACCCTGTCAGGTAGAGGGCACCCCTGGGGACCTGTGATGTCACTAATTTGCATATCAAAACATTACATCACTGTGTGTGTCTAAAAGGTTTCTAGTGAGGACCTCACCTCAAAATCCTTCAATCAGCATCTCCATACAGGTCAGCAGGTGCTTCCTGCCATCTCTTAACACAACTGTATAGGCTATACTGAAATAAATAATTGGCAAAAGTAGTTCTAAACCAACTACATTTCTCAGATATTTGATTGCACACATTTTTGGTCAGATGTGTAACAGTTTACTGCAAGTGCAGTGAAATTGATATAGACAAAGTCTTACATGGTGTCAAGGTCTGTTAAGTTGTTGTGCCAGAATGATCTCTTACAAACAAAAGAGACATCCAAACATTTTACTTAAAAATGCAGATGTACATTTCCCACTTATACGTACATAAAAGAAAAAGGTTTTCATGGGAATTGTTACATTAGGAAACTGAGAATATCAAAACTATAAATGAAAAGCAAAACTTCAATCAATGTAATTACCATATTACAGCACGATCTGCCATCCACCATGTAACTATCACATTACAGAAATTTCTACCATGGGACTACCATGTCACAGGAATAACTACTGGGTGACTACCATGTCACAACAATTACTACTTTATAACTACCAAGTTACATAAATAACTGCCATAAAACTACGATATTACAGCAGCAACTACCATGTAAATCCCATGTTGAAAAATTAACTACCATGCAACTACCATGTTACAGCAATAACTACCATGTAACTGCCATGTAGCATAATTAACTGCCATATTAAAACAATAACTATCATGTAAAAGCCATGCTACAGTACTACCTACCACGTAACTGCCACGTTACAGCGTTAAATACCATGTTAATGGTGTAATAGGGCTTTAGTATTTTAATAAACTATGTTGTATATCTAAAGCGCAGTGTATTAACCTCATCAGCCTCTCTTTGCACTGTCACCTGTATATGTAAATGTATATGTTACTGGAGCCACTGAAATAACACTGGAATATTTTCTATATTCAAAAATAAGTTTTTATCACTATAAAAATAGTTTTAGAAATCACTTGTCAACTCTGACAATATACATGTCAACTCTATCAGACTCAAAACCTGACGGAGTTGACTTCATACAAAGTAGAAAAAAATTGTATTTTCATCTTAACCCTGTTTTATACACTGAGGCCATTTTGTGTTTCTCAGTTACCAGCTACCCCTATATCTTAAGCTAAAATGTCAAATTTTATTTCACAATTATGAACTATGGGCATAAAAATGTAAAGATGGTGTTGACATGTAAAACCTGTGACCACAGTGAGATCAACTTTGTTTGTGTAAGTTATCCAAAAATGCAGAACTGTCCAGACCACCTGCCCCACTGATGCATCCTCAATGGTAGGTAGTGTAAAAGGGGTCTGCAGGGTAGTAGCTGAGCAAAATATCTCCTGATTTATTCCCGACTTTAAAATAATCTGACAGAGCTGTCAGACAGTAAGGACATAACCTTTGATGGTCAGTATTTTTATCAAAAACGTGAAGTTAACTTTATTTATTGTATGATACAGTGGGCTCCAAAATTACTGGCACCCCTGATTGGCAGTGCACAAATATACTTGATAAAATTCTAAAAAATATACTGTATTTATAGAGAAAATCTAAATAACTACATGTGAAAAATACTGTACAATATTAATGTTACAATGGAACCTACCAAAATCATTAACTGATTTAATTAAAAATCATTTCTCTCCAAACCAAGGTTTCACAATTAATGTTACCCTTAATGATTATTGAAAATAAAATCTACCAAAATTAAACCAGGTATTAAATTCCACTTATCTAAGTTTTATCTGAGTTTTAAGGAACTATATTGAACCATCACATTACTTCATGTTTCACTAGGGTATAAAAATGAGCAACATCATTCAATATCCCTTTGTCATCCAACAACATGAAGAAAGCAAAACAACTATCAGTTCAAAAGAGGCAGACGGTCACAGACCTTCATAAACCTAGTAATGGCCAAAAGAAGATTCACTAATGATTGAATATACCACTGAGCACTGTCAGCGCAATTATTTTAAAAATCCAAAGATAAGGAAATGTTGAAAACCTCAAAGCCAGAGGACGCAACTGCATTTTGCTCCCCAGGATACTGAGGAGGATGGTGAGAGAAGCAACAAAATCCCCAAGAATCACTGTGAAGAAATAGTGGCATCTTGGGGTCACCAGGTTTCAAAAAGCACCATCAGGCACCACCTCCATAACCACAGGCTCTTTGGAAGGGTTGCCAAAAGAAAGCCTTTTTTGTCCAGAAGACACAGAAGTAAGTTCTTGGAGCTTGCCCGACATCATTTAAATTATGACGAGAACAAGGGGCTTTGGTGAGATGAGAACAAAATAGCACGTTTTGGTCAGATACAGCATCAGCATGTTTGACGTTGAAGCAGAGATGCATACAAGGAGAAGCACCTCATACCCATGATGAAATATGATGGTGGGTCAGTCATGTTTTGGGGCTGTTTTAATTCAAGAGGTCCAAGGGCACTGGTTAAGTTTAATGGCAAAATGAATTCCATCAAGTACCAGGATATTTTGGCTGACAATCTGGTTGCCTGGGACTTGGCTGGGACTTGGCCATAAGTGAACTTTCCAGCAAGACAATCACCCCATTCCTCAAAATCCACACAGAAATGGTTCTGTGACAACAAAATCAAAGTTCTGTAATGGCCATCTCAGTCTCCAGACCTCAAATCAATTGAAAACCAGTGGGCTGAGTTGAAGAGGACAATTGATAGACAAAAACCCAAGAATGTGGAGGGTCTTGAACGGATCTGCTCAGAGGAATGGTCCCAAATCCCCCCAAATGTGTGCCTTAATCTTGACAAAAATTACAGGAAAAGAGTCCATGCTGTTATTCTTGCCAGAGTTAGTTGCACAAAGTATTAAATGTAGGGTGCCAATGGTTATGAAACCTTGATTTTGTTGAAATCTATTTTGTATGAAATCATTGTTATGATTTTGGTTGTTTCCATTAAAACACTAAAAAGTATTTTTCTCATGCTTGCATATTGCATTTCTCTATAATTATATTGTTTATATATTTTTAACATGTCTAGACAGCTGATGAATAGAAACAGTTAATGAGCACATCCTCCCGTTAACCAATTCACTTCATTCTGCAAGGTCGAGGGGTATTACGTGATAACAATCATTGCCCCTTGAGGCTCAACTTTTCAATTACAGACAAAAGACGCATTAAACTCAATATTTAAACGATTTTCCATTAATTTTTAGATAATGTAAATATTTAAATTTTAAGAATACAAGTACAAAGTATCAAGTTAATGCATAATTAAGGAGGCTAATTATTTGTTTATTTAACTTACTATGTGGCTTAAGTACAGTAGATGTGTAGGAAATGTATAATCCTGCCTTAACTAAGATTGTAAAACAGAATTATGTTGGAAATCCCAATAAAGATTCAACCCAGCATGCTTGCTAGTTAACCAAATCAGCATCACTATTTATCTTAGGCTGCCTAAATTTGAAGCAATGCGCATAATCTGCTTCTTTGATGATCAAGTTTATCACAGCTATACTAAAAATAGCCAGAATTAAAATTTACAATCTTTAATGAGGATAGCCTCTTTTTAATTCCTCCGTGATTTGTCTATTTGCATGGGCATGTTGGTGAGCAGATTACTTGGGTCTCCAGTCTATCAAAATGGCTGTGAATGCCATGGGCACATAAATTTAACCACGTTAATAAAATCCAGACTTTAAAAACTAAAATGGTGGCCACCAATGCGTGACCCTAGATTCCTACAAATCTGCCCTCCAACAATATGATTACAAACACAATGATTATGATATTACTACCAAATGCTATTATTACTTATATGCAGTGGCGGTCTGTCGGCAGAAACACAGGGCCAGCAATAACCTCTCCTTTCACTGATGAATGAAACCTCTTGCAGTTTACCTCTCCTGATTAGCAACAGTTGTTCAGAAATGGTAAAACCAACGAGAGTCTAATTTATTTTTGAAAGCCTTGTAATACATTGCACTACGAAATTAAATGTTTTTTTCCGTACATCAGTAACTACGAAAAATATCAATATGTGTTTATAATTTCTGTGCTCGTGTAGCTTGTGAAACACCAAAGATTTGCGTAAATTAGTTTGCGAGGCACATTGAGCAATAAGCCACAAGAATCCGTTCTATAGTCTGAATGTAGTGACAGCTAAAGGGCGTTGTTAGGTACAATGCACAGCTGAGTGATGGCGAAAATAATTGCTGCAAAGTCAGCGAAAGTTTCAGATGTTTTGTTGTATCAATTATATAAATGTTGGCAATAGGCATTTATTTTTTCATTATTATTTCTTATTATGGAAAGTGGATTGGTCTTGGTCGTTCCGTTGATAAATCGTTTGATTGTTAGTCAGGCGAACTTGAATGAGAACAGCAAGAGGACAGTGGAGCGGTAAAGGGTAAGGTTACTACCTCTGGTAAGGGTAAGGTAAGCCCCTCTGCCGCTGCTTATAGGCTATTGCTATTATCACTGATCATAAATACTACTCATACTAATAATGATGATATTGATCATAATGCTAGTAACAATAACTACATACATTCTTAATGTCACTTTTTTGTGGAAATGCATTGTGTACAACATGAGAAGAAAAAAATCTCCTTCAGCAAATGAGGCAAAACTATGATTTTGATGTCGTCAAACAAACTGTTTTAAGATGTCAGAACTAAGCCATGGCGTCCATTTTGCCTCAATGGGGGAAAGATGGTGGTAGGGAGTTACAGTTGTGCTCAAAAGTTCGCATACCCGAGCTGAATTTGGGAAATGTTGCTATTTATTTTGAAAATATGACTCATCATGCAAAAAACTTGTCTTTTATTACCCTCACCCCGAAGGGGGAGCGAGGGTATTGTAGTCGGGTCGGGTCTGTCTGTCTGTCTGTCTGTCTGTCTGTCTGTCTGTCCAGACGCATATCTTAAAAATTATTGGCACGATTTACATAAAACTTTGACAGCAGAAAGGTCCTACCCGTGGCTCGGTCCTCCTCTAACGTTAGACTTCTTGGTCAAAAATCAAAGCCACAAGCTGCCGGATAGCTCACCCGGTAAAGCATCGCACTGCGAAGCAGAAGTGACTATCACGGCGCGGGTTCGAACCCGCTTGTACCAACCGGCAGTGGTCGGCAGCTTTTTCAGAGCAGCACACAACTGGCCAATGCGCTACAGGGATGCAAATTGGGAAGGGTCATTCGGAAGAGTAATATAGATTGGTTGATTTGTTCGTTGCTCAAGCGCCTCCTGTTGTCCAGCCGGGCGCTCATCAGAAAGATTCTAAGCTTGTTCATGTTCGGGTCTCCTCCGCCCTCGTTCTGAACTTGCGAGGATTCAACCAATGAGTGTAAAGAAACAGCAGGCTAACAGGAGCGTGCTTCGGAGGAGAGCCGCAAACTGTCTTCACTCTCCTGAGTTGGCAACACAGGGTCATATATATGAGCAAGCCTTGTACATATTTCCCCAATTGGGCATTCCAGATTCAGGTGGGATTGGAGATGCCAAATTTATTAAAAAAAAAAATAAATCAAAGCCACAAACAAATGTCAAAGGGGTGATGGTTTGCAATCTCTGATTGTCTTGTTTAAGGACACTGATCATGTGAAGTCATTTATCATCACATATGTAGGTGTTTGGCTCTTTTTTAAATCATAATGATAACTGAAATCACCCAAATGGCCCTGATCATAAGTTTACATATCCTTGAATGTTTGACCTTGTTATACAGACACAAGATGACATACTCAGGTTTAAATAGCCATTAAGGGTTAGTTTTCCAAACCTTTTTAAATTGTGACTAGTGTCTGTGTATAGTCATGTTTGTTAGCTCCTGAGTGGATGCACTGATCTGGCTAGACACTAAGCCTTGGGGAGCGGAAAAGAACTGTCTAAGGACCTTCGTAACAAAGTAGTTCAACTTTTTAAAGGTGGAAAAGGATATTAAAAAAATCCAAAGAATTGAAAATGTCAGTCAGTACTGTTCAGTCCATGATTAAGAGGTGGAAAATCAGGGGATATGTTGATACCAAGCCAAGGCCAGGTAGGCCAAGAAAGATTTCAGCCCAAACTGCCAGGAGAATTGTTCAGGATAGAAAGTAAAATTCACAAGCTACCTCAAGAGAACAACAGGATGCTCTGGAAAAAGATGGTGTGGTCATTTCAGGGAACACAATAAGGAGGTACCTATCAACAATGATTGACTTGCTTGAAGGAAGCCATTATTGTACTAATCCCACAAAAGCCCGCCTTAAATATATCAGACAACGCCATGACACACCTCTCAACTTCTGGAAACTGTTTTGGAGTAACAAGACCAAAATAAAACTTTATGGTTACAAATATAAGTGCTATGTTTTGTGAGGCCCTTTGTGAAACATATACCATTCCCACTGTAAAGCATGGTGGTGGATCTCTGATGTTTTGGGGTGTAGGAGCTCTAAAGGCACAGGAAATCTCATGAAAATTTTGATGGCAAGATGAATGCACCATGCTATCAGAAAATACTGACAGACAATTTGCATTCTTTAACACAAAAGCTGCGCTTAGGACGCACTTGGACTTTCCAGCATGACAATGATCCAAAGCACAAGGCAAGTTGACCTCCCAATGGGTACAGAAGAGAAAGGTGAAGGTTCTGGAGCGGCCATCACAGTCTCTTGAGCTCAATATCATCGCGATATTATATCATCGCGTGCAGTTCATGCAAGACGACCAGAGAGCTGGAGGCATTTTTGTGAGGAAAAATGGGCAGCTATACCACCTGAGAGAATTAGTGGCCTTGCTAACAACTATCACAAAAGTCTGCACACGGTTATTGATGCTAAAGGGGGCAATACACTGAATTAAGAACTAAGGGTATGCACTTTTGAACAGGGTTCATTTACATGATCTACAGTTGGATATGAATCCAATAAAAAAAAAAAAAAAAAAATTGTTTTTTTGCCTGGCCCTGCATGTTTTCTTCAAAAAAACGTCACCTATTTTACAAATTCAGCCAGGGTATGGAACCTTTTGAGCGCAACTGTATGTTCACTAAATAGAGTTACGGAAATTCTCAGTGGGTTCAACAGATCTTTTCAGGGTAACTATTAGGCAGGGGTGGTTGCCGTGGGGACCTGCTGTGTCAGGTGAACACACAGATTCTGAAACTCCCGCCAAGGTTGTTATGCTCTCCGACAGCCAGTGATCAGTGGGGGAGGGGTGGTCGCCGTGGGGACCTGATGTGTCAGGTGAACAAACAGATTCTGAAACCTCTGCTGAGTTCATTGGGATCTAGGACAGCCAGTGATCAGTGGGGGAGGGGTGGTTGCCGTGGGGACCTGAAATGTTTGCATCTTTGATCCCATTGGGTTCCACACTCCCTTAACTGTAAGAGTTAAACTACTTATTTCAAGAACTATGGGAAAGATTGAATTGGCTGGGAGGAAGAGTTACCCCCAGATTTATCAGAAAACTGGGATCAGTGGTGTGCAGAGTTGCCACAGCTCCACTCTGTAGCCATTCTGAGATGGAACAGAATTGAGATCCAGCAAATTCACAGACAAACTGTGCATCTTCTCTGATGTCAGTGAGAAGGCATAAGAGCTGCGACCATCTAAAAGGACAAAACAAGGGAGAAATTGTGATGGGTTTTATAGCATCAAAGTTATGAATAGTTCCATTAAAGGGGTAGTTCTGAATTTTGGACATAGGACCTCATTTCCAAATTAGCCAGTGTGCTATTTATCAGTTGAGACCATTTTCAACAATTTTCATTCAGTCCTTCCAGAGTTCGCTTGCAGCTAGCATAGGCTCTGAATTTTGACATAGGACCATTTCCAAATTAGTGTTATTTATCAGTGGAGACCATTTTCAACAATTTTCATTCAGTCCTTCTATTTGCAGAGTAGCCTGCTGGTGCTAGGCTAGCGCAGTCAAAACTGCTAGCCTGCCAATAAAAACAGTCTAACACACTCCACAGTACACCCGAGGCAAATAAATTATAACGCCAGACTATCGATGTAAATGTGTGTGTTGATAGAATAATGTTAGAAATAAAACTACCCTTGCATCGCAATGATCGCTTTACATTTTGAGGGACTAGTTTCTCAGCAGCGGCGGAATTTTACTTTGCTCCGGTTAGTTGTGTAGTAACGAACCTGCGCCTGCGCCGAAAAGTAAACAGAGAAGCGCACTCCAGTTGGGACACCTGTAGTAGCTTAGTACAGAGGGATTGAACCGATTGAAGCATTGAATTGGAAACGAACAACTAGGCAACATGGTGATTCAGTGTGCATTTTCACATTGTAAAAATAAAAGCTACAGACCACAGAGCGTCTGTCTCTACAGATGCTCTTTCTCTTTCTGCCCTTTGAGCATCCATCTCTTTTAGTTCTTTGTCAATTTATTCCAGCTCATACAGGTACGGTTCGTTGGATAAAACAAATTCCTAATCATCGTCTTCAAAATCAGACACATCGGTATATCTTTCAAACGTGGCCATATCTTGTTGATTGGATAGTCTTATAAAATTCCTTCGTGCACTGTACTCTGCTTCTGTTGCTGACAGCGGCAGGTAAATAAACTATAATAGAGCCGGTAGCCTAGGTAATATCAGTCCGCCGCTGCCGTAGCTACCAACCACTGACCTAGAACACTTCAACAACAGGGAACAAAGTATAAACTAAGCTGCTGCTGAGACAATAACACGGGTCCCTCAAAATGCAATGAGATGCAAGGGTAGTTTTATTTCTGGTGTTATAATTTATTTGCCTCGGGTGTACTGTGGAATGGGTAAGACTGTTTTTATTGGAAGGCTAGCAGTTACTGTTGACTTGCGCTAGCCTAGCACCAGCAAACTCTGAAAATAGAAGGACTGAATGAAAATTGTTGCAAACGGTCCCCACTGATGAATAGCACAGCGGCTAATTTGGAAATGAGGTCCTATGTCCGAAATTCTGAACTACCCCTTTAAAGAAAATGACCTTACAAGAGCTGGAACTTATGGGGGCACTGACTGAGGCATAATTACAAAATAATCTTCTCAAGCCACTGAATGTGAAGAGAAATCAGCTTCAAATGTGAGCAGATTCCATGATTGTCCTCCACTGGATTCAGAGCAAGTCAGAGGGTGGGATATATTTGGAAGCAACTGAACATTTTGACCTTAAAGCTGATGTGTCAGAGGCAGGAAAAATGGGCAAGCCTAAGGATTTGTGGGACTTTGAAAAGGGCCAAATTGTGATGGCTAGATGACTGGCTCAGAGCTTCTCCAAAACTACAGCTCTTGTGGGGTATTCCCAGTCTGCAGTGGTCAGTACCTACCAAAGTGGTCCCAGAAGGAAAACCAGAGAACCGGTTACAGGTCAATGGGTGGCTAAAGCTCATTTCTACGCATGGGGAGCAAAGACTGCCCGACACGTCTGATCCAACAAACAGTTCTGTAGCTCACATTGCTGAAAAACTCAATGCTGATTCTGACAGAAAGGTGTGAAATCACACAGTGCATCGCAGTTTGTTGTGTATGGAGCTGCGTAGCTGTAGATCAGTCATGGTGCCCATGCTGACCCCTGTCCGCTGCCGAGAGCGCCTACAGTGGGCACGTGAGCATCAGAACTGGACTACAGAGCAATGGAAGACGGTGGCCTGGTCTATTTTCTTTTACATCATGTGGATGGCCAAGTGCACGTGCGTCACTTATCAGGGGAAAACATGGCACCAGGATGCACTATAGGAAGAAGGCAAGACGGTGGAGGCAGTGTGATGCTTTGGGTAATGTTCTGCTGGGAAGCCATGCCATTCCTGTGGATGTCACTTTGACACGTACCATGTACCTGAGCATTGTTGCACACCACTCACGCCCTCTCATGAACACTGTATTCCATGATGGGAGTGGCCTCTATTTTGGTGAGTCTGTGAGAATTGTAGCCTCAGTTTCCTGTTCTTAGCTGACATGAGCAGCACCCGCTGTGGTAAAACCTAGAGATGGTTGTGCGTGAAAACTCCAGTAAATCAGTGGTTTCTGAAATATTCAGACCAGCCCATCTGGCACCAACGACCATGCCATGTTCAAAGTCACTTAAATCAGCTGTCTTCCCCATTCTGAGCCTCGGTTTGAATTTCAGCAGGTCATCTTGACCATATCTACATGCCTGAATTCATTAAGATGCTGCTATGAGATTGGCTGATTAGCTATTTGTGTTAACATGCAGTTTAACAGGTCTACCTATTGAAGTGGCCGGTGAGTGTGTTTATTCAGGTAGCTGTGATGAGAGGGAAGAGAGTGGTGACAGAGCATGCTCTTATTTAAAGATTGAACATTCTGTATTTGCATGTTCTCATTGCCAGCTGGAGGATACGTTAATACACGGTAATGAAGTTGAGTGCGAATAGGTCAGTGTTACATTGTTCCCGATAAAAACTAAAACTTAATTTAGTAAATGTTCAGTTTTGCCAAATATATAATTTGCCAAATATAATTGTCATAATTAGCCAAATGTTCAATACCTTTGTAACCTACTGGTGTCAGTATCGCCTGAATGTCAGTATCACCAGTGGCCTAAAGAATCTTGGTCTCGCTTTGTCATGGAGCACAGCGATGCTTTTCATTTTTGTCCCACTGATCAATTTGATTGATTTTGAAAGTCTTAGGTTTAACCACCTATATTTGTTAAACCCAACTTCATACCTTATCTAACATTTATATGACTTGCATGTGTGCCATCTCTGAGCAGCGAGGTGGTCGGACAGCACTGCAATGTTAAATTGGTGTGTTTTGGCTAAAGAATGATTACAGCAAGCCCTGTAAAATATGCATAAAAATGATAAAGCAGATGTTATTGAGTGAACATGAACAAATATATTGTCTGTTTCACCCTTTTTTCTGATTTTAAGGAATACTGGCCAAACTGAATGAAGTAGGTCGCATTTGCTAGCAACCAAATTGATTTTGCAACTTTTAACATGAGAATTTATGGGCTATTTAGCAATTAAAGTTGAAAGGAAAATGGAAGAACATAATATTTAGCAAGTATTTCATCATTTTGTCATTTCCTGATATCCAGAGCAATCATGGAATCCAACTGGTTTGTTTAAGCTCCAATACAATTCTTCACAAAAAACACACTGTAGTTCCGGTATTGACCCATGGGAGGCACACTCTGAAAAATGGAATACACACTTTATACACACACATTTTTAGTCCAGTGAAACCTGCCTCGTGGGGACCTAGAGGCATTTTCAGGGGTACCCTACCAAACACCTAAAAATGGCATTTTTTTATCACTTGCAATGGTTGTCCGTTCACGAGGTCCCCACGGGTTTGGTGTGCAGTCAAGATCGAGTCTCCACCCGGATAGAAAAACAAGTGTGCACGCACACACACACACACACACACACACACACACACGCACACAAAGAGAGAGGGGAATAATGCAGGGGGCATCATTAAGATGTGTCCATATTGTCCTGGGTGTGGCTGATGTCACACTTCCTGTAAGTCTGGATGGGCTTTGAGTACCAGAGTGAGGCAAACAGAGCATGCTCTCAGTGTTAGCCTCTCCCTGTGTGAGCTTGCAATCATTCTGTTAAAAATGGAGACAGTGCTTATGTGACTGTTCCTCACTGCCAAATTCGATCCAGCAGGCTTGTCTTCTGTTTGTTGCTTGAGGTCAGGGCACAAAAAGCTAAATGGAAAAAAAAAAAAAAAATAAAAAAAATAGGCTTTTGGTTTTTGAACAACGTGCTTGGCTCAGACAAAACACACTGCTACAAACTTCCGAGAGTTCAGATGGTGTGGAAAAAAAGAAGGGTGCACATTAATCTTTTCAGTACAGAAAATACAAAACTTGTGGCGTGTTGTTTTTCAGTAAGGACTTGGAAATGTGAACACCGTATGATTGCGTAATAAATTGATTTTGTCTTCTAATGGAGTACAGCTCTGTCATTCAAAGAAGTTGTAGCAGTTAAATCAACCTCTTTCCTTATGACAGGATTCTTCTACTCAATATGTCAAATGATGAAGTGGGGGCACGAGCAAGAGTAAAATCCGCTCATTCAGTGAAAGCCGGCCGAAGCTGACCTAAGTTGACTTGGTTCTGTGGACACACTGGAATTCCGAATGTGCTGATGTATACAGATGCTTAACCATTGCTCTGACTGGGACAACATGTTTCTCTGACATCGTGATATGTGTCCTGACAGTACCCACTCCCTCTCTTCCTCTGAGGATCTTCAGGGAACAGCCTGGCCCTGTGCCCATTGTGCTCCCCTTTTTCCCTGCTTCCTGTGAACCCCAACCACTACACCCCCAGCCCCACGCCAATCATCCTCCGCAGCAGTGTTCCATCCAGATAACAAATTGCAGTTTTCAGCCAGTACATTGCTGAAGTTCAAGTGATGAAAAATTCACTCTACAGTTACTTCTGCAGTAGATTCCCTCTTTGTTTCTTGAGGTCTACTGTCCTCTGGGCTTTTACTTCAGTCCTAGCCAAGCATACCTCTTTGAACAGCCAGAGATCTTGTTGAGCTTCTTATTAGTACAATCATGTTTGCTAAACCAGGTTTTATATTAAAGCACTCAGGACAGACAGTTGAACTGCAGGATTAGGGTTGGCACCACAGAACTGCTGTATCCTCTGGCCTAATGCTAGAGCTTCTGGAAATATTAATAAATAAATTATATTTAGTATGTAGAGATATGTTAATTAGACTATTTTTACACAAAATGTGAAGAAAAGTTGAATCCGAATGGAATATTCGGAACAGAACAAGCTTGTAACATCATTGTTGCCTATTTGCGTGCATGTTCATATTGTGTACTCTTTGTGTCCTTTATGTAGCATTGAGACCACAAGGGCAGCCCTCAATCTGTGTTTCTTATAACAAACTGTACTTGTAGTTGCAGACATTAATTGAGGACAAAGTTCTCGTAAAGCCACACACTCAGTTTGCCTGCTTTATTGTTGCAGTTCTGGGAGGTGATCAGCGATGAGCACGGCATCGACCCCACAGGAAACTACATAGGAGACTCAGATCTGCAGCTGGAGAGGATCAGCGTGTATTACAATGAGGCTTCATGTGAGTCTCTGGTGGCTAATACAATCCGGCACTGCACAGAGTGATGTAAGCTGAAGTCAGCAAGATAGACAATATGCTGCACTAGTCATTTCATATATTTAAATTTAGTGTGTCAAATTTGAATTGGAGCAAAAAACGTGTTTTCTCCTTATCCTTAAAAGTCCATGAATGAAAATGTAAGCACATTCCTTTCAAGTATTGGAAATGGTAGGAAATGATGGAAATTGGAATTGATAGTTGAGATAGGTGTTAGATTGACTGATTGAAGAAATTATGGATCGGTGTTGCTTTTGTCATAAATGCCTTGCTTTTTGGGTTCTAGCCACCAGGTATGTACCCAGAGCCATTTTGGTGGACCTGGAGCCTGGTACCATGGACAATGTTCGCTCTGGAGCTTTTGGGCGTATGTTCAGACCGGACAACTTCATCTTTGGTCTGAATCCTTTTTTTTTAATGTCTGATGAGTGTATTTGGGGAGAGGGGTATGGGTTTAATGTTGAAAAACTTATATAATTTAAATTTAAAATTCCCCTGAGATATGTACAGTCAACGATACAAACGATCCATTTAACCCCATAAATTCTATGTCCCATTTATGGGTCCATAAAATGTAGCTGCTGTTTTCCAGCCTGTGGAACTTCAGGCCTATATTAAGTTCATAGTGGAGATCCCAAGGTTATTAACAATCCCAAATTTGCCCTGCTGAATTACAGGGAAATGTGTATAAAATGATTATGAGACCTAGGTATTCCCCATTTGATGTAATGCTGTGGCCATAAAAACAATACATCCTGGGCGTGAATATTTCTCTCAATATCAGTGCTAAGTACCTTTGGTGAAGCACTGCTACCAGCAGACACAGAATATATATGTGACATTGTCCTACAATATGTAAAACCTTTTTAGCTCCACTGTGACGATAGTCAGCAGCTTTTCTAGTGCCGAGTCGTCCGGTCCGTCTGTCCATCCGTCCGTCGTCAACTTTTCACTTCAAATTTGAATAGCTCAAAAACTGTCGGATAAATTTCTTTCTAATTTGGTGTGAGCCTTCCTGATGATATTCTGAATATTGACTGTGAAAATTAGAAAATTCTACATCCCGGTTTTTGAGAAATTCAGCCTTTTGGACTTACAAAATCAGTGTTTGTGCAAATTTTTTCAGTATTTCATTAATATCTCAAAAACTGTCTGAAAACTTTTTGTCTAATTTGTTGTGAGCCTTCCTTATGATGTTCTGATGATCCCCTACGAAAAGTAGAAAATTCTACGTCCCGGTTTTGAGAAATTCAGCATTTGGGACTTAGAAAATCAGTGTTTATGCTCATTTTTTCAGTCTTTCATTATTATCTCAACAAGAGGCCTGTTGGCCTAGAGAGCTCCACTGAGGATGACTGAAATGATCATATTGTTCTGGAGCATGTTGCTCTGGATAATGTTATTCTGCGTCATGTTGCTCCTCATCATTGTTCTGGATCACGTTGTTCCAGATCATTGTTCTGGATCATGTTGTTCCGGATCATTGTTCTGGATTAATTGTTCTGCATCATATTGTCCTATGGCTGTGTTAGAAGGATTGTGACTGCTATATTTGCGATGTACTGGGGGGGAAGGGTATTTCTTGGTAGTTAGTATTGCTTGGTGGTAAGATGATTGAAATAAATGATTGCAATTTGGTTCTATTGTTATACTACATAATTGAGACACCAAACTGGTTCACAGTATATTCTGGTTACCAAATGTGTCATATGTGTTCATATTGCAATAGCTTTCAAGAATTTCTGAAATTAAGTTATGACATGGACATTTCACTCATCCTCAGCGGAGCTCTCTAGGCCAACAGGCCTCTTGTTTGACTTTGAACCTACTTAAGGGAACACAACCCTTTGGTATATAAAGGTGTCATGACCCCCAGCTATGCCGAAACACTGCTTCCTGTGATGGGGAAACCGCCTGTTTGTAAACAAGGTCACATGACAACCAAAAGCCATGTGATCAAAGTCACATGTTTGGAGGCCATTTTTGCGGCATTTCGGGTTATTGCGCATTCTCTATACGGACCGCTAAACCGGCTTATAGGGTTCAAAGGTTGAAGTGAAAAGTGAGAAAATGTAATATCTGTGAGTGACTGACATTGCACATTGAACTCATTTGCAAGAAGATGTATGGAGGGCTAAGAACACTCCGAAAATAACAGTCCTACAAAGCAGCTGTCCCCATTTCAGTTAGAGATTATTCTCCTTGAGGTGTTAGATAGGTAGCCTTACTGAGAGCATTATCTCCTTGGCTGCAAAAACAAGGTTGTGGCTGCTCTTATGAAGCAGCCCTCAGGCCTGGAGAATGGCTTTTCTAAGACCAGTCAGGAGGTCTACTGCAATGGGCCCCTTGGAGAGATTCATGACATTTACTGGAGTTAACTCATTCACTCGCAAACACCTCTGTGAGGTTCATGAAAGGAGTCTTTATGGTAGAATAAGGGAGTAAACTGTCCTCATACTAACATTAAAGCAATTATAATAATATGAACAACATGACTTGGAAGCATTTTATGCTTTTTGAAAATACCCTGAGGTAAAGTGAGGCCTGTAACTGTTTGGGTAGTGACGCAATTTTTAAAGTTATGTATTTCTTCAGCTACTCCAATTAAGGTTCAAACTATCGGCTTTTAGAAGGTATTTTTGTCCATTTCAATGGAACTGCGTACAGCCGTTTAGAATTGAGTCACTGTAAAACTACCTACAGACCTCGCTGTAATCTAGGCAGATTATTGGATTGCATATTTAATCAGAATGAATGACTTCCAGAGGAAGGAAATTGATATTTCTTTTGCTGTCACCCGACAGGCCAGAGTGGAGCTGGGAATAACTGGGCCAAGGGTCACTACACAGAGGGGGCGGAGCTTGCAGGACTCAGTACTGGACGTGGTGAGGAAGGAGTGTGAGAACTGTGATTGCCTGCAGGGCTTCCAGCTCACCCACTCCCTGGGTGGGGGCACTGGCTCTGGTATGGGTACCCTGCTAATCAGCAAAGTGCGAGAAGAGTACCCTGACCGGATCATGAACACCTTCAGTGTGGTGCCTTCGCCTAAGGTCTCGGACACAGTGGTGGAGCCTTACAACGCCACGCTGTCCATCCACCAGCTGGTAGAAAACACGGACGCGACCTTCTGCATTGACAATGAAGCCCTCTATGACATCTGCTTCCGCACCCTCAAGCTGGACACACCCACTTACGGAGACTTGAACCACCTGGTGTCAGCGACCATAAGCGGCGTGACCACTTCCCTGCGGTTTCCCGGGCAACTCAACGCCGACCTGCGCAAGCTGGCCGTCAACATGGTGCCCTTCCCCCGTCTGCACTTCTTTATGCCCAGCTTCGCCCCCCTGACGGCCCGCGGGAGTCAGCAGTATCGGGCCCTCACAGTGCCTGAGCTCACCCAGCAGATGTTTGACGCCAAGAACATGATGGCTGCCTGTGACCCGCAACACGGTCGCTACCTCACCGTGGCCACGGTCTTCAGAGGACGCATGTCCATGAAGGAGGTGGACGAGCAGATGCTGGCCATTCAGAGCAGGAATAGCAGCTATTTTGTGGAATGGATCCCCAACAATGTGAAGGTGGCCATGTGTGACATCCCGCCCCCTGGGCTTAAGATGTCCTCCACCTTCATTGGCAACAACACGGCCATCCAGGAGTTGTTCAAGCGCATCTCCGAGCAGTTCACCGCCATGTTTCGCCGCAAGGCTTTCCTCCACTGGTACACCGGGGAGGGCATGGACGAGATGGAGTTCACTGAGGCCGAAAGCAACATGAATGACCTGATGTCTGAGTACCAGCAGTACCAGGATGCCACCGCCGAAGAGGAGGGAGAAATGTATGAAGACGAGGATGAGGAGTCCTAGATCCAAAAGTGACCATTCTAGAAGAAAATCACCCTTGAGTTGTCCAAGTGTTCTCAAACCTCTGTATTCTCCATGCCGGCCAACATGGGTCTCTTTGCCTCTCCTAGCTGCCCTGAAATTCTACCTCCCTTACACTGTTACGTTTCCTTCTGATAACTGTTTAGTGCCAATTACTAGATTACTGACTGCATCAGTGCTTCTTATTTGGTAATACCTGACATGATATGACTTCTCCACTTCGATACAGCTGACTCTTCTATTTAAGTGTGCAAAAATAAAGTAGTGTTTCAAAACTGATCGTTAAGTCAAATCAGCTTTTCTTTATTATTTTCAACATTTCAACCCCTTTAGATTGTTTTTTCTACTTCTTTCGAATATGAGGGTTTTTACTTTTTAAGGGATTCTCAATAAATGTATTGCTGTCAATGGATGTGCTCTTGTTTTCATGACGATTCACAACGATAGCCTTGCCTTCATATTTAATTGAGAATTCCAAGAGTATTTTTACAAATGCACAATATGGGGGAAATGTAGTGTGGCTACTGTTCGCTGATAGTGTGACTATCCCCTGTGTAAGTGACCTAGATAAAAATACCTGTGCTCCCAGGGGTTACACTATACCTTCAGCAATGTACTGATAGTGGGGGATTATATAAGCCACATTGGAAGGAGATTCTTGCGGTTTTGGACTGTGGTCAGCAGCCTCTAATACCCCTTTCCCACTGGCCAAAAAACCCGTGAACAATCGGCTTTTGGTGGCAGTGGGAAAGGCTCACCGACCCGCGTCGACCCGTGTCAAACGACTCGGCAAGCGACGCGGTTAAAATCGCCTTCAATCGGCTCGGCTCCGATCGGGTTTGCAGTGGGAACGCCAGACCGGGTCAACCCGCTAATTTACGTTTTACGAAATTCTTCGGCTCACCTTCCTTGTTTGTTTAACCAAGCAATATTTTAGATTAAAAAAGGAGCTTTTGCGTCATTTCCTTGCTTTAGTAAGCCATTTTGGTTACCTTTATTGCGCATTAACGAACCTGGCGCAGCCTCCGTATGCAGCGTTCATATTAAATTTTCTCCCGAAACGGTTTTGATAAAGACTAGAGATGCTTGCACGCAAGGGCAGCCAGCCATTAAATTTGCTTCGCCATATGACCGAGGATACGAGAAGGCTGAACCCGTAAGTATAAAACTAAAAACCACCACAGTATTGTCCTTCTTTAACAAGAAAGGTAAAGATGTATTATTTCTCGCTATATCAAAAAAGAACCATCGTTTAATGTCGAACATTTTGATTACCATCAGTTAACGGAACTGTTTCCTAAGTGGGATAGGCTACTTCTTTGCAGACATTCAATTGAAATTTACCTTAAAATACAAAAATAAAATGAATGTTTTAAGTCAATATAATGGCGTGAAAGTGAACATAAATGTCTTACGTTTATAACCAGGTATGGTTTTAATCATTCACTGGAGCTTTATCTTTTCATGAGTCAGAAAAAGGATGCTGACGCCGGTTATTCATCTGTGGCAAACTGAGCACTACTCATTTTGCGGGTTGGAAAAGGTTAATAATGCAGCTCTTCAGCAACCGCTCAAATAACTGTTTCTGACAATGTGGCTTAACAGTGTAAACAATCCATATGAGTATGGGTAGCGCAGTTAAGAAAAAATTGCGACTGGTGAAAGATTTGGGATTGCAATTGTGGCTGGAACAAAAACCAGCAGAACTGGTGGGTGCCCAGGACCAAGCTTGGGAACAGACCCGGCTTTTTTTTTTGCCAATGGGAAAGGAGCCAAATGCCGATTGTAAGCGGGTCGACCCGCGTTTAAAAAAACCCGCGTCAACCCGCTAATTTCAGTGGGAAAGCGGCTTAAGTCACACGGTAGCGACACAGCAATTTGTGCAGCCAAAAGGAACAATCTGTGAACAAAGCAGGCTTTATACTAGTGATAACATTGACCCAACAATAGCGCTGAGTGCTGATTTCAGATGATTGCCCACTAATGCCTGGGTTAAGACACCTTTAGCTCACTGTACACTAGCACTCTTTGAGGAACATGGAAGTATCTTCTGTCTGGTGTTGATTGGTGTGCCAATTTTGCTGTGAACGTACATGTTTGGAAATGTTTGCAGTGCCAATATCATCTATGCTCCTTTAATGTTCTCCTGCTAGCTAATCTGCATGAGCAGATACATTATATACTGCTGCTAGATGACCTTTTTATGAGAAGTGCCTTTGAATAACTGATTTGGAGGTCTTGATATACATTATTCATTATAAGTGCACCACACACTCAGAGTTAATTGAGCTTGGTATAGCGCAATATATTGTTGCAAAACATTAAGTTTTAATAATGTGTTGTCCTAAAGGCATGGAGCTTTATGACTGAAAAATGAGATCAACCCTGTACGGAGCCAAGCAGTAAAAAGAAATCCCCAAAGAGAAAACATAGGCAATTATATGGAAAAAAGAGACAATTCATGTTACTGCAAAACTAAGACATTCTGGGTGAGTGTCCCAGACCTGGATTAAATGAATCTGGATTTAGTGGTAAAATTAGTGTCTCGTGCTCTGATTCATGTCTAGGGAGTTGGGAATCAACTCATCAGTAGTGTCACTGCATTGATTCAGCAAACATTATCTACAAAGCCAATATATTAGCCCAGGATCATCGCCGAATGAATCACATTCGTTGCACTCAAATTTGGAATTTTCTGCAGTCACTAATTTATTTATTTATTTACTTACTTACTTACTTATTTGTCAGGAACTAAGCAGAAACAACATTATTACGTACAGAATGCACATTTAACATATTCACAACACAGAGGATTTGTTGCCGAAGATAATTTGTGACCCCTGTCCCAGGGTTAGGCTCTTTAATATGTCACTAATATACATAATCTACAAGGCATTGCAAAAAATGCATTAAAAATAAAGATAACATGAGCACACAGTGACATTATTCACAATGGCATAAAATATGTACATTAGTTTATGTGTGTGTGTGTGTGTGTGTGTGTGTGTGTGTGTGTCTGTGTTTGTGCATGCCTATGCATCTGTAAGAGTGTGCATGTCTATACGAGAGTGTATAATCAATGACCAGTGATCGCATTCATCAAGGCCGAAGCTGTCAATCCCCCCAGGGCCAAATGCAACTAGCTTTTTGACTCCTCAGAAACACTGGAGGAAGGAAAGTAGAAAATGGTGCAATACCACTTTCCAGTATAGGAGGGAAGAGGATAAATGGGTTAGAGGGATTTTTTAATGCCATAGAATATCTGCTGAATAATAGTTTCTTCCAGATTCCCATAGCAACAACTGAAATACCAGGCAAGTAGAGAGTTCAGATTATCTTTGAAAAACTGAGTAAGTAAGACTAAGAAGGACAGCAAGAAATCTTCTACATATCCCAATAATGAAGCATGTAAAATGTATGTTCAATTGGATTCAGATGCTTGCCTCGGCAAACAACCAAAATAGCAATAAAAGTGTCAATGAATTATGGCACTCACTGATAGCAACCCTTATTGACGGCAAAGAGATATCGGCGTTTTCTCACAAGACTTGACAAACTTAAGGCAACTTCCGCCAAACGCCGTTTCTCTTGCTTCAAAGGCGCAGCAACTCATCCAATCGTCAGGCGAGCAAAATGTTTTTGCATCGTTACCATTGATAGAGATTCCTCCACAATCCATCATATGCCATCTTTTATTTATACTCAGCATGAGTATCCACTGTACGTAGGCCAAATAAGTTTCTCCGTACACGATCAAAGAGCGCATTAATAAAGCTATATACCGGTAAACAAGTTCCAAATACATTATTGTACCGAAGAATTGCCTGCTCTGATTTGAAAATAACTGTCTTTCCATTAAATGGACACTAGGGGCCAGCACTTAGCACCAGTCAAAGACCGTCTAATTCACACTACAGACATGCGCTTGGGTTGCACAAACATCAAGTAATAGCTCTCGGCTTTTGCAGAGTTTAGATAGAACAAAATTACTTGCACAAGCATTAAGTTTGAACTTGATTCAAATCTACTGCTAAAGCATTTCATCCTCGGGGATCTGCAAATGTTTCTCAGAGACAAGCTGTTAATCGGCTGATTTTGAGTGAAATGGGGTAAGTAGCAAGCTAGCTTTCCAAGAATGTCAGTTTACCATTGAACGCTTCGTCTGTTAGCTAGCTAGCTAGCGCAGGTTGCTGGGGCAGCCTCCGATAGATTTGTGGCGTTTCATCCCCAGATGTTTTCGTCGCTAGCATCATGATTTATCGCACTGCAGAAACCGAAATCAAACGCTGTTAATCTTAACGTCACATATAAACATTCCTGATCGTGATCGCTAACAATTTAACCTTTTGAAATAAGTGAATACTCAGGTGATACTACCTTAGCTAATGTTTATTGCAAATGAATGCGTGATTTTGACCAAACTCGTGACACAGCAATTGCCAGTTAACGGACAGAGACGATCCTAAGAGGAAGATGGCAGGCTATGATCTTTAGTCTGAATGAACTAGCTCGCTAGCTGGCTATATTGGCGGTTGGGTTTATTATGCTGTTCCGACTTACCCAACGCAGACCATCTATCTATGCTGATTTAATACACTTGCTATTTTGTTGGCTAATTAACATGGTTGATCCAAATAGGCTAGCTTGCCAATTTCGGAACAAATAGGTTTTGAGCGTTGTTATGGTTTGTCTCTGCCATGCTTCTCCGCTTAGGAAATTCTCGCTGAGATAGCCTTCGGTTGCAAAGCTGCTTTCACACTGGACGCGAAACAAATTTTTCGCACGACAGATTACATTCAAAGTCAATGCAAAGACGCGAATACACGCGTCTTTTCATTGACTTTGAATGTAATCTGTCGTGCGAAAAATTCGTTTCGCGTCCGGTGTGAAAGCAGCTTTATTCGGAAAATGCAGTTCCGAATAGCGTTATATTGGAAACGTTGCGAAGCAAATGGTTCATGTACCACCTGGGGGCAGCAGCTAACTTTGACTGAGGGATGTTTAGTGTGATTTTTAATTTGTGCCATGGCAGAGGTGGAAAATCCGGGGAATCATGTCAATTTGAAGGCGCAGGCCTCGTATGTTGGAGAAATATTCGTTTCTCGTATATCAGAAGGTGCGAATATAAAACTGTCGAAACTTTGTCTCCTTTAATTGTGTAGACCTGGTTTGCATGAATTGATAATACTCGTGAAAGAATAAGCTGCCAGTTTTTTTCCTAAATCTCAGGATATATTTAACTGTTCCTTTTGTTGTTGCTCGATGTTTGGGTTAGGGTTTTATACAAAATAATTTTCATAGGTTTGAACTGGGCTTTTCTGATACGAGGAATGGACATTTCTCGTATATAAGAGGAGTGCGCCTTCAAATTGACATAAGCCAGTCAGTCTGGGTCCTGAGAGTAAATGTCTTCCCATATAAGTATTCCAACCACTTCGATGTTAATGAGCTCAGTTTTTCACAGTTCCCGACAGAGATGATCCGCTGGCTGAGTTCATGACTGGAGGAAAAATATTAAGGGACTTGTATTTTCTGGTATCAGCATTTTCCACTTCTGCTTGTCGTGAAGGCCTTGCTTGAACTTCCATTGTCCATTCTGTGCCCATATCCGACCCTGCCCCTGGAGATGTGACTTTACTGGCCTATGCATTGGGTTTCCACTCCAGCCATGAAATCACTTGAATGTAACAGTCGCTTGTGCCATTTGCCACATCTTGAGGGATCAGATTGGACAGTTCTGCTCCAGGAACCAATATTTTTTAAAATATATGTGCATTTAATTTCAAAATAAAAGGAACTTCGCAACCATTCCGCTTTGTGTTCATCTTTCGCAACGTTTTAGAATCCACTGACAGCCCTGATTTACTCATTCATTGTAACTCTAGGTGCAAGCACGTCTTGTACGTATTTCAATTTTTTTGCATGTCGAAAGTAACTCCGTTTATTCAGTGAAGGAATTCGCCCATGCCCTGGGAGCCATATCAAATTCCCCAACCCATTAATAGCTTTATCGATTGAATCAGAAATAAAACTCCCTGCAATAGAGTGGTTCCTGTTGGACTGATGCACAGGGCTCTGGGTTGGAGCTCACGCTGTGTGTGGATGCCGTTGCAGAGCCAGCCGGTGTAGCCGATGAGATGGAATATGATGAGAGACTTGCCCGTTTTCGCCAAGGCCACGTTAACCCTTTCAACAGAGGAGAGGAGGAGGGTTCCCGGGAAGGCAAGAATGGCCCACAACTTGGTGAGTTACCAATTCTGCCCTGCAGAAAAGGAAACTGTTCAGCACTGTAAGTTAGGGGTTAGTAATGTCACCCTGAGCGAGAAAGATTGAAGTTACTTACATCCCAAATGTTATGCACTTACCCTTAGGTTGTGTACTTTGGAGTGCACATTTCATTTCACCTCTGTATTGACAAATTGCATGGTATTACCATTTCGGTATTGGATGAACACTATAATGAAGTGGAAAAAAAGTGTCATAAAACAATGGCCTCACAGCAGTAACAATGATTTTTCCTCAAAAATAAGAATTAAAATCCCAGTATAAAAAAAAAAAAAAAAATGCGCTCAGCTAGGCCTGCTGCATTATGTGGAGATTAAACTGTCTGCAGTAGACTTTAAACTTCACGGAATTCTTGAAATGTTATCTCCCAAAAATGCATATCTTTTAGTGTCCCATTCATAATGCTGGATATTTGTAATTGTTTTCTGCCTTAATATGTTTGCAGGTATTTTCTTTGTTGTTCCACGCATCTAAGTGGGATCTTGTTTTTATCCACCTTGGGGTTGCATTTACTGTATGATCAAGTTGCTCGTTAGGTGTATAAAAAGTAGAAAGGGAGTGGGTCATCTTTATGTTTACTAGCCTGCATTAAATATTGACTCACAGCCAGGTCACATGGAATAGGGTGGCTCACGTTGTAGGACAATAATGAAGCGAAACAGGAAGGTTAACTGTGGTGTAACCACTTCCTTTATCATAAGGTTTCTTAACTTGTCTCAGTCTCCCTTTGGGACTGGATATTGTTCTGCTACTGGAACAGAGAGGCAGAAAGCGTGTAATTCTCTGGGGAGTGAATCCTCGAAACGTCGACTGCATATCTTCTTTTGTTTTCTATTGCTCTGCTGATTATTTGCAACTGCCCACCATGCTGTGCTGTGAGGTGTATGCAGGTATCCAAGTTATGTGTTTTTGTTTGTGTGTTTTCGTTTGTGTGTGTGTGTGTGTGTGTGTGTGTGTGTGTGTGTCTGCTGTTTGGACCTTTTGAGATAAAATTCCGGTGAACACAGCAGAAGTTAATTTGTTTTCAATTCCTAAGTGTGCGTCTTATCGAACGAGCTTGTTTACTTAGAGGTGGAACAAAGGTTCTGCTGCTTTCGGTTTGTAGCTACCTGTAGGGACTTATTTTGTTTGGCACGATCCATGAGAATGCAACTTTGTGCTTTTCTTTTTGAGTCTACGAAGTATTCCTAGTCACTATTTATATTTCTTTGCCCACGTATAGTCTTTTCTTCTGGCATTAAACTTTCCAGATTGTGGCGTGTTTTCAATAATGTCTTTAAAGCAATCAAAAAGCAATGTAATTTTGAGACTGTACATGTACAGTGTAGTGTTTGTTCCAACTGAAGCTGTCATATGTATGGCTTTTCAGACTTGCACCTCGTGGTGATGCTTTTAGTTTCCCCCGTAATTATTTATCAATGGTTTCTGAAGCTACAAAGTGTCCTTTTGTCCCATTTCTAGTATTTCTTGAGGCTAAATTCATTTCATGGCATGTGAGAAAGGAAGGGTAGATGTGTGTGAGAGGCTGCGCTGATATGAGCAGACTTGACTGCACTGCTGCCGTCTGATAATCATTTGATCAGTGCTGGCTTCTTCTGCAGAAGTGAGGCCTGACCTGTTCTCCTCTGAAACCAAAACTGCGGATCGCGCCATGGACCTGGGACTGGCGGAGGACCACTTCTCCAGACCTGTGGTAGGAGCAGTTTGCTGATATGCCATACCTCTGTCTTTCAAATGGAAGCCTTGTGCTGTATATTGACCAGAATTCATACTGATTACTAAACCGTTCTCGCAAAAGTAGTCCAACAGGGTAAATGTCAGTTTAAAACATTTAATGAATCCTAGTATATTAGTTGAGGGCATTATAGCTCTTGGATTCTTCTAAAAACATTTTTGATGAACAGAGCTTTATTTTGTACTTAATTTCTGATTTTTTTCATGCACTTAATCTGGCTAGTAAGCAGAAATGGTGTGCCCCAGCTCTGTCTGTCTGCATGGATTTTCTTAGGTCTTCTGATTTCCCTTGACTTGATGCTGAGTAGGACTGATCTAAGAACTGTATGCAAATTAATTCCTGTCTGCTGCTGGAGGTGGCTGACTCTGTGCTTTCTGAATTTAATGACTGGGCTTCCTGTAAAGAACTGTATTTAATGTCTGCAGATTAACAGAAATAAGGCTTTTTTGGTCGGTGCCTGTGTTTTAAAAGATGACTTAACTTGTCTTGACAAGTGAAAAAATTGATTAAGTTCAAGTGGTGCCCTTATTGAGGTGTTACTTCTGGTTGAAGGGCTTACTGCTGAATGAGCTGCATGCAAAGGTAGCAATTGTAAGTTGACGTTCAGAGACCATCAAGCATTTGGTGTGTCAGTTGATAACGTAAGCACAATTGATGGGTGGCCCGCTGGACTCTCAGTTGAGCAATATTTGTTGATGATAAACTAGTCAGCAGGGTAATTCACATGACTTATTGCTAAAAATAACACAGTTCAGAAAGTGGTAGATTGGGATTGGAAAAAAATGAACTACTTAAATCACAGGGAAAAAAACCTTATTTTTGCTGAAAATCAATTTAGCCATTGTCCTGCCGCATCTGCGGCTTTTATAGAAACAGGAATGGGATCTGAGTTGTGAAATAATCTCTTGTGTGTGTGTGTGTGTGTGTGTGTGTGTGTTTGTGTGGTGGGGTGTGTTTACAGGGTTCCTTTGTGGCCTCTGACATCGAGCAGCTAAAGCAGGCCATTGAGGAGTGCAAACGGCTGATCCTGGAGCTACCAGAGCACTCGGAGCGTCAGAAGGACACAGTGGTTAAACTCATCCATCTGCGGCTCAAACTGCAGGAGCTGGAGGTGAGTAACCGGTCTCACTCTAATAAGAATGCACCCAGCCAGGCCCAGATGAACAAGAATTTAAAGGCCCCCTGTCATGTTACCAGGTGCACCTCCAGTTGGTCATTACAATCCATTTCAAAATCTGTTTCTTTGTGACATTACATGGTAAATTCAAATGACCGCCCAGAGTCTAGAAGGACTGATCAATGTCCGTCAACAAGGTAATCGATTCATTCATCTTTCTGGGTGGTCCCTCCCCCATTTGATGTCACAAAGAACAGATTTTGAGATGGCTTGTAGTGGCTAATTGGCTGTGCACCTGGAGACATGTTTGGAGACCTTTTAATCCCACATTTCCGAAAGGCAACCAAGAGCACTTTATTTTCCTCGATTAATTTTATTATGAAGCCTTCAGTACTAATTATGAGCCACATTGTTTTTATTTCACCCAAAATGATTTGTTTGTCTGGATTCTTGTCATGCTGTGGTTGCATCAGTTTGAGATGTTTCAACATATTGAAAGAGGCATGTGAAACTGGTGGGATGCATCATTACTTCCCTAAACTGGCCGGGCTGTTTATTTAACCATCTATGCACCTCTGCTAGTGTGACTGAGCGTGATTGTGCATGCTAAATTCAACATTTTGAAACGGCTTCACAACTAAACAGACTATGTAAGATTATGATATTATGTTTTTATTTGGCTGATTATTTTTTTAATTAGTTTTTTATCCTGGAAAAAGATCGAGTTAATGTAGCAGCAAGGTTCAGCTATTGTCTACCACAGGATGATTTGGTATTTGTCATTTGCAGACCCTGTATTCTATTTTTTAGCCGATCAAATGCACGGCTGGGTATCTACTGGAAAATCATAGTGTTCTGTTCCCCTTCATGTTTGTAGGGTATATATTTAACATTCAAATGATCTTTTATTTTTGTGTTTATGAATTGTAAAATGGGAAAAAAATCACATTAGGGTTTTTTAAATTCTTAATAGCTTTTGTATTGTACATATAGCATATTTGGCACATGCAGTTCTCATTGTTGGCCAGGGAAGTCAAGTACAAGTAGCGTAGTGTTTTCCACAAGTCGGAGCAATGCAGTGGCTGTTCGACCTGCATATACTGTGATCTGGCTCTTTAGGACCCAGAGGAGGATGAGCCCAACCTGAGAGTCCTCCTGGAGCACCGGTTCTCTAAAGAGAAGAGCAAGAGTGTGAAGCAAACCTGTGACAAGTGCAGCACCATCATCTGGGGACTCATTCAGACATGGTACACCTGCACAGGTGATGCCTAATTGCAGCCCGCGCATACTTGGTACTTTTAATCTGAAAATACACTAACCAAGGATCCAATCCCAAGGCACAATGTGTTTAGGAAATCTGCTCTTTACAGGATCGCTTTGCTCTGCTGCTTCTGACGGCCTTTAAATTTCAGCTGGTTAGAGGCTGTTACAGCTCTCTGGATTCCGTCTTGGAGAACTATGCTCTGAATTGATTTTATGGCGAAGTGTTTAGGCTCAAGTAGTACGTAGTCCTCTCACTTTGTGACCCTAGTTTGTGACTGTGCGTATACTGCGTGTTTATTGGTTGGAAATAGGTGATTTTTTTTATAAGACATGGTCATTCAATGTGATTTCCCTGGTGTAATTGTGCATGCGTTTTCTGTGATCTATGTATTCTTATTGTAGTCCTTATGTCCCACAGAATGAGAACCTTTAATTTTGGTGGCAGAATCAGCTCACTGAATGAAAGGGAACACAGAATAAAGTGTCTCCAAGCAACAAGAGCTGTTTAATGCATTGTTGCCTGGGTGACTTACCTGCTAATTCTACTGTCGTAAGGCAATTTAGGCTTCCAGTGTTTTCTATTTTGACAGGGCTTGAAGGTTGGCTTCGTTAACGCTGTTGGTTGTTTAATGGGGGGGAAAAAAAAACATCCCAAGTTTTTGACTTTGTTAATGGTTTCCTATTTTCTTTTATGTGTCGTTATGTGTGATATTCAAAATATCAACTCTTCCTCTCTCAAGGCTGTTACTACCGCTGTCACAGTAAGTGCATGAACCTCATCACCAAGCCGTGCGTGAGGTCGAAGGTCAGTCACCAGTCTGAGTATGAGCTGAATATCTGTCCTGAGATTGGGCTGGACCGACAGGATTACAGGTGTGCAGAGTGCCGGACGCCTGTGTCACTGAGTGAGTGCTTATTTACCACTGTCCTTCAGCTAATCTGTTCCCTTAGGCTAGCACTGGAATGCTGCCCCTCCCTCCCAACACTATCCCATACTGCACTGTGTTCCCTTTTCCTCTACTTCCCCTGTACTCTTCAATTGTTGCTGAGGTCCTTCTTTTTCAGAATTTATGAGATGCTTGTGGAAAATGGGCTCCACTGCCGTAATACTGGTCCTCAAAACAGGGCTCTTACAGTGAATAATTAATCAGGAGAATTATTTGATAAGTAGTTCCAGCTTTGTGATATGTTTATAGGTTTTAAATGAATGAATGAATGAAATTTACTCCAACATTGAGTGGAAGGCGCATTTATTATTATACAATATTGCCTATCTTGCTGGCATAGGCAAATGGCTACACTATGGCTAGCTATTGCTGATTGTGATTTTTTTTTTTGTTTGTAATGGCTTTAGGAGGCGTTCCCACTGAGGCCAGACAGTGTGACTACACTGGACAGTACTACTGCAGCAGCTGCCACTGGAACGATTCTGCCGTCATCCCAGCTCGAGTTATCCATAACTGGGAGTTTGAGCCCAGGAAGGTGAGAGAGCTCTCCCATTTCCTAATTCTCATTTTGTGATGGCAAACATGTTCAGCGTCTGGTGATGAGCTCTGGAAAGCTGTATAGATGCAGGAATAAGCTGACTTCATTTGATTATGATGTGCAGTTGAAGAACTGATTGGTTGTGTTAATGTGAGGGCAGGGCTGTTGCCCAGTACTGTCTGTGCTGGTTATATTCATATGAAGTGAGGATATGTGTATACTCAGCATGAGCAGTATGAACATGCGAATTGACAGTGTCAAGCTTTTGTATGCGTATTTACCGAGGCAAGCAGTTTTAACACGTGAATGAGCTGCGAATTATAATGTAATGGGTGCATGCTCAGGAACACGCTGTGATGAATGCGCAGCAGCAGGTGACTGACTGCCACTCCCCGCCCAGGTGTGTCGCTCCTCCATGCGATACCTGGCCCTCATGATGTCCAGGCCTGTGCTGAAGCTCCGTGAGATTAATCCGCTGCTCTTCAACTTTGTGGAAGAGCTTGTGGAGATCCGGGTGAGAGGCTCCTTTTTTGATTCATGCTAATGTGCTATTCTTTGAACCAGTTCTGACACTGTCCAGCTCTGTGCATCGGCTGAAAGGTAATGTTTTTGAAGGTCATCGGTGTCACATAAAAACAGAGGGTAATATTTAAAATCTGCCCGGGGATTTTCTATTCAAATGTTCTAGAACTACTTGCTTCCTGTTCATGTAGGATTGGGGATATGGGAAGTGAGCATGTACAGTGAGCTGATTTCTCAGGGGGAGGTATGGCTGATTGAGATTTTAGATGGCTTGATTCTCTTCCAGAAATTGCGGCAGGATATTCTTCTGATGAAGCCCTATTTCATCACCTGTAAGGAGGCCATGGAGGCCCGGCTGCTGCTACAGGTCAGTGTGGGCTGTCGTGAGACATTCCCCTCTCCTAGAAAAAAATAAATGGTGCAAACCACCCTCAATTATACTGGCCTAATTTGTGGCTTCATATTAGCCACATGTTCTCCTTGTGTAAAAATAAATACATCAATTTTGAAGGGCTCTTTTAGATTTCAGTGCCTCACTTCCAGCAGGCGAGATGATAATTGCTGCAGTTTTAGGTCACCCAAGGACCTCTGAGGGTCGTGCTGGCTTTGTTCATATCGTGCTAACCAGGCGCCCCCTTCTGGTGATTCTTCATAGAGAAACTGAGAATTTGCAGCATATACTACAAGAATGACCTGAATGTTTATTACACATGGGCTTATTTACTGAATATGATGCTATGTGCATGATGAAGAACACAGTGTTTGAAATCAAAGAAGTTTTACAGGAATTATTAATATGTGAGAATGTCTGTTGGATCACTAGATTTCCTTTTTCTTTAAAGGGAGATTTCTACATAAAAATAGGGGCTAATTGTTTGCTCCAGGCATGCCATAACTCTATTTAATGCTCCATTTTCACAGACAGAAATAAATGTTTGGATTTCTAGTGTGTAAGAACAGAATGTAAGTGCTGTCATTGCTCTCTGAGACCAGGTGAGGCGCAGGAAAAAGTCTCTCCCCCTAGAAACACTTTTCTCTGTTCTCCCCCATAACAGCTGCATGACCGGCAGCACTTTGTGGAGAACGATGATATGTACTCCCTCCAGGACCTGATCGACATCTCCAGCGGCCGTCTCAGCTGCTCCCTGACTGAGATCCACACTACCTTTGCCAAGCACATCAAACTGGACTGTGAGGTGGGTATGCAGTAATGTTACCAGTCTCTCTGTCTGTCCAAAGTATTTTATGAGAGAAGAATATAGTAGTACTTCTCACAAGTACAAAATATCAGTGAGCATGAAGTAACTGTTTGCTCGACTGATTTTTTTTTTTTTACCCAACTTGCAAAGCTTGAAAGCTCAAATGTTCTCCCGTCATTAGCAATGATATTTGTCTTTCTTTGCAAACAAAAATAGGATTATTAATCAGTATAATAAGACTTGAGTACTCATTGCGATTGGCCTGTTTTTGCAGTGTAAGCGCGGCAGTGAAATGCATCGGTTTTCTGTGCTCCGTCAGTAATGCGTGTGCTCTCTCCACAGAGGTGCCAAGCGAAAGGCTTTGTGTGTGAGCTCTGTAAGGAGGGGGATGTGCTCTTTCCCTTCGACAGCCACACCTCTGTGTGCAACGACTGCTCTGCTGTCTTCCACAGGTTAGTGCCTGCAAATCTGCCGGTGTCTCCCTACAGAATACTCCTGTTGTGAGGAGAATTATGCAAAAATGCTTTACATTGCATTCATCTTGTATGATGTGATGTATAGCAGATTCAGATTTTTTTTTTTATTATTTCAAGTTGAGTTTTTGCTATTGTAATTGCATTGTTGCCTGTTTATATCAGCTTAAGTAAAAATGTTGTCTTTTCCCTTTTTTTTTTATTTTTTATTTTTTTTTTTCACTAGAAATGATTTAAAATTTTTTTAAATGTAGCCATGACAGTTATTTTGAATTTTATGTTTTCCATATAGCATTGAAAAAGAAACATTTTTTTTAACTAGTTAAATTTGTGGACTTTTTTTGTCCTAAAAAAAATGTGTTCCTCACATTATGAATATTTCTTAAGGGACTGTTATTATGACAACTCCACTACGTGTCCACGATGCACTAGAATGACAGAACGGAAACATGATCCAGAAAACTTGCAAGTGGCGTGACCTCCACCCCCCCACCTCATCACTGTGATGCAAGTAGAAGAGGACAGTGTATTTGTGCATTCAGTCTATGCTACATCGTGACGATGAGTGTTTTCAGGTGAAAACGGGTGATTTTAATCCATCTCACTTTTGCTCTCAAACATATTAAGCGTACGATACTGTACATATTTCTTATGAAGGAAAATGATTGTGCCAGTGATCGCTCTACCAGGAAACCAGGTAACACTTATGTCTGAGTCTTAGATCAAAAGAAGCTATTTCAACACTATTCTATTTCATGAGGTGCAAGATTGTTTAAGAAAGTTGTGTGTGCAAACCAGGACTTGTAACCTGCTATGACCCATTCTAAAACCTTGCATACAAGCTTTTGGTTGCCATCACTTGACTTGTGTGTCAAAAATAAACAAGGCCGGCAACTTTTTTTTGACTGATGGACTGGAAAGCAAGATCTTAACTATTATAATTGCATTACCCTTGTATGGCACTAAATTACTTTAATGGATGGCTGCTCTTAATATCATCATATTGTTAATCTTTAAAAGGTCTGTTATTTTGATGAAACCATTTAAAAGTCATCCATCAATGGGTGTTTTTAAATACAAATAACATGTTTTCTCCTTCTAAATACTGGATGTATGGACTAGACTGGTTGCAAAGCTATTTACTATATACATGTCATCCCTTGATTTATTAATTTTAGCTGTGTTTGACTGCTGAAAGGATGTGCAATATGCATTCTCCCTGAGGATGCATGGTTTGATTAGCTGAGGGCAGATGACAAGGCCATGTTGTCGTGCAAGAAGGGGGGTGTATTGATGTGATATTATTTGTTTTAAAATAATATTTGTGTTTGCTGTATTGTTTCAGCATGGACCTCTGTATCAACAACCCCCCCCAAAATATGTGTAATTTATTATTTTCCGTGATGTTTTCAGTGTATCAAAATGTAATTACACGGTCTGTAATAGAAGTAATCATGTATACTGAATGTATGAATAAAAGCCTAAAGAAAGCATTGAATGTGTTTAAGGAACGACGAGACCTGTGCGGGTTTCCATTTCACAGCACTCACTGCTCGCTC
This sequence comes from Gymnothorax javanicus, assembly GCA_029692085.1. Lineage (NCBI taxonomy): Eukaryota > Metazoa > Chordata > Actinopteri > Anguilliformes > Muraenidae > Gymnothorax > Gymnothorax javanicus. Next base: position 15,500,026 of record CM056207.1, on the reverse strand, counting down.
ATGTCGCTCAAGATGGCCACCTTCTGGCAAAGAAAATCCATAGCCAACTAGTTATAGAAGTCCAATTCGTTGATGCTGTAAATGTGATTCGTGTATGTCATGGAACCCGCCGGGACGACATATGTTCCTGGGTCCGTTTCTTTTCTCGGCGATATCCTGCCTCAGCTTAATATCGCGTCTTCTGCGCAATCATTTGAAACAAGGTAGCTACTGACCAGTATTTTGGTGCGAGTTCGATACTGGGCAGCAGCTTTGCTTGCGAAGCAGTGATATGAAGTGTGGTAAACAATTGTCATATTCGTGAAAAACTTCCACTCACGCATTGGACGGATCCGTATGACAACCTTGCACATTTTTGGGAAACAAAAGACTAGCTGAGACGAAACACGTTGACGGTCATGACAGAATACTTCTATCGAAGCAAGCAGTCCTCCGACCATAGACCTTGTGATGATTGAAGCGGACTTGAGGTGTCTTTGGTGGAACTCTATGGTCGTTTGTACCGCCCTCTGTGGTCCTAAAGTTTAGGACCCATCATTATCTTGCTTGTGCCTGATCGCAAATGTCTATTCATAATGAATTATTTGGGGGTAGTTGTAATATACCATAACAGCTGCTCAATACTAATTTTTTTGTACAAATTTCCGAATTGACTGGACTACTATGTCACATAAATCTAGTATTTATTTCGGATTTTGTGTCCGGCATTGCGTTGGTAGTTTTCACTCTTGAATACAGTGACATTGTATTTGCGGCTATTAAGGTGCGGATGGTTTCCAGAAACTACAGCTTGAAGTGTAGTACTGGAGAGTATAGTAGGGACGATGGCTTACTCAATGGGGTTGCTCTCCGCGTATAGTGGAACCTTGAGGGCTGGGGCGAGAGCTCGGAGCATCAGAAATCCCGTAAATGCAGCCCGGTGGCTTTTAATGCTGGGCTGTCGTAGCGCAGCTGTAAGAGTAAGTTGAGTTTCTTCGGCATGATGCATTTTACCCCACTATGCCAGTTAGCTAACATTTGCCAGAGTCTCTAGGAACTCCACCGTCAGCTAGTAAGTTATTCAACTAACGGAAGTTAGCTGGGGTGGCATTAAGCTCGGCAACCAGCATAGCTTCATCTACCTGTGGAGTCTGTGGCGTTAAAAGTACCTGGCTATGTGGCTAGCTACTTACTTGGCTAACGTTACACAACTCAACTGTCATGGCACGATGGTACTTCTTGTAGCTACTGTTAACGGATGGAAAACCAGTCTCACCATGCGAAACTAGCGATCATATGTAACCGGCATCTGAATTTTTATAATGTTGGCTAATTGGTTTTGAGAGTTGATGTTTATAGTATCGGATATGAATGAATCAGTGTAATGTTATTCCATTGAAATTGCTCCAAATATTGCTGTTCCTAACTTCTGTGACTTATCTACACTCCAACTAGGAGTGAAATGATTAATGCAATGACATCTTGTTCAAAGCCCCTCAACGTTATGCGGGTAACAATGCCTTGAGGAGTCGTAGTAGTAAAACCATTGTAGTTAGTTTGTTTCCCTTCTTGTCAACAGTAAAGGGGATATATTATGAAAAACACTTTATATCAGTGTTAATGCAGAACATTTCGGTATTTAGAGACCCTGTCAACCCTACAAATTTCAAATCAAGGCAACCCTGTCAGTTTTTCATTGGCCGTCTTTTTCAATAAACATGTCATTCAGTATGCCATTCGGATTTGGCACCCCTTCCTACGTCACATGCAGGCTCATTTTTCATTGCGAAAACCCTGCTTCAATTGCGAAAACCTATGTGAGCAGTCCACTTTTTGTCTGTCTGCTTTGTACTACTAACTTGGGTCAGTACAGTACTGGTAATGAAATTTGTATTAAAGGGGACCTAAATGCTCTTTGGAAGATACAAAAACAATGGCCTTGATTTATTTTCAGGGGTAATCTGTAGCGAGCTAGCTGGGTAAGTGTTTCCAAACTGAATTCCTAGTGTAACGCAAGTAAAATTTGTACGGCTTCATTGTCAGTGTCGCTAGCTTACTAGCTAAGTGCTAGTCTCCAAATTTCTTCGCTAGTTAGTTATCACACTCTCATTACCTTTTCATAATCATTATGCAGTTTATTAGCTAGTTACCTATTTATTTTTGAAATTTGAAACTGTTGTAGTTTAATTAGAGGCATTGTTTGAGACAAGGTGATGGGAACAGATGGAATTGGTGCCTGTTTTAATGGAATTCTGTTGGGTTAGGAAGAATAGCACTGCCATTCACAATAAATGGAATTTTAATTAACTGTTACAATGATACAGATGCTAGCTACAGATCACTCTTAACATTTGAGACTGAATTCCAAGTGTGGTTAAACTTCTCCGGTGGCTGCATGTTACACATCTTTGTGATTGTAACTTCTATCCATGCTTAGCCTGCAGACACTACCTTGCCATGCTCATTGTGTAGTTTCATAGCTGGCTGAATTAGCTAGCTACTTATACAGTCATTTGTGTTTAGAGACTTGCCAGTAGCCAGGGGGTTATGACATTGTCGCTCTTCGTTGTGGACATGTAGGGCTCGTAGCCATGTTGGCTGGCCAATCAGAACAGAGCTCATTTCAGATAGGGGGCGCCCACTGGAACAGCTTGTTTTTCAGACATTAGGAATGACTAGAATCAATTTGCTTAATCAAAATCATGGATATTTATGTTCTTTTTTTTTTTTTTTTTTTTTAAAAAGTTTATTAACCTCTCTCGGTCATCCAAGATTATTGTAACTTGGGGAAAAATCACTGCCTAAATGGTCCCCTTTAAGCTTTAGCTTAAGGGTTTTCATTGAGGTGACGCATGGACCTGAAAGGCTGCAGTGCATTACAATTTGTATGAATGAATGAATGAAAGTTTATTAACGTGTCATGGGACAAAGTCGCCCAGCCCATACAGGCTTACAAGACACCACAATCACATAAATATAAAGATCACATAAATATGACGCTTACATATACAGAAACACATTATGTCAAATGAGGCAGAGGTGGCAACTAATAGTAAATCAAGAAATGGCTAGTTCAAATAAAAATGAGAACAACAAGAAAACTGAATAAAACACATAGTACAGTGAGTCAATTCAAATGAAGCATAAGTAATAACTGGTTGTAAATTAAGGCACAATCAAAGGTGACAATGATAACATTGTTTGTAAACCTTTTACAAGTTTGTATGTTTCATTGCTGGTAGACAGAATAATTTGTAAGAAGTTTGCATGTTTCATCACTTGTCAGTCATCCAGGTATGATCAATTGCTTGCGAGGCAGTATAGGTATGAACATCCCCGGTTAAATAAGGGTTAAATAAAAAATAAAAAAATTTTCATGCATAACTCGATGTTGAAATTTGATCCCAGGTTATATTATTACTACATGTAGAGCTGATAACCTTAACCATTTTTTGTTAAGAGAACAATTTGTAAAGTTTAATTCCCTTTATATATTGGCTAACGGGTTAGTGTGGCAAGTAGCAGCGTCTTGACTTGTGTAAAATTTATTTCTCCCTCCAGAACTTCACAATAAATCGAATCAGGTTTTCGGGATCAAACGAAAATTTGTGCTTGACTCATCGTCTGCTCTCCTCTACCAAGCCCCCGAAAGGTAATGGCTTATTTGCTAATAATGGCACTGTCTTGTCTTAAACCTTTTTTTTTTTTTTTTTATATATATATGTAATTGGAAAATGGTTCAAGAAGAATGCAGCTGGCTTTCGAGAAACACTTTGAACATTTACGCGGCTGTTTTTATGCTTTATTTTAACATGAAATTTCCCCTTCATTGATTTAGGGTTTGATAAGTTCTTTCCAAAGAGTGAAAGAGCACCTGGGGTCAACAAATCCACTGGAGAGCCGAAAGGTCGGGGTAAGTTTTTCAGCTCGGCACAGACGATGGTGAGGGTTTTGACTGACTTGTTCTACTTGTTTGAGTTATTGTTTGTTATCTTTGCAGAAGTGAAGGTGAGTGAGTCTCGTGGCGGCGGCAGTGGAGGAGGAGGGAAGAAAGGGGGGAAGAAAGAAGACAATAGCTGGTGGACTCGAATGCAGAAGGTGAGTGAAACAGCACTGGGCAGATAGCGTTTTTCAGATGTTAAATTCCTTTTGTTGTTTGGGTATGTGGTAATCCCCTCTCTTTTTGTGGAAATGAAAATGGCTTAAAATGTTGAATTTATTGTTAGTGATGGCTTTATGCCTTTGGAATGCCATTCATTGTAGTGCGGTCAGCACTATTTATAACTTCTTTTTCCAGGGAGCAATGACAGCATCTCTCATGGACTGAAACAGTTTGATTATTGATGGCTTGAAGGAAGAGAAGGCTTGTTTCCTTGCCTACAGCGCATGAGATTTTCATTTATAGCTTATGTAAATGATAGGGTGTCAATATGCATTGACACTGTTTTCCTACCCTGTGGCTCTGCTAGGGTGACCTTCCCTGGGATGAGAAGGATTTCAGGTACCTGGCAATTGCCGCTGGGGGCGTTTTCTCCACGTTCTTGTATTTCTACTTCAGAGACACAGGAAAAGAGATCACCTGGAAGGAGTTTGTCCATTACTTCCTCGCAAGAGGACTGGTAAGGGCAGGGATGCTTTATTTCTTTTTTGTAAGTCTGTCTTAGATGCTACAATCGAGTTAAAATTAAGCTTTTGAATTGAACTGTTATATCTATTTTATGCTTCCCCTTTTGAGATTGCAGGAAATATGGAAACAAATAGTGAGTTAGATCGATTGATATCCTGACTAAATTTCAGTGAAGGGAAAACGTATCACTATTTATGAATTGGTGATGAGTAGTGACAATGGAATGGATCAGTGTTTTTAAGTCTCATATTTGATGTCTTGAATTTATTTTTTTGGTTTGCATGTTTAGGTTGACCGCCTTGAAGTTGTCAACAAACAGTTTGTGCGTGTAATTCCGGTGCGTGGAGCAAACACCTCAGATGTGGTAAGTGATCATGTGCCATTGATAGACTGCTGATGTGCTTTGTTCACACTGCCTTAGTTCATATTATATGAAATTCAAAATTGCAAATTTAAGGGTTTATCAGTGCATCAATCCTACCAAGAGGACATACTCTTTGCATAACTTCCTTCATCTTTTATTACAGAACTTCCTTCTTAATAATAAAATATATCTCTTGATGACATTAAAAAATTGCATTAAGGTTGTGGTGAATGTACAGCCCATGTTAAGGAGTAGTGCGCCTGATAATGCAACATTAACTGGAGTTTTAAATGCAACAGAGCAAAGATATTACAACTTAAACTGAAAAAATACTTAAATGCAGTTTATGTAGTACCGTACTTTCTTGAAGGAGTTAAGTCAGGCAGCACAGAATCAGATTAGTTTTCTGTTTCCCTATTATGAAAAGATGGTATGGAAGAACCTTCCTCATTCAGAAATTTCTCTCCAGTTTGAAATGAGGCCTTATGGGGCATTTTTATAGATCAGTCAATTATATAAAAATGGTAACAAACATTAAAAAAGCAAACCAATTGTAAAATGCTAAGGATGCTTCTTAGCGATCTTGTCTCAGGAGGTGAATTAGGAGCTTGATTTTGATTACAAGTTTGAGAGCCCCCTTTCTGCCTTAAGTGAAGATGGCTTACAATAATGTACTTTTGTTCTAATGCTAACGTTGTTGTGACTACATTGTGCTGGAGGTGGTCAGTGACTGTGGCTTGTCTGTTCCAGAGCTATGTGTGGTTCAACATCGGCAGCGTGGACACTTTTGAGCGGAATCTGGAGGCCGCGCAGCAGGAGATGGGCATGGAGCCGTCGCACAGAGTCGCTGTGGTGTACAGCACCGAGAGCGATGGGTGAGTGTGTACGCACTGAAACATGGCCCAATGTGATCCTCCGGTCTCGCATACGCAGCTGATCTGACTTCAGTCGCACCTGTTAGTCTGAATCATGTTTTCACAGTGGTGTACAGCACTTAGAGCCATGGATGAGGGTATTTCCACTAAAACATGGCCCTCTAAGCTCCACCAGTCAAACACGGGCAGTTCCTTTCGTTTAGTTACTCCTGTTCCTCTGGATGGTGCTGCACTGTGGTGTCTGAATATTTGGATAGTGGTTCTGTTTTTGTGTGGCTTGGCTCTGTACTGCTGCCAAGTGAAATCCAACAGTAAATATGGCCTAAGTGCAGACTGTCAGCTTTGCCTGCAGATCATCTGATTTTTCTCTAGAATTTCTGCTGTTTCTGTTCAGTGACTTATCAAATATTTTTGGACTGCTACACCTTCAGTTTTTTAGGAAATGTTCAGTACCTGTTTAAAGTTAGGAAGACTCAATATTTTCGTACAAAAAATGATTTAAAAAAAAAGTGCCTGTTTTTTTGCAAAAAATAATATCAACATCTGGAATCCTACACACTAACCACCATATCTAGTAAATAGAAAGCACTCAGAGAGCATAGCACCTCCGCCACGCCAAGGCGACTCTGTGCAATAGTTACCGTATTTTCGTTGGCTGATGTAGGGTATTGTTGCATTCCACCGCCAGGTGGCAGCAAAACCCGATTGGAAATCCGGCCCATTGGAAAGACTTGGATTTGTACTTAGGCCAATATCTCGGCTGTCCTTAGGCGTAGATATGCCAAAATCTAATCACTTGTTCCTCTTGTGCTACTCTAACATCCTGCAAAGTTTTGGTTAAAAAAGGTGGAATTCAAGATGGCGTTCTGAGGCAAGATGGCGGCACGCACGTATCTGTGTGTTTGTCAACTTGCAGTATATTATCGCATTTTGTTCTGTTTAATCGACGTTCATTTTTTTTTTAAACGTCGAGTGCGAAATCTCCTTCGGTGGATTACACAACATTGCTGTCCTTTACTACATTTGAAATTGGAGAGCCGACAATGCCACCAAAAAAAGTGGCAGGACCGGCCATCGAGGAGGACGTGGAGGAGATCAAAAAATCTCTCAACTTCATGTCCCAAGAGATAACAAAAGTGGCCACGCAACAAACGCATTTACTGGCTCTAATGGAAGAAGTACGAAAACTGAAGATCCAAATCAAAGAACGAGATCAAAGAATTGAACAACTCGAGCGGAGAGTTGATGAAATGGAGCAATACTCACGCATTGATGATGTGATTATCAGCGGCTTGGAATTAAAACACCAGTCATATTCCAGGACCGTGGTGGAGACAAAGATGGAGAGGAATCCTCCAAGTGAATTATTCTCGTCAGAGAAACGGATCATTCAGTTCTTTGAAAGTAAAAACATAAGAATCCAAAGCAAACACATTGTAGCTTGCCATACTCTTCCGAGGAGCGACATTAAAGCTAAACCGGCAATCATAATTCGCTTCCAGAATCGCAAACATAAAGCCGAACTACTAAAGCAGGCGAGAATGCTGAAAGGGACGGGAGTGTATATTAACGAACACTTAACCAAGAAAAACGCGGAGATTGCCAGAGAAGCGCGCAATTTGAAGAGGAAAAACAAAATCCAGGCTACATGGACTCGGAACTGCAGAGTTTTGATTAGACTAAATGGAACGCCGGAACAGGCAAAGGTCATTGTGGTGAAAGAATTAAAGGACCTGGAACAATACCGATAAAATGCCTCGGCCCATGTTCATAAGACCAGTGACTGGTTTAAGGATTACTAATATGGTTTTAACAAGCAGAACGGACGGTGACTTCTTGGGAAAGACTAACTGGTTGGACTACTACCGACACTGTTGGACTCCTTGGGTGCGACATAAAAGAGCAAAGGACTGAAAAGGTATGTGGGGTTATTCAAGACAAATGTACTGGGAGCGTGTCTCCTAGCCGATGGAAGACACTTGATTTGCATGACTAAGTTTCCAGAGTATGACTCTCCGGAGAGTTGCGGCTTCTTCCGAGTTAACATGGAGCAAAAAAAATGTTTGACTTTGAATACATCGTCGATCCGGAAAATCATGTATTTAATCAAATCAATGACACTTGTAATTATTATACTAACGATCTATTTAATGAAAAGTTTGAATTAGACAATTCATTTTCTTTGATACATTTTAACTGTAGGAGTCTTTACACAAATTTTACACGAAGATTGATGAGTATCTTTCAACATTTAAAAATAAATTTAAAGTGATAGCCTTATCAGAGACGTGGTTGAATAAGGAGAAAGGTGCTGACTTCCACATTGAAGGTTATACTCTGCATTATATTAATAGAACCAACAAGAGGGAGGGGTGGCCCTGTTTGTTGATTGCGACCTGAAGTGTAAATTAGTTGAATGTATGACAACAGTAGTCGATTTATTTAATGGAATGCATAACTCTGGAAATACAAATTGAAAAGATGAGAAATATTGTTGTGACGTGTGTATACAGAACACCAGGGTCAAGTGTGGAAGTATTCAAAGACCATTTAGAAGAAATAATTAGCAAGTGTAAAGAAAATAAAACGTTTATAATATGTGGAGATTTCAACATCGACCTCCGAAATGCATCTAAACATAAAATAACGTCAGACTTTCTAGATGCACTATATAGCAGAGGGCTATACCCACTGATCACAAAACCCAGCAGAATCACCTCTAACTGCTCATCACTAATCGATAATATTTTCACTAATGTTTTGGAGAACACTGTTAAAAGTGGGCTTATGATAAATGACATAAGTGATCATTTACCTGTTTTTGTAATATATGATTGTCATATAAAGAAAAAAACGATATGCAGAGTTTCAAAAGATATGTTAGAGTTAGAAGTGATGAAGCAATAAACCAGTTTAGGAATGAGCTTCTGAAAGAAGAATGGAAAGGGTTTATGTTTATGTTGAAGATGTAAATGCAGCTTATGATTCATTTTTGAATACCTACTTATCACTTTATGATAAACAGTGTCCATTAAAGATTATTAATCATAAATGCAATTTTCATAAAAAAGCCTTGGATAACAAAGGGCTTACAAAATTCTTGTAAAAAGAAAAACAATCTTTATAGAGATTTTATAAAATTCAGAACAAGTATTGCTGAAAGGAAATACAAGGTATATAAAAACAGGCTGACAACTATTATGAGACTAGCCAAAAAAGAATATTATAATAAAATATTAATTGATAATAGAAATGATATTCGACACACTTGGAAAATTCTTAATGGTATTATTGGGAACAAACCTGCGGCCATAGCCCAACCTGGTTATTTTATTAATGATAATAATCAACTGTTGAAAAAATATGAATGAGGCGGTAAACGAATTTAATGCTTTTTTTTTGTAAATGTCGGACCTAATCTTGCCTATTCTATAAAAAACATGGTGATGGACAAATAGAGGCTAACTGGCATGGAGAAAGCAAAGTGTTGCACTCCTTCTTTCTTGGAGAAGTGAGTGAAACTGAAATCAAATCTATTGTTGCATTATCTAAAAATAAGACATCAACTGATAATGATGGGATTGACATGATTATTGTGAAAAAAATTGATTGTACAAGTAAACCGTTAAGTTATATTTTCAATCTTTCTTTTTGTTCTGGGGTATTTCCAGACAGAATGAAGATAGCAAAGGTTATTCCACTTTTTAAAACAGGAGATAAACACAGCTTTAATAATTACAGGCCAGTGTCCTTGCTTTCACAATTTTCAAAAATACTTGAAAAACTGTTCATACAAAAATTTGATACTTTTATTGAAAATAATAAATTACTGAGTGACAGTCAGTATGGCTTTCAGACAAACAGATCCACATCATTAGCATTAATGAACATAGTGGAAGAAATTGCATCAGCATTAGAAAGTAAGAAATACACAATAGGGGTTTTCATTGATTTAAAAAAGCCTTTGATACAATAGATCATAATATCCTCATATCTAAATTGCATACTTATGGTATAAGAGGAATAGCTCAGAACTGGATCAGCAGTTATTTGGATAATAGGCAACAATATGTACATTTTGCTGGTATTACATCTGATCATATGAAGATTAAATGTGGAGTCCCACAAGGTTCGGTTTTTGGGACCTAAACTCTTTATTTTATATATTAATGACATCTGTGACACATCAAAATTATTACGATTTGTGTTGTTTGCTGACGACACAAATTTTTTTGTTCAGGAGAAGATTTGCGTATGTTGACAGAAACTATTGCAAATGAAATGGTCAAGCTCAAAAAATGGTTTGATGACAATAAGTTATCACTAAACTTGAACAAAACAAAATTTATGGTTTTTGCAAATCGGAGAAAAGAGAATGTTTCACTGTGTATAGATGAAAGAAGTATAGAAAGAGTGTCTGAAATCAGATTTTTGGGTGTTATAATGGATGATAAATTGACATGGAAATATCATGTATCACATGTGAAAACTAAAGTATCTAAAAATGTTTTTGTGCTCAACAAAGCAAAAGTATTTGTTGGATTATAAGTCAATGCGGATTTTGTATTGTTCTTTAATTTTGCCAGTATTTGCATCACTGTGTTGAAGTGTGGGGCAACACATATAAGAGTAATTTAGAATCATTATTTATTTTACAGAAAAAGGCAATGAGAATTATTTTTAAGGTACATCCAGGAGAACACACAAATGCACTGTTTATTGAATCAGGGCTGTTAAAATTTAAAGATTTAATTGAACTGCAGACTTTATTAGTTGTGTACCGGGCAAAAACCGAACACTACCAGAAAATATACAGAAATTATTTGTTTTACATTTAGGAGATGAGCAACATAGAAGGAAATTTAACATTAAGCATCCGTTTGCACGGACTACGTTGAAGCAGATGTGTATCTCTGTAACTGGGGTAAAACTGTGGAATTCCTTGCCAAATGATTTAAAGGGCTGTATGAATATCTTTAGATTTAAGAAAATGTATAAAGAAAGAATAATTAGACAATATGATGGTGTTAGATAATTTGTTTCTCAGATTGTAAATTATTGTGTTTTGACCTTTGTGTTTGTTTACTACTATGCGTAGTGGTTGCTAAGCAACTGTGATTGGCAGGCCATCTTTTCTTTTCTATTTCTGATTGTATATTTGAATAAGGGGCAGGTAAAATAAGATTTTCTTCTCCCTGCTCCTTTCCGTCATGGGTTATGTAAACTGCTCAGAGCTGAATATATTTTGTGAATTTCTTTTTGTCTCCAATGCCATGAGCGGAACAAATAAAATGAATGAATGAATGAATGAAAAAAAAAAAAATCTGTGTGGCTGTTTTTGAGATATCCTGCTAACAAACAGACAAACGCACGCCGGCAAAAACATACACCTCCTTGGCGGAGGTGAATAATTGCTGAGTGTACTCAGTTTTGCGTTTTTGTTAAGCACAGTTATATGGTTTTGATTTCACACCTGCACGACTGTAAAAGTTCCCATAGATGTGTTTCACTCGTGGCTGGTTTCTCATTGACCTAATTGTCCAAAAAGTCTCAAACCAGTTTGACTTGAATCCAGATGTTGGAAAATCGAAGAAATTAGTTCATCTGTTTTCTTTGCAAAATATGGGCTCCATAAGAATTTCAGAAATTTGCACCCTATTCAGAGCAGTAAATTATTCTTTTAGCTGCTGACTGTTTACTTCTTAAAACATGCCATTTGAGATTTATATGGAAAACCTAAACCACTGAAATTTAATTACAAACTAGAATAGTGTGATGTCGGCAAAGTACTGTATTCAGACTTTTAACTGGTACTGTTGGCTTTTTGCTAAAATGAACTCTTGAAATAAAGTAGCCATAAACAATAAGTACTTGGCCCATACACCTTCTCGTTTGAGACGTATTATTAAAATCATGCATTATCCTAAACATGAGGGCTCTGTTTTCACTCCCTTGGTCTCCTCAGGTCATTCATGATGAGCATGATCCCTACCCTGCTGCTGATTGGCTTCTTGCTCTTCACGCTGCGGCGGGGACCAATGGCAGGAGGAGGTGGGGGCAGAGGGGGAGGGCTCTTCAGCATGAGTGAGTCCACTGCCAAAATGATGAAGGACAACATCAGTGTGAAGTTCAAGGATGTGGCTGGGTGTGAGGAGGCCAAGCTGGAGATCCTGGAGTTTGTCAATTTCCTGAAGAATCCCAAACAGTATCAGGACTTAGGAGCCAAAATTCCCAAGGTAGTGTCATCTGTGTTATAGCTAGCTGGTGAGAGCAGATCATCCCAGACAAGAAGTTCTCACTCTGTAATGAGAGATGGAAGTGTTGTCTGGATCTGCACAAACCTGTAGAAAAGCCTACAGTTAGTTCTGCAAGTGTTTTAACAGTGACACTAATTTAAAGGGATTTAACTCCTGCACACTTAATTTCATATGGATGCATATGTATTCACAGAGAAGAGCTGAATGCCACCCTTGAAATGAGCATATAGTGTGAACCATACAGGAGTCACAGCTCTTGAAAGAGTCACTCTCTAAACACTGGCAGATATGCATGTACTGTTTATATGTATGTATGGTCATAATTGTGCGCTCTATTGGCCATTTATCACATGTATGCATGTCGTGTGAGTATAAAGTCAGACTGTGTTTCTGAGTGTATTCCTGTATGAATAACCAGGGAGCAGTGCTGTCGGGGCCCCCAGGGACAGGGAAAACACTGCTGGCGAAGGCCACCGCCGGGGAAGCGAATGTCCCCTTCATCACTGTCAACGGCTCAGAGTTCCTGGAAATGTTCGTGGGCGTTGGCCCTGCCAGGGTGAGTGAGAGGTCTCCATGTCTCTTTGGGAATAAAATAATTACTGCTTTTATCTTCAGTGCACCACTGTAATGCTTCACACACTTTCTAGAGTGTAATTGAGTCATCTTTTAAACTGAAAGGCGGTGTAATGTGGGTTCTGTAATTGTTAGGAAGCTGTGCTCCCTGGCTACCTATCTTCAACAGTTTCAGTGAATGAACCGCCAAGAATTAAATTCAAAAGGTAAAATGAAAAGGTCCAAAATACACATTTCTAAAGCCGGAAGTGAACTTTTTGACATTGAAATCTTAACAGGCTGGATTTTTTTAACTGCAAAAATGATTTGACTTGTTCCTACTCCTGTTCCTTCACATTACCAGAGGTGTAAACTAGATATTCACTGTGATCGTAAATTAGATGACAGTGAAACAATAGTGAAACAATGTTGTGTTCTTTTGATCCTGAACCTTGAACTCCATGTGCACGTGCCGTAAGTGTTCTTTGTGAAGCTATGTAGGCTTTGTCGAGTGAATGAGTTGATGTTGCTGTAACTTGCATATTCAGGGCTGTTGTGGGCATGTAAATACATGCTGGGGAATAATGCTTAGTCAGGGTTAGAGTGCAGTTCTTGGGAAAGTGTATTCTTTTCACCAATAGATGGTGCTACTGAGGCGTAAATCCGTACACGAGTGAAGCTGGTGAATTTATGAATTCCAAGCTACACAGAAACCACATTTTTCTTTTGTCAACTGCGCAAATTAAGCTTATGTATCACTTCTGAACAATAACCGATCAAGAGGCCTTCATGTTATCTGGGGTGTGCTTCGAGTATTGTGTTTATAATGAGCTGCAGGCATTCGCATGTTGTGGTTTAAGCAATCACCTGGTTCTGAGGGAGGACTCTTTGACAAATCTAAGGTTTAACCGCTCAACTACATCTTTGACAAGGTATAAAAGCCCACTGCACTCTGATGATTGATTGTAGTAATTTGTTCCTGCATCAAAGAGGGAGAATAACCAAATGCTGACCTTCAGAAGAGGAGAACAATGACACATTATCTCATCAGTAGCTTGTAAGGAGGATTATTATTAACCATATTAAACTTGCAGTCAGCTCCTCATCGTAAAAACTTGCCCCCATTGGAAACTAATGTATCTGCCGGCTATTGTTTCTGTAACTGGCCAGATCATCTTGGCTTATTAAGTGTAGATGCAACTCTTTGTAATTCAGGGCCCGTATTCACAAAGCATCTTATCTTACTGCTAGGAGTACTCCTAAGTCGCGCTAAAACATTTTATGTAGGAGTAAAATCTTAAAAGTTATTCACAAAGCCGCTGAGAGCAACTTTTAGTTAAGAAAACTGGTAACTCCTAGACTAGAAGTAGCTCTGAGATAGACGGATGACGTCAATTCTCATGCATGAGTCTTGGGACAATGAGCACGGTGATTGGTTGTTTGGTGACAGGGCGGCCCATTTAAAAAAATATCCCACATACAACCCAAGGAGGACAAAATGAGGAAATAGTCCAAGCGGCTGGTTTGTCCCATAAAATAATAGGCAGTTGCTACGGGTACGGCAGTTCCCAGTGCATTTCAATGTAGAGAAGTACGGCAGTCCCCATTTCAAACCCTGCCCTAACCCTAACCCTGACCCCTAATCTGACCCAACCGTTCCCCTAACCAAAATTAGTAATGCTTAACTTTAGTGATGGGTAGTTCAATTCTTACCAAAGAATCAGAACTTTCGAGTTGATATAGGTAAATATATCGCATTTTTCATAGATGTCATTCATTTTCATAATGTTTTCAAAAGCGTGGCGAGGGTGCGGAGGGGAAACAGAAAAAAGCACGCAAGCGAACACATGTGGCCTCTGAGCAGAGAGTGCACAAAAAGGATGTCACATGGTGGCGGGAGATGTAGTTTTTGGAGAAATCCATTGGTTTCTATCGGTAACCTGGCAGCCTGTGAGCAGTACGGGTGGGCGAGTCTAACTGGTGGGAGAAGTCATGGATTCACTTCTGCACTTGGACATTTGACAGGCTGATCCGGTACGTATTGGACTCTAAAAAGAGTCGTTCAAAAAGATTTGTTCGTTAATTTTTGCCCATCACTACTTAACTTAATCCCTTCAAATCGACTGTCGTACTAATGGAAACTACCGTACCTTGAAACACTGCGAAAATAATAACATATTAAGCACCTTGAAAATGCAGTAGGCTACGCGCAGTCCCCTCAGATCATGCTCTAGGCAAATAAACATGCATAAGAAAGAGATAGTTGTAAAAACGCCAATAGCATAAAACGAGTCCATAATAAAAGCGTCATTTGCCCAATAATAATGCGAGAGTCGTGCATGCATGGATCCTGGCCATTTTGCAACAATGTCCAAAATATTGTATTCCGCATCAAATACTATCTGGGTGTTGATGGAATGAAATTTTTTTCTGTTTACAAATACCTTGTCATCTTGGGTCGGAGAAATAATTAGAATATGGGTCCCGTCAACAGCACCGATGATACTGGGCATACCTGAGATGGGCATGAATTCAAGTTTGATTCTGTGTTGTTGGCGAATGTCCATTTGAAACCGGATAAACTGTCAGATGATATGAGGTTCACAGACCGCATTGATTGTTTGTTGAATTGAGCGACTGACAGATGATTGTGAAATCCCTAAATTGTCCGCGTTGGAAAGTTGCATTTTTCCGGTGGCTAAGTAACAAAGTGTTGTCACACATTTTGTTTCGGGGCTTATTGGGTTGTTTCTCATGGTTGGAGACATAATTCTCTCCCTCACCAAGTCAACAATAAATAAAATCACTTCACGGTCGGTCCGATATCTTTTCAACAACTGCGCATCATTCAGAATTTCCAAGTCATTCCGTCTTTCAACAGCAGCAGCCATTTTCTGATTCTTTGTGAATAGGTTTTAGCGAGGTAGGAGTCCTCTTGAGTACTTTTAAGCTCTCCCAGACTTAGGAGCTACTTTTAGGCCTAAGATGCTTGGTGAATAACACTTAGTAAAAATAATTAGGAGTCCTAAATTTACGACTGACACGCCCATTTTTTTAGGAGTTTATCCCAAATCCGGCAGTTAGGACTTACTTTCAGCGCTAAGATGCTTAGTGAATACGGGCCCAGAAGAGTAATTTCTGCACAGTATATTAGCCATGAGAGACCATCAACAGTTTCATATTGGACATGTATAATGAAAAGATGAGAGACTCTGTATGTTGTTTGCTAGCGGCCTGCCACAACAGTGCTGCTCTGGTGTGAATGAGGAAGGCCTCTTGTGTCCCTCAATGCTCTGTAACAGGAAAGGGGACGTGCTGTGTGTGTACCGCTAATGTCTCCCTAGCAGAGCTGTAATGTACGGGGGCAGATGAGGATGCAGTAATTCAACAGTATCTCTGTAAGGGTGAGGCTGTAGCTGAGCACCACCTTGAATGAGTTGCTTTCATAAACCACTATTTACTGACACGCACTGGTGGGACAGACACGTCTCACTGGATGCCATTTTAAGACGTGATGGTCCACTTTGCGTCAGCTTTTTTTTTTTTTTTTGTCTCACCCTTCGCAATCCCCCCTTTCTGTGTTTGTAATGCTTTATATACGGTGTGATCCATTCAGTTTTATAGCCATGAAAAGGTCAGTTAGTCTGTTCCTCTCTGAATATGTTCCCCTGCAGGTGAGGGACATGTTTGCCATGGCTCGAAAGAACGCTCCCTGTATTCTCTTCATCGATGAGATTGATGCGGTGGGCCGGAAACGGGGAAGGGGTAACTTCGGGGGTCAGAGTGAGCAGGAGAACACCCTGAACCAGCTGCTGGTGGAGATGGACGGTGCGTCCGCGATGGGCGATACAGCTGCTGCTGCTTGGGAGTTTATGTGATCGGTCATTGTTGTTCGTTTTTGTGGTTGTTCGTTTGATTCATTGTTGAATAGTTGGCAGGATTACACAACAATTGGAGGACAGATGTGGATCAGAATTTTACCAGAGATGGATCTTGGCCTGACTTAGTGGTGATTAGATTTTGGGAGTGCTCCAGATCTGGATCCAGGATTTATTTATTTTTTTAAATTCTTTCCCATTGTGTGACATTTTGAGTCACATCTTCACAAATACCTAAATGATTTGTAATGAGAACAGTTCGGGGGCAATTATCTTCAGTGATGTCAGGAAAATACCACAACCTGATGTGTTCACTGATGGGGGAGTGTTCAGCCTTGGAGGAGGTTTGCAATCTCTGATTACTCATTTGCGCATTCATTCCACTTCAGTTCTCCGAGTTGTGCAAATGTCTGTAAATTTCAAAAATTTATGTCTTGTCAGCTGTTGTCATCTTGAAATCATTTTTTTTTCTTTCTCATGTGAAAATATGAATTTACTGTTCGCTTGACAAGTGAACCTCCTTTAGCCCATTAGCAAATCCTGCAATGAAACTGTCTCACTGCATTAACAATGTATTTTTTGTTTTGTTGGCAAATAATTAAGACCCTTTTTACTTTTGTGGTGTGCGTTAATACAGAAAGGAAATCCCTAGATGGCTAAAGTTAGCTGTAAATAACAGCTCCACAAAGTGCTGACACTGCATGTCCTGTAATTGTTTCCTGTTAACATGGAACTGATGCTGGTTTCTTGCAGGATTCAACACCAGCACTAATGTGGTCGTCCTGGCCGGAACCAACAGACCTGACATCCTGGACCCAGCCCTGATGAGGCCGGGCCGGTTTGACCGGCAGATCTACATAGGTGTGTTCTTCAGTGGAAAACATGGCTTCAAATACTCAGAATTAGGCTTGCAATACTGTTGGTGTGTTTTTCATATCCTGTGGAAAGTGAATGTTTGTGGCTTTATGATTTCTCCTGTCCCTGTCGAAGAGTGGAATCGAGGGAACATGTGAGTTTCCTCCTTAAGCCCAGCCAGCCATTATTTTTAGATAAAGGTACTGGACTAGTTTAGAGAATTGGTGGGGTTTGAGTTGTCCCTCCCTGCGGGGGTAGGAGGGTCATGTCATGTTTTTACAGGCATGACCCTGTACTAGAGGGTGGTTTTCATGTTTGCTCACCTGGATTGATTGCGGGAGAAACGTAACTTCTGGTTAAATGAAGGTGGTAACCCATTAGCCTGTCGCACTTAAAGTGATCCACTTTTCTGTTCAGATTTTGCAGGTGGTATCATGGCCACAATGAGATGTTGTTTTTTAACAAGACTGCTTCGTTTCCGACTCACGTTCACCTGTAAAACTCGGTCATGGAACCTTGATCATTAAGTGCTTCTGTGCACAAGGTTCTTATTAGCAGAGACTGTGCTGGTACCTGGCGTTCTCAGTCAGAGACCGTAATGTACCCACTTGTCTTATACAGGTCCCCCTGATATCAAGGGCAGAGCCTCCATTTTCAAAGTACACCTGCGCCCACTCAAGCTGGCCGCCAGTGTCGACGGAGATGGACTGGCGCGGAGACTGGCAGCCCTCACTCCGGGCTTCACTGGTGAGTGCCAGTCCCTCAGAGGAGAAATACTAAAGAACAAGACACGTCATTTTATGGCCTTTCCTGTCAGATAATAAAGAGAATTAAGATGTGTCAGTACATTTCTGGAAATATCCCTGTACGCACATTGTCGTGTGGCTCTGCCCATTACCTCCTGCTGAGTTGATTGGCCTGTGCCTCTGTGACCTGTCTGTGCATTGAATGACTTCTTATCGTGTTCCCTGGTCTCAGGAGCGGATATTGCTAACGTCTGCAACGAGGCAGCGCTCATCGCTGCCAGGCATCTCAATGAGAGCATTAATGGCAAGCATTTTGAGCAGGCCATAGAGCGTGTCATCGGAGGTGAGTACGTCCCTGCTGCAGTCGTGCTTCACCCGGCTGAGATGGGGCACTTCCTGTCTGTGCGGGGCAGAGACAGTTGCTTAGATCCAGAAGGACAGAATTTCACTGCAGTACAAACCCCAATTCCAATGAAGTTGGGACGTTGTGTAAAACGTGAATGAAAACAGAATGCAATGATTTGCAAATCTCATAAACCCACATTTTATTCACAATAGAACATAGACAACATATCAGATGTTGAAAGTGAGACATTTTACCATTTCATGAAAAATATGAGCTCATTTGAATTTGATGGCAGCAACACATCTCATAGAAGTTGGGACAGGGGCAACAAAAGGCTGGAAAAGTAAAAGGTACTTGTTGTAGTGACTTAAGGGCTTATCACTATCTCAGAATCTGCTGGCTAAGTGTGCTGTCCCACTGCAACGTGTCCGATTAGAAACACCTCTGGGATGCCAATGATGTCTTGAACGATTTAATAAGCACTGCCACACAATTAACACACACTTTGGCTTGAAGTTGACATGTGGTTCTGGAATAGATTGAATATATAAGAATTATCCACCCATTAAGTATTTACATTACATCCATATATAATAAGCATCAATAGAAAATAATCTATAATTTGTGTGACAGTTCGTCCAACATACAAACATATACCGCAAGGATTACAACTCTTTCGGTATTAAATGCGAACATTCAATAATGCTGCAGTCAACCCTGCCCTCTGCTGCGGGAAAGTAGAACCAAATTGGTTCGTTGGCTTACTTCTACATTTCTATATAGCCTAGCTAAACAGGACAAATCACGCTACTCATTTGGCTAACTGCATTACAGCTCAGTAACTCTGTCACGTAAGGCACTTGCACATAAACATTTTCTGAACAAGTAAGTACAGCGGCAATATAAACAACCCATTTCTCGTATGAACTAAACAGCGTGTGGTAAACTATATAACAAAGCAACAATATCGGAAATGTGTTGAAATATAGTCATTCTCGAACAGTTACCGATCCACATAAATGTTCAGTGTAGGTAACTCACTGGTTCGGAGAACGCACACAACTTCAAGAAAGTTTGAACAAGACTTGCAGGCTGCGTTGTAGTGGCTGGAGCGACTGTAAGTCCAACGCTGTTCTCTCGTTTCACTACTGATTAGTTGAGCTGCTTAATAGGAACGTGAGCTACGTAAATCCTACTGGCTGCTGGCTGAGGTGGAGGGGTGCGGCCAGTGCAGAGGGGGAGAGAGAGAGTGACTTGGCTGGCAATACCGCTAAACCAATATTCTTGTAGCAACAGTACCAATAAAAAACAGCTGGAGGAGGATTTTAAAACTAATTAGGTTAATTGGCAACAGGTCAGAAACATGACTGGGTATAAAAAGAGCATTTTTGAGAGGCAAAGTCTCTCAAAAGTAAAGTTGGGCAGACGCTCACCAATCTGCTAAAAACTGAGTCTAAAAATTGTGGATGAATTTAAGAAAAATGTTCCTTACTGTAAAATTGCAAAGATTTTGAATATCCCTCCATCTACAGTACATAAAACCACCAAAAGATTCAGAGAATCTGGAGAAATCTCTGTGCACAAAGGACAAGTCAGAAGGTCAATATTGGATGCTCGTGATCTTCGGGCCCTCAGGCGGCACTGCATTAAAAACAGGCATAATTCTGCATTGGAATTCACTGCAAGGCCTCAGGAACACTTCCAGAAATCATTGTCTGTCAACACAGTTTGCTGTGCAATATACTAATGCAAGCTAAAGTTGTATCAAGCAGAGGAGAAGCCATATGTGAACACAATCCAGAAATGCCGCCGTCTTCTCTGGGCCAAAGCTCATTTAAAATGGACTGAGGCAAAATGGAAAACTGCTCTGTGGT
The DNA here is from genome assembly GCA_029692085.1 of Gymnothorax javanicus. Lineage (NCBI taxonomy): Eukaryota > Metazoa > Chordata > Actinopteri > Anguilliformes > Muraenidae > Gymnothorax > Gymnothorax javanicus. Next base: position 15,479,673 of record CM056207.1, on the reverse strand, counting down.
CAGATGTATCAAAATTTGGATTTTTTTTTGGAAACCATGGACTCCGTGTCGTGCAGACTAAAGAGGAGAGAGACCATCCAGATTCTTGTCAGCGCTCAGTTCAAAAGCTTGCACCTCTGATGGTATGGGATTGCATTAGTGCCTATGGCATGGGCAGCTTAAACATCTGGATAGGCATTATCAATGCTGAAAAGTATATAGAGGTTTTACAACAATGTCTCTTTCAGGGAAGGCCCTGCATATTTCAGCAAGACAATGCTAACCCACATACTGCATCCATCACAGCAGAATGGTTTTGCTGTACAAGAGTCTGGGTGCTGAAATGGTCTGCCTGTCGTCCAGACCTTTCACCAATAGAAAATATTTGGCGTATCATAAAACGAAAAATCTGGCTTAGAAGACCCAGGACTGTTGAATAGCCAGAATCCTACATCAGACAAGAATGGGACAACATCCCTCTTCCAAAACTCCAGCAATTGGTCTCCTCACTTCCCAGACGTTTACACACTGTTGTTAAAAGAAGAGGGGATGCTACACAATGGTAAGTATGGCCCTGTCCCAAATTTTTTGAGATGTGTTGCTGCTATCAAAATGAGCTAATATTTTTTCATGAAATGGTAAAATGTCTCACTTTCAACATGTGATATGTTGTCTATGTTCTAATAAAATATGGGTTTATGAGATTTGCAAATCATTGCATTCTGTTTTTATTCACGTTTTACACAATGTCCCAACTTCATTGGAATTGGGGTTTGTAAAATTAGTGCCCTCCTCCTGCTTTACAGAGATAGTCCGGCAATAAAATCAAAATTTATGTTATACAACATCCCCGGTTGTGTAGAGTTTCCATCAGAACCTGAGGGCATGAGTTGAAAATACTCTTAAATGCTCTGAAAGACTGCCAAGTCCTCAGTGTGAGGCTCACCAATGGCTGTTGAGTCACATTCATTTCACAGAAGAATGCTAGTAATCTATAAGAACGTCTGGCTTTATGGTCTGCCTGTGGTCCAAATGAAGTGAGTTTCATTGCAGGACTATCCCTTTAAGCTTGAAAGTAGTCTGCGGTGCATATTAAGAACTACCTGCCAGTGCAGGGGAGGTCACTCGGAATGAAAAAGCTCAAATGGACTTTTTTGCTGACTCTGTCCCGTACCCATCATTTAATTAGTTGCATTGGTTTGAAGGTCTGTGAACTTTACCGCGATAAAGGAATAGTGCTGATCTAAATGTCTTCTGTTCCTGGCCTGCAGTTTAGACCGATTGGAACTGGCTGTTCGGACACCTGAAACGTACATTAAAGTGTTAGTAATGGTAAAAAAGGATGTTTAATGTTTAATAATTTAGTTTAATAGGTATTTCTTGCCTTCATTTATCACTGTTTGTGCCCTTGAGTCGCCTTTTCCTTTGTCATTGATGGTTCATTTGTTCTGTGGAAAGAGCTCGTTAACTTTAATGTTTCTTCGTCAATATGTTCAATTATTAAAATGCTGCTAAAAAAACTTGATTTGCAGGGGAAGGTGGATTTTGTGAAGGAAAGCTGAAATGGCTCTGGTCTTGTCAGATACTATCCCAGCATTAGCATCTTGAGCACGTAAGCAGCGCGTTGTAGCCTTGTAACATTGAGGCGGTCCTCTGACGGGGCTTTACGTTGTGTTTCAGGCTTGGAGAAGAAAACTCAGGTCCTCCAGCCCACGGAGAAGATGACGGTTGCCTACCACGAGGCCGGCCATGCCGTGACGGGCTGGTTCCTGGAGCACGCTGATCCCCTGCTGAAGGTGAGGTCTCATGACCCACCCGCACATCCTGCCTGTCCTACTGCCAGGGATCGATGAAAGCAGCTCACACTGGCCTCTCATGATGGCTTAGGATGGGTACAGCAAAGTCATGCCCGCTGTCCCAGCTGGTACAGGGCATAGGAGGGAGTATGCCCTCAATCCTCCTGGTGGGCAGGATTTTAAAAGCAAGGGTTAGGGGGGAGGTTTGTTATTCCACTTCACTCAAATCCCACAATCAGCCTCTCTCTTAAAGGGACCATTCTGTGGTACTTTTTAATGAGGTTAAGCAAGAATTGTGCATATGTACAGAGTAGTACAGTGCCTGCCATTTAATCCCTACATTGGCTATCCCAATCAACCCTTGTTTAAAATATTAAACAAAGAACCTCTAATAAGAATATGATTTCTCAAATGTGCAACTTGAACAGGGATCCTCAGTTTAATCCAGAAAAGGCCAGTGTGGGCGCAGGCTTTCAATCCAACCAAGCAGTTGTAAATCAGATTCTAAAAATCAGCCCCTAGATTCTTCGCCAAGGTCCTTGATTAGTAGAGTCAAGTGTGTAACTGCTTGCATACCTGCCAACAAGTACGGTTTGCCCGTAATGGTTACGGTTTTCAAAAGCACAGTCCGGTTTACGGCTGAACAAAAACAAATTCCGGTTTTTCGGAAAATAAGAAATAATATTAAAAGGGGCAATAAGCAGAAATGCATCATTTCTAGATTGAAGGAATTAAAAATCGCTATGTGAAGAACGAGAGGTGTAATTTCATCTGGAGTATAGCAGGACGTCACGCACCCGCTCTCTGTGTTGATCTCCAGCCCCTTGTTTACAAGCCCGGTCCTGCTGCGCGTTCATGTACCTTCATGTGAATCGCCGCCTCCTCCTTCCCGAGACTGCATTCATACAGCCAGTGAGCACAATCGCCTCCTCCTCCTTCCCGAGAATGCATTCATATAGCCAGTAAGCAGTGGCAGCGCGTATTTTTTAAAAAGCGAAATGGCGGAGAGCAGAACGAAACGTTCATCTGAAGACGAGCAGGATCCGAAATTACTTATAAAGAAACAACGGTCGTTGGCGAAGAAGTTGTCGGATAAAGAAAGGGACAGAACCCGGATTAATTTTGGCCTTGCATTTCCAAGGTGGAGAGCACTGCTAGAGCTAAAGGGGCTACAGTTTGACTGGGAGCTAGCTCTTCTTCTCCTGGACAGGTAAGTAACAACATGAAGTCAAATGTCTGCTTTAATTAGTGTTACAGTAACGTTAGGCACATGTCGCTATGTCGATTCAATTAAATTTAATGTTACAATTGTAGCATGGGTTAATGTCCGGAGCTTGAGTTGTTAGCGGCTCGGTCCCAGCAATGGGCCAGGCGTTACGGTGTGTTAGGTGTGTAGCCCGGCAGCCAGCTAACATTTGCAATTAGCGCAAATCTGCAGTTTCGTGAGCATTTCAGGTTCGATGTACCGAGTAATAACACGGCAGAAACTTAAACTGGCCCGTCATTCTGCCGAATAGCAGAGGTAACGTTAGAGGGAGGTGTGGCTCATGACACACTTTGTTTTGGTCTACAGGCAGTGCACAACAGCAAACCTAAGGATTAAACGATTTCGCTTATTGCCCCTTTAAAACATAATGATAAAATAAAGCATGAAACATGTTCGTTTATTCCCGTTTCTTCGATGCTAGTTTATATTTACCAAAGACGGCCATTTTGTTACAATCGCAGAGAATCTGTTGGTTCGTTTGCGTAAACAATCGGCACGCCTCGCTGGTTATGAAGATCATAAGGAATCACGGAATTGGCCGAGGTGTTTCAATTGGAACCATTCTTGGCTAAAATCTGAACTGCTGCACAATGGAAAATAAGGGACAGTAACTGCAACATTATTGACGTTACTTATCAGTAACACTTTGACAATTTATTTTGATACCAGTTGATCATTGTTGAAGTTACTTACAAGTAACACCGTGGCAAATTAATGTTGATATGTCTTGACCATAATTGAAGTTACTTATCAGTAACACTGTGGCAAATATATGATGATACCCATTGATCATAATTGAAGTTACTTACCAGTAACACTGTGGAAAAAATATTTTGATACTACTAAAGGGGTTTGGACATAAATAAATAACAATATTCATCACAGTAATCACAGGCATGTTACCTGGGCCATGAAAAGTTCTACTTTCTAGGATTTCTGTGTACAAAAGTGTCAAATTGAAGTTGAATTGTTTAGTCAAATTTCTGCCTCAAAGAGCTGGAAATGCAGTATTTAGCGGCTATTTTTTCAATTTTTTCTCGGAGAGGTCCCCGTTTCCCACCTACAGGAGGGCACACCCCCGCATACATCATATTTGTGGCAATCACTGCGCGATTGCATGCTAGGATTATTAAGATTATGGTTTTTCACTTTCAAAAGTTGGCAGGTATGTGCTTGGTTGGAATGAAAGCCTGCAGCCACACTGGCCCTTTCTTGATGAGATTGAGGACCCCTGAACTAGAAGATGATATGTAAGCAGTTTACACTAATAAATGGTCCAGTCTTACATTGAGGAGTCAGCTTAGCACCATGGCCTGGAAGAGGAGGTCAGTTTGAGGGCAGCTCTTGAAGGGACTGCAGGAACAGAAGGAAGCAGGAGTGGGAATGTATTTACATTGGAAAGTCCTCCTGCCTCTCGTGTGTAGTGAGTTCACCTGAAGGTTAGGTGGTGTTTGAGTTCCTGTCTGTACCATAGACTGTATAAAAAGATGGACGAAGCAACCGTGACGTCACCCATTGGTTTCAGCATACCATTTAGGAAGCCTCGATTTTGGCAATTTGTACTGCGCCTTTTGTCATTTTGAAACCGGATGTGATTTCTATTGGACGAGAGTGTGAATTGAAGATCCAGGGAGGAGCGAGGGGTGGATCTACGTGTGGATCTGACCGTATCTGACGAGGACCAGAGGATAACCACGCCCCTAAAGCGTATATGGCTTTATCCCTTATTCTAGTCTATTTGGGACCATAATTGACAAAAATGAACATCATCATATATCGAATGAGACTTGACATTTGCAATAGATACCATAAAATAATGTGGAAAATCATTATTGAAATAATAAATCAGGTGGGAAAGTAGGGTCATTTTCTCATAGACTTCTATAGCATTGAACTTCTTTCTGCAACCACTGAATTCGCCGTCTGCTGGCGATTAAATAGAATGCAACTTTCAGAGATTACCACATGGGCTTCACTTTTCAGACCCAGGTGCTGCGTCCATCTTTATATACAGTCTTTGGTCTGTACGGGAGAGTTGAGTTTTAGGCTGTTTGCTGTGGTTGGGCTTCAGGTGTCCATCATCCCCCGGGGGAAGGGTCTGGGGTATGCGCAGTACCTGCCCAAGGAGCAGTACCTGTACAGCCGCGAGCAGCTCTTCGACCGCATGTGCATGACGCTCGGCGGCCGCGTTGCTGAGCAGGTCTTCTTCGGCAGGATCACCACCGGCGCCCAGGACGATCTGAAGAAGGTCACGCAGTCGGCGTATGCGCAGGTACCGCCCTGTAGTGTGTCATCATTGTTTGTAACTCATGCTGTCTGCTCTCGCACTCCTACTGTGCGTGTTCATGCTGATCATCACACGCCATGTCCGCTAGCATTCGCATCCACACGCCATGTATCCGCAGTTCGTGTTACACTCTGTTTACGGTCCCTGGCAGTCTATGCTATTCATCACATATCCTGCCCAGGCTTCCTTCTGCTTGCACTTCAGCCCAGACAGCGAAAAGTGAGCAATAAAAAATGAGCACCTTGATCTCAAACAATTGAAAGATCATTAAACACTTCCTCAGTCTTGTAGGTTGATAGTGTTAAATCTATCCTGGATATGGCTCTTCAAATCGAATTTTTCAAATTTCCCTTTTGTCATCAATCAGGAAGCTGAGGTAGGCCTATTTTGTAAAAAAAAAAAAAAAAAAAAAAAAAAATCCTAAGCATTTTAATGTTGTATTTAGTTTTAAAACACTTATTCCCATCGCTCTTTGCTCAGTAAAACAAAAATTCTGCCACTGATGTGAGAATTTTGACTCATTGCTAGATTTGTCCATAGGGTAAGAAAATTCCACTTGTCAATCGCATGGTAACTTAAAATAAACCAATATTTTGTACTTGTGAGAGAAAAACTATGAAGTCTCTTGGTAAGATTAAATTACTTGGCAGTGTAGACTTTTCGCTGTGTATAGACTGTGTTTTCCTGTTGAGACAGTGTTCTATGTTTGGATTTTGCTGGTGGTTCCTCTTTGCACTATAGATTCCGTTTGCCAGGATTTCAGCCAGTGAGTCTTTCTATAATGAATATTTAAGCACAGATTAATGGAGGATGTTGTGTTAAGCTTGTCTGGAGTGGCACTTATACTGTGGTCGCAGAGAACTGCTGGGCTGAAGAAGAATGATCTTCTCTGACTGCCCTGTTCTCACATCATGCTTCTCATATGGGCCCAAAGATATAAAGCGCTGATCGCTTCGTTTAAATTCTGATTTCTTGTCAGTGCTCCATCTCTCAGATTTGTCATGAATGTGGTCTGTTGTGGGTCTCAGAACCCTGCTAAACTGCTTTACCTCCTGCCCTCCAGATCGTCCAGTTTGGGATGAGCGAGAAGGTGGGCCAGGTGTCGTTCGATCTGCCGCGGCAGGGCGAGATGATGATGGAGAAGCCCTACAGCGAAGCCACGGCACAGTTAATCGATGAGGAAGTGCGCACGCTCATTAACACCGCCTACGACAGGACGCTGGCGCTCGTCCTTGAGAAGAAGGATTTGGTGGAGCAGGTGAGTAAAGCTGCTTATTGGACGATATGAAACAAATTTTTTAAAAGCCAGACAGATTACATTCAAAGTCAATGCAAAGACACGGCTTTGCATTGACTTTGAATGTAATCTGTCGTGCGAAAAATTCGTTTCGCGTCCGGTGTGCAAGCAGCTTAAAGCTGTGTCTTCCTGCCATTCGTTACTAGGTTTCATTTCTTTACTGCTTCCATTGATGTGCATTAATTAGTTTGGCGAGATGAGACAAATATAACCAAGCTTCTAGCTGACACAACTGCATTTTGACTCATCCTCTTCATAAGTCTATTACCTTTGAAACCAGTCCTGAGCACTTGAGGCATTTCTCTGACATATATATGCTGTATCATGAGTGGGATCTGCAGATTGGCTCTAAACCTACAGATTTATTAGTACGGTGTGGTCAATTACTTCCTTCTTTACATAGATGGGCCTAGTGTTGTAGAATTGCTGCATTTCCTCTTGTTTGCAGATAATGTCATGAACACACAAGACTGTGCCTTCTTCTGCAGATATTATGACACCGTGTTTCTTCAGTGCAGATAGCATTTGAAAGACATGACACCTTGTCTTCTCTCTTCGCAGGTGGGTAAAAGGCTGCTAGAAAAGGAAGTCCTGGACAAGGCAGACATGTTGGAGCTGCTAGGCCCCCGGCCCTTCGAGGAGAAGTCCACATACGAGGAGTTTGTGGAGGGCACTGGGAGCTTTGAGGAGGACACTAGCCTGCCGGAGGGCCTGAAGAATTGGAACGAGGAGGGCAGGAGTGAAGAGGAGGTGCCACCTCGCGTGCAGGAGAAACAAGCCCTTTAGGAAGAGGGGAAGAACCAGAAAAATGTGGAGGAACATAGTCTTCCCAAACCATGCGTACTGTCCAGAGGCCAGAAACTGTCCTGCGAATGGGCCTGCAGCTGAGGTCTGTGTGGTGGAGGCCAGCACAGCCCGAGAGAATCCACCAGTCATGTGACAGGGGTCGTCTCTGTTTTGTCATTCTGATGTATTTGTGTAGCAGAAAGTGTTGCCCCTCCACCCCCTATGACTGAAGTGAGCACTGAAATTGGATGCCATCATTATTATAGATGTGCATTCCCTTGTACCGTAATCAGGAGCTACCTTGTATTGGTCGCTCTGCTGCTTGTACTGTAAATCTGACCAGAGTTTGACCCTGCAATGCGGTCACCTTCCTGGAATGTTCCAGTTGAGTTTTGTCGAACGGCGCGGGAATTTCTTGGGGAGCAAATTTACTGGCCGACATCGTCGAGATGGATTCCTTCCTAGTGCCGTGCAGTAATTTTATTCCTTAATCACATTTCCCTACAGCTTTTAGGAATGGTGTTTTTTGTATACAAAGTGTACATATTCAAAATTAAATAATAGGTTTTTCCCTATGAAATATGACTGATGTTATCCTTGCCACTGTTCTGAAGAAACAAATTTAAATTGTGGTGCATTTTCAACCAGACGCTGGTGCAGAATCTTATGATCTCGTTCTATTCTGGTAGAAGTGTACTACTGATTGAAACTCCGGGCTTGAAACATGAATGTGATCAACTACAGCTGATACAATTTCTGAGTTTGATTTCAGTGTGTATAGGGCTTTATATTTCCTGAGTGGAATATGGTTTCTGTGAACTTTATCCCTGGGAACATGCTTGGCTGGACATTCCAAGCCCACACAAAATAACTTGTAGGTTTTGACAGAGTTGATCTGCAATTAGAAACATTGCCTCTGCTTACATATATGCAGTGCCTTGCAAAGGTATGAAGACGACTGAAGTTTTAATATTTCACACTTTCGTAATCTAATGTTTTATTCGAAGTTCACTCTGAAGGTCAAATTTTTGATAGAAGTGGTCAACAACAGAAGTATGAAAATAATGGAATGCGAAAATCTTGCAAGGATGGGAATACTTTTGCGAGGCTCCTTAGCTCTGTGCTCTACTGAAATAGGAATCCAGTACTCTGATCTGTCCATGTAGTTTTGAGATTGCGTCACTATAAAGTGAAATACGCAAAAATAGCACAGTGTATATTAAATGTATCCCATAACTTCTATTTATTATTCTTTGCCTGAACTGCTGTAAATTCAGTGTTGGGATATATCGCTGGACTCGAGTTTCCGAGAAACAGCCTGAAAGTGTGCTGGATGGCGGCTGAGTTTCCCTTTTATGAGGGAATTAATGCTCCCCTCAACAGGTCACCGTTTTTTCTCACCAGCTCTTTTTACACTATCCCTACCTCTGTCTTTCTCTCTCTGGGATTTCTTCTCGACTGTTCCTAATAATCTGAACATTTTCACAAAGGCCAGCTGGCTCCTCTGGGATGTCCCTCATGCTTTCACGCATGCCTCTCCTGAGTGGCGACCTGCCTGTCAGAGCTAGAGTTGATGATGTGAATGTAATCTGAAAAGATGGTTCATGTTGAGTGGTCTTCATTCTTTTATGGTTTCTTTACCCTGTGAAGACTGGGCTCTTTTAAAAGGTTATTCTGAATTCTCAGTCTGTGCTCTAGAACTCCATTGCTTTCTGTTACCAGTAATGATTATTAAATCCTGCCTCTGATTTGTTACAAAGGCTTCAATTAAACATTTGTTATCTTAAACCTTGAAAGGTTTAGTCTTGGCAAGTGGGTCAGTGGATCCCTGCTCCGTTTTGTTGAAACTGAAGGGATTCTGTCTCCTTAGAAGTAGGGCATGGAGGGGGTCGAGCAGCCCAGAAGAAATGATTTATCACTGTAACGAACAGCCATTGCTCAGTAACTGCTGATTTCCTGTTTGGGCGCTCCAGGGGGACTCCTCGAATGCTCTAAATTTAGTAGTGTCTGTGGAAGTTCAATGTCTTGAGGAAAACAGAACTGCTGAATCTCTAAGTTCTATACTTTTAAAATTCAGTAGAAATTATGGAAACACACAACTTGAAATAACACTTCCAGTGAGGCACAAAACTTTGTAGGTACGCCTTCTTGAGTCAGTTTTGGCAGTTGAATGTATGAGCAGTTTATTTCACAAGACATGTTCTTTTCTTTATGCTGTCTTTAAACCCTTTCAGATGTTCAGACCCACACTTCTTCCCCTCAGAAAACAGGTGATTGAACCGATGCTGTGATTGTGATCTAAATGAACGGAGATGTTCTCATTCCGATATCAGACTAACCATCTGTTATTACTGTGTGGGTTCACTGCAGACCGTTTGACCACATTTGATTTTTGGCTTCTTTCTTGGGGATCAAGTTTGCATTGATTTGGAGGTGAATATTTGCTTGGGTGGTGCTATTGGTATTGCGGTGGCAGTGTTAAATTTAATTTCTTTTTGAAAGGGATGGCAGAATAGCACTATTGTATGCCATGGTTTTGCAGTGTAAGCATCAATAGAGAACAGTTTTGTAATGAAGTAATAACAGTGATACACTGTATTGTGGTTTTAAATCAAGGCTGTGACTACCTCACTAAACATTGCCCAACTCCAACTTTTAAGGAATATTAAACAAACATTGTACCTTGTAAAGGTGCTGGCTGTTGTCATTTCATGCTTAAAACTCTTGACTGGAGTCTGTTTGGTCTTCTTTCCCTGCCTTTACATGGGGTAAAGGAACAATTTCATTGGACAGTTTGAATAATTGGCAATAAATGACTAGAACATTCCAGCTGAGGAGTCATTGAAATCACCTGTTTCTTGCGCATAAGCTTGCTTTTTATGCAGAAAATAAGTCATCACTTTTGATTCCGTACCACAGTTGACATGACATTGCGAATATGCTTGCACTAATGTATTAATGTGCACTGTATGTCATGTTTTATTGACGTTCTCAAGATCTGCTTTAATAAAACAACTTTTGATGAAGTAAAAGTCTGCTGACACCTTGTGAATTCTGTTCATTCATAATGCATTTGAAAGAATCGTAAAATTTTCTTTGATGAATAGATTAAAATGACACTTTTGTGGTCACCTCCTGTTGAGAAAATGGCTGGGTAAACAAGGGTCATACAAAATGCCCCCCAATCCCCCATCCCTGCTATAAACACTGCCGCTGGGTGATGGTGCTGCCTGGCTCATTGTGATTCAGGAGTAGCATCTTTCTGACGTGGGATTGCTGCCTTCAGTATTTTGGTCGAAGCGTCAGGTCTCAAGACCCTTGTTAGAAAGTAGAAACCTCACCTTGTTTTGTGAATTTTGACTGGCAGTAATCCAAATGATAAAATACTGTGTTGGCAACCTGAAGAAAACGTTGTCCTGGTTGATGGATGGGATAGATTGACACTTGCTTACGAGAGCTAGTGCTCTGGAGTGGTTGTAAAGTTTCATGGACAGCGGTGCTGAAGCCTGTTCCTCCCATTGTCTGCATTGTGTCTCAGATGCAGGCAGACCGATGTGGAAACTGGGAGAGAGCCTCATTTTCAGACTTTATTTTCTACAATGACAGAGACTGACTTTAGATCTGACGCCCTGTGACACCTTAAAGGGCATCTAAAGTCGATTCCTATTGTTTATCGGCCAATCAGCGAGCCGCACCTGCACGAACGTACCGAAATAGAAGGATTATCTACACATGTACACAAAACATTGGTTCACATGAATGAAATTGGTCATGTGACAATGCAAGATGTCAACAAAAGCAAGTGATTTGTTTGAAAACATTGGTCATTCAACGTCCCGTCTGAGAATCGACTTTAGATGCCCTTCAAGCAGACTAGATCGGGTACTGGTGTTTGAACTGGCTGTACTGAGCCCGTGCTACACTGAGTTCCTCTCTTGCTTGTGAGGCACTGATGGCGTGATGCTGTTATTTTCTCTAGGAAATGGCTGCTGCATTATGGTTCTTGAGCTTTTCTGCTGGAATTTGTGCAAAAACACCCGAATGGCCAGTTATTGTTTGAAATTTGTGGAAGGTGGATTCATGGAGCCTAATGGTAAGTCCACATTTTCAATGTAATGGTATAGTGTGACCACTTATTTCCTATTCCAGGACTTATTGAGGCCAAGGAAAGAAACCAGTGTAAATAAATACTAATTATGAACAAAGCTAAAATAATTGTAATTTCACACATGTATATGTTTTTAATTTGCTTTGCATATCCATACTTCTTACCTGTTTGAATTCTGCTGCAGTGTAAGCCATTTTACAGGGGGTGGCGCTGTGGAGGCGGGTGTGAAGCAGTTAAACCTGAGGTTGAAGATGGTGTTTACTCTTTAATGGCTCTGTGGTACCAATCTCGTCTCATACTAATGCAGAAAATGTTTACGTTGCTGCAGGGCTCAGTGTGAGTTACCAGCGACAGGATATTGATCCCCACAGTGCTGCTCTGAGCTGAGACTGTTTGTTTGTGTAGGAGGCTGACTCGCTGGGTGATTGACACAAGGCATTGAGGTAAGCCAGGGGACTAACATCAGCCTGTTTCATAGCCATTATCGCACTGAGTTGCCGTGGGATCCATACTGCTCACAGTAGCACTTTTATTATCCGATCCACATGCCATGGGGTCAGTGTTAATTGGACTGACAAGGCAGTTACCGGATCTGTTGCACCTTCCTGAGTCATATTGGGGTTTTATTCAAGCTTTCCAATTAGACAAAATGGCTGCTGTTTACAGAATTGAATGGAATACACTTGAATATCAGGATTAGAAATCCTTATGCACTGGGGAAGTCTGAGAGAATTACACATTGTAAAATCCTACCCAGCAGTGCCTTATGTTTTATTTTATTCAGTTTATCTTTTCTTAACAGCGGAAGTACGCCAAAAATAGTGAAATATTCTGAAGGTGCTAAAAGAAAATGTTAATGTTTTAGAGACAGTTGTGTCGGTATTAAATTTCTGTGTTCCCTAATATACTACTTATGCTGAGCAGATGGATGTGTAATATAGCAATTGCCACAACTTAACACCAAGTCAATGTTAATTTATCCCCAGAACATGAAGTACTCTATGTTTGATGTAGTGAATCATCTTAGGAAAAAAAAAAATTAGCCATAGGTTTTCCAGAAGAAATCCAGCTGAAGGCATAATCTCATCTTATTTGTTTATTTTTTTCAATTGGCTGTCAATTGCACAGTTAAATGAATTATCAAGGAAAGACTGGTTCTGGAACCATCATCTTTAGCAGACAGTGCACGCTTGCCTGGGCCACTAGGGGTCGCCACATCAGTCCACACAAACATGAGCTACATGGAAATAAACGGCTGTCTCAGTGCACCATTTTCACCTGCTTTACTTGTTACAGCGATCAGCAAACTACTGAAAATAACAGATGAATCAGGTGCTTCAAAAAAAGGCATAAATGTGTATATAGGCTTGGGTTTTGGTGTTTTTTTTGTGTAAAGAGAAGTTGCAGTAAAATAAGTGTGAGCAAAGGCCTGTTATGAATGGTCTTTATGACCTGTTCTGTACTTATTTGGCTGTTGTTCGGGGCACTGCTGTGATTGGTAGACACTGTTTTTTCACTTAACTCTGGCTGTTGGATGGCGCTCTGTACTAGTCCTGCCCCTCATTTCCAGACCTGCATACCATAGCTTTGTGGCAGGTGGTGCACCAGAAGTCCCAGCATGCAATGTGGCCGGGTAGGTTTGTCAATCGGTGCCCCCTGCCCAATTGGTGTACCCACAGGAGACTGAAAACCTCCCAGGAATTTATGGTCCACAGTTGTTTTGTGCTGACAGAATCCCTCGCGTGTACAGCAGGAGAAATGGGAGTGTTGCGAGTGACTCTTGCGTTTTGGCGTAGATGTGGGTACAGTGCGGAGCGATGGTTGTGTGACGGCTCCTATAGCACCATTGGTTCTGAGGGCAGAGGCAGCAGATCCTGGGAAGGTCACGGCTGCTTTGGCCGCTCCATCTTCAGGTAGGGCTCCGTCGTGTCCGAGTCGCTGTGGTGCTTCCTGTCGCGAGGGGGCTCTCCTTTGTTACAGCGGGTCCAGGATGGCGAGCGCATGTACCCTCCGCGGGGCAGGGGGGGCTGGTGATGGCCTGTGGGGGGGGGGCACACAAAGCACCACAGAGGACCTGTTACATCCATACAGGGCTTTACAGTGCGGCCATTTTAGGAGCATTTACGTCCCAATATGGATAGATGTTAACTGGGAAAAAACAGTCAGAATGGCTATTACCCCATCCGTTGGTGCTACAGGAAAGGAAACTTTCTTTTATTCCCTCAAACGTTGGTGGAACAGGGCGGAAGGTTGCTCTTCTTCCCCCGGAAAATCTAAGACGCCATTCAATGGCGCCAAAAAGTTTAACCGAAAGATGTTGCTCAACGGTTGGGGGTATAGCCTTTGTCAAAAAAATATATATTCAGGCATACATGCTCTTATAGGGATGCATTAATGTTCTTCTAAATACAACCCTAATTCTGAAATAGTTGGGACAAAGTGTAAATTGTGAATAAAATCAAAACGCAATGTCCTTCAAATCACACCAGCCAGTATTTTATTCACAATAGAACAGAGATAATTAACAAATGTTGAAACTGAGAAATTTTACAATTTTATCCACAAAATGAGCTCAATTCAATTTTATGGCTGCTTCAGGTCTCAAAAAAGTTGGGACAGGGGCCTGTTTATCATGGTGTAGCATCCCCTCTTCTTTTTAACTCAGAGTGGAGGCGTCTGAGCATTGAAGAGACAAGTTTCTTGAGTTTAGCCAATGGAATTTGATCCCACTCTTGTTTAATACAGGCTTCCAGCTGCTGGAGAGTTTTGGGTCTCCTTTGACAGACTTTTCATTTAATTATGCGCCAAATGTTCTCAGTCGGTGAAAGATCAGGACTGCAGGCAGGCCAGTTCAGCACACGGACTCTTCTACTACGATGCCATGCTGTTGTAATAGCTGCAGTATGTGGTTTTGCATTGTCCTGCTGAAATACACAAGGCCTTCCCTGGAATAGATGTCATCTGGAGGGGAGCATATGTTGCTCTAAAACCTTTATATACCTTTCAGCATTCATGGTGCTTTTTAGAACATGCAAGTGTCCCACACCATATGCACTAATGCATTCCCATACCATCAGAGATGCTGGCTTTTGAACTGAGCGCTGATAACAGGAGGGGTGGTCTTTCTCCTCTTTAGTCCGGAGGACACAACGCCCATGATTTCCAACAAGAATGTCAAATTTGGACTCGTCTGACCACAGGACACTTTGCCACTTTGCTACAGTCCATTTTAAATGAGCCTTGGCCCACAGAAAACGGCGGCACTTCTGGATCATGCTCAACAATGGCTTCCTTTTTTGCATGATAGAGTTTTAGGTGGCATCTGTGGATGGCACGGCGGACTGTGTTTACAGACAGTGGTTTCTTGAAGTATTCCTGGGCCCATTTAGTAATGTCAATGACAGAATCATGGCGGTGAGTGATGCAGTGGCGTCTGAGGGCCCCAAGATCACGGGCATCCAGTAAAGGTCTTCGGCCTTGTCCCTTACATACAGAGATTTTTCCAGTTTCTCTGGAATCTTTTGATGATGTTATGCACTGTCGATGATGAGACCTTCAAAGCCTTTGCAATTGAGGAACATTGTTTTTAAAGTATTTCACAATTTTTTTCCACAGGCCTTCACAGGTTGGAGAGCCTCTGGCCATCTTTACTTCTGAGAGACTCAGTCTCTCTAAGACATCCCTTTCATAGCCAATCATGTTACATGCCTGATGCCAGTTAACTTAATTACTTTCTAAATGTTCTTTCAGCTGATTCTCTTATATATTAATTGCTTTTTTTTGCCTGTGTCCGAACTTTTTTGAGACCTGTTGCAGCCAGAAAATTTGAAATAAACTCATTTTGTGGATAAAAATGTAAAATGTCTCAGTTTCAACATTTGAAATGTTATCTATGTTCTAATGTTAATGACATATTGGCTCATGTGATCTGAAAGTCATTGCATTTTGATTTTATTCACAATTTACACTTCGTCCCAACTATTTCGGAATTGGGGTTGTATTTTGTCTTGAGACCATGTGTTTCTGGGAAAAAAACTGTTTGCGTAGGGCCCTGAAGCATTAAACCATACCACACCCTCACTCGTGCTGTACACGCGTATGCTTACAATGCAGCACTGAACCCTTTTAATGTAATTACAACATGCAAGTCACTGCACCATAGCTCAAGGACTTCGGGTCCCTATTGAAATGACAGAAAATGTTTCTCCTTATATTGGCTAGGGTTTTTCTGCCTCATCCAGGCAATTCTAATAATAATGACAACAATAATAATTGAAGAAGAAATGAAAGCGGAGGAATGGATGAATAAAGGTTATTATTAGCACATCGCTAAAAGACAAGTCAGGAAAATGCAGTGAGCCATCTTCTACCACGTCGCTCATATTTTAATTTCACATTGCTGGAAGCCAGCCATCAGTGTGATGGCCTTGTCTTCACACAGTCAGTTTTACACCCTGAATGTGTTGCGCTGTCATATCATTTGGCCTTCCACCCTCTCAAAATTTGTGATACCAAAGATGCTTTTTGCATCCCTGTTTAGTGTTACTCTCAACAAACTTCGTGCAAAAGCTTCTTTTCTGTTAGGAATCATACAGTTATTGCAAAGGGTGATTTTTCTTTACTCTGTCCGTTTTGTGAGTGACACAAAACGTGCAGTCTATAACTGGACATGTAAGTTTGCCTAGAAAGGAGTGAGAAGTAGTGCAGTAGCTGCAACCATGTATGTGCATGCATTCTCATGCACAACCTCACAAGCACTTGACCTGCATGGTAAATTTGGGGCCGGGCCAATCTGCACCACTGGAAAAAAAAAAACCTATTTTGAGTGTAATCTATTATGAAGAATCTATTATGAAAGTAGGTGTGGCTAAAATATAGACGGGGGGCAAATCATCACAAAAATATGCGAAATATGGACTATGCTTAGTCCATTGATAAATCCTTCAACTGGCTAAAGCAAACATTAAATGAGTTATGAAATGTGGCATGGCTAAAATCTAAGGGGCAGGGTTAACTCAGACCATTAAAATGAGAACTCGCTGGTGAGACCAATGATGCCTCCCACAACTGTCTATGGGAAATAGTTCATAAGATATGAAAATGGGCATTGCTAAAGTACATGGGCGGAGCTAATTTCTCAAAAAGTAGCTCTGCTGAGTGCAGCGATGCCTCCCACAAGAGTTCATGACAAATGGTTCATGAGTTATGAATGGGGGTGTGGCTAAAGTGTCAGAGTGGAGCAAATCGTCTGTAATGAGAAAGGAACTCTGCTGAGACCAATGATGCCTCCCATTCCTGCCAATGACAACTGATTCCTGAGTTATGAAAACAAACTTGGTAAAAAGGTGTGTGCATATGTGTGTGTGTGTCTTCTACCATGTTTGGCCATATTACGTCAATCAGTTCAGAAGTTCTGCGCCTTTTTGATATCGGCCACAGTTGGCACAAACAATTAATAGGCTGTCTTTTTGCTCATGACCAACTTATCCCAAAAATCTTGTGCAAGAGTGTGAATCCATTTGGAGGTTATGTGCCTCTTTGCAATAGGCCACTCCCATTGCCACATCCCCGTGTAGCCAACTGGCATAAACGCAAACGCACACCTTCACGCGCATTTGACATTCATTCCAGATTTCCGCCTCTTTGGGCGAAAACTATGGCCACCAGAGAGTGGAGAAATTTTTGTCGAATGACCGACAGAACATGCTATAAAGCTATTGGCTTCAGCTAAGAAGATGCACGTCTGTTCTGTAACCAGGCAGTGTGGAGAGAGCTGTACAGAGGTGTGGTCCAACAGCCTCCGACAGAGCGAATCTGACTGACTGCTCTCATTCTGTTCCTAGAGCAATACAAATGATGTGTAGTGCCAGCACATCCATCACTGTGTGAACTCAGGCTGCAGGACAATGCAGGAACTCATCTTTTGCATGTTTGTCATTCTATAAGGCTTCTTTAATGTCAGACAGTGAATTAAATGTCCTTGTTTGATGCCTTTTATGGCAGTCTGCCTGGCTTTGCCACGGTCACATGAACTTAAATGGAATATTTCCTCTGTCCCTCAACAGGGCATTTGGCAGAATAGCTGCATATAGCATTTTCTTATGGCTTGAGTTATGCTGACAGAGAATACATTATGCAGTTATGCATTCCATACTGCTTGATTGTATCTTTATTACAGATGTGTAATTCTACCACATCTATTTTTACTTGAAAAGAATACATTTTCAGTGTTATGGTTTTAAATTGTATTGCTGTAAAAATGTGTTAAATTGTTCCATGGGTCCTAGTTGCTTGTTGGCAATCAATGTCCTCTACTCTTCGTCTGCTTTTTGTAATCTATTCTACTTTAAGAGAACATCAGCACCTATTCAATATGCATGTGCTATAGATCATTTGACATTGAGACAACGAGATGTGATGAATAATTAATGAAAGAATTCACCCGATAAGACCGCAGTCTCAAAGATGATTTATATTTAGGCATGTGTGCAACACCCATTGACTGTAAAATGAGATGTATATGTGTATTTGTGTACACTACCGGTCAAAAGTTTTAGGACACCCCAATTTTTCCAGTTTTTTAAAAGAAAATTATGCAGTTTAATGCCTCATTGTACTCTGGAATGAAAGCATAGACATGATAGAACAAATTAACAATAGAAATTAAAAAAGAATAATGGAATCAATTTATAAACCAAAATGTATTTTAAACTTTTGAATCAAAGTAGCCACCTTTGGCGGATATAACGGCTGAACACGCTTGTGGCATTCTTTCTGCAATGGAAATCAAATATTATTCAGAAAGTTCTTCCCAACTCTGTTGCAGAGGTTCCTATAAATGTGTAGCACTTGTAGGTTGCTTTGCTTTCACTCTTTTGTCCAGTTCATCCCAAACCATCTCGATGGGGTTTAAGTCTGGAGACTGTGCTGGCCACTCCATGTTTTCAAGCTTACCATCTCGTTCTTTTTTCCTAAGGTAGTTCTGGCAGAGCTTGGAATTATGTTTTGGGTCATTATCTTGCTGTAGGATGAACCCCCTGACCAACTAGGCGCATACCAGAGGGTACTGCATGGCACTGCAGAATGCTGTGGTAGCTGTTTTGGTTCAGGGTGCCTTTCACACTATAAGTCACTGACCCTGGATCCAGCAAAACAACCCCAGACCATCACGCTTCCTCCTCCATGTTTGACAGTTGATGTCACACACTGAGGAACCATCCTTTCACCTACTCGCCGGCATTCAAAAAACCTGGGTGACCTCACCTTTAGTTCAAAACTTCTGAAAGTTCACCACGTACCTTTGTACCATTTCAAGCTATTCATTGGACTGGAACTGCATCATTTTCAATTAAAAACTGGAAAAATTGGGGTGTCCTAAAACTTTTGACCAATAGTGTATGCCCAACTACACTGTATGATGAAATGGTTTCTGATGAGTAGATTATGTATGTGGTTTATTTATCAATGCAGTTGTAGTAGCTGCTGTAGTTAAGGCTATGCCAGTATTTTTTGACAAGTCATTACCGGAGGTGGTGGTACTGGGGCATTGTTCCAAAAAACATGGCTCAGTGCTGTTCACAACTGATGTCAGAGTTCAGCAATTAAATGTGTCTACCAGCAGTCCTGACAAGTTGTGTTTCCGAAACACACAAGTACCTGCATCGAGATAATACTGCATACTTGAGACGTAGGATTCCAGTTTCATGATGATGCACTATACTTTTACTGAAGTCAGTAACGCTTATCCCGCCACTGGTGGCCGATTGTTCACAAAAGACTATTTGGCTGTAGTCTATACATGGATGATATCACAGTAGGGATTATTAAACCTTATTATACACAGGTAAATATACAGTGGGACTGTTTGTGTATTATGATATTTTGTTCACTCCAAAGGGCTGCTGCTTTGGCCAGAAAAGTCTTAATACATCTTATAAACAGTTTAGTATTAATTCTTCCCCATTTAGCACATTATCTCATTGATAACCTCTGATTGAAGGTGGTCCTATGGATCTCCTGTTATTTTCACATGTACTAGATGCTGAAGTGTGATGTATTCATAAACTGGTGCAAGAACTTGTAATCGTGTGTGTGTGTGTGTGTGTGTGTGTGGCGCGCACGTAACAGTGGAAGCACATGCATTCTGTAAACATGATATTTTTCTGTCCCTTGAGACATGCTCTGATGCTGGATCAAAAACTGTCTGATTTAAATTATGGGGATTCAGCAACTGTCATCTAACCTGCCACGGCCCAGTTCTGTGGCATTTGATGGATGGCCCTATGAATATGGATCACTGAGGAGTCACATAGCGGCAACATTTGGACGGGGAGCTGTCGCGCGTCTGTCTATCACCCACTTCAAAGTGACGTCTAACCCTCCCAAATGTTTTACGCTGATGCACCCACCCACAGAGTGTAGCTCACTGGCATCATTTACAGCTCCTCTTTAAGCAGTGGTTCTCCTTCATTCCCACAAATTGTCCTTTAGCGCAAGCAATAACACTTAACACTCAAAACCAATAACTTGACCCATGGCTGGTCATGGTATTTTTTTTGCTTCAATAATTGCTTGTGTAGTTTTTAATCCTGTGCTAAAAGCTTTTAGTAAACCAGGCACACTGTCTAGCCATTTAAACATACTCCTTACGGCATGCACTCTAAAAGGCTGAGCAATATCACACCTGGTGTGCACAAAATTGGCTCCTGGCCACAGGGAACTATTTGTGGAAGCCATAACAGTTTTCAAAGTCCCTGGGGCATTTCTCCCCACCAATCTTTCATTGGTAAATAAGGTAATCCGTTGAGTTAAGCGTACTTGATTCAAGTTGCCTGTCATATCAATCGAATTTCTTCCAATTCTTCTCTCTTCCTTGCTCTCAGGACTCTAACAGGGGTAACCATAACAACTGCCCTCGTCTCATTTTAAGCATTTAAGCAGAAGCTTACATCTGCAGCAACTGACATAGCATGCACTGTCTGCACATCCAGTCTATTTTCAGTCTTCTATTGGAGCAATTAACATCAAGTCAGAGCTGAAGGGGCAGTTAACCACCTGGGAATGAAGCCTGCAACATTTATTATTATTGTCCCCCGCCACCGCGGTAGCAAGCGGAGCGGGGGACATAGTATTCAGCTCCGTCCGTCCGTCACGTCCCGTTTGTTGTGAACACAATATCTCAAGAATGGTTTGACCGATTTCATTCATCTTTGGCTTCAATGTGTATTAGTGTGATACCCGACCCCAGTCGATTTCCGTGACCTGGCAGGGGACATGGCCATGTTCAGTGGCAACACTTGTTTTTTTTTTTTTTTTTTATTTTTGAAAGGTTCCAAGTCTGTTTTTCCAGAACTCAATTGCTTTCATTAGCTATAATTTTGCACCAGCATAAAAATGTTAAGTTTAGGACACTCTAAGCACACATTTCTTACCTTATAGAGGTTAATGATAGCCAAGACCAGCACAGCCCTGTTACCAGCCAGATACTTCAGTATTACAGGTACTTCACAACATGTGGGGGTCTTCGATTTATCATCTGAATGAATCTACTTCAGGCCACTTGTCTTGCAGGAGGATTTTTACATACAGAATTTGATTATGTGGCTGTCAGAGTCAGTAACCTCTAAATGACCTGGGATGGTGGTTCTCTTGATTATTTGCGCATACATTACTCCTCCTCTACATGGCTTCTGGATGCACACTTTCATCACCAGAGTGCTCAAAGGCCTGGATAACGAACTGCAGTGCATTTTCTTACTCTGTCAATAAAAGTGGAATCAGCAGTTCTTCACATCTAGAGACTATTCTTGTCTGTTGACTACCTTTTCTTTGTAATTGTTTACCATTATCGTATTGTGATTGTTTCCCAAAATAGGTTAAACTTAGTTATTTTTCATTGATCCGAATGATTGAAAATTGTATATAAAGAGAACTGAGGGGGCTGCTTTGATTTTCTCAGCTTGAGTAGCTGAGAGGTTCATAAGGGACACTTCCATCTTGTGCTGAAAGATCTGCATGTCTTTAAAGGATTAATGTCCTCCTCAGCGCCCTTACTTTAGCCAGAAAGAGACCTGTAATGAAATCTACAAGGAGAAAGAACCAATGCAAGCCAACAACCAAAAGAGCTACAAATTATTAACAGAGCTGCAAGTACATATGACTCCTACATAATGCATTAATAACTTTTGACCTATTGTTAAATGCTGAGGTATTAGGGAAGAAAATGTATACCCCTTCTGCTTGATAATTACGTGAAGATCATGACTTCATGACATCACAAGGTTCACGATGCCAAGCCAAGCAGAATATTTAGGTTTAAAAGAGATAATTGGACCGTTTAATTGTTGTGGCATGCAGGACTATTTGTCTTGCATCCAACTGACCTTTCTGTCAGTCAGCCGCTGGTATGCAAGCAGCACGTAACGGATAACCACTGTCTCAACATTGTTTTAAGAAGCAATCCCTCCCTTTATCAGCATAATGGCCGTGCGGATTAAGGACTGGTATTCCTTCTGTGGGAACGAGTCTTTATGCTTTATGTAATGCAGATGGTCATCCATCATATGGGATTTCTTGTTGAAATGGGGCAGTATCACAGGAACCTAATTGGCTCAGTAACATAATAGCAGAACTACAGACCTGGAAACACGCAGTAAAATGAAAAGAGGCAGCTCCAAAATATTATCGTCAGATTCATGACTCATTTAATTTAGTTGTTTTTGGCTCAAATTAGCAATCCCTGAATGGCCTGCTTTTGGCTCGGCATTGTACACCTGCAGCAAGGTCTGATAGACGCAATTACCGATTATTTATTTATTTATTATTTTTTTTAAACAGAATAATGAATTTGGATTCTATTACAGGTCAGAAGGCCAGTCACTCAAAGTATGATCGTGTAACTTAAGCGGTGCTGGAAATCTACAACGTATTTCTGTGTAATCAAGCAGCTTAGTGTTGCAGTAGTGTAGATTGCGTAGTTTTATACTTGACCGATGGCTGTAATAATGCATAACAGCGAGCAGGTCTGTGTTGGAGCCATAGGGATAACAGCTAACTGATGCCTTGCTCCATAACTAGTCTGGGGACTCTGAGTTTAATGTTGCATTAATGTGTAATGATGCATTAAGAAACAGGTCACATCCAAGAGCAGGGAAGAGGATGCATACTTGGGATGGAGATGAGCGGAACACTGCATCCCATAGCATTGGAAGATGATTCTGGCTGGTGTTTGTATTGACCTTTTCCATTCACATGTGCTGGCCTGGCTTTATGCTGTTAGACTCAGAACATCAGCCCAGTGTGGCTGTGATTTGTGTTTCCATTGCAACAGACCTACCCACCTGAAGGTGTGATTTCAAAGTGATGATGCTCTTGTCTTGAATCAACATTCCCCTCAAAAGCGCAATCTACTTTGGACCCGTTCGGTTTAAGGACGTGAAAAAGCGAGATTTGGAGTGCGCATGCTCTTTGAAGACCATGTGGGGCGGAAGATGCACAAATCGCATTGAAAAGGTGGGGAATTATAAGTTCTTTCGCTTTCCCCGTGGTAAAAGGCAGCTTACAGCATGGATTTGGAATATGAACAGGAATATTTTTTGTTTAGGAACATTCTAGGGTGTGCAGCGTACATTTTGTGTCCGGATGGCGAGATTAAGAATTCTGTATTCAACCTACGCCGATATCGATTGATGTTTGGGTACCCAGAGGAACATTAGGATATGTAAACACGTCAAGCCTACATCCAGTTAAGGAAATTTAGAGTTTTCCCCGATGATTTTACATACATATATATATATATATATATACACACAAAATGTGGATACAAAAACTGGACACTGCAACAACTATAACACCTTGAAACAACAACAGATGAAATCATTCTTGGACAATTAGTGGGCCAACTTAAATAATTTTATATCAACCAGTACCTTAACTATATTTCTCCGATCAGATCGCTCTTTCCTTTAAGCTTGCGTGAGTGTGAGATCCTCTCATTTGTAGGGAAACAGACAGAGCGAAGACAACATTATGTTAGTCAATGAAGTCGGGCCAGCCGCTGACAAAATAAGTACTGCAGACTCTAGTGTGATCATTTGGGACAAAGTTCTTCCGATTTATAGCTCGAATCCAGGCCTGTCGTTGTCTCTTGCCATGGGGAATGCAAAAAAACCTTATGCCCCCGATCTTTACGATACCAGTTTGTGCACCCCACCACGCAACAAGTAGCCACCATATTTCCTTTTGCCCAACATCAGCTCTATTGCGCATGAGCGCGCGGACTTCCGGCCTTAAACCGAACTTGTCTATTGCGCTGTGCAATGGTTGATGATGAAGCCCTCTGACATCACTCTTGGCCGCTTGAGGGCATGTGTTATGCAGGTAGTCCATCCCGGGCTTTGCTCATCTCAACTCGGAGCGCTTGAAGTGATATTGGGAATGCAAAAATGCATGGTGCGGCCGAAAGTGCCGATGGCAAAAACCCCACTTGTTCATTTGAGTGTTTTTATTTGTGTCTGTGTTTATATGTGTGTCTGCATGCAAGGATATCTGCAAGGCGAAAACAGAGACAGCTGGTGCGGAGTTTTTGCTTCAGTGCTGATGAGCATTATTAGAGAAGTTTATTTGCAGTTTATGAGTTTGAAAAACTCAGCAGGCAGTCGCTTTTACTGCTTTTGCACCTGGGTGGTTACTGGTCCCACTCCGTAATTAAACCACATCTATCTTTGCATATAAACTAGTCTCATGAGAGTTTAAATCTCAGGCAGTCTGGAGTAAAGTTTAATTTTGCAGTGATAGATTTGCTGTTTTAAATGGTAGTTTGCCCTCATTGACCTTGAGCAAAGACCTTGACCTTAGATTGCTCTTGAGTGATTTTCCCCAGCTTTGTTTTTTCAACTGACCCTCACTTTGGATTAAAGTGTTGGCAAGATAGTGGTAATATAATGTTACTACTGCTGAGATGTTACTAAAGGGTCAGTCCATGTCAAGTCAACCAAATTTTAGGAACTTCCCCACCAAAAAAAAAATAATTTTTATTATGTTCCCCACAGTGGAAGATTTATATATCTGGTGTGAAATGGTAAAATAATTTAGCTCAATTATTGCCAGTTCCTGAGATTTATCTTCTTTTAGGGAGGGGGGTCAGTTTTAAGAAAATCGCCGTAATTTTTTAATAAGTTTGAGGGCCTGAGATATGCATTTGCAGAGCAAACAGAGCCATAAGTTTCATTTTGTCATCAGAATAGTTGCTGAACTCTTGGCTTAAGATACTTTTCTTTACTCAGTGTGTTTAGTTTACCTGTACTGTGGACTGGAAAAAGCAAAATAATCATACCAATCATACTTATTTTTTTCCAGATTTAATGCATTTATTATTCTGAAACTAATTAAGATAGAGCCCTGAGACTTGGTATGCAAACTGTCGGTCAACTTTCTGAAGACCACAAAAAATATCAAAGTCACAATGGTTGTATTAAATGTTTTAATAACCTTGGAAGTTTGCTTCAGAATGAAAAGTGAAAGGGGCTTAGTGCTATCTACCTTCATCTGAAATGATATTTTATTTGCTATATAGTGAAATATGTATTTTCCAAGAGCACCCTTGCACCAAACCTCCTGAGTTCATACTGCTGCCTTATTGTTGTCATTCCTGTTTGGCTTAATGTGAAATTCCCTGTAGTTTATGTATTTTTCTCAACAAAATTCCTACTGCCTTGTAAATGTAGCCAAGCACCCTATCCTTTATATTACATATCCTGATACCAGCTATAAGCCAATGTCTCTGATTATTGTGGAAGTTTTAATTAGTGTGGCCTACAATTCTACAGTTCTCATCAGTATTTAAACTGGAGTTGTACAGAATGTCTGCACAATGAAAGCTACAAAAAAAGTAGATAATATATGGAGTTTGTTTCCAAAGTGCAGGAAGTGCCAAAATTACAAAAATTTAGATAATACCATAGAGCAATAGCCCTGTGCTTCTTACACATGGTGCAAAATCCGTTTTTAGAAAGTCATACTATAAGGTGCATTTTTTCATGGTTGAAGTTTGTGTTTTTCTATAAAATGCAATGGGCACCAACAGAGAAAAAGCAGATTTACCCAAAAGGAGTAAAATGGATATATTGCGTTTTGGAAACAAACTACTCATATCAATTTTGGTGTTGGATAGTATTGATCCACATTGCAAATGGACTCTTTGTTTTTATAGGTGAAGCGGGCGTTCACATGCTCGCGTTTCAAGGTCATGAGCAGGTGAGAGAAATCATTCGGTTCTTCGCAGAACCACTGCATCACCGAGACAGCTGCACAAATTCCCTGTTCCCTCTGTTGTGACTGGAGTTAGATTTCTCCATAAATCTCAACAAAAGCGGCTCTGCTTTCCCTCCATCGCTGTTCTTGCATGTCTTCCAAAGTGCGGCCCTGTGTAACATCCCTGTATGCCGTCCCTGTGACGCGCGTTTCCATCGACATCCTGGATGGCGCTCTGCGCTTCTCACTCCATCGTCCCCTGGAGTTGGTCGCACTAAATCTCCTGCCATCAACCTGCCCCGTCCAGTCGATGCTTTTCTCACAGTGCGGCATATTCTCAGTCCAGTTTTACCCCAGATGGAGCAGTTCTTCAGTTAGTTGGAGCTGGCGTGCTGTCAGAGTTCTGAGAGTCATGGGCTCGTTGGGACTCGTTCATCAGAGCCTGCCCGGAATGGTGTTGGCGCCTCAATCAATCTTAATTCTGGTTTAAGGTGCTGTTGTACACAGTTGGGACATCCCACAGGTGTTCGGTTTTTGGGAGGAAATGAGACGTGGGCGGGCGAATATTTGTGATTGTGAGCTTTCCTCTGCACTGTGGAAACCGGTTCATCAGCAGCAGAAGTACGATTAGAGAGAGAGGGAGAGAGAGAGGCGGGCCGAGCGAACAGCTCTGCCCAATGAAATATTAAGGAGAGACACACTTCTGCTCTTTCTAGCTGCGTCCAATCAAATAATCATGGACTTCCCAGACCCTGAGGGACAGCTGTGGGAGAGGAAATAAGGGTGGTGGTTCACAGAGTGAAACTGTAACCCAGCTCTCGCCAGCTCCTTTGCTATTATTTTCACCCAAGATGGACACTTTTACAGCTCTTTCAGACATCTTATTATTTTAAATATGTATGAATTTTGGGGCTACTGAGTCTCTCTGCTCGAATTAAATCAATAAAATTGTTTTTTTCTTGTGCTTGGATTAGCCCCATTGTCTGGGACAAAATAGAGGCTATGCTATTGCCGACTGCCACCCATCGTTCTCTAGTGCCCCTACAGTGCCCAAAAGTCTTCCTGTTGAACTGCATGTGACTTCCTGCTCCTGATCTTTGTGCTGGCCAATCCTGACTCTCTTCAGTGTGTTAGCCCATCCTATGATGATCTCGATCATAATCATCCTGTGGCTTGTCCAATTGATTGTCTGCTCTGTCTCTGATCTCTGTGGTAGCCCATCCTGTGATTATCTAGATAGTTGCGCCGCATGTCACTGATTTCAGTAGGGCCAATCTCATCACTGATCTCTTTTGTAGTTCCTTTGTGATGATCTGTGGGTAATCTTCCTGTGACTATTTGCTTGCCCACCCAGGCTCTCCTCTCTGTGTGTTGAGCCTATGATAAGCAGTCTCATTGCATTCTTCTGAGGAGGCCACATTCTCATCTGTGCCCTCCCAAAAATAATGGAATTGCATCGGCCAGGCTGCTATCAGCAATCAGCACTAATGTATGCAACTGTGCATTCCAAACTGTGTGGAAGGGGGTTTGAAAAGGAATTTCAATCAAATTCAATCATCACATTATTCCTTTGTTCCGCTCTACATTTAGATACGTCATAATAATTTTCTGGGATCTGGAGATCTAGAGACCGATTTCAAATATGTATGTGACCTGATTCACTCAACAGCAATTCTGTGTGACACTCGTCTCGAATCATGGTTCTTTCATATTGCTAAGATGGTTCTTGTTTTGTTTCACAACAGGTATTTTTCAGACATCTTTAGTTTTGCGTGCATTTTTTCTTATTTTTTGAATGTAGTTTTTTTAATGGCATTTCATGAAACTCATTATGTCTGAATAACGCATTTTTTTAGCTTTTAAGTGTCAGTCATGCTAACTCTCTCAGTCATGTCTTTGCAGTTCCCCTCCCCTCTCCCTCAAAAGCTAAATTAATTCCTACTCTTGCTCTTGGGCACCTTTCAATTAGTCTTGAGGGATTTTTTTTCTCTCTCCCACCACCATAATGACGACTTCTATCACCCCCTGACACACAAATGACTTGTGAGATCCATTAGCTCCTGATATGAAAGCTGAGACTATAGAAATGCATAGACGGTAGCCGCAAGCTGTCTTACAAAACCTCTGCAGTCTCTCTAGTGTTTCTAAATGAACATTTCAGAGAGGAATGGTGCACTCGAATCCAGCCCCTGTGTAAGCACACAATTTTCTCTGATGAGAAATGCGTCAAAACACTGAAGATGCTAGCATGGCCCCAGTGCTTCAGGGGTTGGGAATAATCATTCTCGTAATGGTCCCTGGAGAAGAGGGAACAGTCGGTAGGTATATTAGGTTCATTACGGAAACTAGTCTCCTATGTATCTCAGTGGCTGATAGGTGAGTATGCAGCAAATTGACAGAAAAAGAGGTGGATATACTCTGTACGCCTGCGTGTACCCTTCAGTTAACCCCTTTACGTAGAATACAAAAAATGCTCATTTTTCCTGTTATGCATGAGCCTATTTAGGCTTTATAACTCAGTATTTGTGTCACAGAGACTGTGGAAAATTATTCCAGTGAAGCAAGACATTTGGAAATTCAATTACAGAATTATTTAGGAATTAAATTTTGGAATTTACAGACGCTGGCATCTATATCTGCACAAAGGCATTCAACCAATGGGAATAATATAGCAGCCTACAGATGATATGAAGCAGGTCTGGGGCACTTACTTGCGGGAGACTCGTTTTGGTTTTCTTCATCTGAATCAGCAAAGACTTCGGCGAGCTCCTGGTCTGACATGTCCGTGAGTTCGGTCAGGTCCAGGAGGTCAAAGTGCACCTCCAGTGAGGACACGCTACTGAGGGGTTCTGAGGGAGGGAGAGAGTGGGGAGAGGGGATTACTTCCACAGAGTCAGCAAATTTTTCAGATTTCATGCTTATATAGTAGTGCATTTTGTTTGGTGGGATGGTTTCTGCCCTAAGTATTTCAGCTTCCTAATGTCTTCCTCAATGTTATACTACACATAATGTATTCCCAAGTCCCTGATGCTATATTTCACATTACACCATGAGAGGGACAGATTGAGGCCTACTGAGTAACAATGCTGATCTCAAAATGATAACTAGGCTTTCAAACAGCCCAACCCCTTTGTGTTTTGTTCTGAGTCTGTTTTACACGACTCTTTGTGTCTTCTGGCTCAGGAAAATATGAAACAAAATTTTGTGCATAATGCAGTATGAATAGATTCTCGTGAGACTCGCATCATTAGAGCTTGTTTAGTAAGATCTTGCAGTGGACACGTCCTCCTTGAGTCTGAGAGAAGAGGATTCAGAGGGTGTGCTGAGCCCTGGCTCCTGAGCAGAATGTTGGATGCCGTGCTGGAGGTGCTTGTGGTTTTAAGGGCCATGGTGCGTTTGTCAGCCCACCGGTCTTGTGGAACACTGCTGTGTTTTTGGGCGGGGCCTGTCCTGCACATGCTCTGTATTCACAGGCAGCAGCCTCTCTGACTCCCCAGACACGGAGAACAAAACAATGCTTCGGCTGCACGCATAACAGACCGCGCTGGAAGGACTGAATAGCGTGTATACATGCGTGTGTGTGTGTGTGTGTGTGTGTGTTTTTGTGAGAGTGCACAACTGTGAATGTGTGTGTATGAGTGTGAGTATTAGAGTGTGAGTGTGTGTGTGTGTGTCTGTGTATGTGTGTGAAATTGCATGTGTGCATGCATCAGCATGTACGTATGCGAAGGTTCACAACACACACACTCTCAAACACGCACACACACACACACACACACACACACACACACACACACACACACACACACACACAGTGATTAATGCTCCTCATCTTCCTTTCTCACCCTTCCCCTCCTAAATTTTTCACTAATTCAGGTTATTGTATTTCACTGCTTTTACGTCCTGCTGTAGTGCATTATTTTTGCTCCTGGGACTAATTATAGTTGTGGACTGTAAGTGCTTAGCATTGTACTCTGAATTAATTCTGGGCATTCAGTAGGGTATGCTTGTGCATGCTGAGCTGAGTAACTGACCTGCTTTAGCAATCCTGGGAGAAACGACAATAGGAGTGTCGGAAATGACACAATGCAGACAATTGTTTGGCCAGAAAGCAATAGATTAATATTGTACTGATTGCTGGAAAGGCTTATCCATGAATTGTTTGTGTTTGTGTGCCCTTCAGTGAGGGCAGTGTGAGGGGGGAGGGGTGGGTTTTTCAGACTGGCAGCAGATTGATGAGAAGGACATTTTCCCTTCCATAATGAGGCTCTTCCTCCCGTCTCTGAGCTACACAGGCAGCCTTTGGACAACACAGAGGCATTATTTTAGGAGTACTGTGTTTAGCGACAGGGAGGAGGGGCGAGGGCTGCTTTGTTCTGCACACTAATTAACAGATATAGTGTTCATCTCACGGAAAAAACACAGTTAAAATCAATAACCAGCTTTTAAACAAATCTAACTCTAAAAAAATTCTGCAAACGCAGTATTTGTGTGTAGTGCAGTCTAGGACAGGGATAGCTGTATGAAAAGATTTTTAATTTGTAGGATGTGGATGTAACTATCTGCAAAATAAGTGCTTTGTCCTCGCGTTCATTGTTTTCAATCTGTGCTGAAGGACAGAGTTAAAAAGCAAAAAACAGTGTCTATGTCCCAATATTTATGGACTGCACTGCACTGCATATTTATAACAGGCTCTGGAAGGACACCTACCAAGCTCACATATTTTTTATTTTGATTTTATTTTGAAAACGAGTCTCACTGCAGAGACCAAGGGAAGGGCCTCTCTATCAGTGTTAGCCTGTTTCCTCAGTGGCTCAGTTTGACGGTGCTTGATTATGAAGATGACAGCAGTGTAACAGAAGGGCTGACTCACTAACTAGCTCTTCCCAAACTCGGTTCAATCTGGCCTTCTATTTCACTGGTTGTGATGTCCCCAGGTGTAATTTCCTGGAAGATATATTCATGTGGGGAAATAAATCTCACCGCTCGAGGGACTAGATCATGAACAGAGCCAGGCAGGCATGAATGCGGAGCCTCAACATTTTCCAAACCAATCCTGAGACTGTCACAGGGGCACAATTCTGCAGCTCAATGGATTTATTTCTCCCAGGGTGAAGATCTGGTCCTTTAAATTATGCTGGCACATTCAAGTTCACTGTCTGGCACACGGGGATTTTTATCGCTGTTTTCCCAGAGTGTGATTGTTATAATCATCATTCCACTTAATCAAACAAAATTGTATTGAGCAGGATTTGTTGGTGAAATACAATTTAATAGCCCATAAAATGGGATGAGTCATGTTCATTAAGCACCACTTGCAGTTGAACACATGCAGTGTGAATGCTGTATATGATTAAATAATTTATACTTAATAATAGAATATACAATTATACGGTTGCCTGAACCGCCTTGTTTTATTCGCAGCCCAGTACTGAATCTCTGCTCTGCATCTCATGAATTACTCCTGTGTTGCCTCTCAGCTCTCGAGCTGAGCTGGGGAATCTATTTGCCTGTTTGAGGAAACATCTTTTGTACAGTCAAGATTGTCTGTCTGTCATCCCTTTTAATACGCGCACCCCTGATCCGTTTTTTGAAAAGAATGTAAAAGGGTGTATTATTAGCGCGTGAGAATACATCTTGGAGGAAAACGCACACCCTCTCAGTGTTAATAAGCCTCTCGGTGTGTGTGTGGGCGATGGAGATCCGCGCAGAACCCCCGCTCGGTCTGCTGGTCTCATTCCACTTGTATGTCTCCGTTTCCTTTTTAACTTCCACCCCCGCACTCTGAATAATTGATTGAAAATGCACCGTGGCAATAGACAGGCTGTAATGGTGTTTTTTTAGATTTTATAAGACCGAGAAATATTGGAAGCAAGGGAGAGATGGATGTGGTTTTATATCTTCTGCTGGTGAGACTTTAACCTACAGAAAATCCACAAGCTTTATCGATGTAAGATATAGAGTGTGCCTTTTAGTCATCTCTGTAAACAAACCCTCTGTCCTTGTTTTGGTTAAAGCAGAACAGTGTCTCACTGTTCATTATAATTCAAGATAAAATAGGAAAAAGACCTTGAAATAATTTTTTTTCTATGGCTTTGGGCCCAGTATAAACATCAGGCCTCTCTCCTGGTATATAAATATCAGTGTCTGTCAGACTAGATGAGATTTAACTTCTTCAGTTTTCTTCTCCTGTCTCTGCAGTCAGAACACACCTCTTCTCTTCCTTCCCTTTGATATCTTTCTCTTTACTTCCTGGAGAACAGGTTTTACTAGTACAGGATTTTGACCCCAGTAATCAAAGAAATGTCTTCTTTTACTTGTCTCCTCCACCATGCTTCTGGGTAGGCGTCGAGGAGGTCGTAAATAGAGGGTAATTTTTTTTTTTAATATGTGGTGCGCCTCAGGTTTTCCTGTCATCCCTGGGTACTGTCATCCCTGAGTCCAGATCAGCTCATTTTGACTTCCCACTTCAGCGCTGTGCGTACGATGCAGGTATCAGCCTTGTCCATTAAACCCAGACACTTCACAGGCAGTTTACAGAAAGGGACAGGAGATGATTTTATCTCAGTTTGCAGAAGCCGGAAGAGTTTTTTGGCGATGAGTCGGGTGCAGAGGATGGAATGCTAGGCTCCAGTGGTCAGTGAGAACCTATTCATATTTTCGGCTCAAAAAAAAAAAAAAAAACTACCTTTCGCTTCAGGCCGTCAGTAGACTACATGATTCCATGAGGGCCCCACTGGGGAGATTGACTCCATAATTAAAGAAGAATGGCCCCTGCAGCAATGGTGTGCATGCGGCCATTAATAGGGATCTGCTGCTGCGTTTTTGGAGAAAGCAAGTCACCATGAAGTACTCAACTCTACACAGTTATTCATCGTCTCTGTGGGCCTAGCCTCGACAGAACAGCTATAGGAAAGGGGCTAACAGTGTCAGGCCAAAACTCACATTAGCTGACTGACTACACTACCTGTCTTGGGAACCATGAATTCACAGTGTTATGAGATGTACATCCCAAAATCGGTCACTTATACTCAAAGGGCACATCACTGCATTTTTGCGTCTGGATACAGCTGCATAAACTGTCTCTAATTAATTATATCTATGCTTCTCTGTGAAAATATGTCTTGCAATTTGCAAAATGTTGTTTTACAAACTACTTGAATCGTAAAAACATCTTTAATTAATGATTAAGCTGGATGGTTAATTGCAGCATAAATTAACACGATGGCATCAAGCCTCTGATCCAGAGTGACTCAGAAGCTTGAATCTGACTGAGCTTGAGGAGAACAGAGCATAAAGAGGCAGGATATCTCCCCCTATCCTCTCTTGTGAATATTCAGTGGCCCACAGGTGAATGCTGGACTGGAGATGAGAGGCCAACTAACAGTAGGCAAGAGTGATGCAGCTGCAGGCAGTGTTAACAGGCAGCAGCAGAGAGTGATGCAGTAAAAAAATTTGGTGGAGGAGAACAGTTTAAATGTCCTTTATAGAGAGGCAATGCAGTAGCATATACGTACGCAAGTTAATGTTAATGAGAGTGAGGGCATGTCTCGCTTCATCTGCCTAAACCAACTCCATAAGCTATGCCCCAAGCTATGTTCTGAAAACATTTAAGAGCAAGTTCCTTACTATAATATAATTATACTATAACATAACTAGAGGCACTCCGAGAGTGCAAACCTCTGCCAAGGCAGCGCAGTTGAAATCTTGCTGAGTGAATATGGCTCATAAGAAATTTAAGGACAGATTACATCCCTGCTGCAAGACCAATTAACCCACAAAATTTGAATGATATCACTGGGAGCGAAGTTCATTTATCGCGTCATATGATTTCAAGATGGCTGCTGTGGAGGCCATATTGTTTGACCAATCGCAGTCAAAATCAGTAGGGTCCATCCCTGATGTAATAGCAACCCACCCACAAAATTTTAGAGATATCCGTTCATTACTTTTTTAGTTATCTTGTACACAAACAGACAGACAGACAAACCACCGCTGGCAAAAACATAACCTCCTTGGCAGAGGTAATCAATTGAAATGTTTGGAAAATGCTTTTCATGCGGTCACTTTGACACATTTACAGTGAACTACATCATACTAATATGCTCTTCTGAGGCTGGAACTCGTGTCGTGTCTGTGTAGGGTCTCTGTCTCCCAGGTGTCAGTGCCTAGCGCGCTAAGGCTTCACAGAGAGATGCTGGCCATCTCTGGCTTCCTGTTTGATTGTGCATTGAGAGGACTGCAGACAGACTCTGTCTTGTGTAGTATAGCAGTGGCCCTCTTGTTCAGTCTTGGAGCTCAATCAACGGCAGAAAGAGAAAGCACTTCTTCCTCAGGGCCACATAATAGCACATTTCAGTCGAGGCAGAAGCGGAATACAATGCCAAAACACAGTGGCTTGTCAGTATGAGATTCATTACTTTAGTCCCTTGGTCTTCCTAAATATAGTCAAGTATTTCTGCCTTTGGACTCTAAAGGCCCATTTTTGGTTAAGGATCATTTCTTACCACATTGTTAAAGATAAAACTGCGTCTGCAATGCCATGCGAACAGGATCACTGCAAATTCCAGCTGCGTGAGAATGAGGTACAGGCCGTTTAACACTGAACGTGTGCATGGAACAGTGATACCCAGACCAAATTAGGAAGCCTCTAGTACATAGGAGACTGTGCTGTTGAGTGTTTCAGGAGCATGCAGTGATGTTGAGTGATGTGTTTAAACAGTACTAAAAGAGGTGTTCCAGCATGCTTCCACCCAGCGACAGAGTGAGAAGTAGCGCTCAGCTGAAGCAGACAGTAACAGGTACATACTGTAGTTCATCACCTGGATAAAGTCCACAAAATGCTAAATTCAATTCTATCCTGCACTGTTCGATTAAAACTTGTTTTGCTATATTTGAGTGCACCAGCTCTCTTTGTTTGTTTGGGCTTTTTCCAGGTGATGAAGTTTGTATCGATATGTCTAAACCTTCAAAGCATGCGGCTGTAGGACTTAGCTGAGCTGACTGGCGTGACATTTCTGACCCCCGTGGCTCAGAGGGTCACCCCCTCCCCCACCCCAGAAACAGGCATTACTCACGTCTCCTCTCTGTAACCTGCAGCAGCTGAGACATAGGAACAGTGATTCCTCCCTCCTGCTCTTCTGAGGGACTGTGGGAAGGCGCTGTGGTCAGATCCCCTGAGCTGGAGGGCTTCAGTAGGTTCTGAATGTCTTTGCCGGGCTCTGCTGTGGAGGACAGAAGAAAGGTTAGCTGCTAGCTGTTAGCATAGCTGTTTGTTTATCCTTCATTTGGAGTGGTCACTGCAGAATCTTCCATCTTATTAGCCATGCTAATAATTCAGTGGAGCATAGCTTAGCATGTGTTTTCCTACAAAACCATGGCGGCTTCTTGTCACACGACAGCTCACAAGGTGGATTTGCTCAAAGATTGTAGGTATAAGGCAGTCCAACAGATGGAAGCTCTACAGATGGAATTGTATTTGGCCAGCTGACCAGTGAATGATGAGTTAATCCCAGTGTTGCCCTGTGTGGCTGTTGGCTCATCAGCGCTGGCGTGGGTTGGACTCCATATCTGACTGTGCGGGCCCTCATCCCATTTGAATGTCACTTTATTCTGTTGGAACATGGAGCTCAGTCATGCACTGGAACAGTGCCTTAACGGGCTGAAGTGCCTGGAGTCACTGCGCTCAGGCATTTTTTTTTTCCCAGCCTGGGATTTCAGTATCTAAGATTAGCTTGCACTTGTGGTCGGCTACACAGTGTTTATGTCTTTCCACCATCTTTGGGGGAAGTACTGCGTGACATTGTTTTTGGACCTGCCTTGCTATTTACAGGACCTGCCATGCTATTTACATGGCCGTGTAGAATAACGCCTTATAAACAGCATGTGTGTCGAAATGTAAAATAAAAAAAAGGCTGGCAGCCTATGGGATGGATATGAAGAAACAACGCCAACATGTCACATTCGCAACCATGCAAGATCAATTTTGGGCCTGTTCCATTTCTCACCCGTGCTAAAATGCATTTCCAATTTCATCTTCCAGTTCTTTCACAAACAATAAGCATTTGATGATAGGATTGTTAAGGTCACTATTAAATTTGTTCTTGAAAACAGTCATGCAATGGTTACCTATGCTCCACATTTTATATTAATTATTACTTTTTAATACGTGTAGTTATGACTTCTTTACTCCTCTGTGACTGTTGGTTTGTTTTTCCAAAAAAACAGAAATCCTCAAAGTAGGACACTGGCCATCATACCTCAAATAACATGCATGCAGAAAGACCGTGTGAGGATCTGTGACTGTGAACATCTTAAGGCAGTGTCTCTCAACCCTGCTGTTGGTGTACCCCTGCCCTGCACATTTTACATGTGTCCCTGACCTGACACACTCACTTCAGGGTCATTCCATGCCAAGTCAGGCAAGGGTCCAAGCTCAACCATCTCAGATTTTCTTCAAACTCCACCCATATGTAAATCAACTATTCTAAGGAGGCTTTGCGAAGTATTAGGTTCCCCTCATCATTAGTTTATGATTTATGGCCCCTGCAAGGGGTGGGGGGTACCCCTTGGGAAAAGCGTCTAAATTTCTGAGCCATTTTCAGAGCTCTGCTGGAGCTGAAGTATTCAAGCCAGCTCTATAATTTCTTCTGGAGTGACTCTCCTGTACCCAGACAGCAGGAAAACATAGCATAAGGCCTGCTAGAAGGTGACCTGAAGTACCTCAGAGGAGCCAAACATTGAAAAAAACACCATTGCAAATGAAAAATGCCAGTATTTTCTAAGAAGGAAACAAGACAACACTATAATTTTTGAAAATATTGTGCACTAATATCTCTTCTAGAACATACCAAAGATTGGGCCCCCTATTGTTTGTCAGCACTGAGTTATAGCATGGCAAATTAGGCCCATTTTGGCCAAAAATACAACTTTAATACCAAATATTTTCCCATTCACATAATATCTGATTTACTTTTGTATCCTACATACGAGGAAACTATTTAAATATTCCCTATACAATTAATTATAGTTGTAGCTACTCATTAAAAGGGTCAGATGGGTACTTAAAAACTGGCATTTTTCATTTGCAATTGTGTTTTTTCCATTTATGGCTCCTCCTAAGTCAGGGGTGTCCAATCTTATCCATAAACGGCTGGTTTGGGTGTAGGTATTTGCTTTATCCCAGTGCCACAACACCTGATTCCACTAACTAACTGATCAGGGGGGTCAATCAAGACCTCGATGAGTAGAATCAGGTGTGTTAGTGTCAGGGAGTAACAAAAACCAGCACCCACACCGGCCCTTTGTGGATTAGATTGGACACCCCTGTCCTAGGTACTTCAGGTCACCTTCTAGCAGGTCTTATGCTATGTTTCCCTGCTGTCTGGGTACAGGAGAGTCACTCCAGAAGAAATTATAGAGCTGGCTTGAATACTTCAGCTACAGCAGAGCTCTGAAAGCGGCTCAGAAATTAAGTCGTTTTTCCCAAGGGGTACCCCCACCACTTGCAGGGGCTATAAATCATAAACTAATGATGAGGGGAACCTAATATTTTGCAAAACCTGCTTAGAATAGTCAATTTATATATGGGTGAAGTTTGAAGAAAATCTGAGACGGTCCAGCTGGGTTCATCCTGGAATTTGCCTGATTTCACATGGAATGACCCTTCAGCTTATTCACCACTCCACTAATGAGCTGATCTGCTGAACTAGGTGTGTTAAATCAGGGATACGTCTAAAATGTGCTGGGCAGAATTACTCCAGGAGCAGGCTGGGAAGCAATATCTTAAGGGTAAATTGTGAGGTTTCTCCATAATCTGGCAGAGCTGGATATGCATTATTGACTGCAGCTTAACCGCCCTGTCCGTGAATCATGCAGCCAGGCCTGCGGTCACCTCAGCACCTGCGCTGCAGCAAGCAGTGGAGCACAGCAGGGAGATCTCCAGATGCATTTAGGACAGGATTATCTGATCTGGCCCTCCAATCCAAATCCAGCCCAGGTTTTCTTTGCTGCCAGGCAATTAACGGAACTCTTAGTTTTTTTTCTAATTGGCCATCACACCTAACTCACACATGAAGGGAGGGTGGAGAGCCAACAATCCAGGATTGAGATTTGATTCCTGTAATAGGACTCTCTAACACAGGTCTCCACTGGGAAAGATGCATTAACCATGACAGTGAATTTGCAGCGTGTTAAACCCGCTGCTTGGGCTTGCCAGGCTGTTGTCCAGGCATGTTGATTTATGAGCCCATCTCATTTTTTGACTGGCTGCTTGATGGAACCAATCGCGTGAAACGCTGCCCTCAGAAGGCATTCCAATAAATAAAACTACCGTGGCCTCTGGAGGCCTGGAAGGGCTCGTCTCAGACACCCCGTCTCACAATAAATCGGTTTCGGCATTTACTAAGGAAGGATTCCCACACTGATATTGTTCACAGACAGCAGTGTTCAGATGGATAAGCTGCCCCTGCTAGTTTCACCGGAGAGGAGCACTAGCTCAGAGAGAGGGTGTTGTGCCAAGATGCTGAATGCAGGCTAAACACAGCAGACTCTGATTTCACACTGCATACGCAGCTTGTAGCCGGCCATCGATTTTTTTTTTCCCTGCTGCAAGCACCAAAACAGACCGAATATATGATTTCATCTCACGGTCATAATAAAGTGCTTTATCGACCAGTTGCTGCTGGAGTGTGAGGCATTGACAAGTGGTTTTTAAAACTTGTTAAGGCTGAGTGGCATTAGTCAATACAGAGAGGCTTAGTGGGCACCCCGATGATGCACATATCACACCAATGTGCAACTGAAATGCCAAATCCACTCCTTTTTCTGGTAGTTTTGTTTCGGTTAAACTGTTTTTAGGAGGATAAAATGGACAAACCATAACTCGAACAGCTGCCTGTCGTTATCATGTTCATTATGATCAATCTCCTTGCTACATACCATTTTTTGACCGGAAAATCCAGATTTGTGAAAAAAAATGCAATAAACTTTAGCCACGTACATATACAAGTAAACACTACATATAGAACTACTCTGCTCAGTGTTCAAGATCAGTGTTTTGGAAGAGAGGTCCAGTATAGGTGTTGTTGGTTTCCTCTACCCTAATGTAATGACTTTTAATAGATAATTTCTCAAGTTTTGAATGGCTCACATGCAGACTAAAAGTGTTTGGCCTGTTAATGAGAGAATTTTATGTCCCATCAGTGTGACTGCCTGTTGTATTCTTTCTCCAAATGCCGTGCACATCACAAGAATACATGCAGTAAAAGGAATAAGTGATCAAAATGTATTTTACAAATGCAGATTCTGAAAAACTTTTTGCATGTAATGTATTTAAGGGACTGAAATTCTAGGCCAACACAAAACTAGAATTTGATGTGGCGTGTAGGAATTTTTTAATGTAACTTCTTACCAAAAATTAGAATTTTACCAATGCAATTTCTTTGTATCATATATTTGGTGCTGTAAGCATGCAGAGGTAAATGGTTTTCTCTGTCATCTCTAGAAAATTTTATGCTAATAGTCTTGTAATATCTTGACAATCAATATTGGCCTATTTTTCTGTCGACCACATGAATCCTTATTTATACTGGTCTGTTCAAACGGCTGCCCACCCTGAACATCAGACATGAACGCGCACACACACACACACACACACACACGCATGCAAACACTCACATACACGCACACACACACACACACACACACACACACCCAGAGTAAACCATCAGCACCAGCTGCACCAGCGTCACAGTCCACAGGCTGCACCTACCTGGGGTTCGTGCCCCTCCCTGCGCCTCCATCCAGTCGAGAGGAGAGTGTGCGGCTGTTTAAGGCGGCAACATGAGAACGCGAGGGCGATGGAGAGACTGAGCGAGAGAGGGAGATGCCAGCAGCTCTCTCCACGGCATCAGACACCGGCAGCACCCCTTATTCTCCTGGCAATCTTCACTGCCCAAGCATCCTTACACACTCACACTCGCCTGGCTGTCACCTCAGCCAGAACGCACTGACGTGCAGCCGACTAAAGGGAGAGAGAGACGGAGAGAGAGAGAGAGAGAGAGAGAGAGAGAGAGAGAGAGAGAGAGTGCTCAGGTTGTGAATTGCTGAGCCACCCTGCACTGTAAGCATTGCATTGTGGAGGGAGACTGCGGAACCGAGGGAGGGAGTGGGAAAAGAGAGAGGGGAGAGAGGGAGGGTTGGGGTGAGTGCGTGAGTGAGACAGCGAGATGGGGAGAGAGAGAGGGGGGGGAGGGGGGAAAGGGCGTGAGTGAGAGAGAGCGAGAATGAGAAAGAGGGAGGGAGGAGATGGAGCGAGTGATAGAGCGAGAATGGAGAAAGAGGGAGGGTAGGAGGAGAGGGGGAACAGACAGTGTTGGGGGGAGAGAATGTGAGTGTGAATGCAAGATACATTGGCAGACTGCCCATGCTGGACGTGTGGGTGTGGGTGTGGTGGAGGGGAGGTTGTTCTGGCGCAGGGAGGGTCGAGATGCAGGGTGTGTGAGATGGTAAGCGTGATGTGTGTGTGTGTATGCGTATGCTTGAGGATGAGAGCGCTGGCATGCAGTCACAGAGGCCAAAAGTTGAACATTATGGCAAGTGTAGATAGAAAAATACAGCATATGTGGTGCTTTCAAAAGCAGCAAGCCCCAAACTGATGGTACACCACTATCTAATTACTGGGTCAATAGCAATGTTTTAGTTGATCTCAGTACATGCTTCTCAACAACAGGCAGTTCTCTGCCTTTGTCATTGAGATTGTCTCTCCTTGAGCTCAACCTCGATAGAGGTCAGATTGCGTATGAGAAGGGCTTCAGCCCCATTTATTCTGGCATTCCTATCTCTTTGCTGGTCCCTTCTAACCTATTAAATTGTGCAGAAATAATCATTGAATCACTTGGAAATGAAAAATACATAGTTGATGATAACCTGGATTATTTGTTATTTGACATTTTCAAATCTCTGATTTTTCGACCCATATTTATGATAATGTCACACTGCACTGCTCAAAGTGTTATTTCCTAAATGCTTCCCTAATTGTTTTTTTTCTTCTTGTTGCCTAGCCATCTCTGTCAGTTTCAATTTGTTTTGTTGATTGGTTCTCATTAGTTAATTAATGGGCCTCATGCAAGACGCGCTATACAAACAAATTTTCTCTTATTTTTTTTGTTTAAGCTCCAAATCCTTGCTTGCCGTTTGCTAGATTGTTGTCTTCAATTTTCAGTGTTTAAACTCAAGACAGGAAGTATCTATTTATTAGGGCTATTCTTCTTAGTGGTCCGAACAAGTGCTGCTTTTCCCTGTTAATTCTGGATCCCTGGGTGATAGTGTGCATTGGCCCTGCATGCCTAATGTGTTTAGCTTGACACTGCAGCTACTGACCTCAGACCAGTCCCTTCTACGCCTAGTCTGACCTCCAGTGTTCCTGCTCACTCCCGCCTGACCTTGGACCGTCTTCTGATAATTCTCTTTGCTCAGGTATTGAAAACTCCTGTCTTCTACTAATTAAAGATGCCTATATGGCTTGTCTGTTATCTCCAAGTGGCTCCTCTGTTCTGAAATTCATGACATCAAAATAAAAGGCATCACAGAAATGCATTACTCTTTAAAACCACGCTACGAATTTTTGAATTGTTCATACATCGAGGTTTAATGCACACGGGAGACAATGTTGCAAACTGCTATCTGCAGTAATTCAGACTGTATTGTTGACAGATTAACCCTTAGAGCGCTAAAATAAATGTTCTAATTATCTTGTGCTGTAGAAAACCTCTCATGTGCTGACTTGTTTAAAAGAGCTCCTGGGAGCTGTTTTAAACAAGTCACCACATGGTAGGTTTTCAACAGCTTTGATTTTGATATCTTACATCACTGAACATCAATAGTTGCATTTAGCGCTCTAAGGATTAGGCATCTTTAAAATGTATGAATAGCAATGAAAACCATCTTATTTTCACATCAATCTGTGATCCACTGCTAAATGTATTGTGTTGGATTTAAGATGCATGCTCCCTTAACTCCATCTTCACAGAATACTAAGCTTTCTGTCATCAGCTGTTCCCTCCCCTAGCTTCGCCCGGGAAAAGAAGAGACAGGCAGGATGGGAAGAGACGGGGAGAGGTTGGTACTGATCCAATGGCTGATTCTTTGTGTGAGCCAGTGCGCATGCATGGTGGACTTGCTGTGCTTATGTGTGTGTTTGTTTGTTTGTCCTTGTGTGTGTGTGTGTGTGTGTGCGTGCGCATGAATGTGCGTGTGTGTGTGTGTGTGTGTGTGCGTGAGAGAGAGAGAGAGAGAAAGGGAGAGAGAGAGAGAGAGCACTTGTTTAAATTATGAGTACAATTATTAATAGAAGATATACACTTATTTCAAACCTGATGACTCCAAAAAAGTTGGCACGGGGGCAATTTAGGACTGATAATGATGTGACGAGCTGCTATCATTAAGTGATGTGAAACAGTTGATGTTAAACAGGTGAGCCAATTGTATTACAGTGGGAGCCTAAAAAAAAAGGCCTAGCCCCTCAAGATAAAAGATGGGTCAATAGATGCGTTAGCAACATTCCCCAGAGGCAAAGTGGTTGGATTTTCAGCCTTTCTGTCACGCCCCGCCTGCGTTCTACTTTTCCAGAGTATTAACCACCAGCCTGCCCCTACTCCGGAGTATTCTGTGTAGTCTTATTTGCTAATTGTACCTGAGGATTATTCTCCCATGTGGAATCCTGTTTAACTGAAGCCGCCCTTCAGTCATTAAAAGCCCTGTTTTTGCTTTGCATCTGAATCCTCTGCTCTCATCATTACATCGGTGCTCACCTCCAGTGCACCGATGCCATCAAAATTTCACCCTTAAGTGTGTAAAATAATTAAATGATTGAAGGAATCTGGCAGAGTCTTGGCATATAAAGGGAAAACTCATAAATTACTTCTGAATTTGTAAATCTCCAGTCTCTCAGATGTCACTTACTTAAGACCTGTCTGGTGACCGTAACGGGTATCATGACTTAGGCTTGGAAATACTTTGGTAAATCATTTTCAATCAACACCATTCTTGGCTATACGCACAGTTGCAAGATAGGCTTAACTATGCAAAGCTAAAGCCATACATGAACACTGTTCCAAAAGCACCGCCAACTTCTCTGGTCTTGGTGTCATCCGAAACAGACAGCAGTGCAGTGGAAGCATGATTAGTGATCGAATGAGCGGACATTTCAAGTGATTTGTGGAAAAATCTGCCACCTTGTTGTGCTCTGGACAAAAGACGAAAAGGACAATCCAAGCTGTAATCAGTGTCAGGTCCAAAAACAAGCCACTGCATGGTATGGGAGTGTATCAGTGTACATATCATGGGTGACTTGTACATTTGCAGGGGGGACAATTAATGCAGAAAATCTAGGAAATTCCTGAAATTTCCAGCAAAACAACACCAAACCATATGCTGCGCTGAGTACAAGAGCAGGGCTGTGTAAGCAAAGAGTGTTGCTGCTAGATTGGCCTGCTTGTGGTCCTGATCTGTCTCTGATTGAGAATATGCGCTGCAGTATTAGGCAAATTATGTAACAAGAGGCCCAATATGATTGTGCAACTGAGGACCTGCATGATTGAGGAATAGGAGAAAATTTTACTTCGTCTATTTGATATGAAAACTGGTGTCCATACCAAAATGCTTCACAAGTGTGATTAACAGACATGATGTTGCACAGTGGTAAACAGGCAACTGTGCCAATGGTTTTGGACTCATAAAATTTGTGTTCCAGTCATCATATTGTGTAATTTCAATAAGCGATTAAATTCACTCCAGAACATCAAACCGTTTTCAGTACAGTAGATGGTGAGTGAACTTGTGAAATCAATCCTTTTTGAATTTTATTTGCATTTTCCATGATGTGCCAACTTTCTCCAAATTGGGGTTGGATTAGACTGTTCAGCTCTAGGAAATTTGGCTATATACAACTTTGTTCATTCAAACCAAAGTATGTCGGCCAAATTACACAAGATTAATTTCTTTGATTTCTTAAATTATACGAACAACGCAGATATTGGTTTATGTCGCCCTCTAGTGGAATACAGTTCACAGGACTGATTTTTCTGACATTGACGGGGATTCAGTCAGCACATGCGCTGGTGACACAAGAGCTGGGACACCATAACACTGTAAAATTAGCGGAGAGCATAAGGGTCGCATTTAAGTACTGTGTGCACCAATGGTACCCTGAAGCTGGCAGCAAATAGAGAAGGAACGAAGAGCGTGTGGGTGTCCTCTTGCGTCTTCTGGCAGCTACCTAAGGGACTCATTACAGAGGTTCAAAATGTTCTTTCTGTGCTTGTAAAGAGATAAAGACAACACTCCCATCCATTCTGGACGATCTTGCAAGTGCCACCCATAAAGCCGAAAGTTCTGAGAGTGGGAGTTTCTTTAGCTCTTCTGTTTGTAGACACTAGTTGTATGAGCACCAGAACAGTCTGGCAGAGCAGAAAGCACAGAGTACAAAGGCAAAAAAACTGCTGCAGACAGAGAACACTGAGAGGAAATTTGAGCTGCGCCAGGAAATGCGCAATCTGAAAAATCAAATCAAGGAAAAGGAGCTGTCTTAAGAAATTCTAGTGAAGAATATGAAACTGGTGGGCGGGCCTATTTTTCACAGGATTTTTGTGTGTTAGAGTATTGCAGCAGTCCTCTGCCTGAAATTCACGAATTTCACCGATACATTTTTCCCCCTGATAGAAACATGATGAGGAAATCACTGAAAAGCGAACTGATATTGAAAGGCTGTTGCAAGGTATGTCATCCATCAATGTGAAAAATAAACACCTTTCATTTTACAAAAAAAGAAGTAACTCCTAAATTAATCAAAAAATAACTACTATTTGGAATAATAAATTCTTTCTATACCTATCTTATTCTTTTCAACAAGGAGGCCACGTGGGCCTGAGAGTTAACACCAGAACGGCTGCGGAAGTTCCCAAACAA
The DNA here is from genome assembly GCA_029692085.1 of Gymnothorax javanicus. Taxonomy (NCBI): domain Eukaryota; kingdom Metazoa; phylum Chordata; class Actinopteri; order Anguilliformes; family Muraenidae; genus Gymnothorax; species Gymnothorax javanicus. Next base: position 15,434,937 of record CM056207.1, on the reverse strand, counting down.
CATACAGCTCTTGTGATTTGCTTCTCCTTGATTTTGATTCGACAAACAAACTTAAATCAGCTTTTTGATTCACTTTTTGGAAAATGGAAAACTATTTTTTTGCTTGTTTAATTTGCCAAATATGACGTTTTTAAGCATTCTAAAATTCTGGACTCTATTATGTGAAGTAGTTATTCTTTTTTACCATTTAGCGACTTAATTCTTACTTTATTCAAAACCCTTAAAGTTCACTCAAAACTGACTGCTATAATATGAGAAACATGTCCAAACTGTTGACTGGTACTGTAGATGATCATTTTAACCCCATAAAGCCTATAGACCCGTGTATGGGTCAGTCAAATGCAGCTTCTGTATTCAAACCTGTGGAAACTTCTGGCCTATTTCAGGTTCTAGTGAAGATCCTGAGGTTTCCAATGATCCCAAATACGTCGTGCTGAATTACAGGGATATGTGTATAAAAAAAGAGATCAAGATCTAGATATTTTCTTTTTTTTTTTTTTTTTTTAATTATTTTTTTGGGAATTTTTCCTTTATTTGATAGTCATACAGTGTAGAGAGACAGGAAAGTTGGGGAGAAGAATGGGGGAAGACACGCAGCAAACGACCCGAGCCGGACCCGAACCCAGGTCACCGCGGAAAGGACACAGCCCCCACGGTACGCGCACCCAGACCGATGAGCCACCGGGGCGCCCTAGATATTTTCATTTGATGTGATGCTATGATGATAAAAACATGGCGTCCTGGGTATGAACATTTTTCTCAGTATTAGTGTGATGTAACCTCAGCAAAGTGGTGCAACTAGCAGATACAGAATATGTATGTGACATAAAAATACCTTTTCTGACTTTGAACCTATAGGAAAAACTTAAGTGAAAAGTTAGAGTTTAAGGGGTTAAACATTTTTTATTTAAATAATTTATTTTTGTTTCATTCATTTTGGGTGGTGCTTCCTACCTAGTCCGCTCATAGTCTGCGTACTCAAAACCATCATCTTAAACGCAATATGAAATAATGCTTATAAAAATGTAAGCAGTTCCATTTATGAGACTGTCGGTTTGAAGGAACTGATGGGAACCCATGTCTCTCTCATGTGCCAACAGGACGATATCGATGCAGCCCAGAAAAACGAAGATGATCTGAAGAGGGAGAACGCTAATTATGAAGCAAAACAAACTGTTGGTGAAGCCCTTCAGAAGGCTGAGGGGGAAGTGATTGAGTTGAAGAAGCTGATGGCCAACAACTAGAAGGACAAAGTCTCCCTGGCAGTTTGTAAACCTTACAAAGTGTCATTAGATTTAAAGTACACCTATTATGTGACTTTTCATTGGTCATTCTTGTATTCTTGAAGTCTACTAAAAAAAGTTTTAAATGCGTCATCGTTAAAAAAAAAAAAAAAAAAAAAAAAACACTTGAGTTTTCTCATGCTGTACATTTCTGCAGTACCTGTCTGTGAAACGCTCCGTTGAGGTCTTGCCCCCACCCACCCGAAAATCCCAGTGTGTTGTTATTGGTCAACTTGATTTTTCACTTGTGATTGGTCCACCATTCGCGCGTGCGTCGGGAAATGTCACGCCCCTTACCATAAATAGATTTCTGCTCCAGAGTGTAAGTGAGCTTTAGAAACAAATGCCGGTGTAGTCTTGTGGGCGTAACCCACTTGATTCAAGGGTGTGCCAAACTATCTGCTTGGCATGAAAATTCAAATGGTGACATCACCAATTGATGAAAAAAATGGCCAGAAGTTATTGGGGCCTTTCAGTTAGCTCTAGAGCAGTGAGTTTTGTGGCTGAGAGCGCTTCTTCTTGAGGTTACTTTGAGTTTTCTTCTGACACAGACCTTTCAAATGCGCATAAAACGATATGATTCACACTACAACATTAAAATAATGAAAAACCATAATAGGTGCACTTTAATGGAGAAGTGAATGGTGGCGTGATTTGTTTAACAATCCAATTCAAACCAGTGGAAGCCTTTTTGTAATTCAGTGCACGTAAGATTTGACTTCGGGACGTGAGCAAAGATATGCCCTATTCATTACACATAAATACGGCTTGATTTTTGATTTGCCCTATCTGATATAAACTACTGAATTAGTTCAGGATTATTTAATTGCTCACTTGCGATCAGTGAAAAGCAACAATTTTGGGATCTTTGGGCAAAGAAATTGTAACCAAGGGCATGATGTAGTTGTTGCCAGTCTCAACAGAAGGCGAGGAGACATTTGAAGACAGCCAACAAACTGATAGATGACATGAAATTTGAATGCAAAGTTTTGCAACAAACACTGCGAAAGGTGATATGCCATGTTTTTGCAGGATGAAAATCAATATGATTGGTTGTGGTTCTAGTTAGTGGCTGTTTTGGTTGCGACTGGAAAGGTCCCTCATCACCCTCCTGTGTAGTACCCAGTTTATTGGTACATCTATTTCTCATCAAAAACTAGTCTCTGACATGCATGTAATTGTATCTCCCCAACAACGATAGTCGGGAGATACTATGGTTTAGTTCCGGGGCCGCCGCCACTGCCGCGCCTGCAGAGATTTTCTATTCCGGACTCTGGAGGCGAAATTTGGGGATCGGGGAGATACACGACTCGGCCCCTGTGGCGACCGAGTTATCTAGTTAATGGATGTCATGGTGATTCTCATAAAATGTTTTTTGTGGAGCACATTCCTCGTGTATTCCGGCCAACTCAAGCAAATCTGAGTTCAGTGGTCCGAAACTTGTTACGTACTGTACATTTCTGACTAATGCAAGAAAAAAAAACCGTATGCAAGTTTGTAGAATGCTGGAAAAACAAGAGCAATAGACATGCAAAATGCATATGCATTGTATTGTGCTTCTCTTATTAAGAAAGTCATAGGCCAACACAGAATACAGAGTATTTTTATGACCGAGTAATCATGAAGGAAATGGGTGGCACTTCCTAGTTTCAACTGCTTACTTGGATTCTTGCCTCTTTCCTGCGTCTCCTCCAGGTTCAGAAAGAAAGAGACCATTTGGCTTAACAGTTTACCAACACTATTCTGGAGGTGCAGCAGAAGACCAACCCCAGGAACGATCCGGAAAATTAGCTGAATAGCCTTCCAAAAACTGGAGAAAAAAAGGCTGAACTTAAGGGAAATTCCATCTCTCATTCTAGTCCATCATGATAACCCCCAAACTAGAATTATGCCTGACTTGTTTCCATGATCTTATCTTAAAGGCTGTTCCTAGTCAAAAATCAGAATATATTTGATACTATTTTGTGAAATATGGTACACAAATAAATGCTTCTTCAGTCCTTGGTTTGTCTGTCATTTCTATCTTTGCAGGACATGCTGGACTTCAGAAACACTGAAGCTGAATACTACTATCAGTTGTCTTGACCTTGCAGTGAAATATCTTGCGAATTACCCTTAAAGTGCTTAACTCATTCCCTACGGCAAGCCGCTGCCAACAGCGTGGCGAATTCTACCATTACCTATGGTATGCCGGTGCCAGCGGCATGGATGACCATTCGCAGTCCGATGAAAATATGAAATCAGTTGATGATCGCGGTGATGGGCCACCTGTACTTCAATTCTTTATATTATGTAATTTTCGGGAAAAGTATTCTGTACAAACGCGACAATTTTATATAAAAGTATTCCGTAGGGAATGAGTTAATTTTTACTCACTCTATCCCTGCAGAAGTCAACCATTCATTATTTAGTTGACAAATGACCTTCAGAAGGATTCACAGGTTCCTGCGAACCCTTCTGAGGGTCATTGCCAACTAATTTGCCGACTAAAATGGGCAAAATTATTGACCTTTTGAAAGCTAAAATCAGAAATTTTGCTTCATATATTTTGCCCCTTGTGTGACTATAGCAGTGATTAGCACTTTAAGGGTTAATTTTAAGGATTTTTTTTTATTTTCATCTCAGATGTATATGAGTCTGTGTGTGTGTGTGTTTGTGCGTGAATGAGAGAGTGAGCGAGTGAGTCAGTGTGTGCATGCTGATAACTCTGTGCATGTGTGTATGCATATGTGTGTATGCTGGGGGGGAGAGAGAGAGAGACAGAGTGAATGTGTGGTGTGTGCAGTGTCTGTGTGTATGTGTGTGTATGCGAGAGAGAAAGAGTGAGTGAGTGAATGTGTATGAGTGTGAGAGAAAATGGCTGAGTCTGGATTTGTCCAGCTTGACATACTGACATGCCCAGTCTGTTTATCACACTTGGCAGGCTAATAATGACTTGTTTGTTGAGTACACACTGGATTTTGAGGCCTCGATTGAAGCAGTTAGAGACTATCATGTGTGAGCATACAATAGACCTAGGAGCTTTTCTTTCCTTCCCTTGTCTTTTACTCTTTTACCATAAGTATCCAAAAATGAAAAAATTATGGTTTTCTAATATTTATTTTTAGAATTTATGGGGGTCATATTATGCCCATCTCCTTGTTTAATATTTTCATTTTCGTGGTCTCTTTGCAAATATTTTCATGTAATTATGGTCAAAAATCTCCTACTGTAGCTGTGCAGGCTGTGTGTGCAGCACCTCAGACTCAGTCAGCCTGAAACGGGATGTTTTGACTCTGCCCACTCTTTTGTGATTAGCCAACTGCGGTTCAAGAGGCATTTTTCACTAACGTCAGGGGAGCGCATTAAAAGTTTGGAGCTGTGCTACTGAAGAATGATGGTAAAACTCAGTTTAATCACTGATTCTTCACATAATCTTCCGTCGGAAGTCCATACAAAGGGAATATGCCTTCGCACTGAAGAAATCTGGATCTTCTTGACTTGGCGATACGCACAAACCAAACTCTTCCCGGTCTTTACTCTGTCTAACTTTGTGTGAAGGCTTGCAAAGCCAGTCATTAGGAATTATGCAAATGTTACTAATGTAGACATTTCACAGAAAAAAAGGCAGGACTATAAACTAGGTGTTTCAGGACGTTCAGGAGCTGCGCTTTCTGTTGGAGAGAATAAATGCCTTTGGCATGGACTTTGGTCTTTGTAACTTTTCAGACTTTTGACATGAAGAAATAATTGTGTCATTCACTAAAGGAAAGGGAAAAACTGATAAAGAATAATTTGACCCCTCTAATATTTCTCATTACAATAATAGTGACCCTCATCTAAACCTTCTCCTAACCAGAGCCCACTATTCAGATTCTACATTTTGTTGTATAAGTGAAAAGTTATACAATTCTGCAGAATTTTCAACAAAACAGTGATCCCTTCTAGCCATGACCTTTCTGTCGGTGTCCAAGGGCCTTCGTGACAAGGAAGTGGGCATGTTTTCTCCTAAACTGGGTTGGTAAGAACAATGCAGGAAAAACAGTCCAAATTCAAGGGAATCTGGGAAAATGTTGTGCTGCACACTTGGAAAGTAAAGCACATCATTGTGCCTTAAGGGATTCAATGGCTAGTCACTGTGGCAGGCACCTCTAAGGCATGCCTAATGTACCCTTTTGGTACAGTATGTACCTTCTTGAACCCTGAAGTGGTACAAATAGTTACCTTCAGGTCTAATAATTAAACCATGGGGGTGCATTTGTGTAAATTGTATCCTACCTCGAGGGACAAGAGTGGACTCCTATTGTACCCTCTTTCTGAGCATGATGGGATACATGTCTACAGATAGGTAGTAAGGTGTCTTAATGTTAGACCAGAATATATCTGGATTTTTGAGGATAAAATATATTCGGTTTTACACGCAATCACGGAAGAATATGAGCAACTATACCCTACCCCATTTCCTTTCCCGATGGTTGACAATCGCTCTCTTGGTGTGCTGCCTCTGTTCTTTAAAGGCGATAATATGCTCCTTCGATCAAACACAGGCACAGAAATAACAAAATGTCACAGCGATCAGAGCAAATTGTTGATAGTTTGTTCAAGATGTTCCGGTACTTCTAACCAATGAAAAGCGTCCCAACCACAAATTATTCCTTGATCGCAAATTGAATTCATTTTTCCCTAAAAAATTTAAATCTAGAAGGGTTATGGACCCAGGCATGAGCTACTATCCTACGGTGAACTTCGCAACTTACACAGGGAACTTATTTGCTTCTGTTGCACGAACGGAAAAGGGTATCTTGCCTTTGGCAAATCAAGGGTTCCTTGTCTTGCGATCCCAACACTGGGATCGTTTTAGATTTAGCCTAGATCACGGAGTACGTGAGGCAGTAGGAAATGTGACCATAACAAGTGTATTCTCCTACCATCCCATCGCGTGATCATTTACCCTCGCCGCGCACTCCCTATCCCGACCGGTGCGCACAAGTTCTCATCATTGGAGACAACAACACTGATTAGATACTTTGCTCTGTCCGATATGCCCAGCAGGTTGGTGTTGTCGGATAACACGGAATTTACTTTCGATTTGCGCGCATGCGTTTAAAACTCTTTCTGGCATCAAGTGTTTTAAAACCGAAAACACCTCTGTCTGTGGGAATCCAAGTTGGAGACCGTGTTCGCTCTTCGCATAGAATTGTGCGCAAGAAGATTTGCTTACTTCGGTGTAAGGTAAGCATTTAATTTGTGACTCTTCCTTTGATTTATCGTTTATTTTGGGAAAGAAAGTGCCAGGTATAATGTTGTCTAATGGCTGTGGCCTATATTATTGCAATATTCTGCGCTGTACTGGAGCTATATGCAGGTCCGGCGTTTGCCTTGAAAATTCGGAGGCAAAGATCCATCCCTTTATTGACAACAGTTAGTCCTGGCTAGTTCTCAATGGTTTTCCTTTATTAATGCGTTTTACAATTTAAGAATAATCAAGTGACAATTGAAAACACGGCTTCTCTCCCCCATGCAAACTAACAGCGACAAAATAATGGGCTACATTCGGTGCAGAAGAATAATTTAATTAGAAATAGGTCTATGCAGTGGCAATCAGCAACATTAATGTTTTTTTTTTTTTTTTTTTTTCCAGCGAGAGCGGCATTTCAGAACTCTTTTGCAAATGAAGGTAATTTCGGTGACAAGTACGTACACCTGTTTTTGCAGCACGGTCACGCTACTTGCTGTAAAAAATTGACAGCTGTCCGATTGGAAAAATGTAAACGGACGAAACCACGTAGGGGAGAGCCGGTACGAAAGTAACATTTTTCACATAGACGTCATTTTAAAAGATAACGTTACAGACCGAAAAAAAATTTCGGAGCGATTAACTACTTTCGTGTGTGCTCTGTCAATATCAGGTGCTAAATCATCCCAATATATAGTGACTTCGGCATAGTTTGACGTCGAACGTAAGTTGCGCATTGCTACTTTCGACCCCTCCAGTCGGGATGAAAGTAGCACACGGGCCGGACAAAAGTAACGTGATGAAATTAACTGGAATCTTTTAAATTACTGTCGTTTTTCATTAAAAAAAAATCAAACAATGTCTTTGCTAACACGCAATTGTAAATATACAATGCACTTTATCTAAAAAAAAATCTTATTTCATTTTAAATGAATGAATTTATTTAATTCAATCATAAAATGTCATTAAAACAGAAACAAAAACCATCAGACATTTGTTTTAAACATTTTCATTTGCTTCAAATGTTTCAAAAGTAAACGTGAACATGTTTAATGTGCAATTGGTCTATTTATAAAAATTACGAAATTACTTTACTCATTATCACAGTTGTGACAGATATAATGAGCTGCACCCTCAGTGCATGCCTCATGTGACCACAGCAGACAAAAGATGCACTACGCCCACACTTCTCCAGGCAAAGATAAGGAAAATGTCTCCCCACAAGCAAGACATTCCTCATCATTGCCCTTGAGAAACCGTGGTTGCAGTGTGTCCACTAAACAACGTTTTCTTTGGGCGTTTTGAAGAGGACTGTTTTTCCTGGCCCCTCTGCCGACTCTCCTCCTCCAAAGCAGCTTTTACTGGGGTATCGGTCAGTATTGCTGTTGACCTGCAACATTCAATGAGATGATAGTCAGAATCAGCTTGTTTTTATACAAGCAAGAAAATCAAGACAAGTTAAAAACAACACTCTGCTCACCTCTTTCTGCCTCTTCTTTTATTTTCTTTCCTGGAGCCAGCCTTTGGATATGGGCGAACCTTTTCTGGGCTGAACCTCTGTATTGGCGTGCCACTAGATGTTCCTGGAACCACAAGCATACCTGGATAGATAATTTTTCCAAAAAGAAAAAAAAAAAGCTTGGCAAGGCTCAACATGTACATTTAAAGACACACAGACACAAACTCTCACCATCTACAGGAATGGCAGACTCATGGGGATGCAGCTCAAATGGGCTCTGGCTAGGTTGGTGGTGTCTTAAGGGAGCGGGCGCTGGTGATGGAGCAGACATTGGTGATGAAGAGGGCGCTGGTGATGAAACGGACATTGGTGATGAAGAGGGCGCTGGTGATGGAGCTGGCACTGGTGATGAAGAGGGCGCTGGTGATGGAGCTGGCGCTGGTGATGAAGAGGGCACTGGTGATGGAGCTGGCACTGGCACTGGGGATGGAGCTGGTGCTGGTGCAGGACGGTCGGTCACAAAAGCTGGAGCAAAGTCTGTCTCACTGAAAATATCTGGATTAAAGGGCCAGATACCGGTACACTCGAACCCAAATGAAATGCTGCTTGCTGTCGCAGCTTGAGGCAGAGCTTTAGCCACAAGACTTGGGATGTTGTAGATGGTCAAAGTTCTTCCAGGGTTCATTCGCATCCAATTGTCTGCTGCACTGTTAAGGTAGTGCTTCAGAGGACCAAAAACGCTTCGGTCTAGCGGCTGAAGACGGTGGGAGCAGTGGGATGGAAAAGACAGGAGTACAATGCCATGTGACTTGCAAAAGTGAATAGCTTCCACAGAGAGGTGTGATGGATGATTGTCTAAGAGTGGCAGCAACTTTGACTCCAGGGTCACGTGGGTGTGTCTTGCAAAATGCTGTAAAAATGCCAAGAAATCTGTCTCCTGCATCCACCCCGATCCATTGGCAGAACCAGTGCAGCCAAGGGAGCCATCCCGGATGAAGTGGTCCTAGAACTTCTTCCTTGGGAAGATAAAGTAAGGGGGAACAAAGTTGCCTTGTGCATTGGCAGCAAAGGCAACAGTCACCAATGTCCCTCTTTCCCCAGAGGTCACAGCACCGACCTGGTGCTGCCCCTTGGTGGCAATGATTTTGTCTGGCACTTGAACCGTTGTGGTACCTGAAATAATAAATGAAATGAATTATTGCTGTTGCTGTTGCAAATCACTGTTGCTTTTTAATTTCTCTAAATATAAATTTTTACCTGTTTCATCCATGTTCCAGATGTCCTTTGCTTCAAAATTATAGCGGGTGAGGACAGTCCTTAGGTTTTTAAAAACGCTATCACGTTGGTCTTGTTGAAGCTGGTAGAACAGGACATGCTGGTGGCTTGAGGTCGACGGATGGACAGGGCATTGTTGCGCTCGAGGAAGGAGGTGAGCCAATCCTTCCCTGCCATCTGGTTTTTCTCCCATGAACATTGAGTTTTGAGGCCAATATTTTCGGCCAGATCATATGCAAACTTTCGCACCTAAAACAGCATGAAAAAAGAGGTTAATTGAGAGTATGTTCCTACAATTAATCTGATTTTTTTTAATGTGGATTTATTTAATATTGCTTTTAGTATGACTCTAGCTATACATTGAACTCACGCTTCTAATACATAAATAAATAATGTCAATGACATAAATAATGTCAAGTTAATTTAAAAATGAACAGGCTATGACTTTGATGTAGGCAAATGGCGGTAGTGGTGTAGCTCTGTCTGTAGTGTTACTCCAACCTCTTTAGGACTCAGGCCAAAATATATATCAGCTGCACTCTTTATATATGCCTGCAGTCTCTTCTTCTGTTCTTCTGTGAAGACTTTGTTGCGAGCCCTGTTCCCTGGGGCTCTGGTCTGCTGCCCTCTTGCCTCTGCCCTCCTCTTGCAGTACCTGAACAGGGTGACATGACAAACGCCATGCACCTCTGCTGCCCTCCTTATACTCTCGCCTCTTTGGACATCAAAAAAGGCCCTTCCGTAAACGTGCTGGTCAACCTTTCCTCTCTGGGTCGTTCTGACCCTAACTCGTGGCATTTTCTGTCGGTAAAATATAACACACACACATTTTTTAATGAGCTTTAAAACACAAAATGCGGCCGCATTAGCAGAGAGGGACGAACGTAACCGTTGCTACTTCCGCCCCGACAGTGACTCCGACATTTGAACCAGGATTGCTTCTAAAGTGGAAAAAGTCTGACATTTCAAACTTCAGGATATGTTACAAAACTAAATGACCTATCATTTCATCATAAATATGACACATGGAGCGATAAAGACAATCTTTAAATCAAAAAAGTTTACCATTTGTCTGAATTTACTCACCACTGTGGAAAACGGTCTGCCCGGTCTCGTTTCGCGGGGAAGTGACGAAACCTCAAGATTTTTCCCGGGCTTGGAGAGTGTCATGAGCTGCACGTGCTGACCTAATTTGACGCATTGAAGTGCGTATGGCTGTGAGTAAATCGCCGTATTACTTTCGTCCCACATTACTTTCGCACTGGCTCTCCCCTACTTGTCACCAGAATTACCTTCATTCACTGAAGAGTTCTGAAATCCCGCTCTCGCTAGAAAAGTTACCGTCACTGAGTGCCAGTGCATAAACCTAATTATAATTAAATTATTTTTCTGTAGGGCCTACGGAATATAGCCCATTATTTTTTCGCTGTTAGATCGCATGGGGGAGAGGAGCCATGTCTTCAATAGCCACTTGATTATTCTTAAATTGGAAAAGGTGTTAATAAAGGAAAGCCATCTAGAACTAGCCAGCACTAATTGTTGTCAATAAAGGGGTGGATATTTGCCCCCGATTTTTCAGGTCTGGGCCCGCCCCTGGGTATATGTGATCAACAAGCATTTTTTACTGCGGCTTTAACAGTTGCAGGCAGTTCACTGAGATAAAGACCACTCTGCTCTCTGCATTATAAGTGCTTCTGAGCATAGGGTTAGCCAGAATGGAATCTCAGGGTGTCTCACCCCTGCAACCAGGGCAACCTGGCGAAGACAAAACCACTTACGGTAGTGTTTCATCCCATTGAACCAGCTTGTTGCAAACAAAAGAAATAACTGATGGGTATTTCGTGCCATTGACATCGAGAAAAGAGTCAAAGGCACCACTTCAGTTCAAAACACCACAATTATTTATTCAAGAAACTCATCTTAAATATCCAGCTATACTTACATCGAAACATGAGTGCATTAGTGCTTTTGGTTCACTTAGGGGAACTAATATAAAAGAAAATCATGGCATTATTGAAACCTCAAACCTAAATGAATTCAGGGTTGCACTTTGTCCCAGAGAAAACCTGAAGTGATCTTAGATGATACGCATGTGCCAAGTGCGGACAGCCTCGATTTGACCTATCCCGACAAATACTGGGAACAGCCTAAGGACGTCTCAAATGCCAAATGCCTTCGACTCAATACAAGCCTGAAGACAGTACTTTTATTTATTACAGTCGGTGATGCCACAAGTTTATTTATCTTGTTAAGAACAGGGATTCTCCAAGAATGGGCTCTTGTGGAAAGACTGGCTGTTTCCCCGTCATCAGTATTCATTTGGTGATTAGATCGTGTAGGGAGATCAAGTTCTGCGCCCCATCTGCCGATCTACCTTATCAGTTATTCTGTCAGTTTTCGGTGTTACAGCACCAATTTTTTTCTAAAGCAATTAAATGAGCATTAGAATGAACATCAGTGACAAAATCTTGTTATTCTTTAACATTTATAGAGATCTCAGCTGGCAAACAACAGTGCTGGAAGTAGCCGTCATTCGGCATTATGTCACTGACCGAAGCGAAGGAATTTCTCTCAACTGGGGTTCCCAGCATGGCCAGTGGCCGATTTCTGTTATACAAGTTTCCATTGCGTTGACACCCACACACCGATACGAATAAAAACTACTTGAAGGGGCTTTGAAAGAGGCATTAAATCAAACAAATCAGTACAAGGCAGAGCGTTTTGAATCACCTAACAGTGAATAAAACGCTCTTGGACATCTACGTTATCAATACAATTTCTGACCTACCTCTGAAAACAACTTCAACTCTTGTACAAATGGACAATGCCCAGTTGCCCACACACTATGTGACTTGGCCATGGCGCAACTGTAGCAAAGTGTATAAATAATAAGACAGATTGGTCATATCTTAATGAGTTTATATTTGATCCCAATTTCATGCCGGGCCTGCAGCACATCCATTCACCAAAGAATGAAAGTCAAATCGACTGCCCAGATTTTCGGGACAACCATTGTTATCTATACAAGTGCTCGCCCGTCTCACTTATAGGCAATTTAATGCTGGAAACGGCTGATGCTAATGCTGATTTGACCCATGTCAAATCAGACTCGCCCGTCTCAGTGCCTCAGATAAACATTGCCCGTCTCAAAGACGGGGAGACGTGTGGCTGGCTAACACTATGCTTCTGAGTAGACTATGTGTTCGTCATCATTCCAGAACAAGTGATTTAAGCCCGAATTTAGCTATCATCCCCTAAGTTCCGTAATGGTCTTCATTTAAAAAAATGTTACATTTTAATTCACGTGCAGTAATGCTGTTCTGTGAATTAAACCGTTGTATTTGCTTTTGCCCTAGACCTTTATGATTTTAGTGAATGATTGAAGTTACGCTGGTTCATTTTATTTCTGCTTGTGGAATCATTCTGTTAGAATGAGTGGTAGTTTCTTACCTCTGCTGCATATATTCAGTTTACCTCCAATTGGCATAGAAAGTAATTGTGCGCTTATTTTTGCTGGTTGGGTTAAAACCAGAGGCTTGTCAGGGTCTGTGTGTCCACAATCTTTAAAGATGTGTGCTCAATTTTTAATCGTGCATATCAGACTGGACTTTCAAATATTTGGAAATATTTCCCCTTTTCAGGTAGATGGTAATGCATTGCTGATGGAAGTCTTATTTGCCAAACAGGAAAATGTAACCAAACCTGAAAATTCTTATTGAGGTGATATTAAACATGGCGTCTAATATCATTTCCTTGTCCATGGATCTGTTACACATGACAGCGAATTGAAAATTAAATATACAGTGAGCACTATGATTCTGAGGACAGTGGCACATTTTATGTTATTTCGGTTCTGTTGGCTGAGTCAATCACCAGAAATGAATCCAGGTGAACTAGCATTTTGCATGCTGAAAGGGAGACTGTTGGGAACAAGTCTACAAGCTGGTAGGAACTGAAGATGGTGGCAGTTAGGCCTGGCAGACCATCATGATGCCCAGCATTGGTGATGTCTGTGTGTCACAGACATCACATGCATAAGCCATACCCCTGAATACTAAAAAAAATTATTTTTCATTGTAATTTAAGTTGATAATGTAAGGTGAGGATGAACCGCATTGTAAACGCTGATTGTGCGGTGAAGTCAAATCTTTTATGGAAACCGATTACCTCAAAAAATTGCGTAGGCCAACTTAATTGCATTGTGTGGAAGGAACCTAAATAAAATAAGGTAAAGTTACTTTTAACATGTTTTTAAGTGCTTTGAAAACAAGATCATTAAGTTGGCATACTCAATTTTTTTGAGGTAATCAATTTCCACAAAACATTTGAGTTCACCACACTTGTCAGGGTTTAAAGTGTGCGTACAAAAGGTAGCTATTTCTCACCAATAACAAATTAGAGCCGACAGTATGCACTTCAACTTTATTGTCATGGCAATATGGCAATTGTCATGAGACGGGCGAGCAATAAATTTCAGCCTCACTGCTTGATCACAGAGTCAAATTTAAAAAAAAAATGTCACTATCCAATTAATTATGATGCTTACCATAGCATTGCATTATTTTGACCTTTTGCATCAATACCAAGAGCAAGTTACAGACAAAATATTCAGACTCTATGTTTTGTTAAGGCCAGTTCACCTTCAGCCTAGTTTTGAAATGGGATCCTTTTTTATACAGACATCTTGAATCATAACAAAGCAATTTGTTTTTAATCTTGTGCATGTTTTACTTCTGTGGATTAGGTAAAGTACTCCATAATACTCTATCTGTAACTTTAAGCCGCTAAATTGTCTACAGATTCTCAGTTTATGTAAAACCTTATTTAGTGACTTCAAGAAGTAAGTTTATGCAACTGCTCTTAGCATATGACAATGTGCTATAGGAGGGAATTTCCCTGAATATTTGAACACTTTCTTTCCTTTTTATTGGGTCAGTTGAAATTCAGAGAGTAGTTACTTGGCTGCATTATACTCACATTTCTGGAGACAGAAGATGGTGTTTGTGTGTTTTACAGATTCATAAAAGTCCGTCTGGCACCAAAATGTCTGGTCAGTGCCCTTGGGTATATTTGTGTCTGCTGTGTTTTGTGTTCAGTGAAGTGATGGGTAAGACTCATGCCTTTTTTTCAATTTTTTGGTCATTTGATTTAAAAAGGAATGTTGCCATGTTTTCCCATGTAAATGCATCCATTGAATGACAGCAAACTCATCGTAAGTGTTGGTGTTTTCACGTTCTGCATATGTTTTCGTTATTAACGGGGTAAAGGGATCCCATTGATTTATGCACAGTGTTTGATAATGAGTAAGTTGAATCGGTTTATTAGTAATTTCATCCCTTCCCGATTCATTTTCAGGTCAGGAAGGAAGTCCTCCGGTGGTTAATACAAAATATGGCCAGTTAACTGGGAGGCAGGTCCGGGTTAAAGAGTCTTCCAAAACAGTGATGGCTTACTTGGGGATCCCCTTTGCTGAGCCCCCAGTTGGAGTACGAAGATTTGCGGCCCCCCAGCCACTGAGAGACTGGGAGGGGTCGAGAGACGCCACAGCCTACCCCCCTCTGTAATTAATCCTTGAATTCTCCCGATTTTTCAGGGAAAAATAATGATCTTTGGCAAACAAGACCTTGTGAAGCATGTTAGGTGTAACTGGTGCATGGTTTCTCATCTCAGTAGAAAGTTTGCAGAGTGCATTCATTCTGAGGTCTCTTCAGAACAGTAATTATACACAAATTTATCTTCATTTATTTGATTTATTTTGACCCCGAAAAACTTCAGTAAAATAAATGTGGAAATGAACATTGAAAACAACCAAAAAAAAAAAAAAAAAAAAAACAATGAGACCAATAAAGACAAAAATTTGGTGACTGGAAATGTATAGGCTGAAGCCTTATTAATGAACCAACTTATCACAATAAATGAGCAGGCTGCGAAATCCATGATTGATTGATTAGTCATGTCTGATATAGGAAACATTTGTACTATGAAGAATGGTGCATTTTTCTTAATACTGCTCTGCTTGCAGTCTACAAGTCAAATGAGAAGTGAGCCGCTCATTTTGCATTTCTTGGTAGGTGCCTTCAAAACATGAATCATTCCAAACAGATGTGGGACTTCTATGGTGGCAGGTTCCCCCCTCTGAGAACTTCAGAGGACTGCTTGTACCTGAATGTGTACACTCCTGTCACACCAGGGCAGTCCAAGCACTTACCGGTGAGCACAGTGTAACGTGGGCTATTGTGTGTGATGGGCATGGAAATTATTGTATACTGGTAATCAGAGGAGGATATTGGCTCTGTTCAAATGATTATGTCTAATGGTTTTTGTGCCCTGTTCCTCAAATCATGATTCTCAAGGGCTGAGCTGAGAACTGCTTTTCCACCCTCTCTGTATTTGAGATGGCCAGATAGGTCTGGCCTATCAGTATTGATTATTGCTCAGTCAATTGATTGTTAGATTTGAGGATCCCTGATGCAATGTTACATTATGACACAGTTATGTATTTGGTTATCCATAATTGTTTTTCTTGTTTGTGGCTTGTATTTTGGTAGTATGTTGGACAAACTCATTTTGCCTTGGGCATTCACAAAGCATGTCGCATCTTATACTATTCTGCTTCGGGCAGCTCTCAACATTTCTCCTCATGTTTCAGGTCATGGTGTGGATACATGGAGGGGGGTTCCTTATGGGCGGGGCGTCGCTATATGACGGTTCCTCACTGGCTGCTTTCGGTGACGTGGTGGTCGTCATAATCCAATACCGTCTTGGGATACCAGGCTTTCTGAGGTGGCTGAGTTTCACACTGATGTTGGGGGTGGCATGTATTTGTGTTTCATCTGCATCCAGGCTGTTGGTTTACCCTGCATAGACTCACTGCTGTTTATTTCACCTGTGCAGCACAGGTGATGGCCAGACCCCAGAGAATCTGGGTATAATGGACCAGGTATGCGCTCTGCGCTGGGTCCAAGACACTATCCATAGCTTTGGGGGAGACCCTGGGTCCGTTACCATCTTTGGGGAGTCTGCTGGAGGCGTCAGTGTCTTTCTGCATGTGTGTAAGCCCATGGCAAATACTTACTGACCAGTATAATTCACTTCTGTGGGCCAGCTATTTAAACTGCTGGTTTCTTTGTCCAGATGCTGTCTCCTGTGTCCTCAGGACTATTCCATAAGGCAATCTGTCAGAGCGGGGTACCGTTGATTCCTCTGTTCCTACAACAGGATGCCAAATCAACAGCACAGGTGACTGAGACACTTTTGAGGTCTCCAGCATCCATTTTCACTATTCGATGCGCACATATTTGTATCATGTGTCTTTATGGTGCACTGTATTGAAAATAAATTGTGAAGAATATAGCGGCAGCAGCTGAAGTTAAAGAAGATGACCTTTCCATTTTCTGTATATCTTGTCTGACTGTCTACGTTTTGCACAACCCATTTACCCAGCAAATAGCCCAGCGGGCTGGTTGCGCCAGTGTTGACTCGGCTGAGATCATTCAGTGTTTACAGACCAAAACGGCCCAGGAAATTGAAGCTCTCACTCCCGAGCTGGTGAGTATCCATTGACATCCAATGAAAAGACTGTGCTTACCTGAGAGTTCACCAGGTGTAAGACGTGCTTCATCTTCTTTTAATACCAGGGGGAATTTCTGCTGAGCATATCCAGGGATGGGGTGTTTGTACCCAAAATCACTGACGGGTTTGACAAAATGAACTTAAGTAGGGTCCCATGGCTGCTCGGGAATACTAACCACGAATATGGCTGGATGCTTCCGAATGTAAGTCCATGGATATTTGGATAAGTAAAATCTCGAAACACTTTCCTTGAAACCTTGCTTACATTGCATGAATGGTGGAGTTCAGGCTATTGGCTGTGCCTTGTATTGTTGATGTAATCTTTGATCGTCACTTCTTTTTTTTTTTTTTTTTACCTCTGCGTTATTTCAGCTTTTCTTCTTTCCTGCGTGGGAACTGGGAATGACTCGAGAGACAATGTCAATGGTTCTGGGATTCATGCTCCAACAAGCAGTAGGTCTATATGGACCAGCAGAATTGCATATCAATCAATCTTGGGTGCAATATATTTTCTATGAGTATTAGTATGTTTAAAAACCCAGACATCTGTCTATTTACATATCCACCCCTTCATTCTGATTCAGTAATTCTGGCTCAGGGTTGCGGCTTGTGCTGGAGCCTATCCTATTTTGCACTGGACAGGAGGTAGGAATGGACCCTGTTCCGATTGCCATTCAGTCGGAAGTTGACTTGCAAATTCAAGCCTATGCAGAGTTTCGAGCAGCTACCGGTCAACATTAAATAAGTGTTTATGAACTAAGGCATGAGAAGTCCCTAAAATGACAGGTAACATAGATCATACCATCCCAGTGGACCTTCTGGTGGAAAAGGGCAGTTTGTGTTTGTGATTTTCAGAACTGTGAGTAGTAAGTTGTACATAGGCATGGAATTGAAATCATGTAAGGATGAGGGATGCACTACTTTCTGCTGCCCTGTTTTTCTGCAGAGCTTGCCTTTAAGTGTCCAGCAGATGATTGAGGATGAGTACTTTGGAGCCACTGGGGATCCAGCCAGCGTAAGGGACATTCTCTTGAACGTACTTGCAGATTTTTCACTAATTGGCCCATCTGTTAAAGGAGCAAGAGATCACAGAGGTACTTGTACTGCCAATGAACGGGGTCTTACAGGACATTGCACTAATGCTTATATAGTGAGGTCTGCATGTTGACAATAACTCAATTTAAAGGGATTTACTGTAAGTCTTGTAAAGGATGTACACGATTAATGGCAGCATGATCACTCTTTATGCAGCCTACCTACTTTGATTCTTTTTGGTTTTTACGTCCATGTCAGACGATTCATGAAGGAATTGCAACCTTTACGTTATGTCTCTGTCCAATTATTTACAAACCTTACTATTTGATACACACTTGCACTAGAGAAGCTATGCCAAAACCATACCATGCATGAATATGATGTATGTTGGGATGTTGATGTGTAAGTCTGTGTTAGGATCGGATAAAGCTTCAAAAATGCCTAAGATGCAGGCATGTTTCTGTAAATTGCATGCCACTATTGCACGTTTTTAAAATTGATGGATGATGAGTTTGCTAATCAGCCATTGTATGAGCCTGCAGTGACGGTTTTGTCTAGGCGTTGAACTTCAAAGCCTAATGTACCGGACATTTGTTTCTTGAAGATGATGGCTACCCAGTTTTCTTCTACGAGTTCCAGCAGCGTCCTTCCATGTATGGAGACAGTAGGCCAGACTTTGTGAAGGCAGATCACTTCGATGAAGTTGGCTTTGTGTTTGGTGCCCCCTTCTGGACTGAGGAAATAGTGATGCTCGGTAAAAGACTTGAAAACACACAAAATTAAAGTCACCCTTAAACACTATGATCCTTTAGTCTTGCTTGTGATACCTGTCTTGATTGGTTAGCAAATATGCACACGAATGTTCCTCGTTAAAATCCTGTGCATTAATATACACCTATTGTCAGTGATATTTCTTATTGTGGTCAGCTTCTTTGCCTGTTTTGTCCATTGACTACGCGAGCTTTTCAGTTTTACCCTCTTCAATGTGAGAGCCATGGACATGAAGGAATGTGTGTTATCTGTAGACAGCACTACTGAGGAGGAAAGGCAGCTCAGCAAGATTATGATGAAATACTGGAGTAACTTTGCCAGAACTGGGTAAGATATCCACCCTTCTCATGTTTATCATTCCCTGGTGTCTGTTGGTATTGAATAGTTTCAGGAAGAACCAGACCATTTCATTGCAGCCCGATGTTTTTAGAATAAAATATGCAATATGAGTGTGACTTTAGTTTTGGACATCAATAAAAAGTTCTAAAAACTCAAAATTTGAGTATGTTAATTAAATATTAAGGGGATTAGTAACCAACAAGAGGGAGATTACTCGTTAAATATTGCTGCATTAATTGCTGTCATTTTTAAGTTTTGAGAACGACTTATACTTTAACTCTTTTTTGTGTCTTAATAAAGGGATAATCAATAGATTTTACATCAAAAGTTACCACTTGTACTTTAATAGATAATGATACCTCTTATAACTCAATGCATTGTACAGGAGTAGTCAATTTCTTACTATTGATATTGAGAAAAGTACAAAGATGTTTACAATGTATTTGTTTACCCCTTCCCTATTTAAACCAAAAAAGATAAAAGGTTGTAATGTTCCAATAATCAACAAATTGCCATGTATCGTTCTCAGTGGAAAAAGTCAGCTAAATAATGTTGCAAAATAATTTAAACCCGGTTTCTTACAACACTCGTATGAACAAAATCATCACTGTGTTGATTTTGTGTTGACAAAATGTACTGTGTTGGCTCTGCAGGAACCCCAATGGACCAGAACTGTTTGAATGGCCAAAATTCACCACAGATGAGGAATACCTGGCTCTGGGTTTAACCCTGAAGCTTGGGAAAATAAAAGAAAATAACAAAATTGAATTCTGGACTGAGAATGTACCAAAGAGACTGAAATTGGGAGGAGATGACAAACACACTGAGCTCTAAAACAAAAGTTGCGTTTTTTTTTCCCCTGGGAAACTTTGCTGCTACTTTGTTTTTCTCTAGAAATTGAGGAGTTCTTGAACAAAATATCTCAAAACATGCTATTAATCCAGCCAATTCTGTTTTTTTTTTGTGGTAAATGTTTACCATTAACCTTTTAGGCAGTAAACATTTAATGCTCAGGCCACTGCTTTTGTGACTACCATATTGCCTTATGCTGAGTTTCATGAAACTTGGGTCACAGTAATTAATTCTTTTGCATTGGACAAAATAAGATCCCCACCAATAAATGTTGAAGTGTACTGATAATAGTTACACCTTGTACCCTGAGCCTCATCAGGCCAGGATCCAGGGATGTCCCATTGTACTCCCTATTCCAAACCTTGCTTGTGGTGACTTGGAAACTGTAATTCATAAGCCATCTTTTTCCTTCCACCTCTGACATCTTTTAAATACTGAGCTACCTACACCCACAGAAGAAGGACCAATCAGAGGGAAGGAGTGTTGTTCACTGAGGACTGTTAGCCTGTGAATGCAGATTAAAGGAAGGCATTCCATTAAATTCATGTCAACGTAAACCTGTGCTATGCGTGATGTAATGAGTGCAATAATGTTCCACTTTTTCTGAGTGTCAGAAATACTCAGTCCTTCTGTGAGCTGAGGCTGTATTTTCAAATCAAAATACAAATCTTTTCAAAATTATTGTGGGTGTGAACCAGATAAATCTATAAACTTTTTTATACCTGTGAAATGCTTTCAGCTTTATTTTTTTGACATATGGATCACTGATAACGTTGATTGACAAGATTGCCATCATTACACTACACAATATAATGGGCGCAGAATTTTTCTTGTATCATTATTAAATCACAAGTTCGACCCAACATTTGTATTTTATTTTTTTTAATGCTATGTGTTCTTTAAATGATTGTATTGGCCTGTGGTTGGATTTGTAATTTTCTATTTTAGTGGGGATTATTAATTGGCAAATGAATGGGTAGTTAATCAGAATTACTCAACAATATTCAAATATTGTAAAAGCAGTTAGCAGGCATGCGTTCGATGCCGTGGCTGATCGTGACAACTTGTGAGATTGACATGACAGCTCGATTTGCTACATTGAAGTATGTAAACGCTTTTTGAGATGAATACTTGATCTTTTAAGGCCACCATACTCTATATGAACACGTGTCCATGAAATAAAGTTGCATGGCTTTTGCACAGAAATGTGCCTGCAGTTTGCAAGCTTTCTATTTCCGCACGAATTATTTCAAAAGTGCAGACATTATAGTAATAACACGTTATAAGGCTTCAAAATCAACCACAGATGGAAGTTGCCATAAAGATACATCCTGGTAATTAGCACGTTAGCGAACTAGCCGTGTCCGATTTTCTTAGTTCAAAATGAGTTTTCTTGTTCATTAAATAGAAAGTGACAGCTGAACCATGTCTTTCATGACTACACAAATTATTGGCGTTGTTTTATATATATGCATCACGGTGTTTCCGTCTTTGTCAAATCAGAGGCATCAAAATGGGATATCCGTCAGAAAGTATGGGACTACATGGAAGCGAAGAATATCGCCAACTTTCCACGACCTGTTTATAATAGAATTCCCAGTTTTAAGGTATCAGGATTAATATAGTAAAAATATTTCATAAGTATGTGCAATTAAAGAAAAACTGAACTTTGTTTCGCTTGGTTCTTAAATTATACGTTGATTCATCTGGGTTGTGTTCCGTTTGGGATGTTTACTGCGCGAAAATGTCTGCTTTACTCAAGCACCAAATGTAGCAGTTAAAATGTATACGTTCTATACCTCATACGACTATCATTGTTCCTTTGTGCTTGCTGAAGAGGGCGGACATCGCCTGCGCTCACGTTGCTAACCTCGAGATGTTCGACCGAACAAGAGAGGTCAAAGTGGGCCCAGATAAGCCGCTGGAAGGAGTTCGTCTTGCAGTGCTGCAGGTAACAATTTTCCCTGCTGACCAAATAAGAATTATACTATAACCTTGATCAACAGGTCTTCTCATCAACACGCCTCTGTCTCCTTACCAGCCTCTACATCGTCGGCTGGTATTTTCGCCTTGCGAGTTTGTGTTTGAGTGGGCTTGTATGGCTATACATGTGAGAACCAACTCTTGAGAAACTACGAATGTAGTGGGAACAAGTTTGGTGGATTCATAGAACTATGGCTTAGGGTCAGGCTTGGGTTCGGGAAAGGCTGTACAGCATGAATGTAAGTCAATAGAATGCCCTCACAAACCAAACAAATGTGTGTGTGTGTGTGTGTGGTCCGTGTTTACCGACTCTTGTGGGGACAAAATGTCCCCATAAGTAATGCAATACCAGATTTCTTCATCCTTATGGGGACTTTTTCAGGTCCCCATGAGGAAATTGAGCTATTTTAGGGTCAGGGGTTAAGGTTAGGGTCAGGGTTAGGTATGGAGTGTTGAGGGTTAAGGTCAGGGAAAGGAGTAAGGGAATGAATGCAAGTCTATGGAATGTCCCCACAAGACCTGAAAACTCAACGTGTGTGTGTGTGTGTTTGTGCGTGTGTGCGTGTGTGTGAGTGAGTGAGCGTGAGTGAGTGAGAGAGATCACAGAAAAATATCCTTCAGGCACCCATTGCAGACTACCACAGAAGTGGTTTTGAGTACCTACTTTGCCTGGTGTTTATATGTCTACCTGTCTGAGGACAGATGTTGTCCATGATGCTATCCCAACCATGCAAGATGCAGTCATGAAACTTTACAGGTGTGTCACTGAGATCAAACTGAAGGCCGAGGTATGCGTGGTCTGAGCTAGGGCTCTGGAAGTAGGGGGGTAGAGAGCACAGCTGCTGTTATCCCATTGCAAAGTAGTTTCTGGTTAATATAGAAATTTGTCATAGGTCAGGGCCCCATTTCAGAAAGTGGGTTAAGTGATTACTCTGAGTTTGTTTACTCAGAGTTGCAGGAAACTCTGAGTTTCCAGTTTCACAAAGCGACTTCAGTCCAACTCTGAGTCAGTTGCCATGGCAACATACTCCGTGAAGCTAACCTGCTCCCTGGCAGGTTTTCTTCAAGTAACTCTGAGTTTCTTCGCCTCCTGAGACTGCAGACTGAGGAGATATTAGACAAAGCGTGTCCGTTCCTTGAAGAGCCAGTGGACATTGAAGTGCAAATACCAAGAAGAAATCTCAGTCGGGAGAGAGTTATCCAACCACACTTGGACTTTTTATCATTTCCGGACGAGTATTTGTTTGAGTGGTACCGCTTCTCTGCGGAATCTATAATTTATTTAAACAATATTCTCAGCTCGCACATTGCTCATGTGATACACCATGGACATGCTATCAGTTCAGAACAAATAATTCTTTGTGTAGCTCTTCGTTTTTTGCAAACGGCAGTTTTCTTTATAACATTGGGGATGCAGAGCATATTTCAAAGGTGACTGTCTGTCGGGCTGTCGGAAGTGTGACCCTTGCACTGAAAAGAACAACTAATGTTTTAAAATGTGAAAATTAAAGTCTGTGGAATTATCTTTAAGGGTAAGGTCACGGTGTTTGTTTTCTTGTAGATGGGACAAAAACAAAACTCATTGTCTTCTGCACACATCCCTACTATAGTTCTGTGAAATGTTTTGCATTTATTTGGAAGACATTACTGTGAACTACAATTGTGCTGAAGCAAAATGATATCACTTTTGTGTAAATGACTCTTTTGTCTTAAGGATGCTTTATTGTAGATGGGACAGCTTGTGACATTGTTTTTAGACCCTTCGTGGAAAATCAAAATCCCTGATCTGTTAAATATTTTTAAGGAACTAGTTCAATTGATCTATGAAGTAAAGTAACTGCCCTACAACATGGAGAAAAAAAATTTGGTAAATCATCAATATTAAGATAATGAGACCAAATAATGAGATTTGTTGATGGGACACCCCGAAAGTTTGTAGATGGGACAGATATGGGACACAGGCAATTCTACCAGTTAATGGGAGTTGATAGGAGTATAAAGCACTCAGGTTAGTGCAAAACAAGATGATAACAAGAACAAGATCAATCTGAGAGTCCAAAAAGCAATTTATTGTAGAACAATCGACTAATTACAACAACTAATTAGGCTTAATTAGAAAATAAAAAATACATGTCATTTTCTTCTTGATGACACCTAACTTGCTCACAATACAATACAAACTAACAAATGTGCGTATATACCATGATTCTATAAGTCATATTTTGCAAGTTACTAAACTCTGTGGCACTAATTACTTGTTTGCACCGCATAAGTATGTTTACCACATCTCCATTCATAAGATATGATTTGATCCAGTGCACATACTTTCCAGTTCAGTGAGTTTCTTTTATATCGAGGTGAAAGTTGATGAAAATGACCCTTTTGATCTGATCTTGAGTTAGCATCAATAGTACACAAATCAATAGATCAATCAGTGGTCAACATTTCGTCTGATAATCTACTCAAAGTCACATCAAAGCTTGTTCAAAAACTGACTACGTCGAAGAAAAAAACTAATATTAGTGAAAAAATTATTAGTGATTGTATTTAGCCTAATTAATATTTGCTAATTATACTAATTAGCAGTGTTCTAGTAGTATTGAATGTGATCAGGTCAACCATAAGCTGAAAGAAGAAAAAAAATCAAAAATTGAGGAAAAACTAATTAGTGATTGCTAATTAGCCTAATTAGCATTTACTAATTAGACCAATTAACATTGTTTTAGTAGCACATATCATCAGATCAACTAAAAGCTGAAATATAACGATATGAATATCTTAACACTCCTAGAAACTAGCATTTTAAAATTGTCCCATCTACAATGTGTAGATGGGACACATTTTCTCTATTGTTTTACTGAAACACAATTATTTTCTGAAAATGTCAGCTATGTCAATTCTATCCATTATATACGCAAGTAAGAGGGAAAAAAAGATTATTTGATTTGAGACCGAATTGTGGCTCTGAGATAAACTTTTGTATCTCAAAATCTAAATTAGCATTAATTAACCGCTTAAGTCTTTTGTTTAAGCACCTTCCAGTGAATTGTAAACATCAATTTTTGTTTCGAGAATGTCTCATGTGATGCCCAATCAATATGCAAAATTTGAAAGCCATAGCTACTATGCCTTGGCTATAAAACAATAAAATCATGTGAACCACCTGCATATCTCATTAACCAATATTTCTTAATTAATGCTCTTATGTCTTGAGAACGGAACAAGATATGAACAAAGTTTTCAGATTCAAGAGGTTCAACTATTTTACATCCTATCTACATTAAAAAATTAATACTACCTGACAGAAAAAATTTTGACACTCATGTCGCAAATACCGTGATTGCACCCACAAATATGTTATTTGCATCAGCTTGGCATGAAAAAAAAGATTGCACTTTCATCTTAAATAAAATAAGAACAACTTAAACTTGCATTTTTTTTTTACTTCTTTGCTTCCTGCAGGAACAAAGGTAGTAGTTAATATTTTGTATGAATGTAATATTTTTGTATTTCAGTTTCAGCTGCTGCCATGTGCGTTTCGTGCCACAAAAGCTATTGCTCTTTTGCAGCTGCCAATGTGTGCATTCATTAATATCTCCAACTCCACTGGAGATAAGTAAGACAAACAACTTTTTTTTCTCCACCGTTGCCATGGTGAATCATGTTATCTGTGTTCCATTGATGAGGGCTTTTTATATCCTCGTGCACATGCCTGGCTCTGGCGTAAGTTCACTCTTGAGTTGATTGAACTAAGTGTTTTCACCTGTTCTGAAACCAAAAACTCTGAGTTAAGCAACTCTGAGTGAGTCAACTCAGAGTTAGAGAACAAACTCAGAGATTGTTTACCCTGCTCTCTGAAACGGGGCCCAGGTGTGTCCAATTTTGTTGTTTTAGCCCAGTGTCACAACACTTGATTCCACTAATTAACAGATCAGGGGGTGCAATCAAGACATTGATGAGTAGAATCAGGTGTGTTAGTGTTGGGCTGTAACAAAAACCAGTACCGACATGGGTCCTTCATGGATTAGATTGGACACCCCTGTTGTAGGACCTTGTATCAGGTGATAACCTCAGGATTAGAGTCCCAGTTCACCTGCGGTCGCCTTACAAGCCACTGGGTGTTTCTCTCTAAATCGTGTCCTATTTGGGAAAAATATCCAAATGCATTAGCTATATGTAATATGAGGTTCTAATAATTTGCTTCTCATGTTTGTCATTCCCTGGTGTCTGTTGGTATTGAATAGTTTCAGGAAGAACCAGTCCATTTTATTGCAGTCTGAGGTTTTTAAATAAAATATGCAATATGAGTGTGACTTTGATTTTGGACGTCAATAAAAAGTTCTAAAAACTCGAAATTTGAGTATGTTAATTAAATATTAAGGGGATCAGTCAACAAGAGGGAGATCAGTCATTAAATATTGCTGGATTATTAGCGGTCATTTTTAAATTTTGAAAACGACATACTTTAAATCTTTTTTTTTGTCTTAATGAAGGAATAACCAATAGATTTTACATCAAAAGTTACCGCTTGTTCTTTAATAGATAATGATACCTCTTATAACTCAATGCATTTTACAGGAGTAGTCAATTTCTTACTATTGGTATCGAGAAAAGTAGAAAGATGTTTACAATGTATTGTTTACCCCTTCCCCGACTAAACCAAAAACGTTAAATGGTTGTTATGCTCCAATAATCAACAAATTACCATGTATCGTTCTCAGTGGAAAAAGTAAGCTAAATAATGTTGCAAAATTATTCAAACCAAGTTTTTTACAACACTCATATGAACAAAATCATCACTGTGTAAAATGTACTGTGTTGGCTCTGCAGGAACCCCAATGGATCAGAACTGTTTGAATGGCCAAAATTCACCACAGATGAGGAATACCTGGCTCTGGGTTTAACCTTTAAGCTTGGGAAAAATAAAAGGAAATAACAAAATTGAATTCTTGACTGAGAATTTAGGAAAGAGACTGAAATTGGAAAGAGACGACAGACACACTGAGCTCTAAAACAAAAGTTGTTTTTCTTTTTTTTTTTTTTTTTTTTTTGGGAAACCTTGCTGCTACTTTGTCTTGGGAAATCGAGCAGTTCTTGAACAAAACATCTCAAAACATGCTATTAATCCAGCCAATTCTGTTTTTTAATGGTAAATGTTTACCATTAACCTTTTAGGCAGTAAACATTCAACGCTCTGGCCACTGCTATTGTGACTACCATATTGCCTTATGCTGAGTTTCATGAAACTTGGGTCACAGTAATTAATTCTTTTGCAAGGTACTCCCCGCCAATAAAATTTTAGTGCATTGATAATAATTACACTTTGTATCCTGAGCCTCATTCAGGCCAGGACCCAGGGAAGTGTCTCATTGTACTCCCTATTCCAAAACTTGCTTGTGGTGCCTGGGAAATTGTAATTCATACGCCATCCTTTTTCTTCCACATCTGATATCTTTTAAATAGTGAGCTAGCTGCTCCCACATAAGTAGGACCAATCAGAGGGAAGGAGTGTTATTTGCAGAGGACTGTTAGCCTGTGAATGCAGATTAAAGGAAGGCATGCCTTGGTATTCTATTGAATTCAGGTCAACGTAAACCTATGCTGTGCATGTTGGAATGAATACTGTTTTGTTCCACTTCTGAGTGTCAAAAATACCCAGTCCTTCTGTGAGCTGAGTCCCTATTTTCAAATCAAAATTCAAATCTTTTCAAAACTATTGTTGGTGTGAACTAGATAAATCTAGAAACCATTTTTATACCTGTGAAATGCTTTCAGCATTATCGATCTTGACATCTATATCACTGATAACGTTCATTGACAAGATTGCTTATACTACACTATGTAATGAGCCCAGAATTTTTCTTGTATCATTATCAAATCAAAAATACAACCCAACATTTCTATTCTGTATTTTTGCACTATAATTTTCTCATTAAATGATTTTATTGACCCGTGGGGGGGTGTATTATTTTCTGCTTATTTTAGTTGGGATTATTAAATGGCAAATGAATGGACAGTTTATCAGAGTTACACAACAATATTCAAGTATTGTAAAAGCAGTAAGCAGGCACGTGGTCGTGGCTGATTGTGACAATTTGTGAGGTTAACAGATTTGAGCCTAGTTTGCTGGATTGAAATGAGAACGAAATATGTAAACGCTTTTTGAGAGGAATACTTGATCTTTCAAGGCCACCATACTGCATGTAGAACACGTGTCCATGAAATGAAATTTCATCGCTTCTGAAATGAGCAGTAATCTGGTATCGCATGAGGGTTTCCGAAAGTGCATTCGTCATTATTATATCATGTTTTAAGGCTTCAAAATCAACGACAGATGGAAGTTGATATAAAGATACATCCTGGTACTAAACACGTTGCGAGCTAGCCGTGTCCGATTTGCTTAGTTAAAAATGAGTTTTCTTGTTTATGAAATAGAAAGTGACAGCTGAACTGTCTTTGGTGACTAGTTACACAAATAACTGGCCTTGTTTATATGCGTTACAGTTTTTCCGTTTTTGTCAATTCAGAGGCATCAAAAGGGGATATCCGCCAGAAAGTATGGGACTACATGGAAGCCAAGAATATAGCAAACTTTCCACGACCTGTTCATAATAGAATTCCCAATTTTAAGGTATCAGGATTGATATTTTTTGCAGTTTGTACCAAAAGCGTTTCATTAAGTATGGACAGGTCTCTTGTCATCGAAACCACTTAACTTTGTCTCGCTTGGTTCTTAAATGATATGTTAATTAACTTTGACTGTGTGCTGGTTGGGATGTTTATCGTGCGAAAATATTGCTTCTGCTTTGCGCAGTCGCCAAATTTAGCAGTTTTAATGCACACTGCCCGTCCAAAAAAAAAAAAAAGACGCTCACTATAATATTTTGTTGCGCCACCTTTAGCTTTGAACATCGCGCGCATTCGTCCCAGAATTTTTTCGAAACATTTATTTCCGTTCAGATTTGCGTTCATTTTGGCATAGTTATTGCATTGACGATGGGTGAGTCAAACCACTCCGTTAAGCCTATTCCGGTATATCCCAGAGATTTTCAGTAAAGATGGCAATTTCGAACCTTTGAAACTGTTTTGAAACCGAAACAACTGTTTCGGAATGTTCCGAATTGTTTCTAAACCAGATTTATTTCAGTAGTGCACAGCCTAGTGGCAAAAACTTTTACTGCGGCTATTAAAATGTTTCGAAGTGAAACAAAACACATGGATCATCAAAGTTTTGAACCAGAGTCGTAAACCCGTGTCAAACCCGAAAGTTTCGAACGTCTTCGAAACAGTTCGAATCTGCGTGTTGAAATTACCATCTCTAATTTTCAGTTGGTTAAGGTCCGGACTCTTGAGGTAGCAAATTCATGTGAGAAAGTGATTCCTCATGCTCGATGAACCACTTTTTCGTAATTTGAGCCCGATGAACCTCGGCATTGTCATCCTGGAATATGCCTGCGCCATCAAGGACTGAAAAGGTCATTTACAGGTCGCTGGTCATTCAGTATATTAAGGTAGTCTGCTAAATTCAGTTTATTGCTGCAGAACAGTGCCGAGCCTAGATCTGACCATTTGAAGTAACCCCAGAGGGTTGTCCAGTGGGCACTATGCATGACAGGTGCATTGGTTCATGGGCTCCTTTCTTACCCTTCCCTTCACCCTGGAATAGCGTAAATCTGGACTCATTAGACCCTATGACCTTTTTTCATTGCTCGTCAGTCCAAACTTACGCTTTCTTGCAAACTGAAGTAATTTTGTTCCGATTAGCCTCACTCACCACGCAGCTGTTTGGTCCCAGTCCTAATTAAACATAGCCATGAGTTTTAATGTTGATTTTTTAATGATGAGACTTCACCAAGCATCATAGTGATCTCCGATCAAGATCAATCTTGATTTTTCTCCATCCCATTTTTTGACAGTTGACAGTTCCTGGTTTTAACAGACTGTTGGACATTTCTTGACCCAGTTCCAGTGATTTCAGCAATCTCATCAGCTGTTTTCTTTGCTTGATGGTGGCCAATAATTTGCCCCTCTTGAAACACGGTAACATCTTTTCAACGACTATGAGATACATCGTCGGGCATGTTTAAGAAATTATTTGTTTAAGAAATTACTCAGTTACGCACTGAATCAGTCAGGATTAAAATAGTTATTTCCAGCTGAAACATATTCATCACTGCAATACTGATTCAATCATAGAGTATTTACTTATTTAAATTCAAATGGTGATTTTTTTTTTTTTTTTTTTGGATGAGCAGTGTGTATGTTCCATACCTCGAAACGACAATCATTGTTCCTTTGTGCTTGCTGAAGGGGGCGGACTGCGCTTGTGCTCATGTTTCGAACCTTGAGATGTTCGACAGAACTAGAGAGGTCAAAGTGGACCCAGATAAGCCGCTGGAAGGCGTTCGCCTCGCTGTGCTTCAGGTAATAATTCTCCCTGCTGACCTAGATAAGAATTGTATTGTAGCCTTGATCAACGGGTCTTCTCATCAACACGCCTCTGTCTCCTTACCAGCCGCTACATCGTCGGCTGGTATTTTCGCCTCGTCAGTCCATGTGTGTGGCTGGTATTGTTTTCACCCTGTGAGTCTGTGTATCTGTGGGCTTGTGTGGCTATACATGTGAGAACCAACTCTTGATAAACTACGAATGTTGCGTGTACAATTTGGGTGGTCCTCTCTGAGGGGTTGGAGAATTATGGCTAAACTTGGGGTAAATTTGGGGTTCGGGAAAGGCTGTACAGAATTCCCGTTAGTCTATAGAATGTCCTCGTAAGTATTGCTGTACAAGTGTGTGTGTACGTGTGATCATGGCGTAATATCTTTCAGACACCTATTGCAGGGGGAACTACTACAGAAGCTGTTTTGAGTTCTTTCCTAGGTGTTTATACGTCTGTCTGTCTGAGGACAGATTTGTCACCACGATCACTTCACGATCATGCAAGATGCTGTCACATAACTTTGTAGTGGTATAATTGAGGTTGAAGTGAAGGCCAAGGGGGGCGTGGCCCGAGCTAGGGCCCTGGAAGTGGGGGGTAGGAACAGCAGCTGCTGTGATCCCTTCGCAAGGTATTCTCTTCTTAATATAGAAATTACTTTGCTGTAAGACCTTGTTTCAGGTGATAACCTCGGGATTTGAGTTGGAGCATGTGTTCACCTTCAAAGCCACTCTGTTTTTCTCAATCGTGTCCTAATCGGGAAAACTATCCGAGTGCATTAGCTATATATAATATGAGGACCTAATAATTTGCTTTCTGGGATTTGCCAAAATATTTTCTCTGCTGTATGAAATTAATACGTTGTATCACTTTATGTCTTGACTTCAGGCTGGAAAAACTTTGTTGGTTCCAACTCCTCGTCTCCGAAGTGGTCTGTTCAATAAGATTGTTCCTCCCCCGGGAGCAAGTCGAAAAGATCTGCATGTGTGCTCTACCTCTCAGGTAAATTTAAACAGGACATCCTCATACCCTAATTGGTAAGTCACCTGTTTGTTTTTTCTGTTTTTTTCTGAGAGTAGGTTGGCTTGGTTCATCTTGAGTCCACCAATGATGAATTACAATGGAGAGCATACAGCTCACTTTCAATTTGGCTCATCCCTTGTAGCACTGGCAAGAATAACCATACAGTCCTCTCTCATTCAGTGAGCAGATGGACAGGAAAAGGTGGTTGCCATAACATGGCATAATGAATATGGCTTGTTTTCCCCTGGTAAATCGCGGCAGTGAATTTGTGGCATATCATTTATTGGTAGGTCCACTCACTACATGTATATGTGCCACTCATGATAAAACCAGCTTTTATGAGAGAAAAGAGCTAATCAGTCTTAATATTAAAATTAGCAAAAATTTTAGAAGCATGATTTCCTCTTAAACATCATTCTTCTTGATAACAGAAAATGTCTCTAGCTGAAACCAAGATGGGTCATTCCTTGTCAACTGTGGGGCCTTGAGCACTAAATAGTGGCCAGGATCTTTCTGATTAGATTCAGAGTATATTAATGAACTTTTTTACAATAATAAAAGTACAACCCCAATTCCGAAATAGTTGGGACAAAGTGTAAATTGTGAATAAAATCAAAACGCAATGACTTTCCAATCACACCAGCCAGTATTATATTCACAATAGAACAGAGATAACGTAGCAAATGTTGAAACTGAGAAATTTTACATTTTCATCCACAAAATTAGCTCATTTCAAATTTGACAGCTGATACAGGTCTCAAAAAAGTTGGGACAGGGGCCTGTTTACCATGGTGTAGCATCCCCTCTTCTTTTTAACAGAGAGTGGAGGCATCTGGGCATTGAGGAGACAAGTTTCTTGAGTTTAGCCATTGGAATTTGTTCCCACTCTTGTTTAATACAGGTTTCCAGCTGCTGGAGAGTTTTTGGTCTCCTTTGACAGACTTTTTGTTTAATTATGCGCCAAATGTTCTCAATCGGTGAAAGATCAGGACTGCAGGCAGGCCAGTTCAGCACACGGACTCATCTACTACGAAGTCATGCTGTTGTAATAGCTGCAGTATGTGGTTTTGCATTGTCGTGCTGAAATACACAAGGCCTTCCTTGGATTAGATGTCATCTGGAGGGGAGCATATGTTGCTCTAAAACCTTTATATACCTTTCAGCATTCATGGTGCTTTTTAAAACATGCAAGTGTCCCACACCATATGCACTAATGCATCCCCATACCATCAGAGATGCTGGCTTTTGAACTGAACGCTGATAACAGGAGGGGTGGTCTTTCTCCTCTTTAGCCCGGAGGACACAACGCCCATGATTTCCAACAAGAATGTCAAATTTAGACTCGTCTGACCACAGGACACTTTGCCACTTTGCTACAGTCCATTTTAAATGAGCCTTGGCCCACAGAACATGGTGGCGCTTCTGGATCATGCTCAACAATGGCTTCCTTTTTGCATGATAGAGTTTTAGGTGGCATCTGTGGATGGCACGGTGGACTGTGTTTACAGACAGTGGTTTCTTGAAGTATTCCTGGGCCCATTTAGTAATGTCAATGACAGAATCATGCTGGTGAGTGATGCAGTGGCATCTGAGGGCCCGAAGATCACGGGCATCCAGTAAAGGTCTTCGGCTTGTCCCTTACGCACAGAGATTTTTCCAGTTTCTCTGAATTTTTTGATGATGTTATGCACTGTCGATGATGAGACCTTCAAAGCCTTTGCAATTTGACATTGAGAAACATTGTTTTTAAAGTATTCCACAATTTTTTATGCAAGGCTTCACAGGTTGGAGAGCCTCAGGCCATCTTTACTTCTGACTCAGCCTCGCTAAGACATCCTTTTTATAGCAGTCCTGTTACACACCTGATGCCAGTTAACTTAATTACTTGCTAAATGTTCTTTCAGCTGATTCTCT
Source organism: Gymnothorax javanicus (assembly GCA_029692085.1). Classification (NCBI taxonomy): domain Eukaryota; kingdom Metazoa; phylum Chordata; class Actinopteri; order Anguilliformes; family Muraenidae; genus Gymnothorax; species Gymnothorax javanicus. The sequence continues at coordinate 15,401,779 of CM056207.1, read as the reverse complement.
TATATATTAATTGCTTTTTCAGCCCTTTTTTCCCTGTGTCCCAACTTTTTTGAGACCTGTTGCAGCCAGAAAATTTGAAATGAGCTCATTTTGTGGATAAAAATGTAAAATGTCTCAGTTTCAACATTTGAAATGTTATCTATGTTCTATTGTAAATACCATACTGGCTCATGTGATCTGAAAGTCATTGCGTTTTGATTTTATTCACAATTTACACTTTGTCCCAACTATTTCGGAATTGGGGTTGCAAAATAACAATAATAAATTTCAATTTTTATTTTGTATGATATTTCATATGATTTTGGATAAAAATGAATTGCATGGGTTAAAAGTAAGATTTTAGAAATGAGCAAGTGTCATAATGGTTGGAGCACCTTTATTTTTCGTTTTGAACCTATTTTAATTTTTTTGTCAGCTTCATCTCCTTATTTATTACTGACCCAGATATTTTGTTCTTCTAATCATTTTGTCCTTTCCTTTGAAAGAAACAAGGTGACATCACTGACATGCAAATAAATGTGCTTTTAAATTTAACAGTTCCTAAAGGCACATAATACAAGGGTGGTCTTCATGGTTTAGGGCTGTGTTGCTGTTATGAGTTGCAGAGGTGAAATAAGATGATTTTGTGGACCAGAGGCCTGATTTGATCAATATGATCAAAGAACATACATTCACCACTTTCACCTTTACATTTGGGATAAACACAAACTTGATTTTAAATAACGTCTTCAGTTAATAGGATTGCGTAGGATGTGATCTATAAAGTAAAACTGCTCGCAGATTCATGTGCCCACAATTTTTGAAGTTAGAATGCTTTTTGACAACACTTCTTGTTTCACAAGTATGCAACAGTTCAGCATGAAGGCTATGCACATGGTTATAAATGAGACCCCTATTCATTAAATAGGGTGCTGTTCGGGAAGATTGAAGGTATTGTACACGCATACCATCCTAGTTCATTACCTCTTAACCAGATCAAAGGGTCTCTACTTGAATGTGAGGCTGAATTACTTGATTAGACACCTATAATATGCAGTATGGCATTACTGAAGACCTCTTAACGAAAGATATAATACTGTATATTGAAGGATTAGTTGAGTTTAGGATTAAACTAATGCGGTGTTTATATGTGAAATATGTGCTTTAAGTACCTACATAAATGTCTTGATAACTGCATTCTGAAGCCTTCAAGCTGAATTAAGTTTATGTGATTGAACATGATGTCAAAAGCTGTAAATTGTATAACTGAGCAGAATTTTTTCAGATCCCCTCCGATGCCGTAAGGACAACGAGACAAGTTTGTTCTTACAGAGTCCAAAGAAAAAAGCACAGAAGAAAGGAAGATGAAAGGAGAAGAATTTTCATGAGGGAAAAAAATATGTTGAACATTAAAGTTTAGAGATAAGAATCAAAGCTTGAACAAGGGTTTTAAAGGACAAGAGAGCAAGATCAAGAAAGCTGCATCACGTGACGTATTTGAGATTCTAGCTGCGTATTCGCGAGATAGTGGTGTCCACATTTTTCCTAATTATGAGGGCCTAGCAGATGTACTGCATTTGGATCTTGGCATCTAGGATGTGCTGGGTTCAAAGTGAAAAGGTGCAAAGAACTGTTCTGGTATTCTTCTGGATGGTAGTGGGTGTTTGGAAATGATGCTGTGAAGTTAATCAATTGTATTTTTATGTTATATTTTAATATGCATATTATAGTAATGCATTTCTGACAAATTCTTGACTTACGTTTTCAGGGTGTGAAGGAATACAGTGTGCCCATTGGTTTAGATGCCAGAATCACAGTAGATTTGGTTGTGGTTGGATCTGTTGCAGTGTCTGAAAAGGGTAATGCACACGGCATGCTGATTGAATCTTTTCTTTTTGTTCAGTTGTAACAGCTTCCATGTTTGTGCTTGTGGTTGATTCCTTTTTCAATAACATAGTTCTTGTTTCGAACAGGATATCGCATTGGAAAAGGAGAAGGTTATTCTGATATGGAATATGGCATGATGATGTCTGTCGGAGCTGTAAAGGACCCAGTGGTTGTTACTGTAGTTCATGACTGCCAGGTCTGTGCTGAGAATTTGTAACTTCCAAACTTTAATTAAACTGTGGATTGTGCATGTGCTTTGAAGTAGATGAACACATTCCTTTTGAGGTGCTGGCTGTAATGGCCTGGAATTTTGCCAAGCTTTTAGTGATTTCATTTAAACTTGTACAGACAGCCCTTACGCTCCCTATTAATGCCATTGTATCAAAGTTGGCTGCAATTCACCTAGAGAGCGCTCGCAAGATAGTCCTCAATGAATGGGAGTGAAAGGCAAGAAACAGTGAAAAAAATTATTTACTCCTGCTTTTAGACTAAAAAGCTAAAAATTTTATTTAGTTTTGGTGAATATATGGATTATAAATCAGAATTAAAATGAAAAAATACCAGTGTCGTGATGTTTTTCCTTACAGGTTAGGCGATTTTGCCCATTTGCCCACTGTGCCGTTTAACGATTCCATCAGAAAAATGAAGGCGTACGTTTATGGCACTTTTTTGTTTGCTTTTCAGCTAGTTTACAGACGTATCTAGAGGTTGACAGACGGCGCTAGCCGTTCCAAACTTTGGACATGTTCAAAATTTCCGACGACCAGCTTTGGATAGCGATTGGCGGTTCTCATATGTTACTCTGGCGTTTTTTTTAACGTTTTCACAGTTACTCCAGCGGAATCTTACCAGTTTTTGGACTTTTATGGCTGTTGGGCAGGCGGACAGCTAAAACCCACAAAACCGCCAAAAAAAAAAAAGGAAAAAACCCAAAAAGAAATTATCCAGAATGAATGTAAATAATTGTGATTTTTAATGCAAACTATTTCATATGTTCTTTATTTGTTCTTTATTTTATTTCCATTAATTTTATGAATTTTTTTTTTAATTTGTTACAAAAAAGAAAAACGAACCAAAGAAAAACTTGAAATGAAAACAATTTATTTGGGGATTTGACAAACTTTGTTTTTATCCTGTAACTATATAAAATTTATTTACATTTATTTACACACAATCCAATTCGTTCGTCACTCATACTTAAGCAGACGTTACTCAGGCATTCGATGTTCTGTAAGCTGGGCTCAGTGAAGACGTTACTCATACTTAAGCAGATGTTTCCCAGACGTATTTAGACGTTACTCATGCTGTTCTGTCTACCATTCATGGCCAAAAAATTTGAATTTGCCTCCGTATGACACCGTCTGACGTAAATATTCAGACGGAGGCAGACGGAATCGTTAAACAGCAGTATGGGACAGGGCCTTTATGCAATTTTCACAATAGTTATGGTTTCGGGTTTTGTAGATAGTATATTTCCAATGTATTTTCCAAATGATGACTACAGCAGACATTAGGCATGTGGTTAAACAGAAAAATTTTTACATTTTCTTTGTGATCTACTGCTATCAAGTGACTAGGCAAATGCCATTAAGTGGTTTATGCCTTCATTAATGCTTACAAAAACATTGTACTACAATTGACAACCCAGAAAAAAACTAAAAATGGAAATATGCTTGTTTTTTTGGCCCCATATATCAAAAACAATGAACATTGCCAGAATTTTTTTTTCCCCCACGAGCGATCAACTTTTGGGGCTAGAGCTCCATATACTCCCATTCCTGCTGGACCATCTCACTAGTGCCCCCCATGGAACAGGAGGTTCTGAGAGTGGAAGTTCTCCCTATTTAGAAATCTCTGGAATAACGTTACCCAAACAACAGTAGGCATGTGTGAATTGAGTTGTAATATCATCATGTCTCAAATGCTCCATTTTACATGTCATCACAGATAGGCAGAAACTGGAGTTTTGAAAAATCCTCACTTTACTAGGCATTTTCGAAAATCTCTGTTTTAGTGCCATCAAATGCTGTTTGCGCGTAGACGAGGGGCCAAAATGCATAGAAAAAGCTACGTTTTTAGTCTAATGGTGCCCAAAGGGCCGATTGACTTTTGGCATCATGCAGCGTCTGTCATCTGTCCGTCCGTCATTGACGTCGTCGTTATCAACTTTTTGAAAATCTTCCTATCCAAAAAAACGTTGGCCAGAATGACTTGATATTTGTTTAAATATTGATTTTTGAATTTTTTATGAATATTTGACATTTTTATTTATCCCAGATGCTCAATATTGGGCATATTTCAACAGGTTATTACATGGAAATGGTTTGAGATATTGCTATAATTACAAAACCCAAAACCAGTGAAGTTGGCACATTGTGTAAATCGTAAATAAAAACAGAATACAATGATTTGCAAATCCTTTTCAACCTATATTCAATTGAATACACTGCAAAGACAAGTTACTTAATGTTCGAACAGGTAAACTTTGTAATTTTTTGCAAATATTAGCTCATTTGGAATTTGATGCCTGCAACATGTTTCAAAAAAGCTGGCACAAGTGGCAAAAAAGACTGAGAGAGTTGAGGAATGTTCATCAAACACTTATTTGGAACATCCCACAGGTGAACGGGCTAATTGGGAACAGGTGGGTGCCATGATTGGGTATAAAAAGCAGCTTCCTGAAATGCTCAGTCATTCACAAACAAGGATGGGGCGAGGGTCACCACTTAGTGAACAAATGCGTGAGCTGATTGTCGAACAGTTTAAAAACAACATTCCTCAACGAGCTATTGCAAGAAATTTAGGGATTTCATCATCTACGGTCCGTAATATCGTCAAAAGGTTCAGAGAATCTGGAGAAATCACTGCACGTGGCGACAAGGCCGAAAAACCAACATTGAATGCCCGTGACCTTCGATCCCTCAGGCGGTACTGCATCAAAAACCGACATCAGTGTGTAAAGGACATCACCACATGGGCTCAGGAACACTTCAGAAAACCACTGTCAGTAACTACAGTTCGTCGCTACATCTGCAAGTGCAAGTTAAAACTCTACAATGCAAAGCGAAAACCATTTATCAACAGCACCCAGAACGCCCGCCCGGCTTCGCTGGGCCCAAGCTCATCTAAGATGGACTGATGCAAAGTGGAAAAGTGTTCTGTGGTCTGACGAGTCCACATTTCAAATTGTTTTTGGAAACTGTGGGCGTCGTGTCCTCCGGACCAAAGAGGAAAAAGAACCATCCGGACTGTTATAGGCGCAAAGTTCAAAAGCCAGCATCTGTGATGGTATGGGGGTGTATTAGTGCCCAAGGCATGGGCAACTTACACATATGTGAAGGCACCATTAATGCTGAAAGGTACATACAGGTTTTGGAGCAACATATGTTGCCATCCAAGCAACGTCTTTTTCATGGACGCCCTGCTTATTTCAGCAAGACAATGCCAAGCCACATTCTGCATGTGTTACAACAGCATGGCTCCGTGGTAAAAGAGTGCGGGTACTAGACTGGCCTGCCTGTAGTCCAGACCTGTCTCCCATTGAAAATGTGTGGCGCATTATGAAGCGTAAAATACGACAACGGAGACCCCGGACTGTTGAACAACTTAAGCTGTACATCAAGCAAGAATGGGAAAGAGTTCCACCTGAAAAGCTTCAAAAATTGGTCTCCTCAGTTCCCAAACGTTTACTGAGTGTCGTTAAAAGGAAAGGTGATGTAACACAGTGGTAAAAAGGCCCCTGTGCCAACTTCTTTGCAATGTGTTGCTGCCTTTAAATTCTAAGTTAATGATTATTTGCAAAAAAAAAATAAAGTTTCTCAGTTTGAACATTAAACATCTTGTCTTTGCAGTGTATTCAATTGAATATAAGTTGAAAAGGATTTGCAAATCATTGTATTCTGTTTTTATCTACGATTTACATAACGTGCCAACTTCACTGGTTTTGGGTTTTGTACTATTTAAAACAGATAGAAAGTCATATAGGGATTTTCATATGGTATCCTCACCTTGAAAGGTCAAACCCAATGTCTTAGTGCAAATTTTCAAAAATCTTCTTTTCTGAAACAGTCTGCTGGAATGACTTGATATTTGTTACGCAGCATCCTTGTGACAAGGTCTATCAAGTTTCGTCAAAGAATTTGAAACTATTGATATTTGAAATTTTTAAATACATTTTTGAAATTTTGAATTCTTGCATATACTCAATATTGGGCATTTTTCAATGGGCTATAACGTGGGAACGATTGGAGATGTCGATATAAATAGTATTAACCACGGATAGGAAGTCACATAAGGGCTTTCGTTTGGTATCATGACCTCTGACCCCGAATGATCTTAAAATGTAAAACCCAAGGTCACTTAGAGCAAGTTTTCGGAAATCTTTTCCGAAATCGTCCATCAGAGTGACTTGATATTTGTTATGCAGCATCCTTGTGACAAGGCTTACCAAATTTGTTCAAAGAATTTGAAAATGTTGATTTTTGAATTTTTTTTAATGACTTTTTGAAATGTAGATTTCTTGCATGTAATCCATATTGGCCATATTTCAATGGGCTATAACATGGAAAAGATAGGAGATATTGATATAAATAGTTTTGACAACAGATTAGGAGTCATACAAGGGGTTTCATTTGGTATCATAAGCTTTGACCTTGAGTGATCTTGAATGTCAAACCCAAGGTCATGTAGTAGAAAATTTCTAACATCTCCGAAATCGTCTGCTAGAATGACTTGATAGTTGTCCAGGAGCATCCATGAAACAAGGTCTGCCGAGTTTGTTTTATGAATGTGAGAATGCTGCTTTTTGAAATTTTTTAATGAATTTTTAACCCCTTGTTTCCTGTTTATTTACTTCACAGCAACTCATGCCTTCACAAACTCTTATCAGTTGGCTTATCGCACTTGTGCGGAAACGCGTGTTCTCGTATTACTGCCGACCGGCTCGAATCCCGGACCCGTCTTATCACGATGCTCTCTTTGCATCTAAACACGCAGAGCTGTTATCATGAATGCTTTTTGTTTTGCATCTAAACACAGACAATGGTTTGACTTCATGTGACATTATGATTGGTCTTGGTTGATATAAGAAGTCACACAGTAAGAAGTCACGTACACACATTTCATTTCTTTCAGTTTGTAAATTTCGTTTCGTTCATTTTTGCCGTGACCACGCTATGTATCACACTGTAAAATGGCGGCTCGGAATCCGTATGACGTGTTCCTTTCAACCACTGACGCAGAAGCCGATTTTTAAGGTTTTTGTTTCGACAAGCGATGCCGAACCCGACTTCGAGGGTTTTGACGGTCCCACTGAAGTGCCTCATCCCCCCTTCGTTGATGACTCGACGAGTGGGTCGGACTTTGGGTCAAGCGATGACGACAGTTCAGCGAGCAGTGACAACCAGCCTGGTCTAAGCGTCGCCAATTGTCGAACCGTGTTTCCAAACTTACCATACCGTCAAGAATTTTTGATGTAAGTTTTTTTTTCATGTCACTGCCATTCTGTCACCTCAAAATCTGTTTCTTTGTAAATAAAAGATGTAAATAGTGTAATTGATTGCATCCTTATCCTATATCACATAAACTCAAGTCAGTGTTTGGATGGTTTAGATGCTGAACAGCATAGTTCGTATCACCCGTTACGCCAACGACCATCAGTGAAAATAATACAGGCCAGCGCGCACGGCAGCACTCACTGATCTGTTAACACGACCCGCATGAGCTATCGTTCATAGACGGATCCGGGACTCGAGCCCGGCAATTGTTCATGAGTAAACACGGCTCCGAGCGCTAAGCGGTTAATTATTTCTGTTGTTCTCTGCATCATGTTCATAATTACAATTTCATCCATGTCTCTCAATTGGACAATTGTGGCTAGACCTTATAAAGGTTCTGCAATTTATCACATGGAAACATTTTCACATAAGGTCTTATTTAACTGTAAATCCATTTTGTTTACTGCAGGTCTTGGATATTCCAGAAAACCTTATTGAAAGTCATGACCTCACAGTTGATTATATCCTCACTCCAACGAGAGTCATAAAGACAGAATGCAAACTACCAAAACCTCAGGGTATCATCTGGGCAAAGGTGTGGAATACATTTTATTTTTGGTGCTTATGTTACATGAGATCAGTCTTTGAATCCACAGGCTATTCTCATTTTACCCATATGGTCCATTTGCGGTCAACTCAAATATAGGCCTTGTTTTTACTCCTCAAATTGCATGATCTTTTTCCTTGAATTTGAAGTCTGCGGCTGCCAGTTTCATCTTAAACATAATTGGGTTAGGCCACCTTTTGCTGGTCATTTTAAACAAACATTTTGCAGGTTCAAAGAACTGTGACTCAGACACTGAACACATGCAGATTCATCCACTTTGAATCCTGAGGTACAGAGTACAGATGTGCTGTGGTGGCATTGAATCTAGGAATGTATTTTACTTCTTCATTTTTGAATGTAAGCTGCTTTGACCCACTCAATTATAATAATAATAATAATTATTATTATTATTGCAGAAATAGCTGTCACTAATGTTGATACAGGGATTAACCTTCTGATAAAGAGGGAAATAATAGCATTAGTGTGGCAGTATTTTATCAGTCATCCAGAATGCAATAGCCAGTAACTTTATTCTTTATCAACTGATTTTATAAATCATATCTAAACCTTCCAAGCTGATGGGATTGTTTTTACTCAGGATGTGCTATGTCACGATTGCTGTCTTATTTTTTTGGTTTTCAGTGCAGTTGTTTATTTGCTGGCGACCTCACTAATTCCTTATGCACTCAATTCAAGTTGCAGTAATCCGTTTCAGTGTATGTCTCACCCCAACCCCAGTCCCTTGCATGGGCTGTTGCTCAGCAGTTTTCCTTTCTTTATTGCCTGGGAATAAGTGAGGATCCCCTATTCCCTTATGCAATGATAGCCATTCCTACCCTTTCACTTCCAGTTGAATGCAGAGAAGTTGGAGAAGATCCCAATTCTAAAGACGCTGCGCTCTCTAGAGCAGCAGGCTGGGAAAGATGTAACGCTGGGCAGGGCGGTTGCAGGACTGGAAGCCGAGGGGGTGGAGAGAAAGCAGGACGTTGAAGATTGCGACCCTGAACTGAGAGCCTCTGTCCAGCAGTCAGCTATCAGCACTGTGTACCTGGGCAGAATTCCTGCGGGGCTCCGGGTTAGTGAACTGAAGAGTGTCCTGAGGGAGCGCGGAGCCCTGCCCCTCAGGCTAAACTGGCAGGGAGCCCAGCATAGGGCCTTCCTGGATTACAGCGACAGTCAGGGAGCCGAGGCCGCCCTGCAGGCCCTGCAGGGGCTGTCCATAAACGGGAATAGCGTGCAGGTCTCGCTCGCAAAGAGCCAGAGGGGCGGCAGAAAAAAGGGCAGCCAGGCCGACCGCTGAGCCGGGACCAGGAGAGCGCTAACTGGGCCTGAGTCTTGCACTGTTATGTAAACACACTTTACCGTCCATCTGCTGCAAACGCTGCACTGTTGTGAAACACAAAAAAGAACTGGGCCTGTTCTGAACACAAGCCTCCCACTTCCTCTCCCTCCAATTTTTTTTTTTTTTTTTTTTCTTTTTTGAGGACTATCGCTATTGGCACACTTCACTATTCTCCCCCTCAAAATCTGGGAGCCTCTGATGTCTGCTGGAACTATATTTAGTTGTTTGGTTTATGTGAATTTTGTGTTGTAGGCAGAATATAGTATGCTTTTAAAAATGGTTTCGCTTAATCGCTGAATTCTACCTGGCAAGAAAGCCAAAGCACCCAAGATGTGGTTATGATGTGTGGGCTCAGCAAATCTTTAGTATCAAATTAACACTGTAAATGGGATCTGTAATGCATTTGATTTGGGATTATTATGAATTTGAATTGTGACTTAAAATTGTGTAATTTCTCCAGGATTTAAGGTATTACTAAGGCAAAGTAATTGTCTTGAGTAAATTTGTTTGCAGTGCTTTAATTTTAATCTTATGCATGGTCTTCCCTGTTCACATTGGAATGCCTCTTGCCACTGCACCAGCGCGAATTTCCAGGAAAGAATACTGAAGTGGAAAATATAGTGTGCCTTATAATGGCAAGATTTCTATTTAACTTTTATATGACAGACTTTTTTTTGGCAGGAGGGAGCATTCACGATTATGATGTAATATTTGACTTTTCACCTTTCCTCTGTGAACTTGTGTTGGGACTTAAGTAATAAAAAAAGTCTGATTTAAATAATATTTAGAGGGTTTGTACACTCACTTCCCCATGCTTCAGCATGATATTCAGGGTTGGAATGACCAAAGCCAAGTCAGCTGGAAACAACTTAGTGTTTTTTCCTGTTTTCGAAGTTTCAGTTTTTACCATTTTAAATTCAGGTAGCTTTGCTGGTTATTGCTAAGTCTGAGATTTTATGTGTAACTGATCCTAATAGTGATGGTCTGTGGTGCTTGAACATTCTCCCACCATAGGATACAGATACTTCGTTCAGATTGATGCATTATGCGGGTTTATTTCATAATGCGTCCTGCCTGCAGTGAATCTGTTATGGATGGGTTAAAGACTGTGTACGTCAGCAGCTACCCTTGGAGTGGTCCATCCAGCTAATGCACCTTGCATGGCCAGTAAGTGGGCGTATAGTTTAGACATAGGGTGATAAATGAGAGCAATTCATGTAGGCGTCACTAAACAACCCTGACTTTTTATGGAGTTGTCATCCTGCTTGTCTAACAGCTGTAGGTTGCACGCAGGAATTTTTGCATAGCCACAGCCAAGATGGTCTGCCTTCTATCAGCAGCAGGCAAATGTGTGGTCTCCACACTGCGGAAAACTTGGACCGCCTCCCCAGTGTTCATGCGAAAGAATTTGAACCCAGTTCAGCAAGTGGTCACCATTCTTCCGAGTATTTAAGACAAGTGCCTGCAGATCAAGTCGTGAAATGTGCTTTTTTTTTTTAGCCAAAGGAGGCTGTCGAAATCACCAATCTGTAAAAATAATGGTATTCGGTCAAAATCGTGAAGTCACTGAGTGAAGATGAACATGCAACATAAAATAGGTTTTTTTTGTGATTGCGTAATTCAGGCACATTGCTTAATTGAGGCAAGGCAGCAAAGCTGCTGAAGCACCCATTTTGTTTCCTCTTGGGGGCCAAGTAGCAAAGCTGCGTTGTCACCCTATTTTTTATGTTGTCTTATACGTGTTTTTCTGAAACAACTTCCTCTTCTGGCTTGGGTGTCTATGGCAGCACGTAGAACCGATGGTAAGACGTTTTAAATTTTGCGCACTGATTGAGAACAGCCCCACAATTCTTTTCATCAGGTTTAATGTCACCACCTCAAATGCTCCAGTGCCACCAACGGGTCAACCTTGGAGGTGTGTTTATGTACACAACTTTTGAACTGTATTTTCAAAAATACAGTACCATTAGATTTCTTAGATCGATCCGAGTTTGACACACCCAGTGACGTTTATATCCATCAAATTGGATTATCTGCCATACTGGATTTTTTTGAAAAAGTTTAAAATTTTTTCTTAAAACACAAATTTTGTTCAATTGACACCAAAGTTGGAACAGATTATCTTCAGACCAAGCCTTCAAAAGTTATTAGATGGATTTTTGATTTGCCAAAGCAAGTCACCATCACAGCCAATTGAATTCAGAGACAAAGCTGCCAAACAGGAAGTGAGGCCGACAGTGTTTTGAGTTCTCAAGACCAAAGTTGTTCTGTGTACTTAAAGGAACAGTGTAACGATTGCTGCGCATACTCGTGTTTGACAAATGCAAATGAGTAAACAAAGGCATGAGCACACACGTGAGAACTGCTGGCTCGTATGATCATAGTTTTAACAGAGACTTCACTAAAGATTTCCGTCAGAATAGTGCAGAAATGAGCGCTTTGGTAGACCAAGGTACCTCTTTAGCAGTGTCTGCGTTTAGTCTGGGCCACAATGTTTTTACGGCCTTTGTAAGTCGAATTTCAACCCCATTATGACTAAAGATACCTAACCTACGTCTTTGGGTGACATGAAGTCCAGATTATTGGTTCCTACTGGAACAGGATGATTCCCCAAACTCTTGCCAGTGTAGTGGAACTTGTCCAAAAAAAACTAAGAAAACGAGCTGGATGCCCTGGCAAAACAGCCGGTTGTTTATTTTAATTTCATATCCTTTGGCTAAAGTGCTTAAATACCTTTTTGAATCCTCAAATTTCCATACAAAACTACTTGGTATAAACGCATAATGTCTGAGTAATTAAAATATGTACATACAATCCGAAACGAAGACAAATTGGCACCAATGAAATCAGATTATGACATGTAGTCGAGCAGACTCACTTCGATTAGTGTCTTCATTGGGCTAAGAAAGTTCACATTTCTGAGCATGCGCAGTAATCGCGACACAGTTGCTTAAGACCCCATTTGAAGAAGCTGTGTCACGATTACTGCACATGCTCAGAACATGCATCCTAAGAAAGTGAATCTGCTTGACAGCAAGTCATAATCTGATTCCGTCCTTGCCATTCCGTCGTTTTTTCAATGTATTTGTATATTTTAGTTACTCCGGCATTATGCTTTGTATGTCAAGGAGCCTCCTCTGGAAATTTGAAGATTCAAAGCACTATTTTAAGCTTTAACAAAGAGATATGAAGAATGCAAGCTGGTTACAATCGCCAATAATCATAGAAGAAGGAAAAATACCTTCTAGATTTTGACTTTCAGTTCAGTGAATTTACTTAGTTCAAAGTTGTGAGCATGCGCAGTAATCGTGACACAGCTTCTTTGAAGCAAGTGCAAAAAATTTGCATCATTTTACTGCTAGAGGGCGCTGCAATGAGCGAAAAATGTATTTTGTATAGTAAGTGTTGATGAGTTTGCCTTGTTGATGAGTGTGCCTTAAAAATAAGTCTTCTATCTGGTCCCAAGGCGGAGACATGGCAACTTGTCATATTAACTTTGTTGATGCGGTGGCCATATTGGATTTATCAAAACGTCAAAAAATGTTTAAAGGGCCAAAAAGCTTTTCCAGTTTTCACCAAATATGCCACAGATAATCCTCAGACTAAGCCACAAGAAGGTATTTAAATAGATATTTGATTTTCAAAAGCGTTCGCCCATCAAAATCGGCATTTAAGCCACCAAGCAGGAGGGAAGTCATATCTCAGCGAGGCTTTGGTGCATCAAAACCAAGCTTGGTACATGGACTCTGGATCCCACTTTTGGGAAGCACAAAAAAATTGCCATTTGTTCACTATGGGGTGTGGAAATAATCAAAAATGTTTTGTCTTGGAACTGCTGATGTGGTTTCTGTAAAAAAGTAAATCTTGTGGATTGTAATACCGTTGGGCAAGACATGGCAACTCGTCATGTCAAGCGAATTGATGTGACCGCCATATTGAATTTAATGGAAAGGTTTTAAAATGTTCTCACAGGCCAAAAACTTTGCCTGATTTTCATTAAATTTGCTAAAGATGATTTTCAGCGTAAGCTTCACAAAGGTTGTCCGATGAATTTTTGAATCTGTTTGTCCGTTCTAACCAAATAAAAGGCAAACAACTGAAATAAGACATGAGCAAGTATCTCAGTTATGCCCAATGTTTTCACAATTCGCGCAAAACTTATCTATATTTACAGGCACGCTTTTAACATGATCTCATCAATTTTCTACAGCGATTTAGCCCTGATGGACTGTTTGGCCTCCCCATCCCTGTTTGCAGCTGTATTTAGTTGCTCTTTCTGTTGATGAAATTGTACTCAGAAATTCAGGAAACTTACATTTTGTATTTTATGTAATGTCTGTTGTGTTTTCATTTGTATTATTTAGAGCTTCAGTCTGTTTTGGCTCACAATATATGCTTAGTTAGGCATTTGCATTCAGGTGTTTGGTGATTTCTATGCACCTGGGAAGAAGTTGAGCACCACCAAATAATAAAAAAAAATTTAATTTTCTGAAAACTGGCTAGTCCTGAACTCCGTACATTTGCATAAAGGTTTTAGCATGCATTCCATTCGCATTTCACATTCAAAAGGCTTTATCATGAACCATGCATAATTGCATGTGCCAAATGTTAGCAGTTGGGTGGCACTTCTGAAGACTTAGGTTTCATCCTATGCGGATATTGATTTTGTTTCTTCAAAATAAGTTCAGACTTCAAGGGACAGTTTTTCAGGTCTCCTTTGGCATCTTTAAAGGTCAACAGGCCCATTCTTTTAACAGCATTTAATGTGTTAAAAACCTACCCTTTCTTTTAAAGCTAATAAAGTGTGAGGTAAAGATTGAATTCTTTTCAGACTGATTTAGTATGTCAAGAAAGGTATTTGTCTAAGCATTCGGCAATGTTGGTTGAGGTTATTGATTTTTTTCCTTTGGTGAAGGGGAGCTTGTTTTACGAATTGGACGGTGCTTAACGTCTTTCCAGGTGAATATCAAGTAATAAGCATAAAAAATTGCCTGTACCAACCACAAAATTAGCCTTGTTGTCATAGCCACTTTAACCCATAAAATTAAATTATATTTTATATTTCCTTTATTAATAAAAGTATCCTACTCCGAAATATGTGTTGGTTAAATGCGCACGAGTAAATGGAGAAGCTAGAATATCCAATGTTTGCATGAATTCCAGATCGCATTTCCAGCTTGGGTTAAGTCCTGTTTATACCTAATGATTTGTCAAAAGAGCTCCAAAATCGGGGGTCAAGTTGCCCTCGTCGAAAAATCCAATTTCGAAATTTTTAATCGGGGTATTAATAACATGATGTTGACCTAAGTCTCGGGATGGCCTTTTTTTTTTTTTTTTTTTGCTGTGTTATTCATGAGATAATGTATTATGATATTGGGTTTTAATCGTCGTTCTATTCCACAAGGTTTGATTGAAGGCTTTGTATGTTTACAGAAAGTTAGTGCAGCCGATGAGGTGAACAAAAACTACTTGATTTTCACCGGTAGATGCCGCTAACATTAAATGAGCAAACTTTGGAGTCCAAAAACGTTTTCTAGGCATGAACTTCCTAATAGCCATGGCCAAAATGAATCAAAACTTGCTAAATTATGGCAGTAGTGATGGAACTTGTATTACTTTCGGATGAGACACACAGACTTAGGGTAAAAATTAAGAAATTTATGTGGTAAAAGCTATTTTTTATGCTGGAGGCAGAATCGTTCACTTGGATGGGCCTTTTGCCATGAAAATAACCAGGATGCTGTTTTTACCATTTTTTTTCCCAGCGGTTACGTAGGGTGGGCTGAGTGTAAATTTGACGTCTTTGTGTAGCATGTGGTTTTATTTGCTTACTGTGAAGGCGCTAGTACAATATCGGATGCCGGCCTACTTGGCCGAAAATAATTGTTAATTTTGACTTAATGTGGTACGGGAAAGTAAGCTTTACTGCTGCATTTCCTCTTTTACTTGGGAGTTAATTTGTCTCAGTCGTGATCATTTGGCTTTGTTGTGTTTATTTCTTGTCCTGTTTGGCCAGGGTGTCCACGAATCTCCAATGGTTAAGTTCAAGAAACATCGTGTCCATTGAGTAGGCTAAGCCCTTGCCTGGTGCTGGCAGAACCCTGTTTTGGCATATGGATGATTTAGCGCCGCCTGTCTCAGAGTGAGAAAGAAAAAGGGGACGCAAAAATCCCGTGTGCATAGTTTTTTTCCTTTTCAAATAAATATCATGTCAAAGATGGCATATTGAAAAGAAGCCGTTTCTGTTGAATATGTGCCGACGGGCAGGTTGCATTGGTGGTCGTGTTTTGTGGAGCGCGTTTCTGCTGTACACGACTGATTCGGCAAAAATATAATATGGCGTAGTTCATATTTTAATCACACATCGTCCATAATTATTTTTGTCATAAGTAGAGGCAGTCTACAGTTCGTTATTAGCGTTAGATCGTTCAGTACCATTCTTAGTGAACGGAAACGATACACATCTGACTAATGCGAGTTTGAGAACAGTTGAGATGGCATCTGCGTCCGCGTTGCAAATTAGTTCCCTTAGTTCAGATATGCGAACAACTGGATATGACTTAAAATATTGAAAATCAATCACTCCATGTTCTCATTTTTCGGAGATTGGAAGAACACCCCCATAACCAACAAAATCACGAAAAAACTACTAGACTGCTATAATTCTACAACAACAAAAACAATCATAATCTTATTATTATTATTATTATTATTATTATTTTCTGGCGGCTCATAATGAAACATGAGGTTGTTCTGGTGTCAACTATACCGTAGGGGGGCTACCTTGCAGAGTTACTTTTATTTAGGCCTTATAAAATCGACTTTCATTCTGCCCTTTCGGGAATAATAAATATTACAACAGAATTTTGCGACAGATGGAAGGAAAGACACGAAATTTGAGAGAGAAAAACAAACAAGCACATTTATGAGGGTTTCTAAAATCGTTTCACTCTACATGCTGATACTTAGTTCTATGCAGATACTGTGGTGTATATATACAGACTAGTCTAAAAAAATTTAATCAGAAAAATATTCAAAAAGACAAATCATGTACAATTTATACAGTGCAGGGAAAAACGCAGGTGTCAATACGGATATATACACACAAGGAAACATGAACAATGTAACTGATAAAAGTTACAAATCTTCGTTTTTGTTTACACATTAGTGAAAAGGTTGGACGGCAAATATTGCCAATAAGGTACATTTTAATACTGTGGTTACATTTTACAATTAAAATTTACTTATATGCAGAATAAATAAGGTGTTTAGGTTTACAGTTATCTTTTTAAAAAGTGCCTTAATTTCTCCGGAACTGATCATCATGCCCTCTTACTAGTCTAACGAAAAAGGCAAATTTGAGATTTAAATGAAATGTTTGAGTCATTAATTGCGAGTTTGAGAAATTAACGTCTTTTAAACCTGTCTATCGTGTTTTCTTAATTTCAGATGAGAGTCGCCTATTTTGTGAACTAAGACTTAACCGGGGGAAAAAAAAAAAAATATTTGAATAAAGGCATTCCTTAAGATTAAAGAAAGGCATTCTTCATGTGGAAGAAATGCACAGCGCCGTGTGTCTTTTTTGGATTATCCTCTTTAAAAAAGCAACTTGAAAAATTATGACCTTAATGCATCGGATCTGGTCAGATGCCCCAAATAAAAACAGAAATTTCCACGCTTATCAGCACACCTTGCCACTAATGAATTCAAGATTTTAAAAATTAAAAAGTGTGTTGATTAAAAATCAAACCGTGCCAAGTTGAAGTCCTCCGCCAGCAGTTAGTACCTGTTTGTGCTGTTTTTAGGATTCTGGGCCTGTTTTCATTCGATTATAAAACCAACCTGAATAGGCCTAGACTGGCGCTACAGCGTAAAAAATTCTACTTGAATAAAGTAAGACAATTGTGGATAATGGCCCGTTCAAATTAAGAAACAGAGGGCCTACAGGGGCAATTCTTTCTGAACAATTAAATGTGTAGAACAAAATTAGGCCCGAAGTCTCACTCTTGGTAATTTCAATGGTCCATAGCGTCACCCTTGTCACGAGCAGTTTCTTTAAAATAACTTACAGTCTTTCCATAATTCTCACTTTTTCCATTCCTTTACGGCGAGGAAAGAAAACTGTTCAGTACAGCCGATTTTGAAAGTCGTTGAGTCGATGTGGTCCGGCATCAATCCGCTTTTCTGCTCGTTGTGAAGAGGACGAGCCAACATCTGCGCGTGTACTTCGCCGTCATGGAAATAATCATAGTACCCCTGCAGCCCTTATGGGCTTAGTGGCTTTTTTAAAATCAGAGATGGAGGGTAATTAAAAAAGTGATGGTCAGTGGACGGTCACATCACGCAGGGCTTGATGTCTTGATAGGCGACCTGCTGGTGATGGTAGTAGGACCCACTGCCTGGCGAATGCATTGCTGATGATGTCATGGCGTTGAAGGAGAAGACAAACTCCTTCCGGTCACACATACTGGGGGACTGGGAATGGTATCTTGGGATACCTGCCACAAAACGAATCACAGCTGTCAAATCTCCATTGAAAGTTAAATACCAAAGCACGGAGAACGTAACTCTTTAAAACCAAATAGCTTACATACAGAGCAAGTGAAATTCGGTTATTCAGTCAGTACTCTGGCTAAATGCTCATATACATTTTATTTTTTCAATCGTTGACCATCTGAAATTGCAATGTGTATATTGGTCTATCAGCTTTTCTAAAGGATAATTGTAGTTATGTTATTTTTTTATTTAACCCTGGAACAAGAATAGCTTCCAGATAACATAGCAGACTGTAATGACAGTTTCAATGCTGAGGAACGAAACACCTCTGTCCACCTTAGTCATAACCACTTGGTGGTAATACAAAAAAAAAAAAAAAAAAAAAGCTCAGTAGACTTTTTTATTCTGAGTTGACGTGAAAGTTCAAAAACTACGGACAGTTGTAAATGTCGGAGCACTATTGGCATATTTCGGATGAATTGCCAATATGAAGTAGGCTTAGGCGGCAAATACAAAAACCTCCAGACTAGAGTGTGCCTGCATGCGAATTTAGCCTACATAATTCTTTGGTACAATACAGAAGAGTCAAATTGGAGAAGTCAAAGTTTTCTCCGTTTTTCAGCATGTTACTACAATTTCAGCTGCACTTTATAAAGTTGTGGGCATAATAATTCCATCCCACGTTGAAAGAAAACCTAAAATGACACAATTAACTAAAGCATTCATTACTTGCTGATTATAGTGGGGAATTATGGGGGATAGTAATGTCTGGCTGAGGCTGGGCAGGGTTGTTTTAATTGACAGTGGACTGCCTGGTCTGCTCGCACGCTAATCCCACGGGACCTAGTGCTGGAGGGCGCGTTGACTGGCTCCGCTTGAGATTGTTGTTCTTGCCGCTGGATTGGCATCACTCTAAATATTTCTCCCAGAAGAAATGCCGAGGTTTTTGTAACCACCTCCAGGAAATTTATTAGGGAAACGGAGTAATAAGTAAAGACTCAATACACCTTTTAGTTGAATCCAGTTATAATGCAGGAAACGTTGGTTTTATTCGCGGCATGCGAATAACATATCCTTGTTTCTGTTTAGTTGATGTCACAATTTATCAACCGCATTTCTACGTTTTGGCCTATGTCAAAAATCAACATGAAGTCTCCTGTCGGCCTATATTTTCAGTAACTCGTGAAGGTGCATGAACTACTGAATCACATTGCTGTCAATATTTTGTTAATTATTTTCCTAGTAATTTTATGAATAACTGAGTGCAACTTCATTCAAGTTCCGACTCGTTAGACCGACAGAAATAACAGTTTGCTTGGCCTGTTACATAAGCAAATTTAAACAATCTGGGAGTGTTCAGTCTGAAGAAAGTAATTATCTCTGTCGGCCTAATGACCAACACTTTTTATTTGGTTGCAACCGTTGCAAACGGTTTGGTCCGCTCTGAAAGTAATTTCAAAAAAAAATTTCATCATGACACTGTGTAGGCTATAGAATGTGGAGCGTACCTTGAAGGTCAGCGGTACTGTGGCCATTCTGATGAAGATATGACTGGTCAAGTGAGTGTGTTGGCAAACTTGGCTGTAGTGGGTTTGCTCCGGGGTTGCAAGGTGAAAGCGGCTGCTGTTTTATATAAGAAGCGCCGTTATTCAGTGAGGCGGAGGCCGTTGGAGCCCAGGCAGATGCTGTACTGGAGTAGACTGGATGAGGCTCCATAACTCCTCCACTGGTGAGTAGTGGCGACGCTGAATTGTCGTGATGGGGATACTCGCCCCCCGTGGATCCTGTACAACTCCCCATATAGGAATGTCCGCTGTTGGATGACAAATGTGATACAGAATGTCCCGCCAAACCCATCCCTTCCATATTGCTTGCCAAATGTCCGTTCATCATGCCTATTCCACCGTCCAAAGATAAACCGTTTGGAGGGCAAGACAGGGCTCCGCCAGTCCCCTGGAAGTTGTAGGATTCGGGTAAGTGATTGAATCCAAGGCCGTTCATCATGCTATACATCGGCTTCAGCGCCTGACATTTACGCCTGAAACCCCTTGGCCTTCTGCGAAAAGATCCCTCCTCAAACATAAACTCACTGGCAGGGTCGATTGTCCAGTAATGACCCTTTCCCGGTCTACCAAGACCCTTTGGCAACTTGATGAAACATTCATTTAGAGACAAGTTGTGACGCACAGAATTTTTCCATCCTTGGTATGAGCCTCTGAAAAACGGAAATCGACTCTGGAGAAACTGGTAAATTTCACTCAACGTCAAGCGTTTTGTTGGAGAGCTTTGAATGGCCATGACTATTAAAGCTATGTATGAATAAGGTGGCTTCTCCGGCCGGCGGATTCCGGCATTGGTCTTTTTAGTTTTAGTAGTCGAAGACGCAGTCTCCATCACTGCAGTCTGTCCGTTCGGCTTTTCCGGTGCAGCAGACATCGGACTGCTTTGTGCTGGCGTCTGTGCCGATGGCTGTTGAATCTCTGCCGTCATTAGTTCTTAGCGCAGTTTTAAACACTCAAATTTCCGAAATGAAATCCAGATAAAATTGCTCTTTGAACAACGTCTTATTACTGAACTGGTAAACGTCGAGACTGAAATAAGGTAGGCCTTCTTGAATGAAGGCTACATGAAGCGAATGAAAATAACTAAGCTGTTTTTCAATGCATGCGTAATCGCGTTTTCCTCCGTTGAATCTTTAATTCCTCTGCTGGACTCCAAATGCGGAATGGGAACCGCTTAGAACGTAGTCTGACTGTTCTCTTCCTTCCTTAGGAGGTTGCCTTTTACTTATCTGTTTTCATCAACGTCTGTTGTCATCGTATGCAGACTCTTGACCGTCAAGAAAGTCAGAAGGGAAAAGCCCGCCCTGTCTCCACCCACTTTCCAAGCGATGTTCTGGTGGGCACGAGAAAAGCAAAGATCCGCCTGCCTTAAGTTTCTGTGTGGAAAAAAAACTCATATTTTCAACTGAGATCCACACCAGACTTTCTTGAAAAGTCAAACGTGTGTGTGAAAATAAAGATGAATTGACTTGTATTAATTCCGTATTAGAATTCAACACGCTTGGTATTCTCCCAAAATAGTTTACACGTAGCCTAGTTCTGAATTTATACCTGAGTCTTTAGTGACTGGACATTTTGACTATTCTCATGTTTGGCCTGTTTTAACATCCCTCGATTCACAGATGTTCAGCACCGCAATGCCAGCAAATATAGAATGAAATATGAACGTTTTGTCTTCTTTTATCATGGTATATCATTACAGTCACTGCAAACGCAGCCAATTTAAGGAGTGACAGATTAGCGAAAACCGCTCAAAGGTTCACGGAAGGTAGAACAATTATATATTGGAGAGGTTAGTTAAATGTAGGCTAAAAATGTTTAAATGCGGAATCACGACGCAGTTATTTTATTGAGACCGTGTATCCATTTAAAGAGCGTTTCTGATTTCTTTTAAGATCGACAGGAACAAGGGCAGGATGTTTATAGAGCGAAATGTAAACATTTTCCCTGGGCTTCTTTAAATAAAAAATCAAGCAAAAAGTCCCGCTAGATCAGCTAATGCGCCTTTCAGATGCTTTCAACATCAGCGTTTTTGAGAACAGCAGGCTGAGTATTCGGATATAACTTTTTGAAAAACTAAAAATGTTTTTATGATCCATCATTGTAAATTATACGTAGTTTGCCATTTAAAAACCGGATTTTTTCTTTTCATTTCTACACTGAGAAACTCGGATGAGACAAAGCATCGGCGTCCGCGATCTATCCTCAAAAAGGGATTAAAAGCCACAAATCAAGGCAAGTAGTCGCCTCAGACTTTATCACAGCGTCTTTATGAGAAGCAAGACTTAAATCATGAGCATGTGCAGTATAGCTTATCTCAAAACAATTTATCGTTGGTTAATCCAATTGAATGTAAGGGTTAAGCATATATATATATATTTCTAACCGAAAGTGTGACACAAAGGGGCATCTGCGTTTTTTTTCTCTTAACTTAGGCTAACGAAAACGGTAATGGGTCATGGAAGATACAATCAAGCATCATTCGCATGAACGTTTGTCTAAAATTGTCTCTGGTCATTGTTTTGGATTCGTGCTAGCCAACATTTTTTCGCTTAGTTCTTGATATTTTTTCTTTCTTTCTCTGAATAAATGATCTAATGATACACCTCATCGGTTTTAATAATTTCTAATATTATAGATTAGTTCGTGTCTAAAAAGTTGCCCCTGTGTACAGCTGCTTAATACCGTCCGTCGAGAATAGGCTATTAACCCGCTCCCCGGAGAGCAGATCACTTCGTTTTTCTCTACCCTCGTGGCGAGACGGTTTCACGCGGGATGATCGAGGTCACTGACCTTAACTGAGGAAAATGGTGTTGGGTGAACACCATTTTTTTAATTTGATCGTTGTCGGGTTTAAAATGTGTGCAGTTAATCTGTGATACATGTGACCTTATTTTGAGCTGGGCCAGAAAATGGCTATCATCAGTTTATTTGTTGACTCAGTTGAGTGTTATCATCAGTTCAGCTAGTCATTACTTTGCGTAACACGTGAAACTGTGCGCTAGTTTGAGTGCCTGACCTAAGCGACAGCAATCTCCCCGTTACTCGATAGAGATGGAATATATGCGTAGCCTTTTTGATATTAATATTTGTCTTAATACCTGATTTGAAGACAGTGCGCGTCTGCACAAACCAACGATTATTAGGCTCATATTCTGAAAGTATTCGGTAAGTCTATAATTGTGTAATTTTATGTCAATTCATATATCTGTGTGAGGAACTTTGAGCGTTTTTCTTGTGGCCTACGTGTGTTAAACATATAGGCTAGTGAAATATTGAACCTAATACCTGAGAATTAATTGCTGGACAGAGAGCAGTTGCGTTTCTTTATGTCGGATAAATTTGCATTTTGAAAGTGTGCTGTTGTGTATGGTCCTCAAAGGCTACTGACTGACTTTTGGCCTTAACGACACATTTGCAGGTTCTTCTCAATTTACGCATTTAAGGTATAACTGCACAAACGAAGTAGGTTCAGTTGGGTACGAATTTGTGACCAAAGTAAACAAATGTGTATAGGTAGTATTGTTTTAACCATTCAGTACAGCGGGTGCTCTGCTGGAAGGGGGCCCACGCATTTATCAGAGGAACAGACCACCCAGAGCGCAAGGACAAGGGGGTGGGCGCGCGCCCGTATACTCTCCCCTGTTTTTAATTAACGATGATGACTTCATTCTGAGAAGAACCTTGCTTCTACACGCTTTATCGTCATAACACCGAATGCCCATCCACTCTTCCGCCCTCACCTGTCTTTTCAACCTATAATACCAAAAATCTTCAACAAATTGATCCTCAGACGTTTACATTAACCAGAAGGGGGAGTGACAGGCGGGATTCTACAAGCATTTTCAGAGAGGCGAGTGAAGAAATGGACTGGCACTCTGTTGGCTCGTGCGTGTTCCATGGTGTTGACAGGTTAATCTATTCTTTATTGTCACGCTGGACAGTAGCTTGGTATTGCTGGGGTAGCCTGCCTCGGAAAAATGTTTTAACCCGCCTGATTTTATATGCTACACTGAAATATTTTTGAACGCAGTCGAGTACTGTGGAAAACTGTACGCTATTTAAATATAAGGGAAGTAATAAGAAAAATAACGCAATTTCAACACTCGTGCACTTTATCACCTGTATATTTTTCTCCAGCTTTATCCGAGTACTGACATTAGCAATTCAATAAAATGTAGACCTAAGCAGAAGATTTCATATAGCTTATCGACTACAGGGATGAGGGTGGACATTGGAGAACGTGGCCATTGAAAATGAAACAATGCAAATAATGCTAACAAATTTTAAAATGTCATTTTATGGTCACGTGTAAATATAATTTTTTTTATCGTGTTGCGTTAAGGGGTCACCCCTTTCCAGTTTGTGCTCGCACATTTTCCATGACATGCGTTACTGAAATTTTGACGGCATAAGATGCTTCAGAATTTATGACTATAGAGCTGGAAGAATTCAAAATCTTGGCATATATAGCAGGCAGCACTTGCTTGTCCCAACGCATATTAAAGTTCCAAGCAGGCCCTTAGACTTAGATTGTGCTAGTTTCACGCTGGATAAAATGACCTGTACATTGATCTGAATCCTTGCTTGCTCTCAAAAAAAGTGAAATTTATTTGTACAGCACATTTAAAAACAACACACTGTTGACCAAAGTGCTTCACAAGTAAAAAGATACAATAACAGAGACACAGAAAAGCAAAAAACTGCATAAATTATGGATACCCATCAGCAGTTAAATATTTTAAGTTTACTATATGAGATATTTGCAAATACGCAACACCTGTTTGTGTTTCTTATAACAAAAAAGGTCTATTATAATATTACATCAGCATGACATCATTATGTAAATCGTACAACCCCCGCCCCTCATACACACACCCCGAGACTCTCACGTACTCACAAGACTCTTTTTTTCTTAACTGAACGATTGAACCCGGTGTAATTATTTGGCTTTTCAAACTCCACCTGCTTGGAAGGTTTACTTCAAATCGTTTTATTTTCGTAAACGTGGCTACCATAGTCCACCTTGTTGTCGCCTTTCAATGAGCCAACGAGCACCGCTACTACTGTCGCTATATTGTTGCCTTTTATTAAAATGAATTAACCGGATATCTTTTTTTTTAGGTCATGCCAAATGTAACGTCAAATGCGAACATGGGAACGGTGGAGTTTTTTTTCCTTCAAAATTCAGTCAGTTCTACAACTCCGTTGCATTCAGTGCACAGTCATGTTCGTGACATCAACATCAGAACGTTCAATTAAGACAATTCTAAGGGATGTGAGACCTTGGGTTGCGATTCAAACTAAACACTATCAAGTCTTCATGTCCATGCTTTCGATACTTCCGCATTCATTGTCCTCCGTTGTATTGACAGGCTTCGTCTTGTCCTAGAGATTTCAATGAATGCTTTTTATCAGGAGAAGTGAAATGAGCTCTGTGTTCGTATTTAGTTTATTTTTCTTTCTACGGCACTCAACTCCTTAGGAAATCCCATAATTTTACCTGGTAGCCAATTAACTAAAATGAGAAAAGAGTTCTCAACATGCAACTAAACTGGGTTTTAATGACAATAATAGGGGTCTTATTTCATGAAGAGAGGACTGAGAGTAAATTACAATCGGTTTAAAGCAGATTACAGTTGAGCTTACCTATATTTTGTCACAGCTATTTTGGTTTGGCAAAGGTTCATTAAATTATAACCTTGCCTATAACTTTCCACAACTGTGCGTTCTTTCTTTGATTACTGTCAGAGTTGAACCTTCCTCCTCAACAATAAGTTAGTCCCACCATATAATCATTCCAGGATCTTATTTATCTTGCAGTATCTTATTTGGGGAAATTGAGCTTCTAATTTACCCTTTCATGTGCGAGTCCTGATTTCGATTGTGAGAGCCAAAACAGCTGAATACTGGGACACATAGTATTTTCGCAGATATGATATTATATTATTGCAAATAATTTTTTATTGTTAATACAAAATTACTGTTTTAACATTTGTGATGAAAATGACCGCCTAACACTAATGATACATTTACTGTAATTTCAAATTATGACAAAACAACTCGGCGCTGAGCCCAGAAAAGCAATTTGCCATCGATTTTGAATATGAAAATGACTTTGTTGCAATTTATGCTTTAGAATACTGAAATGATCAGGATAATTATTTGTATGTTTTGTGTCGTATTGGTTGAATTAAATTCAATCTGAAAAGCAGTAGGCTACTTTTACCACTGAACATATTCACTTCGTTGGACCTCGAGAAATTTTTTGAATCTTTTGGAACAAGTTATGATTCTGATCTAGAAAACGTTGGATGACATTCACCGACACAACGGTCTTTCACAGTTCAAATTGTTCATTTGGTCTATTATAAGGAAATCAGGCTGTGTAACATCAATCATTACATTTAAACTTTGATGATGGACTAACAACAAAGCACGCCTCAGGTGCGTTTATTTACCCTTGGAACCTTAAGCAAATCAGTTTTAAGAATGAATAACGGAATCTCTACTTCCTTTACGGCGAGTGGTAATCCACGGCTGCCAATGTGATAGGCTATAAAATTATATGCATTCATTTCAGGTAAAACAATCCGACTTTTAGATTTATATAACTTACAATGTTTGATGTTCAATATAGATACCGAGATACTATTTTAAAAATAGACGATTACATTAATAAAATTTCCTTCTTTATATTTATGCATTTTTTAATGTATTTGAGTTTGTAAAGTTTTATGCATTCGAACACACATAGACTAACTATGTAGATGACTTAAAAAAAATCTAAGAGTGACCATGAACAAACACCGATTAAAAATTATAATTACTTTGATTATGCAGTATGATCTATATTCTATACGCAAGTTACAAGTTTAATTTTGAGGGTTAACGCTGGCCTATACCCAATCGTAAACTGCGTCAGGTGACCAAAGGCATTTCTGTTTGTTTTAAATGTTCTAATGAAACTTTTTTTTCTGACAGTACACAATGAATTGAGTGATATTGTGTTAATAAATTCAGCCATTAATAAAAAGTGGAGTAGGCTACTTATTATGAAATGCCGAGACAGTAATTTGTTTAAAACCAAAGGGTTCAGCAATCTTATTTAATTATAAGATTACCCCGCAGTTAGTCAGGCACGGCACAAAAATGTGATTCCACAATGGTCAGGCAACTTTAGTTTTTCATTGTGCATGCGTGAGCAAATTCTACCGTGAACCAAAAAAGAAAAAAGTGACATTAGGCCCATACATAAATGTAATTTGCTATTTCATTTCGGAGAAAAACACAAGCATTTTCGGCATGCATCACTATGCTCCAACATTGCCTTATAATTGAAAACAGTATAAAATGCAAGTGGGTACTCCCTCGTCACTTTCACTTACTTAGTAGGTGGCCATGTATATTTTTGTTCAAGTGGTGTTTATGTTAATGAAAAAGGATGGGATTACAAACAGACCACTGATTGCGCTCATTTGACTGCTAGATTGTATTGAACTGTGTAGTTGAGGGCCCCACCCGTTCATGTAATGAACAGCGTCTGTATCGCACTGTATGACATTTTAATTCTCCAGGCGCTGTTGGACCTCCAAGACGCATCTTTATGTGAAAGGCCTGAAGAGAGCGATCACTTGGTGCGCCGTTACCCGATTGAAGTCATGCCGTTAATTGAACATGGATTGCATTTTAATTATGAATCTCCAGCATGATTCATAGCTTTGAACAGAACAGAAGGCCCTCATAAACGACATATAGGCTATTGAATGAACATAGATAGGTTTTATATGATTTGAGCCACTCAACAGCATAACCTAATTAAACTGAACTTTGGGTACATGCTCCATCCTTGGCCCACTGTTCCCACAGGTAACCACAGTATAGGCCATCCCCCCCGCCCCGACTAACGTCGCATTGTTTCAAAAATGTATCATACATTTTTTGCGATCCGATTTAAATATAATCTTTATTGGAAGCCGTTGTGAATAACTCATTCGGATGATTGGATGATTTATCCCGATACATGGTTAATTTTGATAATTGTATGGATTGTTGTATTTTCAATATATTCAAGTCTAATTGTTACCGATAAACTGTCGGTAAACCCAAATCCTGGCAAAGAAATGTATGCATGCAGCCTATCTTGTGTCTCTTGGCCATTTTTTAAAATTAATTTCATAAACCTCGCTTTTTCTATTCTTGACCACGAAATCGTGCACGAACCAATTTATTTAGATTTACTCGGGTCACAAACATTACTCACGGTGCTACCCTTAGGCTAATTGAGCGCATCTGAAAGAACTGCCCTGACAGCCTACTAACAGGTAGGCCTGTAATCTCTTTCCAGTTCGCATGACTAACCTTAATTCCATTACAAACGTTGCGTTCATATATTTAAGTAAACGCGGGTAATTGAGAAATTTAAAGCTTCGTTGTCTCACTGGTTGACGTCGCCCTGCCCTCGTCACTTTGTTGGCGATACTTGGAGCCTATTGGATGATAAAACAGGGTTTAAGACCTGTAAAAGCCCAATTTCGTCCGCACCACACTCTCTGTGAACTATACTAAACCATTATTTCTGAATTATTTCGATATATATTTTTTTAAATTTCACATTAATAAAAAAACATAGCCTGCTTAATAGGCCAAAGCGACGCCTTTCTTGCAATTCGCTGTTCAGTGCTGAAAGCATTTATTAAGAAACTAATTAGCCTGCGTGAGCACAAGCTTGCTTTGATTTAATATTCTTGAGTGATACCGCATTAGGATGGCCACAGGAAAGTTACACTACACAACTGTCCACAACATCCAACTTTTTTTCCTTCCGCGTCCCTTACATCGAAATTAGACCTACGAAATTTGTCTCAGTCAACGGTCAACTTAAAATGTGACTAATCAAACACAAAGATTAAAACATTTGAGACTGGAGTTTTTCAAGAAAAAATAGTGTCAGCAGACTGTTCAGCAATAATTTTATTAATTGATTACATTCTGGTAAATGGATGGCATGTGGTTTTGTGATAAGTGTTTCAAGCGCGCAAGAAAAGTTAAGCGAACAAAATGCACATACTGCATTGATATTGAGTCATGTAAATTTTATGTGGCCTTTATGCATTTTAACACCGTTTATGCTGATGCTGTTATGTACGATAGTGGTGCGTATTATTAGTTTACCTTAGTACTTAGGACTTGCGTCATGAAAAGTGTCTCACCACAAACGACTCTTAAACATTTTCCTGACGCAGCTCAAGTGGGCTGTTCTGGCCGTTATGTGGTGTCGCCAGAGCCAGTTTCTTATTTGGTACTAATTAACCCTTTAAAATTGTATGATCACCAATAACGTTCTTACTGAAGCATTCTTACCAGTATTCTCGACGACAAAAAAAGACGTTGTGACACGGGCGCCTGAGCGTGTACGACGGATAAGATTATAGACAGCAAGGCGGAGATCCAAAACAGCCAAGCTCTCGTGAATCCAATCAATCAAGCTGTTGGCCTTATTGCTAATAGTGAGATTTCTCCGCCAATTTACCATGCAGTGCAGTATAGAAATGATTACACGTATACTTGTTGTTTCATTAAAGATGTCAGATTCATATTTCTGGTTCGTGGCTAGGATTTCAGAGGTGTGCGCAGACTTTTCTTACAACGTTAGGACATGCCGCCCAAAAGAGTATAGTCAGGTATATTGTCCGCATAGGGCCGCCTGTCCGCATTTATCACAAAATAAGCTGCTGTTATATTGTTGCTTTACTCTGATAGGCGGCGTAACGGTCATGTTTATCATAATGTGGTTGCCTTTAGATTCATCCAATTTGAATAAACATTTTGTGTAGGCCTACCTGCGATCCTTGGTGAAAATAAAGGAAAACTGTTATTTTCTGATAGGATCCCAGGATTCATTCATCATGTCAGCATTCTCAGTTGGCTTTGCTAATGATAATTGGGGACTATGGCCTGAAAAGAGCGGCTAGGGTATAATTTCTCCTTCTGCAAAATACCTACAAAACCGCTATAAAATTGCTATTTTCCTTCTCACGCACTGTGCGCTAGCTGTGTAGTTCAAAACATGGTCACAGAGAATTGGCTGCAGGAAATAATTGTGATTTCTTGTTTGTTTCTCCCCTTCAACTGCAAAAATGCTCATTCATGTCAGGTCATTATATCCCCAAAGTGAAATATCATGAGCATGAGTTGGCCCAGAGTATAAAAAGCCCCAACCTCTGGTGCAGATTACTAGGAGTCAGGATATGTTGGAAATTATTTCATTTGACACAAAAAAGCAAAACTGGATACAGACAGGCATGCATATACTCACTCCAAGAAACAAATTTTTGCGCATATTTACATGTCCCACTTTCTCTCTTTGTTATATGGTTTCCTGTTGAAGGCATTCTGAAAAAAGAAGAGAAAAAAACGGCTTAATTCCAAAACTGCAAACAACAGTGCAGCAATGTCATTGTGCAATGTCCTCTTTGAGTTCCTTGTGGTTTTTTTCTGTGATGTTTGTACGATTTTAATTTGCAAAGATCCCACCTAGCGAAATCAGAACCGCTAACTGAGTTTTAGGCGGATTGTTAGAGGGAGGCTGGTTTGTAAAGTGAAATTCCATCTGAAGTGCCTGACAACCAGTGTTATTTTCTGTTTTTAAATATGACAGTCATAGCATGCCAAGCCATGAATGCTGTTTGGGGGCTTTTGTGTGCGCCAAGCATTTGAATATGCATTTATTCAGACACATCATCTTGTCTTTACTGCTTACGGCAAAACACAGGGTTAGAACCTGGAATTTATTGGAATGCAGCATGGCTAATGTGTATGTAATTTGAACTCTTTACAGCAATAGAGCTGGGTGATGCTGTGCCCAGTTCCTGCTTCGTAAGGGGCCCCAGCCACGTGTCGTGAAAATGGCATCATCACAGCTGACAAAAAACATTCTCACAAAGTTGCCGCAATGTTTCAGTCAGACTACATGTAATATTGGGAAAAAAAAACATCCTTGTAATATTGCTAAGAACATGTGGTGTTTGCTGGGATATTCCTTGAATCCCTCCCGTGGAAGAGTTGATCTCTGCGACCGAATTGATTGTGGTGTGTGTGTGTGTGTGTGTGTGTGTGTGTGCGCGTGCGTGCGTGTGTGTGCATGTGTGTGTGTGTGCGTGTGTGTGTGTGTGTGTGTGTGTGTGTGTATGACAGGGATTGAAAACAGACTGTCCCGCCCCATGATTTTGGAGGGTGGTTTTGTGAGATTGGAGCACTGGTCAGGGCACATACAGTATAGATATACTCACATTGAGACATCTATCTATTCTTTTCGAGCAATTGATGCTACTGTATTGTTTTATAACTGACTGAGGAATACACTTATTTGCTTAGACAATGCTGAGTGTAATGGCACATTGCTGTGAACTTCTAATCCTAAATTAGCAACTCGGTAAGATCAGATACATCATAGGATGTGATTATTCCTTGCCTTGATGAAATCATTTGAATCCAGGTTATTGACATTACCTGAGTTTTCTTGGGTAACACTGGGCCAGGGTCAGTTACATCATTGTTTTTCGTTCAAATGCTTTTCTATGCTTAACTGTGCTTGTCTTGTGTATTGGAGCCCTGGCCTCTGGGTCTCTTGTTGATTCAATTGCACCAGGCAAAATCAGTCAAGCACAGAAAAGCATTTGACTCTAAACCAATTATGTAATTAACCCAGGTTTCTGTTAAAAATATGTTTCACAGGGCAACAGATAATGCAGGAGTATTACTTTCAACTACGTATATGGCATATCACCGCAATGTGTGTGGAACGTGATCCAGCAACATTTCCTATGGTGTATTTCTGCTCTGGAGAGGGAAAGAGAGATGCTGCAAAACTAGAGAGTACCAACATATTGAAAAAACCACCCTGGGGCCAAAGGAAGACAATGTGGTCCAGTTCAACAGCCACTACCCGCTCCAAGAGGCTTACATAAATGTGCTGAGACACTTTCAGCAGAATCTTCCTTGATATCGTCAAAGGGCTTTTTATTTCCACCTGCATAGGCCGCTTTCCGTCCGTTGTCTAGTCTGTAACAATGGAAGTGGAAAAGTTGGGGAGCAAAGCATGACAGTTTTGAGATTAATATTAGATTGTGCTTGGCCCTTCTTCAGATGTAAACCAAAAGGGAAGAGGCATATTTCCTCTAAAAACAGGGCTTAGAAGAGGGCAAAGTGCTGATCGGGACATTCTGAAAAATTCTTAAATAAAAGTGCCATTCTCTTGAAAAGGCAACTTGGCAGCCAAATGTAAACAAGGTTTTCACTACCCATAAATCAATTTACCGCTACACGAAACAGGATAAACCTAATTCATACCGCCCCATTGAAAGTGTCCCGCTCCACCTCCACGTTACCCACTCATTCATTTCAATTAAAAACTCAGTAACACTCTGCTCATCCATCGGACGTACTTTCCATCTCACCAAAATGCACCTGTGAAGTATTCACTGACACAAAATATTTTCTAGGCTTTTTTTGAATAATTGAAATTTAAGTCCCCCTGTTTTCCCTTTTTGGGCTGCCGTAAACTAAATTCCCCTTGAGTGGTGTGCATCACCAACTTTATTCCGAACTCAATAAAATTATTATACGTATTTATGGGGGTTGATAGTTTTGGAAAACATTGACGTTGCACCTTTGAAAATGAGTTTTGGGCATAGAGACTTGTAGGAGAAACTATATGGTTGTTTTTTTTTTTTGTTTGTGTTTTTGTTTGTGTAGGGGAAGTTATTTGGTATCATTACAGTCATTTTAATCTGATTTGTGTGGACTCCGTTCTTTCTTTTTCTAATTATAAAACCATTTCTCTACTTACAGCATAGGCATTCCACCAGTTTACAATAAAATGGGACATCCCAATGTGACGCTCATGACTGCCTACTGTATTTAGTAAAGATTGTTTACCCAATTACAAATGTAACCTTCTAATGTTACATGCATTCAACATTGATCTCAATTCTGTTTATACAAGATAAATTGGTCATCCATTCCTTTTGTAAAAAATATACAAGAAGGAACATGATTTGATGGCCGACTGATCTCACATTGTGCTCAGTGAGAAGTGTAATTTTCATTACTCAGGGATTTTCAAAGTTTATTTGCTTTTTAATCAATGTGTGGATGGATCATCATAAATCACCATAAGATTTTAAAATAATGTCAGTACTGAAATCATAAAAAGCAGTGTTACTTAGAATAGATGTTGCATGGAAATTTCTCACAGATCCCAATTTCTCATATTAAAATGTTTTTTTTTCTAGTTTATATGAGCAAATGCACATATTTTCTGTAGGAACAGATTTCCTAATCTTTAAATTTTTTTTATATCAGTCCACCATATACAGTACTGGACATTTTTTTTTTCTCACAAGAAGAAGATATTATTGAAGATATTATTGTGCTTACATAGCTGTTCCACTCATCCATGAATTCTTTCTGATGTGACAACTAAGCCTATCAACAAAATGATTCCAATTAAGAACTATTACCCCGCTAAGACGTAATATAACAGAAAATTATTTAAACTCTAAATAACAATGAAAAGGAAATAAAACCTCAGCATTTATGGTTTATTCAATTATTTTGGCCAACTTGTAAAATGCTGCAGTGCATTTCTACTTTATTTGATCATTCCTCCATCTTACAGATTTACTTTGCAGATGCCAGAGTCTCATTGTGATCACATGAATAATATAATATTTGTATCTTCCCTTTTCCCAGTTCAACCAGAGAAGACGACCCTCAACACTTGACTAAGAAGTTCTGCTGTCCTAAACGGCTCCTAATTTGGACATTTTCCTTTGAATAGCTGGGGCTGTCAAAGTCACTGATTGATGGGCATGTTTTTCAACATATTATTAAGTAATCAGAGCTTACCACAGCCATTTTAAAGCTCCTTAATTCCAGAAAAATAATTTAAATTTGACCATAATTTAAGACCTGGGGACATTGTTTATTTTCATGGGTAGTTCAGTGAAGACTATAAAAAATTAGCAAGTTAAACTTTGGTATTTTTGATTATC
This sequence comes from Gymnothorax javanicus, assembly GCA_029692085.1. NCBI lineage: Eukaryota > Metazoa > Chordata > Actinopteri > Anguilliformes > Muraenidae > Gymnothorax > Gymnothorax javanicus. The sequence continues at coordinate 15,368,354 of CM056207.1, read as the reverse complement.
CTTATGTATGTGTTTAATCAGATTTTATTGTTGAACAATCCCAGTGAACACTATCCATAAATGATTAAAATGTTGAACCAAAAATCAGATCTAAATTACCTCATTTCTGTTGTCTTCTCATCCATGTATTTCCTTCATTAAAATTAATTAAAAAATGTAGCAATGATTTTATGATGATTTTGGTCTAGATGAGTTTGCTAATCATTTCAAATAATATTTACTATGCAAAAGCTTTAGCGAGAAATTCCTTCATCAAATACTGTTGGGACACTTTGTAGTTTTTTTTAATTGCTTCCCGTCATAAGGATTGCGCAGCAGTAACTGGGATGCAGGAAGCACTGAGTAATGTGTCATTACTCAACAAAGACGCAAAGAAACGAAAATGACATGCAGTGTCTTTGGAAATGACAAGGAAATCTGCCCTTCAAAGCGACACATGGGACAAGGTGACAATGAAAAGGCAAATGGGACTAAATTGGACATGCCTGAATAAAATAAAGGTTTGAAACATTTTACCCACATCTGTGTATTTCTTCCGTAAATTACACATTACAATTCAGAGTTTCTTGAGAGTGTCTTGAAACCAGTTCAGAACCTTTTGTGTGACAGCAGTTCAGCCCGAGGTGTAGAAGCTGACAAATGTGATGTATAGCTACTTGGTTATGGTCCATGTATTCAAAAAATTACTGTTTTAAAAGCTTAAACTCATTTCGTTGCTATGGCTGAAATAATTTATAAATCAGACTGCAGATGTTTCATGTCCAAATATCCATGAAGAGACACGTGCACAGACAAACAAACACAAATGTGCCAAAATCCTTTTTACATATCCCTAACCCTAAAATCAACCCTAATGTCATCCCCGTCCCTCAACCTGACCCTAACCCTGACCCTAATCTTATCTCTAAACTACAAACCCCCTAATGTAACCTAATTTTTAACCTTAATATAACACCTAACCTTAACTTGGAGCATAACTTTAATACCCAAACTTAAAACTAGACTTAGGTCTAACCATGAGCACAATTGTAACCCCAGATTTAAACCCAGCCCTTGGCCCAGAATTAAGCCTTTTTCTCACACGGATGCAAAAAAAAAAAAAAAAAAAAAAACTGTCTCCACAGTGCTATTATTTCATACTTTACCATCCTTGAGGGGTCTTTAAGTTCCTATAAGTATAGATATACAAGTACACACACACACACACACACACACACACACACACACACTTTTACAACACCACCTCCAAAAAAGTTGAGACGCTATGGAAAATTCACATAAAAACAGAGAGCAGTGATTTATGAGTTTACTTTGATTTGTATCTCATTGCAGAGCAGACAGTATGAAGACAAAATATTTAGTGATTAGTCTGGTCAGCTTCATTTAATTTGAAAATATCCGTCCATTCCTGCCAATCAGGCCTGCAACGCATTCCAAAAAAAAAAAAAGAGAAAAGCTGAATCATGGGAAATTTAGAACTAGTATTGAGGTAAAAGAAATTTTAAATAATGATGAGTTTTAAAACTGCTTATGTCAATAAGTGATTGTAATGATTTGGTTCAAAAGCAGAATCCAAGAGAGGCCTCGTGCATCAGAAGCAAAGATGGACCGAGGATTGCAGATTTTCCCACAAAACGCACCAGAAAAATCATTGAAAGGTTTAAAAACAGTGTTCCTCAAAGAAAGATAAGAGGCAATGTGGATTCTTCACCATCTACAGTGCATAACACGATTGAAAGATTCAGGAAGGAATTTCTGTGCATGAAGGGTTAGGTCGCAAGCCTACGCTGGATACCCGTGATCTCCCATCACCTAGATGGCACTGCATCAAGCACCATCATTTATCTTTAAGTAAAGTAATTACGTGGACTCAGCATTACTCTGGCAAACATTTGTTAAGTTCTACATTACATAGTTGAATTCACAAATGCCAGCTAACACTTAACAGTACAAAAAGGAAGCCTTATTTTAACAGTGTCCTGAAGCGCATCAACTTGCCTGGGCTTAGAGGCACCCGTGATGGACCATCACACAATGGAAACGTGTTTTCTGGTCAGATGAGACCCTGTTACACACCTTAGGACATGTTTGTGGGAGGAATGGAACAAAATTACACCTGAAACACATAATCACTTTGTGTCTTCAGTCCCAAAATTTTATTAAGAGTTGTGAAAAAGAATGGCAATATTAAAAAATGGTTAATATTTTACTGTAAAATTTTTTTTAATCTGTTGCAAGAATGAAAACTGAAATAACTATTTATTCTGAAAAATTAACAAAATTCATGTGGTGAAACATCAAATAATGTATTATTGTATTGGACTTTTGTAATGTTCTGAACTGTTGTACTGTTGAATCAGCGTAGCGCAGATCTAAGATAATTTTTGCTGCTTTCAGTGTTAATTTTAATTTGACATATAGTCAAAACTTTTCCTGTTTTGGGGTTGTAGATGTTGTAGAACATTCCAATCAAAAATAATTTTTAAACAATAGTCATTCCACTGTTATTTTCAATCACAACTGTAGGTTACCTTCTTGTCTCCCCTGCAAAAACACAATTGTATAAATTTTGTTCATTAACAAAGCATCAGCCAGGTGACATAAATGTTTCATAGATGAGACTCCCGTTGGGTTACAGTGATTATCTAAAATTTGCAGACATAGAAATGTGTATTCTTTTTATGCAAGTATTGATATAGGAGTACAACACTGCTTTACTCCATAAATGACCGAACAACCCCCAAGTGACAAAATCATATAAGGTCTTTGTGCATCATTGCTAACACCTGCCTAACGGCTATAAAATTCACTTTCCTGAGAGTCATTTCAGGATTAAATTGCATTTGCTCTGACAAAATGCAGCATATGGGTCACAGCCGCATGTCATATAATTTTGCGGCCAGAATGAGGAGGAGTTCGAAAATAAGTTTAGGCTTGTGCAGGTTAGGCATGAGAACACAATACTTTTAATTGGTGACATGATCATGTAGAAGTCATATACCGCCATTATTGCACAATGCACACCCATAAATGCCATGGGTCTGGGAGTCCTAGGGTTTGTTGGTTTTTGGAAAAATCAAAAATCAAAAATAAAAAAACCAGACTAGAATCAGAGATGAGGTAGCCCATCTCTTTCTGGATTTCTGGAACACTTTAAGTGAGCAATTAAGCATCGAATATAAGAAGATAACAAAAGAAAAACACACCTCTCGTGTTTCCAGAGCCCAGGTCTGGAACAGCAGAATGCAGAATCCACTGTTCATTGGAGAGTTGCGACTCATTATGGCGAACCACCGAATAAATAACCTCTGCACGTGGCATACTAAACCACCTGTTTTTCCCAGCACACAAATTGTAGGGAACTATTGTAAACGCTCCAGCTACGATCGAGGGGACATTTCGTTTTTAATTTATGTTCATATGTGTTTTGAAATCACCACGAGGCCTGTAAACAATATGAAATACCTCCGCATAAAAAGGCTAAGACACCGTGCTGCTTTTTTCATTGGAAAGAGGTTGGTTGGCTACTGTACTCAAACCGACAATGCCTCAAGTATTTATTCCTGGATTTGTAAACTAGGGACCTCGCACTTGGATTAATATTCCGGTTCTAGATGTTTGCTTTTGTGACCTGTTTGGTAAACAGTTTTACGCAGCTGGGCTGGTTAGCATGCTAGTACACTAGGAGCGCCTGAGTTCACCTGCAGGATGTTCTTTGGGGTAAATATTACTGTAGTTTTCAAGTAAATGTAAGAGGTTGCGACTACTTCCTTAAATTGTTGCATAAATTATTCCGGACTGTAAACATGTTGCTCAGGTACTCTAAGAACGGAAGTGGATCCTCCATTCAACTTAATGCTCTGTTTACGGTCGGAGACGCACGGAATATGACGAGCTATATACTGATGCCTTTTTGGGGGTCGTTGTTTGGATTTAAGTAAACAGTTACTTGTGTACCTCGTAAATGTAACATTGGTGGTCTGCTGTTTACGTAATCAGTTAAAAGTCAAATTAATCACACGTAAATCACCATCCAACAGGAAAAAGCGTTTTTGGAAGGGAAGACCGGGGGCGTGAACCCTTTGCTTTTTAAGATATATTTCTCAAACCAGCTGTGGAAGGGCAGGTGGTGTCTTGCTGTTGAGAGTTAAAAAAAAAAAAAAAAAAAAAAACAGTAGTTTGTGGCTACTTTATTGAGCTCCTAAATTTACCAAAATGTGCCAATTCTCTTTATACTTCTCATTAATTTCCCAGTTAAGAATGCCTCTCATTTCTGTGTTTAGTGTAAATATTAAAAATCGTGTAGGCCAGGCATTAGATTGGTGTACTTTCCATCTATACTGGCCTTCATAACCAGTCTTGAGACTGAAAACCAGGCATGATTTTGAAGAACAGTAGTTCATGCTTAACTGGAGTAGTAGACAACCACAATTCTGGAAAAGTAGGCACAGTTTGGATAAAATGCTTAATTAAATAAAAAACTGAGCGATTTGATAAGTCAGTTTGCCCATATTGAAAACACTATGGCATCAATGATTGATTCAGTCAATTCAATTATTTATTGAAAATAGATACTTATTTCAGATCTGATGACTGCAATAGAAACTCTGGAAATAGAAAAAAGTTGGCGCAGTGGCAAATTTCGTCGAATAAAGATGTGACAAAAGTAGATGCAATAATAAGGCGAATTTATTGATGTTAAAGAGGTGAGTTAATTGTGTTATATTATAAATGGAGCCTCCAGAAAAAGACCTAGTCCCTCATGAGTGTAGATGGGTCGAGGCTCAGCAATTTTCCAACAGATGTAAGTATGAGCTTATAATCCATCACTTTGAGAACAATGTTCCCCAAAGGCAAATTAGTCAGAGTTTTGGCATTTCGCCCTTTACTGTGTGTAAATTAATTAAAAGATACAGACTCCGGTTGAATCTCATTGCATAAAATTTGGTCATAAAAACCGCCATGCGACTGTAATGGATTTCATGACATGGGCTGTAAACCTCCGTCAGTCCACACCATTCGCCACTGCAACCACAGATGCAAATTAGCTTTACTGTATAAGCTGTGGCCATGCATCAACTCTGTTCAAAAGCACCCCCGTCTTCTCTGAGCTCGGTGTCATTTTGGATGGATATCTGCACAGTGGAAACATGTTCTGTGGTCTGACGAGTCAATGTTTTAAGTGAGGTTTGGAAGGGGGGAAAAAAAAAATGACCGCCATGTTCTCTGGGCCAAAGGCAATAAGCAAATCCCAAGATGTTATTAGCATCAGATTCAAAAGCCAGCATCTGTAATGATATTTGGATGTATTGAAGCACATAGCATGGGTTACTTACATGGACACCATCAAACTCTGAAAGATATGTACAAATATTGGAATCATGTATACTGCTATCTAGACATTGTGGTTTCCAGAGATTTCCCTGCATTTTTCTGTTAGGCAACACCAAATCACATTCCATATGTTTGTGAGAGCAGAGGTTGTGATTGCTAGATTAACCTGCCTGCAGTCCTGCTCTGTCTCCGATTGAGAATTTACAGCTCACTATGGAGGAAAATGTATGGCAATGAAGGCCCCGTCCAGTTGCACAAATGAAGACCTGCATAATGAAGGAATGGGGGAAATTCCAATTTGTTAGTCTTCACAAACTGCTTTCTTCAGTCTCCAAATGCTTAATTACTGTGATTAAAAGACGTGGTAATTTTACACAGCAACGGTCAACTTTGCCAATGTTTTTGGACTTTGTTGCAGTCATCACATTGTATGTTTTCAATAAGCAATTAAGTTCAAATTTTAGAAGATCTGATGTGCTGTTGTGCTGTTTTCAGTATAGTGGAGAATTGACTTTTCAAATCAGTTCTTTTAGATTTTATTTGCATTTTGCATGATGCGCCGATGTTTTAGGGAAGTGTTGTTGTATTTTAACACCAGAAAAATTACTTCTGTGAATCCACACAAACTGCAAAAGCCTCATCTCAGGCCCAATGGGAATTTAGTTCTCACTTTAAATACACATTCTTCAGCTTTTTGAATGCTGTATCATTGTGGCCTCCAGACGAAGTCGGGTGGCTACTATGGATTCATGCGTGTCCGTGTCCGTGTCCGTAGACTCTTCCTTGCGGACGCTCTACAGGCTTTAATTTTTGACCGATTACTTTTATATTTGGTATGGACATGTGTTACACTTCACTTATGACACTGTTGCCATGGCGACAGTATTGACCGCACAATACGTAAATTAGTGGCAAAAGATAGATATTTCCTTGTGGACCCAGTACAGGCTGCAATTTTTCACTGATTACTTTCATATTTATTTTGGACATGTGTTATACTTCACTGAAGACACCTATCGATTTCAGTTGCCATGGTGACAGTATTGGCCGCATAATATGCAAATTAGTGGCAAAACAGAGATTTCCTCGTGGACGCAAAAAAGAGGAAAAGTGGGCTTTCAGGGGCTACTCCCATGCGGTCGCAGCCGACCGGACTGTCTAGTTTTATGTTAGACCAGAGCTTGTTCTCTCTTAAATGTTTCTTTATTTTATAAATTACATTTGTAATAGCCCTACCAACAGTGGTAAGTAAATCAATCTAATATCTTGCCCACTTTCTGGTCAGGTTGTTGGTACAAAGCTGGAGCTAGAGCCTATCCTAGCATACTACAGGCGAGAGGCAAGAAAACACCCCGTGCAGTTTGCTAATTTATTGCAGGGGTCACAGTCCACTGGTTTACACACTCATGCCTGTGGGTAGTTTGGAGTTTCCAATTTGCCTGACATGCTTGTCTTTGGACTGTGGTATGTAACAGGAGTACCCGGAGCAAACCTATTCGAACATGGAAACATGGGAACTTGACACAGAATGGCCCCAGACTGGATAAAAACCCAGAACCTTCTTGCTGAGAAGCAACAAATACTGTACACTGCACCACCATGCTGCCACATAGTAATGAGTAAATCTCTAATTAATTTGAAGTAAATCACTGTACATTTCAGTACTTTTATTTGCAATATACTGTACTTTATTGTCCTGCTCTCGGTCGGTAAGGCATTAGTCCTGCTCTTACTTCTTGTCGAAGTGGAACTCGTTAGTGACTGAGTGAGGCATGTTTGTAGTGCGAGATGCATGGACAAGGGCATGATAATAATGAGTCATGTTCTCGTTTGCCCATAATTATTAGCTGCTGTAGTGAGTGGACCACAGAACGACGGGCGGGTTTTGATGTGGCGAACTGTGATCTGTGTGGGACACGGCGCTCTCCCAGTAAGAGGGCTATGATATGAGATGAGCTCTACCCACCCCACCTAAGCCCCCCAGACAAGCTTATGAGGGCAGCAGGCATATGGAGAACTCGTGGCCCAGTGTGTAGGCCTAACCATACACTGTATCCTCATCTTTTAATCATACAGGACTATGTGCAATTACCAGATTACGGTTTTCTCCCTTTCATGTGGAGCACTTCACTGTCCAAAATACTGGCGGCAAGACAAACGGACAGACAGCTGCTTTTGTGATGTCTGAAGAATAGGACTCCTTTTAAATGACACCTATGGGAATGCGTAGGCTTTCCTTCAGAATGCAATTTGGAAACTGCTTAGAGATGAAAGTTGGAAAAATAAATAAAGGAACGGAAGACGATCAGTTTTGTTTCACCATTGTGCACCCATAATGTAAGACATTCAGACGTTTAGCGCAAACAAGCCGTGTCTGGTTGTTGTGTTTTCTGAAGTATCTATGGAAATGGTGATGGAAAGGAGTTTTGTGGTGAGAGCTTTTATGTCTGCCGTTGAAATTTGTTTGTTTGCACCATCGGTATTGAAATATTCATGGGGTTTTTCTTGGGTTTCTTCTGCTGGTCCTGTTTTAGCTGGTCTCGTTCTGCATTTCCTTGTTTTTTCTTATTTGCTTTTGTTTTGTGTGAGTCACAAAGTCAAATTTTTCTTTTCTTGACATTGATGCAGACAGCATTTCATCTCTGGAAAATTCAATTCTTGGAGTAGAGATTATTCGGGGAAATAGATGATTTTGGGGTGTTGGTACTCTTTTGGCATCGTTAGACTGAAGAAATAAAATATTGTCAATTTTAGTCATGGCAGAAGGTATATTAAGTGAAATAATGAATGCTTTTATATCTCCTTCCAAAGGGCGAGTTGACTCCAGATATCAATGGGACATTTACATGGAGATGGTCTCATCAATAGGATCTGGGCCGAGGGTAATAACTCTGCTGGGGGGCCTTAAACCATGGTGTTCAGAGAGATTTTCTGGGATCTGATTTCGACTCACCTAATCATGGCCAAAGGTATGGAGATCTTAGGGCCTTTTCTGACATTTCCAAGTGTTGATCTGAATGTCACCATACATCTGTAGTAGTAATCTATTGGTCTAATTGTGATGGCATTTTTGGTGGATCACAAAATTTTCTTTATCTGCCATTTTTCTGGATTAATTTAGCCCGCTTCTCTTTCTCTGAGTCCATATTAAAGCGAATGGTGGACCTAATCCTTGAAAGGTTTAAATTGAGTTCACATAATTTAATTGCATTTTGTCTGTAAACTGCTGCTATCCTAACTCTGTAAAGGAAGACAGCAACGCGGCTGCAGACAATCAAATGCAAACTGGGATGACTTGCCCATGGATTATACTGCTAATTAGCATGCTTGCTAATAAATTAAAATAAGTTTATTGTTGGTCTAATTTTTACTCACCTGTCATTTACCAATTCTTCATGTGACCATATGTAGTTTGAATGCATGATCAAAATGAATCCAGTGCAGTTTGTCTTTGGATGGTGTTGCTGCCGCTGCTCCCGTAAAAAGTACTTTCATTTCTGTGAAAGATGATGCCACATGGGTGTAAATGTTTGCAGATCAGATAAAAAGGAAAATGGTGACACTACTAAATGCACTGTATATCAATCTGACTTTTGGTGTTATAAGGTGGCCTGTAATGCAGAAGGGGCATATGAAGGCATTATGCCGCAGTGTAACGATGGCTTCAGTTTACCTAATCTTGATATCAAACGGCTTATGAGTCCTTCCCTGCAATGACTGCACACCCTAAAGGTAAATGTATATGTAAAGATTGCTTTCAAACCAACCTCGTTCAATTTATTATCTTCTCTGGCATAGAGAATACGCTGAAATGTAAATTGTTAGCCAGTAGGCTAATTTTCTTGCGCAGACCTTGGGCTTAATGTTTTCTCTGGAGGGAAACCTGTTCGAAAGTCAAGAGAACGTGCAGTCTCCATGCTGGAAAGAGCCGGGGTGGAGCTCAAACTTATCACCTTTTTGTGTAAGCATTAACGCACTTTCTAATGTTTCGCGAGCTGTTCCAGCCATTTGTAATTCCTTTTAATTTCAGGCTGGATGTTGATTGTCATTTTAAAAACACAAGAAATATGCCAAGACTTCATCTGTGTTGTGCAGAAAGTATTTGGGATGGAACAAGGCTTTGTTTAATTGCACCCGTTTTGGAGAAGCGAGGGACTCAGCTTCGCCGGAATGGGGGGGATTAGATGTTCCGGCCAACTCTAATTACAACTGTTCGCTCCTTAAGAAATCACAGAAATATCTGCAAATTGGAAAGTAAACGAGCCCATTTGCTGAGATGTTTAATTTGGCACAACGCTTGGGCTTGGACCTGGAAGTCGCTCTCCTCTGTGCCTCCGATGAGGGTGATTAGCTCCAAGCTGGGTAATTCGTCCTCTGTGCTGATTAGCAGCAAGGCGATATTCCAGCCACTGCAGTGACTGCCGGCAGTGCTTCATGAGCCTGCATCTGCCAGTGTAAACACTGGTGCTGCGATCCTTCTCCCCTTTCACCATTGGGTGCCATTAGAGCGCAGTCGGTATTAATCTCTGTCTGAGCATCTCTCCCATAATGAAGCCGAAACGTGCTATTGGAAGAAATGTGGACTCGTCTAATTGCCTGGCTGAGCTGTGAATTTGTAATTCTTCTCTTCCTGTCTGGTTTGTGAGCTATAGCGCTACAGGTCCCTGTCGCTTTGCACTTACTTCTGAGATGTGCATTGGATTGGATTACGCATCCCCCAGTGTGGGTCATGATGTCATTTTAGACTAGGGTTTTTTTTGGGTCTTTTTCAAACATGATTGGTAAATTTAAATGGTTTGCTTTGGCATGCAATATGGTGGTTTTCATATATTATTGTATTGGATGCATATTTATTTATTTATTTATTTATTCATTATTTACCAAATAACCAGTTGGTAGCTGCTTTCTCTGATCTCTGCCAGCATTCACTACTGTAATGCAGAGAAGCGAACATTAGTCTAGTCATGTCCTAATCTGAGGAGAAGATGTTGTTTTCCCAATTTGAAGCCAGCAACTTTTTCATTCAGTTTTTTTTTTTTTTTTTTGCCAGGCCTCCATGTTAATACTATGGTGTCCTCACATTGGTAAGGCTGTGATTGACTGTTGCCGAGGGCAGTTGACAAGCCTCCGTGTTTCTGTGCTGCTTGCAAGAGAATGGATCACACAGTCCTGATCTCTGAAAGCACAATTGGTTATTCCTGTTGTAGTTACAGTCTTACTTTACTGGGATAATATTTAACATTTCTGCAACTTTAAACTGTTTACAATATATACAGGACACCAACATCTTTATTCTGCGAACCTATTAACATATAAATGACCTTGGTGACAAAAATGCATACATTATGATGAGCGTGCATTTATTGATTGTATTGTTTGGTAAACAGTTGACAGGCCGATAATCTGTTGTGTACTTTTGACATGTGCAGACTCAGTTACTGTGTGTATTGTTATGTAATAACTTGAACACATTTTTACAACTAAAATCCAGCAGTGATTGGAAAATTTCTGATGATGAATATGATAAATGAAAACACCTTGTATTCTAAATCTTCCTTCAGCGAAAAGCGAGGACCACATCAGGTAAGCTGACGTCTGAATACATTTTCTGATTAATCACTCCATATTTTTAATATTGTTCACTGGAAATGTAAAAACTAAACTTTTTTTTCCAACATTATGGATTTGCGTTATTTTTTATGAACACTCTTTGGCGAAAATATGGAAAGTTAACTGTCTCTATCATTATCCAAAATGACATTGTGCATCCTTTTATCAATTTAGGTGGAGTCTTATTGTACACTATAACCTCTTCAGTTCAATGCTTCCATATAATTTTGAATGTTGTATTGCAAAATCAACAGTAAGGCCATTCATCAAAATATATTCCATTTTTGTCATTACCCATGCAATTTTTTGGAGGGGTATTATGAAGAAAGCTAAAATTTGGATTAACTTTGCAATATTTTTTTCTAGTCTTGCATGTTGCCTGTTACATTTTTTAAACATTTATTTTGAGCTAGTGATTTTATTACTTAATGAAGCAGCAGTGTTCTTCAGTAGAAATATCCTCTGCTCAAAACGAAAATACCCCCCCCCCCCAAAAAAAAAAAAAAAAAAAAAAAAAAAAAAAAAAAACTGGCAGGTTGTCAAAGTAAATTCTTTCTAAGACAAAGCAAAACATGCTGGGAAATGATGGGGATTGAAAGGGCGAAATAGTTGGCAGGCTTATTTGCAGTGAGGCTGCATGATATTCCAGCTTCCTGCATGAAAATTGATAACTAAGCGGAGCGCTGCATGCAGGACCCCACACATTGCCTCCCTCGGCCTCTAATAACTGAGGGCTAATGATTCAGCATCGGTCCAGAGGCATTGCTTTTGCCCCTTTTAGCTCCTGGGGTCTGTTGGGAATTTTCTACGGAGCTACTACTCTCGGGTGAGTTGGAGAGCGAGATGGCGGTTCTGGCGCATCTGAGCAGGGAAATAGTTCCTTAATGACTGCTCTTCGGCCTGGTCCTCTTCTCCTTTTGCGCACTAACTCTGTTTACCCAAACAATTTGTATAAATTTGTATAAAATGCAGTTTGTCTACTGCAAGACGAAGACCAGAGTTGTGTGATAGACTTTGTGTTTTTTTGTCTCATGTTTTGATGGCTGTCTGATAATCCCTTTACAAATACATGGCGGCTTAAATGCTGCACAATAAAAAAAGCGTAAAAAATAAAAATCCAGAACAATAGTTCCCAGGTGTTGGTAATTTTCTTTGGTGTAATTTTTCTGTGTTTAGGTTAATTCATTTTTCCTCATTTGATGTGTTGATGTGCGAAGTGCTTCATAATTTCAAGATGTATTTTTACAAATGTGGGTCATTAATCTCCAGAAATTCTGGACACAGGAAAATTATGAAATCAACGAATAATTATCATTTTAGGCTGCGATTTTGTGTTGTATTTATTTAGCAGACAGTCGATATGAAAACCTGGTATTCTTTGGAAGAAAGGCATCTTGTGTGTGTTGTGGTATTGTCATTTATTTGTTATATTGTTTTTGGTTTTTTGGTGCTTTCACTTTTTACTCGGGCCGGTAGGCCACGAGTCTAAGTTTCGGCTCCATTCCTTTTTTTTTTCGGGGTCGCGATTGTCCTGCTCATGCGCCGCACGGTTTCGCGATCGCCCAGGCCTAGACCCGGCCCGAGTACAGGCTCTGAGGAGCCTCTTGTTATGTGATATCTCCCCTGTATTCCAGCGACAAAGAGCTAGTGGGCTATAACCAGTGTTGGGGGTAAAGCATTACAAAGTAACTAATTACTGTAATCAGATTACATTCATCAGTAAGGCAGTGACGTAATGCATTACTTTGATAACAGTAATCGGATTACAGTAACTAACAAATTAATTATCTAGTTACTTGCGTTACTTTAAATTCTTCAACTATTGGCAGGACAGGAGGCCAGAAAAACACACTCTACTTCTTCTTCTTCCTTTTGAATATATTGGCGACTGAGACCAAGGAGAGAAAAACAAATCAGACATCCTTTTTCATGCGTGTTTATGCCAGTACTGTAGCCTTGTACTTGACTCACTTTTCTGTTAAGTGCTGTTTGGGCTGATTTTTACAAATTTGCTGTCGGCTTTGTGTTATTAAAGAGCATGAAAGTGAGATCTTGTGTGTGCCTTCCTTGCTAGAATAAAGATTTGGGATGATCAGGGCCTATGCCAGGTTTTAACATGATATGGTTAATTAATTAACTTATGGTGAATTTCAGATGATGGTGCTGAGTAATCCAAAAGTAATGTAACTAGTAGTGTAACTATTTACTTTCAGCAGTGAGTAATTAAGCAAATTAGGGGATTACTTTTTAAAAAAAAAAGTAACTAGTGATGTGTAATACATTACTTTTTTCGAGTAGCTACCCCAACACTGGCTATAACACGTGAATTGATTCTCTCAATGAGTTTTTCTTTTTTAAGATTTTTTTGGGGGAGTTTTTCTCCTTTATTAGGCAGTGTAGTAGAGAGAGAGAGAGAGAGAGAGAGAGACGGGAAAGATGGGGAGAAGAGTCGGGGAGACGTGCAGCGAAGGGCCCGGGCCAGTCTCGAACCCGGGCCGCAGCAGGCAGGCCTCCGCCTTATTCCTGGTGCACACGCTTTAACTGGTGAGCCACCAGGGTGCCCTCTAAGTTTTTCATTTTGAGTGGTGATTGACTTGCTTATAATTGAAAAGCTCAATTTTATTTTTACTATTGTAACTGTAATCATGCTCCTTATTTCAGTCATGCAGAATTTATATTCCAAAAAATTGCACTGTGGAATTAAATTGGAATTATAGTCTGAACTGAGTATAATATCCAGCCCATTTGACTGTATTCCAATCTCTATTATTCATTTCTGAATTTATGTTCAGTCATGTTTTTTATTCATTCATTCTTTACTTGAAATTTGCCACAAAAAAGAAAAAAATTAACCCAGCGTATGGCAATAAATGGTACACGGACTCTAAAACAGATTTTTTCTTTAAATACTTGCGGAAGCTTGTGTAAACAAAAATATTGGCCCACCGTACAGTATGAAAGGGAATGGTGACATTCCACAGCATGCTGTCAGACATCGAGTAAAATTACATTTTATTGAAACATCTGTTCTACCACCCACTTTCCACCCCCTCCCAAACAATTGTGGCGTTTGGTTGAGTCGCCTGCCATTATGTTCGGTTGGGAAGCTGCTCTCATAAAGAGCTCTCATGCCTGCAGGAGCTGGAAAAGCTACAAGAGGAAATTCCACTATGCCCGAAAACAGCAGAATTCCAAGCTCTAGGATGAAGGTCTTATTAGTGCAATTAGACAATCAAATGCCGGCTGAATTTGGAGAAAAGGGGATAATTTATGGAAGCAGAGCTTTTCCACAAATGTTAAATGTTTTTCCCTTCTTTTATGAACTTTTATTGCAGAGGTCAGGGTTTTGTGTTTTTTTTCAACCAAGATAAATGTTTAATTTAGTCACTTTCATTTTTTTTTTATTTGATTTTTTTGTTTCACATTAACTTTTAGAAGTGTGATTTTTCTTTTTGTTTGTCTTCTGGTGATTTAAGCCCACTCTGCACATCATGGATTTGTTAAACCCTGAGAACTAGATTTCTAACAGCTTCATGCTGATACCAAATCCAGCTGATTCATGCCTGTGTGTGCATGCCCCATGTTTAAGGCTTTGTAACTCAGGATTTGAGCGTCAGAAAAAACTGGAAAAAATTATTTCAATGAGGCAAGACACTTGTATTATTTGGAATTGAAACATATTTCTGTTTATTTTCATAATTTTGGGACAAAAAATGCTGCTCATAGAATGAAAATTCATGAAAATAAAACATTGGAGCGGTTTTGAAATGAGTTGCGGAGGAACAAAAAATAGCTCAGAGGTAAAATAATACACTGGATCATAAACTCATTGACCAAAAGTGTGCTAAATCTGAGGGTTATACTCGCTACAACTGCTTATCTGTGAAGTCAAATATTAGCTGCCCCCAGCCTCTGCAAACGGTCAAAAATTGAGAGATTTTGGCTTAGGGTGAATTATAAATTATGCCATGTTTTACTACCAACTGTTTTGATGCATGGTACAAGCTTTTGGATCAAATGCTAGTTGATTTAAAAAAAAAATCTTTTTGACTGTTAAAATAAAGGGGGCTCGTATAGTACCCATCAATTCGCTCTCCTAACTAAACAGTAAAATAGCAGAAGTTATTTGGCTATAGAAACTTAATAAATCCTTCCTTGTGTCATGTAGTCCCCAAAACAATGCAAACTCATCCTCACAGACTCTGTTAGCAACAAATGCCAATAAAATCATTATCTGTTGTACATATAGCTGTAAATTCCAAAGTATATTATCATTAATTCAATTGTGATGACATGTTGTTTTATGAATGACAGTATTTCCGATCAATCCACGAGCAGAATAACGTTCATTTTGGACATAACATGAGTTTGTACTATTGCTGTGGTTCTGTCACTGGGACATTGGTCATGTTGGATACCAGGGAAAATCAGCTATTCAATCAAAAGCCACAAGTTGTGTTCTATAATTGTGGCCAACACACAAATATGGAAAATATGACATCAAAAATAATTTAAATCTAACATAACAACGTATCATTTGCCACAGTTGTATGCATTCTATACATGCTTTATGATTGCCCATGAAATAAGTCTTAATACTTTAAAAACAGGAAATTTAACTTCAGAATTGTCAGTAAAATGGCTAAGAGATTTGTGACTGAACCATCTCTTCTGCATTTTATTTTCTGCGCATAGTAATGGGTTGGAACAAAATGCACAAAGCAAGGTCTCTCTACTCATTAGATTCGACCCCTCATGAATGAGATTCTAGTTCAAGGGATACGCAATGTCTCCTGTCCTCTTACCAGAACTGTGATAACAATTTGAAGGGGCAATAAGTGCTGAGAGTAAGAATGTTCAAATTTGGCTCTGCTTTCTATTTTATGTATATTTTTGTGGAGGGTTCATGAATGATGGAAAGAGATGAATGCTGAATTTAGATAGGGACCTCTCTGTGTTAGCAATGGTGATGTTGTGTATTTATATGACATAGATTTTGATAGTTCAGTGATGACAAAGGAATTTGTCCTGTGTATTCTCTTATTCTCCTAGTAGCTCATCAGTACTGTATTCATGTTCATTTGCATATGTATGGCTTAATGTTGTTGCTATGAGGTTAGAAAATTTTCCCATGATCAACATATGAAATATTTCCTGGTTGCTTCTGTAGCCAGATTTGCCGGGCTGGTATGCGATCTGTTTTTATGGAAGATATGATTCATGCTATATTCATTCCACCTATTCAGACTTAAGAACCCCCATCTTTTGAATATTTTTAGGACACCACCTCCTCGTGAATATTCAGTGTGCAGTAATGTGATCTAGGAAAAATTACAATTGTGGCATCATTTAGACGTCTCATCAATGATTTGTTGCTCATCTGCAGAAAGGATTTAAGGATTTAATCTGCTTCCAACAGTTATTTCTTGGCCTGCTTTTTAATTGCTCAATTCATATAAATTTTCAGTTGTTTCCCTGACTACACTTGTGCTTGTAATTAGCATACTTTCCTACTCTTTCTGGTCTTACTTGATAGGTGACAAGTGGTGAAAATATGCAGGAGAGTGCTGTGATTGACAAGGCTGATAACGGGGTCGGACAAGAGAATAAGAGTCACGAGCAGGGCAGCGGTGTTGATGACGCGAGTTAGATTGGGGTCCTCAAGGGGCAGCCCATTCACACTGACTGGAGAACTTTTCATTTTGCTTTGGACGTGTACCTCTACACCACATTAATATGTGAGATTTCCACAGTTGATGTCCTGGAAACAATGACTGTTAGTCATTTATGCACCTGTAGCTTCCACTGCATACTGCAAAGGGGAAAAACGTCTTTCACTCCTCTCTCTTTGTTCACACGTATGTGTCTGAATGTGCACGTGTGTGTGCGTGTGTCTGTGTGTGTGTGTCTGCATGTGTGTGTGCCTGTGTGTGTGTGTGCACGCTGAGGTTTTTTTTTTGTGTGTTTGAATGCTCAGGCGTGTATTGGCCAGAGAGACACACATACTGTAAAATTAATGCAGAAATTACATTACAGGTAATTTGAAGCTGACGAGAGGTGTCTTAAATGAGCCTGAAAGGACTGTTTAAAAGTACAAAATACATTTGTCCTCTCCTTTCTAGTTGCCATGAGGTAACTGTCGGAGATGGTCAGGAGTACAGTCCTCATTGTCACATTTGGCTTTGATTTATATTTTGTGATAGGCATCCCCTTTATCAGACAACCTCTAGGAGATGGGATCCACAAAGAAGCAAGCTCATGTCTGACTGTCCTGCTGGCGATGCCCACTGGATGGCATAATGATCTATATCCCCAAGCCTGTTCAGGTGGTAAGTGTTCTGTGGACATATTACTCTCCGCCTCCTAGTTTCCATAGCACTTTGGTCAGTTCTGTGTATTTGCAATCAATTCAAACCTATCTGGTGAGCGCGCTCCTTTGTTTGCATGAATTTTATTTGGACATTGCTTTTATATGGTACTTGACTATGGGTCTTCTGAAGAGGCAAACATATCCAGGGGTAGATATTCTTATGATAAGAAAATGCTGGCTTCCCTCATTGTATGCAACATGTACATTAATTTTCTTGTTATGACATGAAACATCTTGCCTGTGAACCTTATGCAGAAGACTAATATTTCATAAAGGCATTATTTGGCAGCCTGAATGAACAGCATGGCAGAATGTCTGTGATCTTTGATTGAAATTTTTTTGATCTGTGTTGATTCATATATAATTCAGTGAGTTGGTTTTGCTGCTAGCTCAAATTCATGGCTCAGTGTAAAATACAGCTGAAAGTTGGTTTATTCCCGCTGTCTAATGTAACTATATTTCCTGTGGCAGCTTGAAACGGCATGTCCCTTTGCTACAATTTTACAAAATAATATGGCCTGTAGAAAGGCCCATGTGAGACTGTGCAAATTTGCGCTGTAAAATTTTATTTGGCACTACATGTCTAGAGTAATATTTAAAACCGCTGGGACTAGGCAAATAAAGCACACGAACAGCTTCCAGGTACGTCGGGTCGGGGATGTCTGCTTTTCATAATGGCAGCGGCTCCCTTTACACATGTTGCCATCTTGAAAACCAGTGTTTGTGTGACCTTTTGACCTCACCATCCTCAGAGAGTATCTCTCTGCTGCTTTGGTCCCCAGGACGAAAACAATAAACCAAATTTCTTTCTTTTTTTTAAAACAAAGTCTTGGGGTTAATGCATTTAACAAGCTAATGTTACTTAAGGGAACTGTAAATGAAATCGGCGCTAAATTCCATCTGTCTGCTCTGGCCAGAGTGGTAGTGGGAAGCCATATGTGAGCAAGTCTTATATTGAGCTGCACTGTGATTTGTGCTCTCTCTCTCTCAATTAATGCGCAAAAAACTCTGCCTTAAATGTTTTAGTCTCATAAATGAGACTTACTAAAATTTACTAAGGCCTATAAGCGTATGCAAAAACCTTTTGGCACAAGTACAACCTCTGATTGCTACAAAACCTTGCTAAACCTTTGCACATGCTAAAACCATTGCAAATATTGGTCTCAAAACATTTTTTTAAATAGAATATATTCACTTGTTTTTAAGTCCGTTTCTGCTTGATAAATAAAATCTTCTTAACCCTTTGGTAAAACCTTTTTGGCAATATGTGTCTTATTTTGCGAGAAAAAGTGACTGAATCATTCTAAATGTTTCACTTTAATTCTTTGACTTTTTTGTTTGCTTTTGCAGTGTGGCTGGCAGGGCCAAGCATGTGAACTATGTGGACAGATATGCACTTCAGGTTTTTTTTTTTTTTTTTTTTTTTTGTAGGTTTGGCACTAATTAAGCCCATTTGATATTGAGCCTTACTCTCATTTCTGTCTTTTAATATCAGAGCCAACTTTTCAAAAGTAAAGCAGTCGTATGAGTCAGCTTAGGTTTATTTTGGCTGTGAGCTCTTCGTTATGGAGCGCAGATGTTCATGGTCTGTGTCCGATTCCCGATTTAAACCGTTTATCCAAATCAGTTCAAATGATCACACCCTGCTGAGAATGCCCAAAAAATTCTCGCTTTCACAATCTGAGACCTTTGTAATGCACTTGCTCTTTCATTTTATCACGGTATAAACTAGTTTCACATTAATTATTCTCCAGCTTGAAAAAATAAACTTTAAATTGATCCATTTGGTAATAAGTAAATGGAAGGAACTGAAAAGTAGCCCAAGTAGTTACTGATGAATGGTGAGCATGGAAAATTTGAGTATTATTGGCGAGGCTGTGTAAGATGAGGATGAAACTGGGCAGAAATGTTACGCATTACATTTTTCACATTTTTACTCGATAAAAAAATTTCCTACCGGGTGCTCTCCAGAGTGCACCACTTTAAACACTTTCAGTTCAGTGCCACCAGAATCATGAGACCACAGTGAGGCTAAGTGTAGTTTCTGCCCAATTCAAATGATGTCCGTGCTGTTCCTATATTTGGGGGCCTACTATGCTGTGAAGAAGTATTTGCCCCCTCCCCAATTCCTTCTATTTTTGTATGTTTGTTGCATTTACAGTAGGCTCCAAAATCACTGGCACCCCTGACTGACAATGCACTAACAGTAAATAAATAAACAAACAAACAATGCATTTATAGATAAACGGAATATACCAACATGTGTGAAATACTTTATTAATATTTTGATGGAAACAAACAAAATCATAACAGTCATTGTATACAAAATAAATTTCAACAAAATCAAGAATTCATAATAATTGGCACCCTTTATTTAGTACTTAGTGCAACCACCTGTGGCAAGGACTACAGCATGGAGTCTTTTCCTGTAATTTTTGATGAGGTTAAGGTACACATTTGGGGGGGATTTCGGACCATTCCTCTAAGCAGATCCTTTCAAGATCCTTCAAATTCTTGGGTTTGCATTTATCAACTGGCCTCTTCAACTCAGCCCACAGCTTTTCAATTGGATTAAGGTCTGGTGACTGAGATGGCCATTGCAGAATGTTGATTTTGTTGACACAGAACCATTTCTGTGTTGATCTTGAGGTATGATTTGGGTCATTGACTTTTTGGAAAGTCCACCTATGGGCAAGTCCCAGCTTTCTGATGGAGGCTACCAGATTTCCAGCCAAAATATCCTGATACTTGGTGGAATTCATTATGTTATTAATCCTAAGCAGGGCTCCTGGACCTCTTGAATTAAAACAGCCCCAAACATGACTGACCCACCATCATATTTCACCGTGGATATGAGGTGCTTCTCCTTGTATGCATCTCTGTTTTGACGCCAAACATGCTGATGCATGTATCTGACCGAAACCTGCAATTTTGGTCTCATCTGACCAAAGCTCCTTGTTCCAGTCATAATTTAAATGACGTTTGGCAAACTTTAAGCACTTCCTTCTGTGTCCTCTGATCAGAAAAGGCTTTCTTCTAGCAATCCTTCCAAAGAGACTGTGGTTGTGGAGGTGGTGCCTGGTGGTGCTTCTTGTATCTTGGTGACCTCAGGATGAAACCAAGGCCTGCAATTCCTTCACACTGATTCTTGGGGATTTTGTTGCTTCTCTCACCATCCTCCTCAGTATCCTGGGTGGCAAAATGCAGTTGCCGCCTCTACCCTTGTTGTTTTTAAGTTTCATTTCTTTGGAATTTTTTAATAATTGCCCTGACAGTGTTCAGTGGCATAATCAATCGTGTTTGAATCTTCTCATATCTGGAGTGGGCCAGAATTCTTCTACAGTGATGTAAAGCACGCCTTGCCAGTTATTGCAAGAGTTTGATTGCAGTTGTCACCAAGGGGGGCACAACTAGTCATTAGGTTTTGCAGGGCAATTATTTTTTCATATGGGTGATCTAGGTTTTGAATAACTCTTAACCTTCAATGAATGAAATGATTATTTAAAAGTTGCACTTTGGGTTGACTCGCATTGTCTTTGTTTTGTATTACAAAACCCAAAACCAGTGAAGTTGGCACGTTGTGTAAATCGTAAATAAAAACAGAATACAATGATTTGCAAATCCTTTTCAACCTATATTCAATTGAATACACTGCAAAGACAAGTTACTTAATGTTCGAACAGGTAAACTTTGTAATTTTTTGCAAATATTAGCTCATTTGGAATTTGATGCCTGCAACATGTTTCAAAAAAGCTGGCACAAGTGGCAAAAAAGACTGAGAGAGTTGAGGAATGCTCATCAAACACTTATTTGGAACATACCACAGGTGAACGGGCTAATTGGGAACAGGTGGGTGCCATGATTGGGTATAAAAGCAGCTTCCCTGAAATGCTCAGTCATTCACAAACAAGGATGGGGCGAGGGTCACCACTTAGTGAACAAATGCGTGAGCTGATTGTCGAACAGTTTAAAAACAACATTCCTCAACGAGCTATTGCAAGAAATTTAGGGATTTCATCATCTACGGTCCGTAATATCGTCAAAAGGTTCTGAGAATCTGGAGAAATCACTGCACGTAAGCGACAAGGCCGAAAACCAACATTGAATGCCTGTGACCTTCGATCCCTCAGGCGGTACTGCATCAAAAACCGACATCAGTGTGTAAAGGACATCACCACATGGGCTCAGGAACACTTCAGAAAACCACTGTCAGTAACTACAGTTCGTCGCTACATCTGCAAGTGCAAGTTAAAACTCTACAATGCAAAGCGAAAGCCATTTATCAACAGCACCCAGAAACGCCCGCCCGGCCGCTGGGCCCAAGCTCATCTAAGATGGACTGATGCAAAGTGGAAAAGTGTTCTGTGGTCTGACGAGTCCACATTTCAAATTGTTTTTGGAAACTGTGGACGCCGTGGTCCTCCGGACCAAAGAGGAAAAGAACCATCCGGACTGTTATAGGCGCAAAGTTCAAAAGCCAGCATCTGTGATGGTATGGGGGTGTATTAGTGCCCAAGGCATGGGCAACTTACACATATGTGAAGGCACCATTAATGCTGAAAGGTACATACAGGTTTTGGAGCAACATATGTCGCCATCCAAGCAACGTCTTTTTCATGGACGCCCCTGCTTATTTCAGCAAGACAATGCCAAGCCACATTCTGCACGTGTTACAACAGCATGGCTCCGTAGTAAAAGAGTGCGGGTACTAGACTGGCCTGCCTGTAGTCCAGACCTGTCTCCCATTGAAAATGTGTGGCGCATTATGAAGCGTAAAATACGACAACGGAGACCCGGACTGTTGAACAACTTAAGCTGTACATCAAGCAAGAATGGGAAAGAGTTCCACCTGAAAAGCTTCAAAAATTGGTCTCCTCAGTTCCCAAACGTTTACTGAGTGTCGTTAAAAGGAAAGGTGATGTAACACAGTGGTAAAAAGGCCCTGTGCCAACTTTTTTTGCAATGTGTTGCTGCCTTTAAATTCTAAGTTAATGATTATTTGCAAAAAAAAATAAAGTTACTCAGTTTGAACATTAAACATCTTGTCTTTGCAGTGTATTCAATTGAATATAAGTTGAAAAGGATTTGCAAATCATTGTATTCTGTTTTTATCTACGATTTACATAACGTGCCAACTTCACTGGTTTTGGGTTTTGTAAAATTAGTTGGATGATCTGAAACACTTAAATATAGCAAATTAAAATGCTCCTATTTTTGTCCAAGTATAAAAAGAAAAACCGGTGACCGGTGCTCTGACACAAGGCATTCTGTGAGTGCTCTTATTGACTCACAGCTGGACTTGGAGGTTACAGATATTTTCACAACTCTGACTATGCTTTATGGCCTCAAAAAGAAATTAAATCGGCAGATGCAAATGAATATATGACTGATTAACAAATATGTGAACTGCATTGCTTACAATGGGGCTTCTCCCATTATAAGTGGATAAATGTGCATGCTTAATTTGTCCACCCCCATTCTGTCAATCTCAATGAGTGTATCACTAATCCCCTGTAACTGAGTGCCGTTGCCTGAATTTCATTTATTTAAGGCGGGATCTTCATTTTATGGCCATTACTGTGTGACTGTACCACACCACAGCATGTGATATTCCATCTACTGAGCAGTTCATGAGTATTTGGACTGTTTTGTACCACTGTATAGAAAGGAATGCAGTTTCTACATGATTCGTACTTTCTGGATGCAGATAACCGCAAACTGAAGCCAACAGTTGCCTCCTGAACATCAAATTCAAATGTTGTGTGTTGGAGTATAGAGTCAAAGCAAAAGCTGTTGAAGTACTGAAGGATCAGTCATGTAAAATATTTCAATACGAGGGATTCCAGGGTCTAGTACACCAGCTATGTGTGAAGAATAAAGGGTGAAGTAATAGAGTGATAGAGTCGAAAGAGAAAAGGCCTTTATGGAAAGTGATAAGAGCAATTTCGGGTGGGAGAGGCACGGCTTGGACATTGTAAGGCTGTGATAAGAAGAAACTGGAAGGCCTAAGTACCATGGAAGAAGCAGAGTAATTCTATTGTAAGGAATGACAGGTTCCTGCACGTAGCAGAGAGGAAGTGTATTTCAAGGTGAAGGCTAAACTGGCCATTAATAACAGCCTTAAGGTCATAAAACACCTGTCCTGGCACCAGACATTTCAATAGGAGGAATGTCCCCAAACTGTGCTTGGGACAGAATTAGGTGATTGTAAATTTAGTTTGATGCTGATATGGTTGACTGCCATTTCCTTTTACTCTCAATAACCCATGTAACCAAAATGATTTTGGCTATTTTCAATTTATAATAAGATTAAGTATGATGTATATTAATAATTGTAATTCTGCCGTGACGTACTCTCGATGCCTAAGGTTGTAATGAGAAGTTTGAAAACTTCCAAAATACTCTTCGTGAACATGTCGAAATGTTGACATCTGTCTTTATGTAATGATATTCGCAGTTTGACTGCCTTAATATGATAGTAGTAATATCAGGTAACAGAACATACTGAAATGACAAATACATTGCATTTCTAGTTATGTTTATTGCCTTACAAATGATTGGCTCCTTTCATTTCTGAAAATGGATAATACTTTCGACGCAGTGATCCTCATGTATGTGTTTATTCATGCAGAGTAGAGTTTATAGGTACTTTTTACCTTGCGTTTGACAGCAGGATATCCTGTAGTACTCAGCCCCAAAGCCTGGGTAAGGTGTTATTGAGTGACCTGTTGAAGAGAAGAGGCTGTGTTTACTGGCAAAAGTGAACATGAGTGTCACCCAGACCTGAGGGAAAGATAGAAGCAAGAATCCAAAAGAAGAGCGTGGTGTGTGTGAGCGAGTGGGTGCGAAGTGAGGCGGTGCTGAACTCAGGAACCGGCAGCTGAGACCTCCTGCTCTGTGTTACTAAACTCTATTCCTCTGTTCCTTCATTGTTTCTGATAAAAAATGCTTCAGGGAACACAGTTCTCTGTCAAATTCACAAATCATACAGCATACGATTGCTTCGAAGCCTGCAAATGCTTAAGGAAATTACACACACCCCTAATAGAAATGGAATGCTCTGAAAATATTGAAATGCATTATGATTATTTGGCAGCACGTGATAACATACTGATTGTGCTGGATTCAGATATTTCAATATATTTTTAAATGTGATGCTGTGAAAAAATGTTCTAAAAAAATGCTCATATACATATTTGAAATACATTTAATTGAGGGGGGGTGCACAGAATTACATGTTTATTTAGCTTCCACTGTTACAACTTCTGCCTTATGGGATTTCCTGTCATTAACATTTAAAAAAATGTAAAAATTTCTCCAATTAAACATTCTAGTGATCATCCTTTTTTATGTTTGTAACATACTGTAATTTTGAATTAAAATACACTGCATTGTTTTCCATATTTTTATTTGGATTTTATGTATACTTCCCTTTGCTGTCTGCTTAACCCTTATAAAACGAATATCTGAATGTGTGTCGCAGTATGCTGGAAAGTGATCATCGCAACAGAGCAGGAGTATTAACCAGTCTTATCTGGAGAGATCGCGCACAGTGGATATAATACAAATTGCAGAAGCGCAGCAGGTTTCAAGGTAGAGTTCTAATGGCCATGTCAGTTTGCTCTTATTACTTCAGTTAAGTTATGTGAGCACAGTATGAACTTGTGCTGTATCATAATGTTCATATCATTCCTATTGAGAGAATTCCGACTCCTATTTAAATTTGTCAATTAAAAATATCTTATTTCCTAATTTTGAGATTCATCTGAAGTGATGAAGTACACCTCTGATTGTGCTAGTTCTGTTCTCTGTAGTGCTGAAAGCTTGAACTAAAAGTGTTTACAGAAGGGTGAAGATTTGGAGCCTCAGTCTTTTTTTGACAAATTGGTCTTATCTTAATATGTCTGTTGCTGTTTATTTGTACCAGAATATGTTCTTCACTGCCTCATTATCCTTAAATGAAATGATTGTGTGCTTTTACAAATGTCAATAAACAGTAGTTGTGATAGATATCATAGTTGTTCAGTGGTATTGTGTATTAACTAGATTCTAGATAAGATTTTTTGACACTGGGATGCTGTAGTTCTGAATTATTCAATGGAGTCCTCAATTTTGCTGTTAATTTCCGCCATGGATAAGCAGCTGTGCTCTTATTTTTATGGGGGAGTGTCGATTCAGGCCTTTTGGTGCATTAATGTCTTTGGCAGATCCTATCATTCTCTCGGTGCGTGGAGATGGTTGAATGCTATGCTGGACTAGCGTACATGCACCTGATGTGTTGTGGAAGAATTGCTTTGTCAGATACTCGACACCAGTGGTTGTCCTGCGATTAGGGGTTTGTATTTTTATATCTGGAGTGAAAGGTATAATTGCTTCTCCGCTGTGTGCGTATGCTGTGCAGCACCTACATTATAGATAAAGAGCATAACTGTAGAACTTATTATGCCAGATAAAGGGGAAAAAAAAGTTTAAAAAAAGAAAATGTGCAAATCTGCCTGGAAGTCACAGTTTATAGATAGCAGAAGTTCCGCTCGCACAGGTCAAGCTAAAAGTTTGGCAAAAGTTGGAGTTGGGATTTTTCTCTGTCAGCCTACAGCAGTCAGTACAAAGAACACAGCTGTCGGGGCTCATGGAACCTGGCCTCTAATTAAAACAGTGGAAAATTAGATAACTCCGCAAATTCATCACTGCCGCCACTGGCCGTCAGAGAAGGCCTGGGGGCTGCCACCCACCTTTTGTTTATACGAGGGAGATTTGGCCGTTTTCTGGTGTGTGTGTTTTTATAGTTTGGGGCTGATTTTTCTAATGGGTTGTGAGTTTCCTTTCGCCCGCTCTGGTTTTCGGTTCCCCCTGAAGTGTTTCGGATGGGCATGACAGAGCTGAGGGTCCGAATTTCGCCCGACACGCCTCATTAGTTGGTCATTTATAAGGCCCAAATGGAACCTGTGAAGTCACGCTGGCTTTACAGATCTTTTCATCCCCTTTCTCGCTGTGATCCCCTCACTGTTGTCACGAGCCTGCTGAGATGCTGATAAGCAAAGCCTCTACGTCAATTGCATTTTTGCGATGGACAGAATTGAAAAATTAAATATAGACATACAACTCCAATTCCGAAATAGTTGGGACAAAGTGTAAATTGTGAATAAAATCAAAACACAATGACTTTGGAATCACACCAGCCAGTATTTTATTCACAATAGAACAGGGATAACATAGCAAATGTTGAAACTGAGAAATTTTACAATTTTATGCACAAAATGAGCTCATTTCAAATTTGATGGCTGCTACAGGTCTCAAAAAAGTTGGGACAGGGGCCAGTTTACCATGGTGTAGTATCCCCTCTTCTTTTTGACACAGAGTGGAGGCGTCTGGGCATTGAGGAGACAAGTTTCTTGAGTTTAGCCATTGGAATTTGATCCCACTCTTGTTTAATACAGGCTTCCAGCTGCCGGAGAGTTTTGGGTCTCCTTTGACGGACTTTTCCTTTAATTATGCGCCAAATGTTCTCAGTTGGTGAAAGATCAGGACTGCAGGCAGGCCAGATCAGCACACAGACTCTCTACTACAAAGCAATGCTGTTGTAATAGCTGCAGTATGTGGTTTTGCATTGTCGTGCTGAAATACACAAGGCCTTCCCTGGAATAGATGTCGTCTGGAGGGGAGCATATGTTGCTCTTAAACCTTTATATACCTTTCAGCATTCATGGTGCTTTTTAAAACATGCAAGTGTCCCACACCATATGCACTAATGCATCCCCATACCATCAGAGATGCTGGCCTTTGAACTGAACGCTGATAACAGGAGGGGTGGTCTTTCTCCTCTTTAGCCCGGAGGACACAACGCCCATGATTTCCAACAAGAATGTCAAATTTGGACTCGTCTGACCCCAGGACACTTTGCCACTTTGCTACAGTCCATTTAAATGAGCCTCGGCCCACAGAACACGGCGGCGCTTCTGGATTATGCTCAACAATGGCTTACTTTTTGCATGATAGAGTTTTAGGTGGCATCTGTGGATGGCACGGCAGACTGTGTTTACAGACAGTGGTTTCTTGAAGTATTCCTGGGCCCATTTAGTAATGTCAATGACAGAATCATGCCAGTGAGTGACGCAGTGGTGTCTGAGGGCCCGAAGATCACGGGCATCCAGTAAAGGTCTTCAGCCTTGTCCCGTACGCACAGAGATTTTTCTGAATCTTTTGATGATGTTATGCACTGTCGATGATGAGACCTTCAAAGCCTTTGCAATTTGACGTTGAGGTACATTGTTTTTAAAGTGTTCCACAATTTTTTTTACGCAAGCCTTCACAGGTTGGAGAATCTCTGGCCATCTTTACTTCTGAGAGACTCAGCATCTCTTAGACATTCCTTTTATAGCCAATCATGTTACACACCTGATGCCAGTTAACTTAAGTACTTGCTAAATGTTCTTTCAGCTGATTCTCTTATATATTAATTACTTTTTCAGCCCTTTTTTGCCTGTGTCCCAACTTTTTTGAGACCTGTTGCAGCAAGAGAATTTGAAATAAGCTCATTTTGTGCATAAAAATGTAAAATGTCTCAGTTTCAACATTTGAAATGTTATCTATATTCTATTGTAAATAACATACTGGCTCATGTGATCTGAAAGTCATTGCATTTTGATTTTATTCACAATTTACACTTGTCCCAACTATTTCGGAATTGGGGTTGTAATTGAATCGTGAAAATTCTGACGGATTACGTGGTTTATAGATTGGAATATGCAATAAACAGAAGTGCAGTGCAAATATCAACATGAATATCCCTTTGTGATGCTTGCTGACAAGAAAGTAAAACATAGGATGTTCAGTAGTCACTTTGTGTCTTTTTCTAGACTGCTTAGAAGCACCAACTAAAAGGATTTAATTAAAATAATATAATCAAGTATTTTTTTTCATTAATATGGCACAACCATGTTCATACTTCTGTACTGTAAGTGTTCTGGAACTTTTGACATTTATAGTTTTAACTGACTGAATCCACCTATCTAGTGTCACATTGTTAAATGCTGCTTGCTAACTTTAAAACTGTGCCAAGCATGTCAGTCTTGCAAATAATAGAATTTTTCTCCATAAAAACAGTGCCAAGAGTGTTGTTATCCTCCGACCACAGAGAAATATTGTCAGCGTAGAATATAGAGATTAGTTTGGATATTGTGATGTTTGTAAAAGGACTAACACTTATTAGCATTTAGCTGATGTTGGCCAGAGTGTCTCGCAATATTGGTATTACTGCATTGTAAGCAAGTTAATCCCCGTTGTGGAGCTTGTCTGAGTGCTGATGATCTCTCCTTGGCCTGACCAATCAGTTCATGGTAGCACTAGTCAAAATAACCACTGTCACTTATTCTGCAGCAGTGGCTACCAAGCCACTGGTGAATTGGTCTCCTCTTGATTCTCTCTCTGATCCTAGCAAAGTGTATCTCATCAGCAGGAGTTGCAGAATGGTAGAAACTGGTGACCAAATTCAAGTCGAAACAAA
Source organism: Gymnothorax javanicus (assembly GCA_029692085.1). Lineage (NCBI taxonomy): Eukaryota > Metazoa > Chordata > Actinopteri > Anguilliformes > Muraenidae > Gymnothorax > Gymnothorax javanicus. The sequence continues at coordinate 15,339,537 of CM056207.1, read as the reverse complement.
AACCTACAGAATGCTAAAGCTCCAGGGACTGGGTGGGTTATCACTGCTCTACAGTAAGGCCTTCCTAGCCTGCTAGCCTTGCTCATGCTTCCTTTGTAAGAATTGATTACAGTATGTGGGGCAGTGTGTAGTTGCCACTGGTATGTCCTTACATGTAAAATTTCATGTGCCAGAGCGGAAGTTTGTCCCTACAAACAGCTGAAATCCCTCGTGCCTGGAAATCTGCTGTAGTGCGTCCTCTTTTTAAGGGTGGTGATCAGGCTGACCCAAACTGTTATAGGCCTATTTCTATTCTGCCGTGTCTGTCGAAGGTGTTGAAATGGTCAGCTTACTGATTACTTGGAAGCCCCCAACATTTTATCTTGTGCCCAATCAGGTTTTAGATCTGGCTATGGATGTACAACTGCAACCCTCAAAGTCCTAAATGACATCACCTCTGCCTTGGACTCAAAGATGCATTGTGCTGCAATTTTTGTTGATTTAGCCAAGGCTTTCGATACGGTAAATCACACTTGTCTTATTGACAGGCTTGGCAGTATTGGTGTTTCTGGCAGATCTCTGGCTTGGTTCTCCAACTATCTTACAGATAGAGTGCAGTGTGTGAAATCAGAGCAGTTTCTCTCTCAGCCCCTCCCTGTCACTAGCGGTGTTCTGCAGGGATCGATTCTTGGCCCCACCCTTTTTTCTATTTACATTAATAACATAGCTAATTTTGTAGTCGAGTCATCTGTCCATCTTTACGCTGATGACACAGTTTTCTACTCTGTAGGCTCCTCTCCAGATATAGTTTGTCAACAACTTCAGTTTAGCTTCAGTAGACTCCAGCAGGCCCTTTTCAGATGACATTTACAATTAAACACTTCCAAGACCAAAGTCATGTGGTTTAGTAAGAAGGGCTGTGTGCCCTCAAATATCCCAAATATCTCCACCCTTGATGGGACACCTCTAGACCAGGTTAAGGAATATAAATATTTGGGAATCTGGCTAGACAACACTCTGTCCTTTTCTAACCACATTGACAAATTACAGTCTAAAGTTAAATCAAAAATTGGCTTTCTTTATAGATTACGCTCCTCTTTCACTTACTCTGCTAAACTAACTCTAGTTCAAATGACCATCCTTCCCATGTTCGATTACAGCGATGTCATTTACAGATCTGCAAGCAAGGGCATGCTCCAAAAGCTCGATGTCCTCTACCGCTCTGCCATCCGATTTATTACAAATGCTCCCTTCAGAACACACCACTGCACTCTATACTCTTCTCTTAACTGGCCATCATTACACACCCGCCGCAAAATTCACTGGTTCATGCTAATATACAAAACTCTCCTTGGTCTGTCCCCCCCTTACTTGTGTAAACTATTGCGCCTCACATCTTCCGCATACAACACTTGCTCTGCAAATTTGATTCTGTTGTCAGTCCCAAAAACTAACTCTGCATGAGGCTCCTGGTCCTTTCAGTCTACAGCAGCCAGAGATTGGAATGAGTTACAAAAAACTATCAAGCTGGATTCTTTTATCTCTAAGGTGACCTTTAAAGCCTTGATCATAGACCTTTTTAAAGATGCATGCTCTTGTAACACAGAATGATACCCCGTCTTTTTGTTGCTGCTCGATGTCTTTGTGTGTGTTGTTTAGCTGTGTCTTTGTATATGTCTTTGTTAATATGTTTACCTAGTGTAGTGTTTATACTGTTTGCTTGTTTTTATTTATTTTTATTTTTATTTATTTTATTTTTTTTAGTTTTTTTAATAATCCTTCTCCCCTTTCCCTCAAGAGGCTCTGCCTTTTGTCAGGCCGCAGTTGTAAATAAGAACTTGTTCTTAATCTGTCTTGGCTGGTTAAATAAAGGTTAAATAAAAATAAAAATAAATAAAAAATAAGTATCTGATCCTATGTTCTCAGTGATATTGCCTGCTTCAGTACTGGATGTTTTCTGCAGATGTATCACCAAAATTCCCCATTTTGCATTCAGTTCCTACCCCTGCTGTAATTTTACTCTGTTAAATGAAAATGCATTTTTGAAGCAAAACTAAACATGTGAAATTGTGAATCCTAAAGCTGAATGTATTTCTTGGGAACATGACAGCCTCTTAACCAGTGGTTGTTTATGAAACATTGATCCTCGGATGAAACAAAGTGAAAGCAAATGGCATCCTTGAACAAATGGCTCTTTTCTTCAAAATAAATTGGTGGGCTTCAGCAAACCATCAGAGAATGAGAGATGATTGATCGGATTTCATAATTGCTTGGGTTCCGTTATGCTTTAATGATCAGAATTTTACACTGGGTAATATAGACATTGGAGATGTGCTTCTGTTCTGGAATATTGCATGAATGAGTGTGAGTACTCTATGTGCAAGGACCAAAATAACATGCTATGGTGCTCAATGGATTGGAGCTTTTTGAAGATAGCCTACTCAGGGTTAATGCTATGGGTCCCCAGATGGACTTGGATCATAAAAACTTTCTTGGCTGTGCTTACTACGTACTGCACGTCACTTCAGATTTTTAATGCCAACAGTCTAGCAGATGAGTCACAATTTGCAGAAAGAGAAATAAGGTGTTTTATCATTTAAACAGAAAAAAGAGTCTTTTTTTTACTGTCCTTTAGTGTGTTATTTATTTTTTTTTGTGCATGTTAGACATCTGCAGAGTTACTAAGCTGAAAGTTCACACTGAACTGAGTTGTTTTTTTTTCTGATGGGAAGGGGCTCCTGAATTGCCCAAAAGCATCACTTGTAGTCCAGCCATTTTTCTGTAACATGTCGACCTCACAATGTAACACATTTGCCTTATTTCTGACTGATGGGTAGTTTAGCATGGCATCGAACAAAGTTAGGTGGAGGAGAAGCTGGGAAGTTTGAGGTTTGTGCACATTGCCATGTCAAGAAAGTGCTATTTTCTTCAGTGCGAAGGTAAATTCCCTTTGCAAGTGAAGAATCAGTGGTTAAAATGAATTTTTATCATAGTTCCTCAGCAGTACAATGCAAAACTTTGAACCGTAATCGGCCAATCACAGCAGCATAGGCTCTCAGGGTGAGGGCCTTAAAGAAACATAATCCAAACCAGCTCTGAGATGCTGCACACAAAGCCTGCGCAGCTGTAACTAGATGCTTTTTGACTGTAAAAAACATGCAAGTGTTTCTAAATAAATCATGAAAATGAAAATATTATTCTGGGAAATAGGGATGATATGATACCTTTAATGCTATCAGGATATGTACCTCAATGCCCCAAAAATATGAATTGCGGTGGCTGAAAAATATTGTACGCAAGTCCTTTTTTTTGTTCGGATACTGAGCCAGACTGCTGTTCATGTCTCTTGTAGTTAATGCTTTCTTTGCACTAGCATAATGTATGATGAATTCCTTAAACACAAACTTATCTCGAAACACTCCATACATGGCCCAGTCTCTCCCTGACAGCCATTCATCTGACATTTTTTGTCAGGACGGATAACTTCCAAAAACATGCTTTTAATCTTCCAATTCTTGTTGGACTGCACAATCCATCCCAGGCTGATTTCGGCACGTTGTGCTTCCCTTGCCATAGTCGGCCCATAGCCGGGATGAATAAAGGTCATCTGAAATGAAAATGGTTGGGAATAAACACAGGAGAAAGATCAAGAGCATTTCACACCAGGAATAAATATTTGCAAAAATGTTGCCGCAACACGTGCGACACACATGGCGCAGAGGGCCCTGGCCATGGCAATCAGTGTTCCCTGTGATTTCTTCCTCTGTCTTTCTTTTCATGCTGCAGAAACATGGAAATCATACGTTAGCATTAGCCACCGTTCTCTCGTATCTTATTTATTCCTGTTGAACTGCAGTCACGTCACTGCCCAAAGTTAAGAAATGCCCCTCACTTAAACGCTGCAGCATAAGCGGTTATCAACAATCAATGATTTTATTAGTTTTTTATGTTGTTTAAAACAATATGTTCCTTTTAAGGGTTGTGGTGTTCTATAGGAAGATGTTAAAATTCTTGGGGTTATATTACGCACGTACATAATTACAGCCTCCAGTAATTAGTTTGATGGTCAGTTCACCGTCATTTCTTAAAGCGGAGCTTTTCATTGTGTACCTTAATCATCCCCTGAGTTTTCCTTTCTTTCACAATTTATAATTTTCTTTTTACCCGGTATGTTGTCATTTAGATACGCGGAGTATTCAAAATAGGGGACCTCTTGAAGTTCTCCATGTTGTCAAGTTGTATTTTGGCTGTGAAATTGATGCAGTACAATCTACATGTTACCAAGGGGTCCTTGCTGTTTCAGCAGGATTGTGCATGTGCACGCAGTAACCAAGTTTGTATTAACCAGAGACATCAGCCCCAGTGCTTCAGTGTAAAACCTTGCTGCTGCCTTATAAGGTGCTGTACGTCCACAGTGCAGAGACCTGACAGTGAGTTGTACCTCTGACTCTCTGTACAGAACATTCCCCTGGGCTCTCCAAACGGCTCTTGTCACAGCACTGACACATGCAGCTCCCAGAATAGTACACTAACCGGGAGCACGCTGCTGGAAATATGATTGATCCCCATTTTATAAAGCCTAAGTCCAGTTATAGAAACGGAATATGCACTGTGAATATGTAGCCGACTTCCCTCTTACAAGCCTGCAGTTAAAAAAAAAAATCTATATTGGATTCATTGGCTTGCCTCAGTAAATAAAAAAAGGCTTGTGACAACGATGTGACACTAACTGCAATAACGAACATCATAATCATCAAGATCACCCATCATCCGGCCAACAGGCATCCATTGTCCATCACCCATTCATTGTAGATCCATCCATCCATCCATCCATCCATCCATCCATCCATCCAACCATCATCATCATCATCACCATGATCTGTCATCATCAGTCATCATCTGCCATCTTCATTATCATCAACAACTTTGTCATTATCAACATCAACATCAACAAATAACAGCCTAATTAAATGGTTCCTTTCACGTGGTCCCATTAGAGTTAAGGAGAACATATAATCAGCACGTTCTTGATACTACTTTTCCCACACAGAAACCCCAGTCACCCCTTCTCCCCATCCAGACCCCCTTTGTCTTACTCGGTGGTACTCTGTTTTACTGATTGCTCCTGACAGTGCGCACTTTCTGGTTTTGGCAGGGTATGAGGAATTGGCTTGCAGCGATTGTCTTCTTGTAAACAGTTAACTCCAGAATTTGTTCGCAGTTGTGGGGAAGGTTAACAGCGTGGAGGGTTTATGTGTCTGTTAGGAAGACCTGGCCATCACAGCTCATGGCCACCCCCAGTGTTTGCGTCAAACCGGACTGCCCCGGGATTCAAGTATGCACCTTTAGTTGCCTTTAACACTGGCACGGGTCGAGTTCTTATCTGCTTTACAAGTCCAATCAGAAGAGATGGAGTAAAAAACTATTGAAAATCAACTGTATAATCATTTTCATGCCATATAAGAAGTTGATATGTGTTTAGTTGCTTGTAATTATAATGGGAAATGTGGGTGATTTTGTGTTCGCTTGCAAATTCTAGTCAGAATTGTGAATAATAATACATCATCTTATTTTCTCATCAAGTTTGGTTCCCCATGGAGAAAACCTCAGCTCTTTGAGTTGCCAACCAGTTTTGTCGCAGTAATGAGCAAAGCCAGGCTTGAAGAGCTTTTATGCCAGAATGATACTCTGCATGCCTGTTTACATTGCTGGTGCTTGTGCCTTACACAAACACATATAGATTTCCTTTCATAGGGCTTGATTATCAGATGTTGTTTTGTATACCGGCCTTATTTCAGGGTGATTCTGTATGCTGACATCTTTGGACTTTTATCAGCTGTTGTAGCAAGAGATGTTGTGCTGCCAACACTGTGGGGGATTCCAAGAAAGTCTTTTGTGAAATTCATTCTGATTGCTTTCTGGCCCAAAAGCCAGTTATTGTTGTAGTTTTGTAACATCATTTTATACCGTAACATCATACCCTGCAACTATTCATACCTCTATTTTCACTAACTGCTTAATCCTGGTGGGATAAAGAGTCTTGTTGACCCAGGGCTGACCCCAGCAGGCACAGGGCGCAAAGCAGCACCGCACCCTGAACAACGGGAAACCAATTCAGCACTGGACACACACACCGGCAGCCATGCACACACACACACACACACACACACTTTCTCACTGCCTTACACACACCCACAGACACTGGAGTTGAGCCCGGTAAGAGGCTGCATAACTTGTGAGCGTATTGGTGATGATATGAAGAGATCAAGCAGACTCTGGACATGGCAGCACGGCTAACTGCATCAGCATGATGTAGAAATTTCTCAACTATATTATGTTGTACATATTTTTGTATTTAATTTAATTTCCTGAATTGTCATAACAGCAAAAGGCATAAATAAAGACCTGTCCGTTAGTGGCAGTGTGGCACAATTTTACAATCCAGTAACTCCTGCATGTTTCAGAACATATGGAAACTATCAGCTTAAATGTGTGGGTTTTTATATCCATATTGATTGGACTGTGTTTGAATTACAGCCCTTAAGAACAGTTTTGGCGTTTACAAACTGCTCAGAGAATATCTATACACCGTGGCGTTTTAGTGGTCACAGTTTGCTGTCCCCACTTTACCGAGCTTTCAATTTGTGAGAGTGTGTGCGCGTTAGTATGTGCATTCGGTGCGCGCACGTGCGCGTGTGGCTATGTGTGAGGGTTGAGAGTGAGTGAGAGCGAGAAAGTGAGAGAGACGGAGAGTGTGTGCCGAGAGTAAACGGACATTGGCACGGCCTCCTGCTTCACTCCAGCTGCATCGTGTCCCCGGGGGAGGCCTCTTTATTGAGCTATAGAGTCCAAGTAATGACAGGAGCCTTCACTACAGCAGCTGCTGGCTGTCTGAACCTTACAGGGCCCATTTACACTTTACAAACAGCCTGGCCCATTGGACAGCAGTACCGCCCCGCGCTGACGGATGATTGTGTCGGCCAGAAAGAGATACAAGTGCTAATTGAACACGTGCTGCCAGCTCTCCAAGACCCTCATCGTTGGTAGTTCACAGTAAAAGTTCAGGCCACATGAACAGCCTGAGTGCCTGTGAGCGCGAGCTGCTGTTTTTGTTTCGTCCCGTACGTAATTTTTAATGCGGAGGTGTGAGAGAGCAGAGACACCAGCACAGCTCTGAAAGGAGGTAATTGGTCATCCTGCCTTATCAAAAACATCTGTAAAAATATTCCTCACGAAAAAAAAACAGTAATTTGAATTAATTCGTAACAATGAGCTCTGCGACTGAGAGAGGGAGTGATGGGAGCAAAGACGATTTGAGAGAAGATGATTTTTATCGCAGGCTTAAGAGTTTGTGGTGCCCAGCCCTGTTACCACCTTCATGGATCAGGGAGACAGGTAATACTAACCTTGTGTAAACATAATGTCCTCATCTGAAACAAGAGCAAGAAATCCAGTATAAACCCCAGATATACTATGTATTGCTGTGGAAAAAAATTTTTCTTCTTACCAGTTTCTTCTATTTTTGCATATTTGCCGCAATTAAATGTTTCAGATCATCAGACTAATTTTACTCTTAGACAAAGATAACCTAAATGAACATAAAATGTAGTGTTAAACTGCATTGTAGTCTTGTTTTAAAGACTTAAAACACTTAGTTTGATGACCTTTTATTGAGGAAAAAAAATTTAAAAATCCTGCCAGTGATATGAGAAATTATGACTCATTTGTAGATTTGTCCATGGGGTAAATGGAATTTTCTCAGCAAAAAAATCTAGAAATGAGTCAAAATTATCTCGCATCAGTGGCGCAATTTTTTCCTGAGAAATTTGGTAATCAAAAGGAGACTTTCCAATTAATATGCTTGGTAATTTTTATTTTCGTATTTATTTTTGCTTTGGAAAAGACAATTTCCTTTCTCGACGGAAAAAAGCCATCCAGCCCTACCTACTAAATCAGCCAATTAAACAAATTTAATTGATAATTGGGTTCAGTTATACAAGACACACCCAGACATAATTACAGCCAGCCCTGTTTAATCTAAACATCACTCAAAAAGAACCTGTCTGGCAACGTTAAGGAGGTAAAAAAGCAGCACATGATGCCACGGTCTGAGGAAACTCAAGAGCTCATGAGAAACAAAGTCTTTGACATCAATAAGCCTCGTAAGGGTTACAGAGCCATTTCTAAGACTCTAGGACACTCAGAACAGTGTTGAAGCTCCCCAGGAGTGACCGGCTCGCCAAATATCCTCCAAGAGTGGGTCAACGACTCATCCAGAAGGTCAGAAAAGAACCCAGACTAACATCTAAAAAACTTCAAGCCTCACTTGCCTCAGTTAAGGTGAGCGTTTACAATCCTGCAATGGGAGCAACACTGGAAAAAAATGGCATCCATGAGAGGGCTGAGGCAAGAACCACCACTGACCAAAAAAGAACACAAAAGCTCATCTCACATTCGCCAAAAAACAACTTGATAACTGCCAAGACTTTTGGGATAGTGTTCTGTTGACTGAGGAGTCAAAAGTGGAACTTTCTGGAAAACGTTGGTCTGGTTACATTTTGTGTAAAGCTAACACAGCATTCCACAATTAGAACATCATACTGACAGTCAAACGTGGTGGTGGTAGTGTGATGGTCTGGGACCACTTTGCTGCATTAGGATCTGGGCTACTTGCTATAACTGATGGAACCAAGAATTGCGGTCTCTTCCGGAAAATCCTGAAGGAGAATGTCTTGTCATTAGTTTGTGACCTGAAGCTCAAGGGCTTTTGGGTTTTGCAACAGCGCAATAATTGGAAGGATACAAGAAAGTCCACCTTTGAATGGCTCAAAAGGAAGAAAATGAAGTTTTTGGAGTGGCCTTGTCAAAGTCCTGTTTTGAATCCAACTGAGATGGTGTGGCTTGACATTTAACAGGCAGTTCATGCTTGGAAAAACCCTCCAATGTGACTGAATTTATGCAATTTTGCAGAGAAGAGTGGCCCGAAATCCCTCCACAATGAGGAGGTGGCTGGAGGGGGTGTGGGTTAGAACCTATGTTGGTGGGTACTGTGTGGGTTTCCATGTTCTCAGTTCTATGAGTTTGCAAGTTCACTGTGGCTTCCCCCTGCAGTTTAAAGACAAGTATGTCAGGTTATTTGTATACTCTAAATTGTGAGTGGGTTTGAGCGTATAAGTGAATGGTGTGTGAGAGATTTAGGACCTGTCTCGGGTACGTTCTGCCTCTCGCCCATTCTATGCTGGGATAGGCTTCAGATGTCCCACAATCCTGAACAGGAATAAGTGGGCTAGGTGTTGATGGATGGATGGATGGATGGATGGGTGGAAATTAGACTCCCGTTGGTTATGTATGTTCAAGACAGACTATGGCCTTTCATGAGTTTGCTCTTCCTTTTAACTGCATATTCGGCCTGATCTCTACAGTGTTCAAAGAAAATGTGAAATTTGGCCTTTTCCTTTTAAAGCGCACTCATGAATACTCACTTTTCAAGAAATGAAAAGTGATGAATCGCCCTGAAATCAAATCGGCAACATTATTCCTGCACAAGTACAGCCCCTGGTGTTTTTTGATAACAATATTTTCACACTCAGCTAAACATCCAGAGATGTTCAGATTAGAATGTATAGTCCCATGCTCCCCCGGCAGTGCTCTATATTATAAAAGCTGCTGACTCTCAGTATTCTTCACCCACTTTAGCCTGTTACAGGCCTTGGGCCGCGTGCTTGTCTATGGGGTTATGAAGGCAAGGACAAGTACACATAGCCCTTCTTCGTCAACATGCGAGGAAACAAACATGGCTCTGGTCAGCACTCCATAAACACTGTCAGTTCCCTCAGAAATGGCTTTAACCACTAAAGAAAGAAAATGGTAAACACCTGCAACAGCTCTGTCAGGGCCTGGGCCTGTGCATCGTCGAGGGAAGGATGCCAGGGGACTTATATACCAACAGCTCACCTCTTGGCTGCAGCGAAGTTGATTATGTGGTCGGAGATGCGGATTCCTACTCCCTCAATGATTTCACAATCAAACCACCATCCCCTCCATTCGCCAAATTGCTGCATTTACCAAAAGACCACAACAAAACAACAGCACGTAGACAAAAGCCTACGGTCTGCGTGATGTCAAACAGTTCCACAGATGGGCTCCAAGCAGGACACATGGAAATCCGGAAAGCTTTTGATAATCGTCCAAAAACAATCAGCGAAGGATCACAGACATGCATTTTAAATGAAACCCAAATTAAACGCAAATTAAACCAAGACCAGGATGGAACCAAAATGTGTCCTGTGTATTATAGTAGGGGTAAATGAAGTAAAGCTGTTTGAACCGTAATTGAAGTGAAATGGGGGCACAGTGCCCCCCCCCGAAGCCTCAGCCCATTCTTTATCTCTTGGTGATGGGGGGTCTCAGAGGCCATTGGCCATCCAGCACAGAGATGCCCTCCGCCTTGCAGTGTGAGCACTTAAATAAGATTGAGCAACAAGATTATTGAGTACAAGATGCAGATAAGAGCTGGTGCTGGCATTTTTTAAGGGAGTGGATTGATCACTTGGCACGTATGTACGCTGATAAGGCGAGCCTCGAGAAACACCCAGGCATTTTGTTTCAGCTTTACTTTGCTGTTTCTGAAGGAGTTCTTGACTCCCATCAGTAATGCTCTGTCACACAAATGTGCCACTCGGCAGAGGCAGGGGTGGCCACGTGTGCTCGTGCGAGCGTGTGTTTCTCTGTGGGTATATTCGTGCGTCTCTGGCCCTCGCGCTTTATCATCACTGCACTTTTATGAATTCCGACAGACGCTTCAATTATTGTGTGCATATTGCACAATGTTATGTTCAGTAATATGAAATTATATCTTGATATTTTATAGTATATAATGATATATGTATTATCATATATCCTATTACTGTGTGGCTCAATGGTATGTATTTGTTGTGTATTTAAGTGTGTAGTAGTTTGTAAAACATAAATAACTGAGGGTGGGCCACTCTTAAGTGAGTGAAGATAAAGAGGCCGACCGCTCAATCACTCCGCGCTAGTGGAAGTTCTAAAATTTCCAATGCACCTGGGAGACATTATAACTGTGTGACGTAGCCCTGGAGTTACCGTGGAGACGGGCTGCGGCCATGTTGGAGTGCTTTCCCAGCAAGTCCAGTTCCTCTGACAAGTGCTGACGCCAACCCTTTTGGCTCTTATTTTCAGGTCAGACTGAGTTTCTTTAGTCTGTTTTCCCTGTGGGTTGTTGCAGGCTCAATGTGTGCCTTGTGCACTGCAGCTGGAAGGGATCCTGGGTCAAGGAACCGCCCCCCCCCCCCCCAACTGTCAGCTGTGCCACCCATCAGCACTGATGTCACTTGCCATCAACACATCGTCACAAGTGTCCAATCAGAAGACATGACAAGGGTTGTTTATTTCACCCAACTTTCAATGAAGTATTTTCTTTTTATATACATGGTACTGCTCCATGTTATGTAATTGTTACCAGGAAGGACCCTCCCTGACCACAGTGTAGATATTGTTCAGTTATTAAATATACTCAATCGCTTGCTGTATTTTTCCTTTATTCTCTAAAGAGTTCCCTATTCCAAATTTCCCCAGGCAGTGATATTTGCCAAATTCAACACCACCTACTCTTATATAAGCATGTTTTTTCTTTTCCCCTCAAAGTTCTGTATTTTTTAATATTAGCAAAAAAAAAAAAAACCAGAAATTGGGGGAAATGTAAAAAAAGGGGAAAATTTCTGCATTGAGGAAGGGCACTCCAGGTCTTTTTCAGAGAGCTCTTCCTTAATTGTGCGTGTTTAAAATTCGTGAGTGCCCTGATATACGAGATTAAGAAGTTTAATGAACCCATGGGGCCTTTACAGGCCTCCTAATGGCCCATTTTTATCATCCTACGACTTCCTCCAGCGGATCTCTGGGGAATCTCTGCTGAGTCCAGCGAGAGCCCACAGATAAAATAATTGGCTGAGGTTCACAAAACCGCTGAGAATAGTCCCACATTTTTACCCTCTCCAGTTACCATCCGCGAGCTGAGATGGGAACGACTCGAGACGAGGGCCTGAGGATGAGCTCTGATTCGGCACATCCGCTTTTCTTTTTTCCCTGGATGACATTTTTTCCATTTCCTGTTTTTTTTTTTTTTTTTTTAAAATGGCATGAGTTTGCGAATAGTTTGCCGATATTTGTGCTCTGCAGTAAATCGCGCTCAGCGTTCTCCAGCTCTGCTTTCAAGCAGGCAGTGAGATGCGGAGGTACGTCCGTAGTACATATTTGGGTACTCGTTATGGCGAACCCCCCTCCCCGTTAAAAAAAAAATTCTGATTTCTCCTTTCGGCAGTCTCTCTCCTCGTCTCTAATTCAGACGCATTTCCTCATGGCAGTGAATTCCTGGGGCTTCCATGAGAATGGCTCTGTGAGAGCCTTTCAGGGAAGTGTGTCACCAGGAGACTGCCGTAGAAAAAAAAAAGTTCCCATTTTTTTGCTGTTGTTGTTTGGCCTCGGCCGCGAGGATTCAGAGGATCGGCATGCAGGGCTTTTACGCAGGCTAACCATGAGGGACATCTCAGTGATGATCAAGCAGAAAAACTTAAAAGCTCCTCAAAGAATCCTGCTGCTGCTTCCCACGTTGAGAAGGGCGGCACTGTAGCTAGCCATTTGTGGACATTAAAGGTCTCATATTATACAGTTTTTTAACAATTTGAGATTATTCCCCGGTGTCTTTAAAACAAGGTTTTGAAGCTTTTTTCTGGGGGGGGGACAACACCAATTCAGCATTTGCAGCCAGTCTCCAGTCTCTCATTTTCTCCCCTTAGTAACTATGAGCTTTCTGTGAAAATGAGGCTTTGCTCTGATTGGCTGTCTCATCGCAGCGCAAAGTGAGCAATGGCTGATGAAGCCAAAACATGTCTGTACTGGGCGATACTTTACACTTGACTCCTTTTGTGGTGTTGAAAGGGGCACCGAATTAAAACTGCTCGTTCAAGAACATGATTTTTTGGAAAGGGTGCTGCAGTAATCATGCTGAGACATCGTTTCGCGTTGTGTCAGATGTTTGGTGGTGGGAGGATCAAATTTGATGCCTTAGTGCCATGAAAAAACATGAATTTTATAATAGGGTAGCTTTAAGATGACTGTGTCTGTTGTGCTGAAGTTTGATGTAAAAAGCTGCTGCTCACACTCACTGAATCAGGACTGAGTCAGATAACTAGACTTCAGATTTAATCTCTTGATTTTGCGAAATTGATCTTATTGCTCATACTTCTGCACTGACTGCTCCAGTTACGTCACATCTCCATTTAACATTTTTCAAAGGATGTGCAAATAATGCTAATGTGCTGCAGCGGAAGTAGGTTGCAGTAGTATTTAGCCATCCAAATCCACTCGTATAAAAAAAGTCTACATATCCACCATGTAACATTTGTTCTTTGCTGAAAAATAAGTATTATCGGTCTTCTTTAAAATGGTGATGCTGCAAAAATTGCACAATGCAGTACCAATTCATCATTTTTACATGAGTCTCATTTCTTTTCTATAATTAGTGACTAAGTAATTCCAAGGGTCTATGTTAGACAGTCAGAATTCTGCTGTTTAATGTCTTTCAGCAGAGATATTAAGCTGTGCTAAATCATTTTTGTTATGTGAGTCTCTCCCTTGCCCTGTGCTCTCTCTATCATGTGAAGTAGAGCCTCTCTGTACATGTGCTGTGTTATCCGAGCACCACCAGCCGTGATGAGATGTTTCCACAGATGAGCTGTCTCAGCCATCAGCCTTCATCCTACTTTATTTGCAGGAATGTGCGGCAACTGAAGCTTCTGCCTCTCCCTACTACATCCCCCACTCACACCCCTCCCAACCCCCCTCTCTTTCACTCTTTCCTCCCTCTCTCCTCCATCACGGGGGTCCTCACGCTAAGCCGTGCAGATCTATTAGTGAAACACTGGTTAGTTACCGTGCTTATCAGCGTCTATCTCGCCGGTATACGACCGCAAAAGACAGATACGGAGGAGCTTGTGTCCAGGCTGTTTCTTTTAGGCCTAGAGGCCTCAGATAAGGCCATCATGACCAAACTGCAGCATAAATCACTTCATAAATCTCCCTCCTCTGCGAGCTTGTACTGTAGAAAACACAAGCAGATGTCTACTGTGAACAATCTGATCCTGACAGCGTGTTTGAGCACGCTTGCAGAATTGTGTTTTTATTCTTAGGAATAATTTAATGGTGTGACCAGAAGTATTTTTGGTGTGGGAGTTAATAATGCCAGGAAAATGGAACCTTTTTACACTCAGAACACCACATTTTGATGGACTTAGTTTTAAGTGACACACATGTGATGTCATGATCTATCAGCAAAGGCTATCAAGATTGTTTTTTTCCTGTAAAACAGTCCTGATAAGAAAAACTCAGGCATCAGCACTCTTTATCCCCAATGGACAGAGAGTAGTTTTCATAATCATTGTGACTGTGTATGTTTATGCGATAAAAGTAAGTGGATACTAATTCTAGTGTAATAACTAGCATGTTGTTTGCACTCTTTTTTCTGAAATGTAGAGAGCAGAGGTGATGAAGGCCAGCCAAGTCTAACTATTCATTAATTAGTGTACAATTAATTCAATCACAATGCACACCACTTTTATGACAAGGGAATTATGACAAGAGCAAGTTTTTAAAAGTTAGGCAGATTGAGCTTGTGGCCAGGGTAAGCGCGGCCTAAACTGTATTAAATAACTCTCTAATAAACCTCAGACTTGTCCTGACTGATGTGCAAGAGCATTACAGTGGGCACAGGGAGATTAATTTTCCTTCTCAATCAAAGAAAATAGGGGAAGAGTGGCTAAGTGCTGCAAGGCCCTGTGCGGTCTGTGCTGACAGACTTGTTAGAAGAAACAAGGACTGGACAGGAGCCAGAGCTGGAGGGCTGGCTTGGGAGTCTGTTTCAGCCTTTTGCCGTGTTTACCGAGCAGCCTGGAATCCCTTCCCTGGAGGAGAGCGGCTTTAATGTGGAGAGAACAGCACCAGCAATCAGCAGGCGGGCTCAGCCTCAGCTACCCCCCCCCCCCCCCACCCGCCACTGCAGTCCCTTATCTGACAGCCGGTCATTGCGTGCAAACCCTGTGTTTCCCTCCCACAGGCCCGTCTCTGTCCCATCACCTTACAGAACTCCCTAGGTAAAGGGGGAAGAAAGACAGAGAAGGAAGGGGAACAGTAGACGTTTTTTTAAAGGAACTGCTCTAAAGCCACAGAATAATTTTTACCCATTAGAACATTGTTTTTTTCGAGACTAGCTAAAATAGTCTTATTATCTACAAAGAGGGGCTTTGATGTCAGTAGTTTGTTATCGCGGCAAAATGGTGGCCGAGCACAAAAAAGTGGGTTTATCTTGCGACTCAAACTACCATTTAAAACAGTATTTTTGCTGTTAGTGTGCTTATTAATTAAAAAAAAAAAAAGATCTCCATGATGTCTGAGAATTTGATGATGAGAACTTGAACCGCAGACTTCCAACTGCTTCACATGACTGTCCACATATAATGATTTTGGTTCCCACAAATTTGGAAAGGGAACAGGCAAACAGCAGTGTTGTATAAGTTTAAACAAAGCTTAACTTATAGCAGCCTCTTGAGATGAACGCAATCTGCCTGATTTAATCCTGAGGGCTGTTAGCATTGCTGTACTCTTTAATTAATTTGTGAGGAATTTGCAGATGTTACATGTTTAAACAAGATATATTTGTGGCAATCTCAAAAATATTAATCCTTCAGACATCTTAGGCTACTATATGTAATCAAATTAGCTGGTTAATTGGCCTGGGTGCGTACAAGCATAAGCAATCACAGAATGGTGAATAGAAAGCATTTATTTCGTCCACTTCACAACCTGAAACATCGTAAACAGGCCTTGTCTGAGACTAAACAACTCATTGTTTGATTCCATGGCAAATATAAATCCCTCTATGGCTTGTGCTTATTTAGGAACAATTTCAGACTGTGGATGACATCTTTAGAGGTTTTGTTCCATTATTTCAGTAAAATCTGTTTTATTTTTTGGCTTATTTACGTCTAATACTATGAGAAAGAAAAAAAAACTCAACAGGCTGTAATAGAAGTATGAGCCCCAGTTAATATTGCTCTACAAAGAACCTAATAGGTAGGCTGAAGAATTATTATTTTTTCTGCTATTCACTGCTAAAGCCAAGAGGTATTCCAGAGATAACTGGCGTCAATAAGATGGATGAGGCCAGTCCACTAAATTATTTCAGGAATACCAGAAATGTCCTGAAATCCGGGAAGAGAAGAAACACGTCTCCTTCCTTGGCTGCATTACATACTCACACTGCTCTAAGTCATCACTGAAACCTGTTTAGTTAGAGCCCAACAGTATCACCGCACCAATGTGGTGTATTCAGTAATTCAATTCTGACTGCACTCTTCAATGGAATGTTGTGACTGATGATTTTGTTTGCGTGATGTAGAGTGATACCATTTATTGGTTTATGATAGGGGTGGTGTTGGTAGCAAAATCAGTTCTGGTTAACCATCTCATTAGCCTTATCTGGTGTGTTTCAATAATGGACGAATAGATTAGCTCTGTCCCAGGGGGGAAAAGGATAAATGTGATAACGTTGTAATATAGCGACCTACAGCCATTGAAATACACTATGCGCACCATAAATAATTGGGCAGGCAAAATCATTTATTTTTAATTTGGGTTCTGTAACCTAGCTGTATGAATTTGAAAGGATACAATGACAATGAAATTGGAAAGCAGACTGTCAGCTTTAATTGGAGGCTGTTCGACACAAATTGGAAAAAAGTAATCATTTTTAAAATTCGGGTGCATATCCTTTGCATGCAATGAGTGCATGAAGTCGATTGTGCATAGACATCGCCAGATGCTGGGTATCATCCTTGTGATGCTCTGCTAGGTCTTTACAGCAGCCATCTTCAGCTCCTGCTGGTTTTGTGGACTTTTTGCCTACAGTCTCCTCTTCAACATGACAAACATGAAAAATGCATGCTCAGTTGGATTTAGATCTGGTTATTATCTCCCGCCACAAAGTGGGACACGGGGATATTGGATTGGGGTCCATCCATTCGTCCGTGCGTCCGTGCATGCGTCCATCAGTCTGGGCCACAATGGAGACAAGATTTCTCTTAAAATATTATACCTAGATGTGTGAAATTTTGTGCACTTAATAGGCCACTCTTGAACTACATTGATTTGTAAAATGGATGTCGAAGCTTATTTTTTTTACAGAGTTATGGCCCTTGATTGTAGCGGGGGATAGTGATGACACCGTCGTCTTCTTAATTTGGCCAACAGAACCAAAATATGTGTCTCCGTTCAAAGAGTTATGGTGCTTACTGTATGTATTAATTTTTTTTTGACAGTGCTTGGGTGTACATGCTATTTACAATGCACCTACAGCTCTGTGTCGTCTGTCCATGTGTGAAAAGCTACACTATTTTTAATGAGGGACAACATGAACAGTGATTCTAGGAGAAGACATAGGAATGATACTGTTGTATTACTGGAACGCACTTTTCTGTTCTATTCTCTTACAGGGAATTTTCAATCTCTTTTTAATGGATCTACAACTGGCAGCTGAAGTGAATTATGTGATGTGGATTTCACTACAAAGGCAGGGCATTTTATTTTTGAGAGTTGAGGTGTGTGTGTGCTGAAACTGCTCCGGTGTTATCCGCTCACTGACACGTGGTGGGCAGTGTTCTACCCGCATTCGCCCTCTTGTTTATTGTAAAAATATATATTAACTAAACCTCGTGGTTTTGGGAGGAAATGGGTTCTGCTAGCCTATTTCGGTTAGTCTCGCAATTGGAAATTTTGGCGGTTTTTGCAGGAGGCACCTTGCAGTCATGATGTGGGACTTTTGATGAAGTCCCAAGAGTAGTTTGTACGTTAAACCTCTGGACTGTAGTCATTTTAAAATCCTTATTTTGTTATGAAACAAATGGTTTCTTTAAGCTCATCCAGTCGACTGCTGACCCAAAGCACTAATGCATTTTTGGATTTTGGATTATCGGGTTGTGGTGAAAGGATGTGCCTTGTGGAGGAGTTGGTCAAGGAGCATTGGCAGACAGCCATGAAGAGATGAGATTCTCTGAAACATCTCTCTTTCACTGCCATTACCAGTAGGACAGTTGGCCATTAAGACCATGCCATTCTGGCTGGGCTTCCAATACTTCTTCGTATTCTTTTGGGTATGATATTCTTGGAGTGGCCAAGTGGCTAAGGTGCTTGGGTGAGGCCAGGATGTTGGTGGTGCCCTAGTCAATTTAAACATAAAAAGACCATTGCCGATAAGCATGGTTGTTAATCCTGAATTGTTCCTTGAAAAAGTGGACCCTGCTTCATTGAGCCAACTGTAAGTTGCTTTGGATTATAACTTCAACTAAACAACTGTAATGTAATAATGGCAGCGTAGGCTCGCAGAGTTCTGATGGGCTTTGATGTTCAGTGACATTTAGGGCACATTGCTACACTAAGAGAGCATTTAGAAAATTCAGGAATTTCCTGGCATTCATTTATTTAAATAATGTCAATATACAACATCTCTGCAATGCATTTGTTCATATGGTGTGATACAAGTATACAGAATTAAACCTTTCAGTCTTTATTTCCTTTATTTGACTTGACAGACTGAAATGTTTTTTTTTTTTTGAAGTCATATTTAAGGCTATAAACCTCCTCAAAAGTAGGCACTCCTGAAGCATGCTTTTACAGTAGGAAGAGGGTAATTGGATTTGTCCTCATTGAGAGCAAAGTCCCTTCTGCTTAAAATATTTACGGGTCTTTTGTCAACAAAACACATTTTAGCTCTCAACTGTGGGTAAACCTTAGTAAATCGGGCACTGCCAGCCCCTCCCCTTTTCTTCCTGGCTCCGGAAGTGGAGTACAGTTTCTGCGGCAACCCCACTGGTGTGACTCACTTGTTCCTGAGCGTCTTCATGTCTGCTCCTTTGCCAGTTGGTTTGGGAACTCTCAAAGTGTAGCTTTGGGAACTTCTCCTCTAAGCTGGTGCATCTTGAGTTCACTGTCTTATCTGAAGCTGCTGATCTCGTCCCAGGCAACCTCTAATTTGAGATTTGTTTCAATAAGAATGCACTAGGAGAGAGTAAAACAGGGAATGGTCCTGTCCGGTGAAAATGTTTGATGTTTGGAGGAGGAAAGTTAAATCAGATTGGGTTGAGTTCATATCTTGTTCCTTGTCCTCCCCATAAAATCAAAATTTGGACGAGCAGAGTGGTCTATTGGTGGGCAGGCTTTTAATGGCTGGGATCTGGTGCACCAGGTGGTCTCTGTCAGTGTGGGTGATTTATGCTCCCCAACTTACTCTCTCCCGCTTCAGCCTCTTGTATTTAGTTTAGGGGAATTTACCATCTAGGAGGTCATGGGCACTACTGTCGTTGGTGCCTTGTGTTGAGGAAATGGAAAGATTCTTTTGTTAAGCATCCTGCTAAAAAATTGTGGGGGCTTGCAGTGAGAAGCATCAATAGATTTTTAATACCTTGCTTGTTAGCATGCTATTCTCTTGAATGCCTTGCAAGGGTCAGGATTTTGCAGTTTATGTTTCTGAACGATCTGAGTGAAACTGACATTTTAGTTTTTGTCCATTACAGTGTTGTAGCTTTGTTGGATAACCCATGACAGTGTTAGGAATCGTCGCACTCCCCCTAGAAATATATGCATTTATACAGAAATGAGAACCTAACAGAAACAGTCGGTGTGAGTAATCTTTTCTTTGATAAATCTCTCTCCCTTAGTGTCAGAGAGCAGTGATTTTTAAATTTTCTTTGACTAGTATTTTCATTGTAGACAGCATGAATGCATGATATTTAATCTCTTATCTGGTAAAATTTATTTTATTTGTAAATATACATCCTGTCTGGCTATTCAGGCCTGCAAGGCATTCAAAAGAAAAAAATTTGAATTATGGCCTGTGTCCACGGGCGGCATTTTTCGTGCTGGAAGCACCCTTGATCTCATTTTCAGAGCGCTTCTCTCAAGTGCTTATTGTTGCTAGGTCACAAAAATCCTCCTCAATGCACGTCCGCAATGTTACGAATTCAAGTTTCTGTAGTTTAGTATTACCTTAGAGAGGGTGGCTAAAACGCTGGAAATAAATTGTGATTAGTCTTTGCAACTGAGTGAATGAATGTTTGTTTTCCAATGAGGGGTACATTTCCCGAATGCACAGTTGCTAACTCACACTGTTCAAACAATTGCTGCAAAGTTATATGAT
The DNA here is from genome assembly GCA_029692085.1 of Gymnothorax javanicus. Lineage (NCBI taxonomy): Eukaryota > Metazoa > Chordata > Actinopteri > Anguilliformes > Muraenidae > Gymnothorax > Gymnothorax javanicus. Next base: position 15,319,295 of record CM056207.1, on the reverse strand, counting down.
TAACTTACAACTTGGTAAACTGCTAACATAGTTAGTGACTATGCTGTTGGGAAACATACCCCACTACCCTAGTTAAAGAAAATGGGAACCAAAGTGATAAAAGCGCCTAGCTACAGCTGTTGGCCTCTACAGTTGTAGTAAACATCAAAACAATATCTGGCTACTTGTTAGCTAATTTATTTGCAAACCTATCCAGGGAAAATTTTTGCATCCAACCTCCTCTTTTTTGGCTTTTTATTTGCCAAGACAATTTTAAAAGGGGCGACAGTATATTTTGGGGGGCTTTACTAGTGAGAAGGGGGTTTATAGTATAATATTAATATTTAACATTGCGCTCATGGCCTAGCAACCCGGTGTGTCATCAGTAAAATGGTTGCCGCCATTATATGCTATTTCTACGTATAGCAGCACTAGAAATTAAACTCTAAATTATCTAGGCTTGATGTACGCTTGACGTTTTTACACACCCGAATGTTTCTCTGGGTACCCATACATCAAGATAAGCCAAAAAAGTACTGATTTCATTCGGTATTGGTGGAGGTTGGATACAAAATTCTTTCGCTTATACTGTACCTAATTGATTAGAAACACGACAGTGGCAGTATTGTCAGTTTTTCCTCCGCCACTGTTGTTGGTTTTGTAAGTCTCGTCCTCTTTTGGATTTTGATTGGTCGGCAAGAGAGAAGTGATATTGATGAGTTTGAGTTCCAGAAGTTGAATTATATTCAGCTTGAGAGCGCTGTGAGTGCAGCTGAAAAAAGCTGCATGTTGAGAGCGATGCGCACCGTCAACGCTGAAATTCACAGTTTGTATAGAAACTAGATGCTTCCAGCGCAAAAACAGCTGCCTGTGGGCACAGACCCTTATTCAGGATTTGTTACAAACCAGCATCCTGGAAAGACCTGGTCAAGACCGATTAAAGTTGGGCCGAGGATTGCAAATGAGCCCACAAATTTGTGGCAGAATCATTGAAAAATTTACGCATAAGCAATGCCCATCAAAGACTGATAGGAAAGGATTTGGACACTCGCTGTGGTACGCAAAACATTCAAGGAAATTGGAGGACTTTGGATGCGTAAAGGACAAGGGCATAACACTCTCTGTGGCGCGCAAAACATTCAAGGAAATTGGAGGACTTTGGATGCATAAAGGACAAGGGCATAACACTCTCTATGGCACGCAAAACATTCAAGGAAATTGGAGGACTTTGGATGCGTAAAGGACAAGGGCATAACACTCTCTATGGTACGCAGAACATTCAAGGAAAGGAGGACTTTGGATGCGTAAAGGACAAGGGCATAACACTCTCTATGGTATGCAAAACATTCAAGGAAATTGGAGGACTTTGGATGCGTAAAGGACAAGGGCATAACACTCTCTATGGTACGTAAAACATTCAAGGAAATTGGAGGACTTTGGATGCGTAAAGGACAAGGGCATAAGCCCAAGCTGTGATCTTTGACCTCTCAGATATCAAGTACTATCATTTGTTCACAAGTGATATTACTACATTGGCTCAAGATTACTTTAGAAAATCTGTGTCAAGTTCTATAATACATAGTCACAAATAACAGATAAAACTTTATTGTGCAAGAAGGAAGACTTATGTTAAGTGTTCAGCAATGCCATCAACTTCTCTGGGCTTTGAGGCATCTGCGATGGACCATCACGCAGTGGAAACGTGTTGTGGTCAGACAAACCAATATTTCAGGTCTTTTCTCAAAGATATGAACATTATGTGCTCCAGTCTGAAGAAGTGGAGGAACATCCAAACAGTTTCCAGCTATAAGTCAAATGCCATGCTCTGTCATGGTATGGGGTTGTGCAGGAGCCTTTGGCAAGGGTAACTTGCACTTCTCTTGAGGTTCAATTAATGCTGAAAAACACAGTGAGATTTTAGAGTACTCCTCAAGACGAAATCCTTTCCTGGGACACCTACGCATATTTCAGCAAGGCAATGCAAAACCGCATTCAGCACCCATTACAAAGGCTTGGCTGTATTAAAAGAGGGTGCGAGTGCAGGACTGGCCCTCCTGCGGTCCCAACTTGTTTCTAATAGAGAGTGTTTGGTGCATTTTGCAATGCAAAATGCGATGACAAAGACCCCATACTGCGGTATGCATGCAGACTTCTTTGCCAGAAGATTGGGGCAGAATTACACCTAAAACACTTAATCACTTGTCTTCAGTCTCCATGCATTTACTAAGTGTTGTGAAAAGGAATGGCAACATTACAAAGTGGTAAATACTTTGTCTCAACTTTAAAAAAAAAATGATGGGAGAATAAAAATTTTAATCAGTGTTATGTTGAAAAATCCATGAAATTTATGAGTTGAAACATCAAATAATATGCTTATGTAATGTTCTACTGTAATATAGGTAAAACATAATTTACAAATAACTGCATTTAGTTTTAATTTTTATTCAAGATCACCCAAACGGCTGAATTTGAATATGCAATTCAATACTTCAGAAATACAGTGCAATACAACACATATTTTGTTGGCACCTATCAAATCTGGTTACATTTAAAAGCCATTCAGTCTAGCCATGCGTTCTTGAGTTGTTTTGCTGATTAAGGAAATGAATGGATGAATAATAAATAGAGAAGTGGATGGGCAGCTTCTTGACCCCCCAAGAGGTTGTAATGATATATTGTGCAAAAACATTAGTTGACACTGAAAATTGTGGACAAAACCAAGTCATGATGGATCATTTCTGTAACAGACCAAGTCTTCCCCCGCATGTCTCCTTTACAATTCTTCATACTTTTAGGCTACCCTGTTCCCAGTCATTTTACTTTGTTTCATCATTTATTGCATTAACAAAGCGAAGCCCAAGTTTGACGAGTGCATTCGTCATTCGTACAATTAAAATGAATTTACTTCATATCTCACAAAGAGGGCAATGTTGTCTGTGCAGGGGTGGACAATGATATGCACAAACACATTTTAGATGCAACACAAAACATTTGGATAAATCTTCCGTAGGCACCCTCTGAAATTCATGTCACTTTAAATGAATACCCTCACTCATGTGTTTCCCTGAGTTTGTATTGCATATCAAATATCAGAATCGGCCACAGCCCCCACCCCTGCCCCCTCCACATCCTCTTTTCTAATGAGGTGAAATGTGTCTGATTGAGATCTGTGGTCGGGTGAGTGTTCAGGAGTGGGCAGTGGTGTTTATTTGTTCCTCTGGCTGAGAGAGTGCTGGCTGGACGTGAGCTCAGGGCCAGAGCTGGACACGCTGATTTGTGAATGACAGGCCCTGATAAGGACTCTTGACCATCTCTCTTGCCCTGTGATGAGTAGCAGGGCTTGGGAGATCTCAGCGGTCCTTCTCTGGTTACTGTTTTTACGACCCTGACCGAGGCCCGTATTAGCATGAAGACCTCCAGCTCAACTCTCTCACACAGAGACAGAGGTCTTTTCATCACAAACATCAGTGAAAATTACACATCACAAGTTTTTTTTTTTTTTTTTTTTTTTTTTTTCTGAAGCTGCTAATTACAACTTTTTTCATTTTTGTGCAGGTTCATGACAGGGATGTAAATGTCTGCTCTTGCAGAAATGTTACTTGTCTGTTTCAGGCAAAAAATTTATTCTTTTATCATTCAGTTGCCATGGAGGAATTTTCATTTAAATTGTACCTGCTTTGTTTATTTTTTTGTTGTTTTTTTTGGATATTTTGCTGATATAATTGCCCATATGCCATAATTAATGATGCATATTTGAAAATGGGATATTTATAATTTTCTCATTATGCAATAGTAATTATTTTTTATTTTTAAAACTGGATTCTGAGGTCATGGAATATTATGATTTGAAAATGTTTTGCCAACATGTTCATGTTACTTACTTTTTTAAAAAACTTTTTTTCAGTCATCAACTTCACATTTAGAAATATTCATCTGGAAGGTGCCTGTTGGCAAACTTGAGAAAATTGTTAAATTATCATGTGGATGGGACACCATGTGCACTACTCTGGCACAAAATTTGTGTCCTATTGGTATCAGTCCTGGATTTTATACACAACATACAGTTAATTGTTAATTTAAGATGCACAATGATGCAAAAATATCAATTCCAAAAATTATTTGGAACTAATCTAAGTCCTGAATTTAATGTTGATGGCTTAAGTATGTGTAACATTCTCAATAGAAATAACCCCTATTTAGGGCATCGATGCATTCCAGTATTCTGCTTTGCTCACTGTCTTTTTTTCAGGAGATGATATGTGCTGATGCTTGCGGCTCAGTGAGGGCATGTGTACCGAGGTACATGCCTTTACCAAATGTTCATTGCTATTGTACAACCTTTAACCAGAGATTCAGTACGAATAAACCAGTGTGTGTATTGTACTTGTGCATTTATGATGGTTTATTCATGCAATAATGTTCTTAAAATATTGCATGGATGCATGATAAATCAATTATTGCACTCAGCTCTACAAGGAAAAAAAAAACACTGCCTATATTGTAACTGATGTAATTTTGCCATTTTTTTATCACATGCAGATTTACTCTGCCTGTGTGTTAGGGTTTGGATGTCATAGGTTTTACATAAAAACTTTCACTATTTTTTTTTTTTTTTTTTTGCACTTTCACTGACTTGCTGCTGAATCCAATATGCATAATACCCTCGCATTTTCATTGTGGGAGGCATCTAGACACCAGTAATGTTAAAGCAGATGACACTGATGCACAGAACCCGTGCTGTGACTTGTTGCCAAGTGATAGACAAATAGATAAACCATATATTCCAATGGAAGAAAGATGGAATAGGCAGGAGAGCTGTATAATGGATGCTCGTATTGAATACATTGTCTAGGTACGGTCAACTTGTTGTATCTGTCCAGCTTTGTGCTTATGTGAATCCAGCGCCAAAGCTGGTATATAGGCTATATTATAGTGAGGTGTGCTGAACAAACACAGTTCATGATTTATTTTTCGAGAATGGAGATTTCTGTGTGGTTACAGCTCTTCTTAGCTTGCGTACAAAAGCCTGCATGTTCTTCTGTCCTAATCTTTATTTTTATTTCCTTGAAATAGTTGTACAATATTTTATGCCATGGTGTCTGAAGTCTACACAATTGCCTTTACATTCAAATTAAGTTGAAATGATAGTGTTGGATATGTATTTAAAATTTTTACAAGATAGGTTTGCTGCAAGATCACAAGCTGATGCACTGAAATTAGCGTATATTTAACTTCTTGGTGGGAGACAAAGAATTACCCCCGTCCGTCATTGCGCATCCCAAAGTCATACTCGGAAAACTCAATCAAATAAAAATACACAATTTCCACCTGATAGTCTTCCAGGATAAGCCAATTTACATTTATTTTCATAATTTTTGGATATTAGATAGGAATGGAAAGAGGATTATAGCTGAACTTTCCAAACGTGCTTGTGTCAAGTTTTTGGCCGTGTCAATACCAGCTTTGTTCAATCTGAATATAATTTCGTGTGAAGTAAAGTTAACGCCACCTGGAGGTATATCTCTGCAGAGCAATTTGTCGTTTCCTTTTCCGCGTGTGCGCGCGTGCGTCCGCGCACTTTAAAAGCGGTGGAAACATGTTGAAGGCGAAATAAGTACCAACCTGCGGCACTCGGAAAGTAACCATGCACGGTATGGACTGCAAACTTGATCAGAAGAGAAGAAATTATGACGCTCTTTGATGACGTTTTTTCGGAGCAGAGCGTTGTCCTCTGCTAAAACATTTTCCCTTAAGCAGTATACTTGCATGTCATAAAACATTTTTTTTTCAAGATGCTGGTTTAGTTTTTTTTTTTTTTTTTCAATTTAGACGCCCTTTTATGAAGAAAATTGAACATTGCGTACCGAGTGCATCACAATTGCACACTATTTGCATGATCTTTCTCTCTCTGCGACTATATGCTTTGAGAGAGGAACTTAGTAATTGCCTGTTAGTTTCAACAAAATGATCACACTGTAATGTAACAACGCAGAGTATTTATTTCCGTTTGATTTTAAGCAAGAAATATCTGTGGTTAAACTGGGACTAAACGAGAGAGGAAGAGCTTTCTAATGTGCAGACTGTTATGCGTGGAATTCATGAAGAAGATCCCATAAGAATCTCTTTTTCCAGAGAGCCAGGTCTTATTAATAAAAATAATAATTTATTTTTGACATCAAGTTTTGTTTAATAGCTGCGATTTAAACACCAATATAACACCATTTATGGACGGAGGTTTCATAATTCCATACTCACTGGAGTTTTTATGAGAAGTGGCGCAATTATTTCGTTTAACGTCGTCAAGTTTACGAATTTGAAGTAGGGTGATCAATATTTGACAGATTAACTGCAAATATTGGCATGGGCCTATTTCCTAATTGGAAATACTTTGTCGTTGATTAAGTCCTTACTGTAAAATATGCTCATTTTGAGTTCATCTGTACCTGGTTCATATTTTTGAGCAAAATTAAGACCTACTTTAGTTGACTGTGGTCGTTATTTTGTGTTTATTTCTGATACATAGAGTCTATTTCCTGGTCCGTCTTCCTCTATCAACAGAAGCAAGATTTGGAATCATTAATGACATCACCCTAGACTTTCTTTGCAAGTTCAGGACTCAGGCGAAATTAATAGATTAACCAATATGTAGGTGTCGTCTCCTGCTTCCGTTAGCAGGCAGGTGACATTCCATTTGACGCTGGCTTCTATTTAAATCTGAATGGGTTTGTTATTGGTGTGCTGAGATTCATTTTACAAAATGAGCCTGCTGTGTTTTCTCCAATTAAAACACTTGGCGTGCCAAAAGGTTTGAAATGCCTTCTTCCCTTGAGGGCTTCTAGTGGCCAAGTTTATTTTTTTTTTCTGATTAAAAATTTGTGCGCCGCTACTTTTATAAAAACGGGGTCCACAAGTACTTCTGTACTCAAGAAAATATTGGGTTATATTTTATGCGAAATTTTGCGAATGCAAATGAGAAAATTCTAATGAAGTTTTATCTAGGACGACTCGATACTTATCAATGCATTTAATAATAATAATAATAATAATAATAATAATAATAATAATAATAATATCATGTTTATATACTGTCACAGACGTAGGCTACGTTTCATGGGTGAATTTCAATAGAATCATTGTTTTATAGGCCTGTATTGTTTATTGCAATTTAAGCTTTGACGCATATTGCTCCTGAAAAGTATTCATAATTTTTTTTTCTCGCAGTGATGACTGCAAAAAGAATTAATTTGGCCAGAAACAAGAAATATTGGCTGTAGATGGCTAAGAATGAATGTATATGATAGTGAAAGAATACCTTGCAAGTATTCACTGATCCTGTAAAATGAAAAAGAGGTGTATTATTGCTTTATTGTCTTTATTTTTAATTTAGGAAATTTCATGTGTCTTATTCGTCTCACCTGCCTGAGATAGACCTTATGGCTAAAATTTTATTGGCTGTTAGTTTTGCTGAAAAAATTGGCCACTCCGATTTTAAAAGAATTTGTTGAAGACTCGCACCGGAATGTTAAAAAAAAAAAAAAAAAAAAACTGCAGTGGTCTCAACCTCAAATTGAAATCATGAGTCTTCCTGTCTTTTTAAACAGAGGTCAAGTTGAGGCACAGACCGGAGTAGCCGATATCACGCGACGGGTTGTCATTGGCATGGATAGTGTCCGAGTTTACTCCGGGCCGCCGCCAAAGGAAACGGGCATCATTTTTCAGGCGAGTGAAATGCCAAAATTAAAAAGCAGTGAGTCACAACTTTTTAAAAACTCTTCCTGCATTGTTACGCACAGTTACAAGAGGCTTCCTTGCCAGGTGGTCTGCCTTTTCCGAATAGGAACCGTAGGTTAGGCTTCAAAACGTCCCTAGAGCCAGAGGTCAAGGAAAAGTACGTGCGAGACCCAGACTGCATTATTTCAAATACCACACGAGTGTTAAGTGGGTTAATATTAATCCAATGTTGTTAAACAATAGGTGGCCGTTTTCCAATTGCGCTATTTTCGGATGGAATGCGTTTTATGTGTGCACATGTGAGGGAATACTGATATAAAAAGAAACACATATTTTCTTGCTGATTAAAGTAATAGGCCTGTTATTAGTGTGTGATAAATACCTAGTCGTACAGACTTTATTATTGAAGTGCATTTTATTGAAATAATTGCAATAAGTTATAATTATTCAGGAAGACTATTTTATGGAAGCCTCATTGCTTACCGAGTGTTCTAAACCATCATTTAGTATTTTCAAATAGTTGTTTTCAGCCTCTCAGAAATCTTCAATAATATTCCTTCTGCCGCAATTTCTGTGTCAAAGTAATGTTTTCGAGCAGGCAATTTGAATACAAAAACTGTTTGGAAAGTCATTTCTACAGAACTGTATCAAATATTATGTGTTTAAAAATTCATTTCCTTGTCCTGGCCTCAGTCCTGCAAATATAGTCATATTGTTTGTGATACAGGAAATTGATTAATATGTTTTACACATTAATAAATGAACCAATAAATTGCTATACAGAGGGATGTCTCATTCAAAATGTAGGTCATATCACTTTCAAAATATGGTTTATAAATCATATATTACAAACAGAAATGTGGCTTTCTTTCATCTTACGAAGTTACAGCCAACCACTGTATATTTGCATTATTCAGATGTTCCACTGAGGTTTCCAAGCATTTAGTTTAGACTTAGTTTTAGCTCTATGGTATTAAAGTACAGCTAATTATTTGTTATAGGAGTTGACAGAATATTTTTGCTGGTTGTTTTCATGGTTGTGTTGTTAATTTTAGTGACATAATAATATAAATATAATTTATAATAATTTATGTTTTGCTGAAATTTGATTCATATTTAACACTCTAAATTGTCACAAAATTTAATGTAACCTCCACTGTCAGTTCCTCGATTTTATATAAAGAATTGTGAAAAATTATGAAAATTTTTTTTAATGAGCTGACAATGGCTTATTAGATAACATGGACACGTTTCTGAAACTATTTACTGAAATCACATTTCCTGTGATGGGTATTATTTTGCACAACTCATTTGTTTAATTTTACTATCTGATATAATGTCACCACACTGCATCTGCAAGCTTGTATTTTGCTGATACTTTTTCATTTGTGTGCATACAAGTGCACATTTCTGACTGCATTATGAATGCGCATGAGAGCGTGTGTGTGTTTGTGTGTGTCTGTGCGTGCGTGTGTGTGTGTGTGTGTGTGTTTTTATGGTGTTCTGTGGTTCCCATGGTCTGTGTGAGAGCCAGTTTCCTTGACTGCTCAGGGCACAACCTCCCTGTTGGCCCGTGCGGACCCAGACACCCCCGGCCGCAAGCCGCAGGAAGGACAGAGTCTGTGTTATTCTTTCTTTTTACCTGACAGACACATTTCACTGCAGCACTCTAACCTTGTCAGCTACCGAAGAGCGCTGCGTGCCTCTCTGTAAGACCAGACAGGGCTGTTTCTGCTCATCTCACAACCTGAGCGAAGAGACAGTCACCATGCAGCACCACTCTCACAGCATTACCCATTTCTATACTGGACACAACCCCCACAAAGACTGCAAACACAATGAAGTTGACCATCAGAAATTCGATACAATTATTCAGAGTATTTACCTCCGGGTCAGTGGAGTTTTCAATGGTAGTTGTATGTGGCAATCTAGATTTAGAGCCATTTAGTCAATTTATTGCCTTGAAAAATGCAGTTAATAATTGTAGTGCGATAACACACTGATGCGAAGCGATTAAAACTAAAGCAGCACCATCTTTTTATCACAAAAGTGGTATTTGAAATGAAGATAAGCACTCCCTAGGAGAGAGGAGAAGCTGGTTATTAATTCTGGAGCTAGCTTAGCTTTATAACTAGGCTTTCGTTGCTTGTGTGGCGGCTGAAATGTATGAGTTTGTTGTGCAGAACCTGCCGTGTTTTCTGTGGGGTGCTGACTTGTGCTTTGTAGGTGAAGCACATGGCATGATTGGTGGTGGTGGGGGGAAGTAATTATGATTGAGAGCATTACTCCTCTTTTTGACCCACAGGTCAGCGTGACAGTGTCCAGATAAACGCTGACGAATCGCCAGGCTCTCTGCCATGTCAAAGGGTGAGTAAGCATTTGTGTATTTATGTTTACACGCGTGTGTGTGTGTGTGTGTCTGCGTGCGAGTGTGTCGTGGTGCGCGGGGGTTTTCACTTGCTAGGGGAGAAGACCGCATACACCGTCAGCCTCTGTGGAAGAAAAATGTGTAATTGCGATAATTAAAAATTATCTAATTATATTAACATTGCAGCGGAAATTACACTATGTATTTCTATGTATTTCTGATGATAAATTGTTTAACATGGTGAGTATTCATTTAATTGATTTCAGCTTTTTTCAATACCTGATTATTTCTTCTAAAATGCACCTTTCCAGATTCACAGATATTTCTGTGTAATACGCAGGGTTGTGTGTATTAACAGATTAGTAGAATTTCAGTAGATTGCAGTGGATGATTCACATGTTTAAAACTGCTTCTAATGTTTGGAATATGTTTTTTTGGAATGCCGGAGCTTCGACACGGTGCTTCAGTGCTGCCTGTCCGCCTTTCCCTGTTGTTGTTTATTTTAATTCACGATGTATTGTGGGATGGGAAGATTTCCTGACCTGTCAGATTCATTTATTGCATGTAATGGAGCACATATATAGAGCATGAGAAATCAGAACAGGGAAGCTGTGGACAAACGGCTCCGGACCTACTCGTGATTGACTGCGTTTCATGTCAGTCGCGTATGCCTGCTGCACAGTGCACGGCTCTCCCGATCCCCAGGCAGCCTCCACTTTCTGGAGAGGAGTGGCTGGGGTGGATGCATTTGCGTGCAAAGGCCCCTGAGCCCGGTCCCTGTGTGGTCTTCCAGGGATTGCGTGTGTGGTCCACCCAAGACCCGATCATCTGTCCAAGGGCTGCTAACTGCCTGCCGAATGACCACGGCTGTTTACTTTAGCTCTGTCTGCACCAACTGAACTCTGATCGCCGTCTTCCTCCAGCTGGGCCAAATCAGGGCCCACAAAAAAAAAAAAAAAAAAAAAAAAAAAAAAAGAGAACGGGCCCCTGAACTAGGGTGGGGGCCACAGCGGGGCCCTCTGGGGGCCCTAGAATAGCCTGTAACTCAGCCTGCCTTCAGTGCCTTTCTGGACAATACACACAGGTCTTCAAAACATGATCTGCAATTACTGCATGAGACCATCATCCCCACTGGTGTTGAGAACTGTGATACTAATGCCCAGTATGTGAAACGAGACACTATACATCAGTGTGTTTACCCGTGTAGGGAAGCGCAGAGCCAAGCATGGGGGAAAAAAAGTAGGATTGGGTCTGTGCAGACCAGAGTGGAATGGATGTAATCCCGCCATGCAGTCCCCACATAGGCTTTTTTTGTAGCTGTTTGTTTAAAGATTTTAACAAGGAGGTTCAGCCACTATAAAGATGTCATATGGCAGCGGTAAAAAATGAGAAATGCATCTGAGTAATACTGCGGCACACGCTTAGCCTCGCATGCAGCTGTCCCGCCTGCACCATGCGTCTGTTCCACACGGCACACACATCACATAGTCCTGTTCTCTTCCTGCTCTATTCTCTGTCCTGTTAGTTATTAATTCTGTAAACTACTGCTCTTTGGCATTTCTTACCTTTTCAACCATTAGGCCGCTAATGACTGCCAACGTGGACTGAAACTATAGGTTTTTGAGAAAAATCCTTTCAACATCGAACTACAGATGACACCATAATTTAGAATATGGTGCTCAACAAAGACTGTGTTCCTATCTTAGTTGTATTAGTTGCATAAATTTACTTCATTTAATTTTTTGATTGATTAGATGTGAAATTATGTGCAAACTGGTATCAATGAGATGCTGAGTTGCAGGTTAATTGAATTATGATAAAATATGTTCTAATTTGTGTTTTTTAAAGACGTACCATTGGTGGATTAGAGAAAAAAAACCTTTGCCTCTTAAAAATACTGCCTTTTCAGGGAATTGAAAAGACTTTTGTCATTGAATTTTATCCCTGAAAAGTCACATCCAAGTTTTGCATTAGATGTGTTTTGAATTAACTTTGCTAGAGTTGCAAAACAACGCAACTGATGATGCAAGCTTTCTGCTTTTATTAAAGTATCAAGATATTAGATAATATCAAAATTTGCATTCAAGGATGGTGCCAATGGCAAGCAGTATGGGGTTAGAAGCATAATCAAATACAGGCTGCAAAATGGGCACTCCAGCATCATCAATATATATTTTTATTGAAAATGATTTGATTATACAATACTATATTCTCAGGTGAAGTTAAGCTGGATCAATCTTCATCATGCCAATTTAAATGTGGTTTATCTCATACCAGTGGGGTTGAGCATTCTGTAGTCAAATGCCTATTGCTCTAAAGGAATCTCAGTGCCCTAATTACAGATACAGCTAAGGCTGGTATTCTTTGGCCAATGCACACAAGTTCTCCTTCAGATATGGTAAAATTACACCTATAAGTGAGGAGGGCTGTTCCCTGTGGTTTGTCTGATTGACATCTATATTTACTGCGGCAGATCTGTTCTCTTATTCCTGTCCTTCCTGCAAAATATTAACCTCGTATTAATTAATTTCCTTATTTACAATCCAGGTCAAGAAGTTAAGCGCACGAGTGTGGCACCGCATATGAGGCCTATGATACCACATAAATCCATGCAATAATGAGGTGGTTTGTGCCTCGCATACCTGCTCCATTGAGGGTAATTCCTCTTATTAAAGGGTGTTTAGTGTGCACTGCTATGCCTGTGGCCACAGGCACCAAAGCCCTGAGTGGCTGTTAGTGTTTAAGGCTCACTGTTTTTGTGAGGGGAGCCGTCAGAGGTCGGTGTTTGCGTTTTACAAATTGAGGTCTGTGCTGGCGGGCGCCAGGGCAGGGGAGAATGAGTGCCCTGTTCACCTTTGACCTCCATGGCTCGGACCCCAGTAACTGGCACAAGAGACCGATGACCCCACAGGCAACATTCCGGCATTTCCTTTTTTGGGCCCTGGGGGAATTTCCTGTGATTTGTGGGTCCATTGTGCTAATCAAATTTAATGCAGACTGCTCCACAAATAAACATGCAGATAATGCTTTCATTTGTCTTCTCATTTATGATAAAGGTAATTTCACTGCATGCTGACTGCGAATTAGGATGCATTGCAATGACATGCATTTTCGTCCCTAAACATTTTATGCTTCAACAATGTTTGACATTTAATGAAAAAGTTTGAAAATTAACATACTTTTTTTTTTTAATCTAGGAAAGCTAATGGTGAAAATCCTTTTTCTAGCTATTGTTTGTATTTAAATACCCTCTCAATAATTTTGTCGATAATTAGTTTCACTCACAATTTTTAATTAATTGTGATATTGTTTATGGATTTGTGGAAAAAAAAAAACTTATCAACCACAATATGCACATTTCTTTGAACTACCACACTCTCAGAAATGCTATTAATGACAGTATCTAGAAAAAAGGCAACCACCTTTCTGAAGGGATACATTAATTATAGATTTGTGAATTTGATGCATTTAATGTACGGTGGACATTTTTTTGTCCTACGTGTACGGCTAAAAACTATTGTGTTCCAAATGATTAGAATGATTCGTCGATCAACTTTAAAGCAATGGATCTAATGTCAGAGTAGTCTAAAAGTAACAAATTTTCTGTACACGATTACAACAATCATGCTCCTGTGCGTCCCACTCACATTTATCAATATGCAGCATTGGTGAGTGAGGAAACATATGTCACATTTGCCGGGTGCATCATTTACTGTTTATGAATAAGGGGATGCCTTGTTTACTTGGTGTCATTATATTTGAAATCTCGTACTGCGTACGCAGTCTGTGGAACAGGATCTCAGAGTTTCCATGTGAAATGAAGCGACATCTGTCCATAATGTAATATTTCCTAGCGCTTCATGGCAGATCGGTAATTCCTGATGGCGTGTGGCCTGTGAAAATAACCCCCACTTGCCCCCCCTCCCACAATGCACAACCACAAGCCTCTGTGGAACAACTCCCTCCTGTGCGGCAAAGTCATGTTTCCATCTCGCGCGTGGGTGGCAGGACAGAGCCGTCATCGCCGCCCCAGCAATGCATGCTGGGATTTCTGAGCCCCCTCTGGTAATCGTAATTGTGGCGGGAAGACTCATGAAAATGGTTCAGGGGTTTCTTAATTCTATCAACATAACGGGAGTCTTCCTGAGGGGGAAACCTTCTAGTATGAGCCTCTTGTGGAGGGATAATTAGCCCATAAAATATAGATATGACCATCCAAGCCATTGCCCTCATGACAGTAAAAGTAATTGTTTGATTTTTTTGGGTGTCTGAGCGTATAGCATGAACGATGACTGACAACATTGAAGTAAGGCAAAATAACTTTTGACCCTCTGTTTGTGTTTAGTTATGCGCATGTATCTCTTGATAGTGAAACACCTTGGAAAAGAAAGCAGTGTTTAGCTCATAACTCATCCTTGGGGTTAAAAAATGTGCTTCTGGAAGCACATCCTGCTAATACATGTGGACTGTCAGCAAGAGACCTCTGTCATATGCTGTTTGTTTCCACTGAGTGTTCAAAAGAAGGAGCATGCTTTAAGAGCACTCAGATGCTGAATCTGACCTGAGCATCGTGTTCGGTTGATTGATCCCTAACATTTTTCCTACGAGGTCTCTCGCATTTAAGTATTGCTCAAAACCCTGACGCAAATGAATCCATCACCGGCGTCATTCCCATAAGATTCCTACTAAAAGGGTTGGTGACATATATAGAATAGCAGGAAACTGGAACATCCTAAAAGGCGATTGGAATACTGCCATCGCATGCAAGCGGCCACTCTCTCTTACGCACGCCGTGCCAAAAAGGAATTTGTGCAGAGGAGCGGGATGGAAAATGATCAGATTACTGGGAAAAGAGGGCCTGGGTGGAACAGCTCTGTGCATGTGAACCGTGGAAGAAACCGCCTGGTCATGCAAGTGGAGAAATCTCAAGGAGAGGAGAAAAAAAAATTCATTATTTTATCTAATGCTGCCAAATAGATCTCTTGGCTCAAACACTGTGCACATGTTATGAAAGTTTTGGCTGGGCATGGGGGGCACCGTTTTGGCTGCGTTAATTCAAGGACTTGAGTTGGCCCGGGGGGAGAGAGCTGTGAGTGGCAGAGCTGTCGCTGATCACGTGACTGACGGAGACGGAGGGAGGCTAACACAGGGAGGCTAACACGGGGTCAAGGGGGGCGTCTGACCACTGGGTGGAGGAGGTGGAGTGCGTGTGGTCCAGGAACATCAGATGTTCAGAGCCAAGAACTTGGTTGTTGTACACAGAGCACATCTCACTGTCCAGATCTCAAACTGGGCTTGCTTTAGGTCTTTTTTTTCTAGAAAATAACTCATGGGTATTCATTTTTTTCTTTCTAATTGACTACAAGTGTCTATTGAACATTTAAAACCCTGCTGTCAATTTGCAGAAAGTGTGCTGATGTAATATCAGAGTGCTTGACATGACCAAAGCTGACACTTACTGGCTGGCGTGTGCTGCTCTCCCAGGCTGATTTTATTATTTATTATTTATTTTATTTTATTTTCACTGGGCAGTTGGATGTTGTTTGGCCTGGCTGGTTGCTTTGTATTCTTTTTTTTTTTTTTTTTTTTTGATTTGCATCCATGCTTTGATTTGAAAACCTTTGCATTTCTCCAAATAAACCTGGTAGCAGGAATTGGACTTTTTCCTCATCTTTAATTTAGTCTTTTATGTCATTAATTGGTTCTTTGGATGTTTAATATTATTGCAAAGTATTTCATTAATTTAAGTTCATGCAGCACTGACGTTCAACGCTGACTTAATTCTGAGCCGCCAACAGTCCAAGTGAAGGGAACAAAATAATATAAGGATGTAATATAATGACAACAGGCCATTCAATGCTCACCATTTACCTGCCACTAAAGAGTACATAGAGCTAATTGTTACCTACAGTACTAATTAGATAGTCCCTAGAATTACATAAGATTTTTCCAGGTTTTGAAAACCCCCATATTTTCCCCTCTTTATGCCTTTTCCTTTCCGCACAGTGACGACTCCGAAAATAATACTTCCTAATATCCGCGCGGGATTTATCTTTTTTTATTTTCCGTCTGTGCCCCCTCATTCAGAAATAGAAATTGAGGGGAGTCAGTTCAGGGCAATCCCAGGTGAGCAGAGGTCCGAGGTGGTCCTCGGGGGAACTGGGCCGGAATGAAGGGAAGGGAAGGGAACAGGAGGCGCACCACGGGCAGCGTAGGTGAGCGGGATGGATGTGGGGGCCAGATGCGAAACTGGAGGACAGACTAAACCAGCGCGCGGCGGTGGAGCCTCTGCCCTGTCCATCCGCCCGCCCGCCTGCTGCCCACATGTGCAGCTCCCGCCCAGACAGGACCCGCGTTACACACCCCATTTGCAACAAAAACTTGTCAATAAGGATGGAATGTTGCCTTGCTTTGGGGAAAAGGAGGGTTGCAGTAAAAAGGCCCCTTTTGTTAGCGAGCCCCCCGATCCAGTTTTTCCCTTCCAGGAATAACAGGACGCCGGATAAATCGGCGGTCGTCTGCCACGCTGTCCGAACGCTTCGAACGCTGCGCCCCGTCCAAACAGGAGCCCCCGCTGAGCACGGGGGAGCTTCGGCTGAGTGCGACGGGCCAGTGATGCGGCCACACGTGTGAAAGTGCGTGTTCCTGCCAGCCGGGGCCCAACCGACCCCAGTGAAGCTCTGTCTGAAATCAGCGGCGGGTCCGCGGGTCCATCCATCACCCGTGGGCATCGGGCTCTGTGACGGCGGAGACGGATGATGTTTGATTTGCCATCTCGCGCCCGTTCTGGGTGGTCCCAGCGGAGGGGGCCCTGACGCACCACGGCCCGGCGGTTGCTGGGAGACCGTCATGCCGTCGTTACGGCTGTCTGACCGGATACGCCCATGTGTTTCTGAACACTGAGTGCACCACCTACGCACGTTTCCCTTCACCCACTGGTTTAATTTCCATTTCATAAGTCAGTTATCCATTGTTATCATGCAAAATACACTATGCAACCAATTTCTAGGTCTTATATAGTTGCACAAACAATGGTGATTTCACATTGCATGAATCATGTTTAAATCTGCATTGACATCCACATTTATTAAATGCATTGCAATGGCCCAGATACTGAATGTGTCAGTTGCTGCCTGCAGACATTCTCTTCAATAGCACTTGTGCTGCAGTACAGTATTTCTAAAATGTGCCAGCATAGATGAAACAATTCTGATGAACCAACATTTACGCCTCCCTCATCGGCAGATATTTGATGCAATAGAAATCTTCCTCTCCATATATAGTGATTGTCCATAATGGAGGAAACTGAGCAATGAGTCTCATTGCTTTCTGTTTAGTGAACCAAATCATCCTCAAACCTCTGACCAATAGCTTGATTGATCAATTCTTATTGCCAATAATAATAATAATAACAATAATTGTATGCTGAATTTTCACCAATTTACATGTGCTGCTCATTGGGTATTTATACTATGTCTTTTGCACTTCACTGCTCTTCATGTGCATGGTCAGAAGTAGGGGCATCTTTCATTTATTTACCCTCATTATGTAAAGGTGGAGTGAGGGGGTTAGTCTCATCTGTTCTATAAAATGACTCTTTATTCTGTGTCGTACATTTTTTATGAAGAAACTCAGTCTTTCACCACAGATCTGTGTAATGATAGTATTAATCCTCAGATGATGTGCTTCTTTAGAACAAATGTTAGTGTGCTGATTACTGATTATCTTGTGATGGTTGCCTCTATGCTGTCCCAGGTCTAGGGCCCTCAGGGGTCAGTCACTTGAAATCAGGTTTCATTGAAGACAGGTAGCATAGGCCTGCTCTGTGTCACCTCTATCAAGACCCATATCAACACCTCACCCTGCCTGTTGAGTCACACAAGCCATCTCCCTCAGCTCCCGATGTGGGGCCTCAGTGAACGTACAAATTCCATCGCTCCTTATCGACTTCTGTGGCAGTGACAATCTTTAGCGTGACTCAGCGGTTTTCTGTGAAGTTGCATCTGTCTAACTGAAACATTTTACAGATGCAGAGGCTTGCATTATTTTCTTACCCTGTGAATAAGCAGTAAAGTGACTCATCGTGTTTCCACTAGATTAGTCGCTCCCAAACTTCGTCTGCCTATCGAAGGGCAATTCAGAGTCTTAAAGTCTCCGGGACTGCCAGCCATTGTCAGGTCAACGGGATCATGAATTCCATTCTGACTAACTGTAATTACATGCTTTTATACTGTAACTATCACTTATCTTATGCTTTTACCATAGCTCTCAGTAATGTATAATCAACGCTGGTCATTAAAAGTAAACATGGCCTCCCGTAAGATTTGCATTGTAATTGAACCTAAACCTCCTTATAGCTGCAGCAGCTTGCTGGGCATTGGTGGCCATCTTGCTGGGAGCTGGCACCTGGCACCAAACCATGGACTGCTGTTAGAAGAACATGGCTCTTGATCATGTTGGACTCAAATTTTATGTTTTTGCAAAACGTGCTTGATGCACTTTTGTGGATCATGCAGCTCATGTTTGACTGCTGGTGCCGGAGCTGGATTTCTCACTCCTGGTTATTCTGGGCAGTTTTTAGGCTGCCGAATGACACATAGAAGCAGGATGTTGTCTTGGGCTGTTCGAGAGGCCTTGCTGGGACCAGCAACAACTGCTGACAGCGATCTGGAGCTTCTGCAGGCGCATCAGGGGTCGGAGGTGGGTGTGAAATGAAGTGTTGTCAGTGATGTCTTCATCTCTCAGATGCCCTGTTTGTCCCTTTCGCAGCTGTGAGATTTACGGCCTCAGTGAGCGCTAATGCTCTGTGCCGGTATCTTGGGGCTGTCACAGCTTATTTGCTGCATGTGGCATATTGGTTGATATGCCGTTCAGTGTTGACACCTTCATGTGCAGAGCACTCAAACTGAAATTGGTCGAAATTATTTTTTCAATCTCATTGGGATAGTCCCCCTGTCTGGTGGCGTGCATTTTGTTGGCCGAAGCATTATCTTGGCCCTGTTGTTACTGTTTGTGCCCGGGGAATGTAGCGCCATTCAGTTTGAGAATTACAGTTTATTTCCTTAAGAAAAATCAAAGATTTCGCTGTGCCTCTTAACCCAGTGTGAAAACATATATTTTGATAATACTGAGGTAAATCCTCTCCTGACAAAAAAAACTAAAGAATAAAAAAACAAAAGGCAAAAAGCGGGGAAGAGCTGGCTTCAGATTCACCATGCGTTACGTGGTGAGTCAAAGGCGAATTTCTCTCTAATGAAAATAAACTGCTCCGTGTTATTGTGGGGAAACCGTGCCCGGTGTTCTTCCACATGTGGTCCGACTCTTTCAGTTGAGGTCCTCACAGAATGTATTGTATTTAATGCCCTGCTCTAAACTTACGGTTTGGACACGGATAGTAATACAAAAGGCATGTCTATTTGGGAGGTATAGAGTCATAGATGTTCCGTAGGGCAAGACAGCTTTCCTTGCAATCCTCCACTGTCTCCTGGTCTTACTGGCCTGCAGTTCGTAGGCCAAAGCTTTTTAGAGGTTAGATAGTACCCAAAACCTTCAGAGATCAGGATCTCCCTGCAATGTACTATCCATGTACAGGTAGTTTTTATGATGATTACCAAGCCTCAGTGCATCATTTTTGGCCTAGAAATTCAATTTGCAATGTCGCAGTAATATTCATTTGAAAACTTTTTCATTTTTCTTTTTTTTTTGTCAATTTTTGTATGTAGTTCAGAGGTACTTGGATGCATATTGATTTTATTCCTGAGTGAAAAGCATTATATGGTTTTTGACACGTCAGACTGACATATTGGTTTCATTTTTCCAGAGTTTTATAATTGGAAAACAAATTAAAGGTTAACCAAGGGTGTTAGAACGTGTTAGGTATGAATTTCACAGCAATGAAAAGTCACTGGGTTCACTTTTTCCCCAACCCTGTTATACATCCATTTAATTTAAAGTGGGGCTTTTTTTCCAAGTTTCAATATTGGATTTCCAAAAGGGAGGTTTTTTTTAACTTCTTTAAAAATACATAAAAATGTATTATTTTTAGGCTATTTGATTCCTGTCATTCCTAATCCTCTGGAAGCAGGCAGGCTGAGTGGGTGTCCCATCTGTAAAATAAAGCTCTGCTCTGGTAGGGAACACAGGGACTGGCCTCTTGTGTCAGTGGATACCAGCTATGTCAAAGGCCCCAGGCGACGAGCATCAGTCAGCTGTAACGTCTACATCAGGGCTTCCCAAATCTGGCCCTCAAATCTAAATCCAACCCTGTTTTTTTTTCTCTTCTAGGCAATTAACTTAACCATTATTGCCACTCATTGGCCTGACTGTCATCACACCTTGCTCCCAGGTGAAGGGAGGATGGCCCTCGAGGACCATGATTTGGGGAAAGCTGGTCTACAGGCCACGCAAGTATGAGGGTGGTAGTTACATTAACAAACAAGCGCAACATGCTTTCACCATAAAAGTTTAATCACACTTGTAATTCATTCGCAAACTTTAATAATGGCGTTTCTTTTGTAGTAACCAGTAGCAACTGAATTCCATTAAACGACCATCCGTACTCTTTGTTCCTATTGACTTGTCTCGTACTTCATCGCCTCTGGCTAAATTAGCTACAGTTTCTAGATATATAATCAGCTTTCTTGCTAGTTAATAATCAACACTGTTAAGGAGGATCAAACTCACAATTAAGGATTCAGTCCCAGCTCAGTTGGTGGAGCAACTAAATCCAGAATCACAAGATTGATCTCTAAACCACAATGCAAATGACAGCACATCAAGATGAACATGCAGAAGATCCATTTTAGGACACACTGTTACAGTTCTTAACTGGAATCATCTTCAGGGATGAATTGACAGTGTATAATCAAACCCACTCTGAAAACAATGGCACATTACAAATAAAATCCAAAAGGAATAATTTGGAAAGTTCATTTACCCTTTGCTGTATTGCGAACACTACAACAGCACATTATTTGTTGCCTTTACTTGCAAATTAATTTGCCATTGAAAATATACACTTACTGCAACAGACTCCAAAAAAGTTGATGCAGATGCAATTTAGGACTGACTAATGATGTGACAAGTTGCAATAATAGGGTTATGCGAAATAGGCGATTTTAAACTCTTGAGCTAATTGTGTTGCAGTATATAGAGAGCCACCAAAAAGGCCTAGACTCACCAGAGCAAAGATGGGTCAAGGTTCAATTGCTTGTCAATGCATGAGCTCTTAATCTATCTTTTTGAGAATAATGTTCCTCAAGCTGATGTAATTTTGGCTATTTCACTCTCTACAGAGCATAAAATTTGAAAGATGGGAGGAATCCGGTTATGTCTCGGTGCTTAAAGGGCAAGGCCAAAACCACTTCTGAATGAAAGTGATTTCCAATCCCTCCAAAAACTGTCATACGACTGTAAAGAATTTTGTGATAGGGGTACGGAAATATTTTAGGAAACTTTTATCCGTTACCTTTTGCTGCTGCATCCACAGATATAAGCTAAAGCTTACCTGTGGAAAGCCGAAGCCATACGTCAACGCCGCCCAAAAGTGCCGCGGACTTTTCTGGGCTCTGGGCTTATCTGAGATGGACAGTAGCACAGTAGAAACTTGTTTTGACGAGTCAATTTTTTCGGGAGGCTTTTAGAAAAAAACGACTGCCATCTTATCCTGACTAAAGACAACAAGGACTCTAATCAGCATTAGGTCCAAATACTAGCATCTGTTGTGGTCCAGAGGTTGATGAGTCACTTGGGCATTAGAAGCTTGCTCATTTGCGAGGGCACAATTGATGCGGAAATGTCGTCTGTTCCAGGACGTCCAGGATGTCTCAGCATTTTCCAAAAAGACATCGCCAAACCACATTCTGCACGGATTGTAAGTGCAAGTCTGTGTGACCAGGGAGTGCTGTATTGGCCTGTCTGCAGTCTTGACTCGTCTTTGATTGAGAATGTGTGTCACATTATGAAGCAAAATACGTATATGGCAACAAAGGCTCCGTACAATTGCTAAGCTGATGACCTGCATAATGGACGAATTCTGCTTGCAGGACTTGACCAACTGGTGTTTTCAGTGCCCAAACTCTTAATTAGTGTAATTAAAGGACATGATGATGTTACACAGTGGTAAACAGATGACTATGCAAACTTTTTTGGATTCTGTTATAGTTATCGCATTGTATCTTTTCATTGAGCAGAGAAATTCACATCAGAACACAAAATAATTTGCAGTACTGTTTTCAATATATTAGAGTGTGAATGGACTTTTCAAATCTGTTCTTTTGATTTTATTTGCAATTTTCTTGATGTGCCCAATTTTTGTGCAGAGTGGGTGTTGCAGATATCTGTGCAGTGACAACTTTGCTATTTGGCTCTGTACACTAAATTTGAAAATCATCACTGAGGACAACATGCCATGTATTAGCTTTATTTTGCCTGTATTAATGTTCTGGATGTGAAGGTGCTTGAGAGGATCTTCAGCAGTCGGTGATTCAAGCCCCATTGCCTCCACAATAAGAAAAGTGTTAGCAGTGCAGCTGATGGGTTCACGGTGGCACTGTCCAAAGACTAACACAGCTCGCTGTCTAATAATGTCTGTCCCTTCACAATATTGTCTGATTGATTGACAGTGAGGTCAAACTGAAGGAAAAGTGATGGTAGCCATTTCAGGACGATGACTGTGGGTGTCGCAGTCCTCCCCCTCCCATTTTTTGGCAGCCTGCGGTGCTTCTAAATTTACCTGCGAGTGTCAGCGTTTGTTTAGACATGCTTTCCATCTGGAGAGAGCTCTGCTCCTCTCCGCAGCCTGGAAACTCCTGCTCTGCTGCTTGTGGTTGTGACTGGCGACTAAGCCACTGCCAAGTTGAGGCTTCATCCCACTGGAGAACAATTAAACAGCTCTGTGAATGTACCTTGCTGTCCATGAAGAGCATTGTGCAGAACAAGGTGGAAATTATGGTAAAACAATGAGCACTTCATTTTGTAAGTCTATTATCATAGTGTTGCAGTAACTATAGTAACCACAATGCTGATAGGCTTCATGCTGTCTTTTTTTGTTGGAAGAATATTCTCAATCTATTTTTCAATCATAACCTCTGTATCTGCTTTAGAAACCTGTTTTGCAAGTACATTCTCATTGGAGAACATGTCAGTTTTATGGCATGAATTTGGGCCCTGTCACTTCAGCCTGATTAAATAAAGATTTAAAAATAGTTGAAGTTGAGTTTCCTCTCAGTTGAGTAATTCATCAGGATAAGATGAACTTTGCTGGGAGACGTGCAGGTGTAGGGGAACCATTTCGATGAGAAATGAGCGAGAGAGGGAGAGGTAGATGGAGGCATGACCTAATTGGGGGATGAATTCCAACAAGCTGAAATCTGTCTGCCGTTTTAGCTGTATTAACAGTTCACAAGTGCAGAAGCAGCTGTTGTCGGGCCCGGGCAGTTCGGCCAATAGGCTCATGTTGTGTTGGGAGATGCTGAGGCCACTCATCACGAGCCCACCGCATGGCAGGTCTTCGTATTTATTGCTGCAACTGGAACCGCGCCGAAGTGTCCGGGCCGGCGAGGAACATTTGTCAGAAAAGTCTGTGGAAACAGTGCCTTGCTCCGGGAGCTGATGTGGGATTCAGCGCTCCTCCTGTTGTGAGGGGGAGACTTTTGTTTGTTCAGCATGAACCTTCTCTCCCTGTGGGTCACCTTATTCAGAAAAGTTGACATTATGAAAAGTGACAGTAATTATGATCCATTAACCTTCCCTAGCTCTCGGGCAGATAAGAACCATTATGGCCATGAGCCATACAAGTGATTTAAACTGTTTTTGTCTCCGGAGGTTAGAATAAGGTTCCCAACACAGTAAAAAGAGTTTTTCCTCTCCTCTGTAGACATCTGTAAAACAAGGTGACACGGAACGGGGAGGCCCTCTACAGTGCGGCGCGGAAGGAAATGGTTTTGATAGCAACACAATAGGGTCATTAAAGGGTGTTTCGTGCCAGTGATGCAATGCTGGATTTTTTTGTGGAAGAAGCAGGGAAGAATGTGGCAGAAGGAATGATTGTGTTGTACTCCGCTGTATTTCATCTTGTTGAGGAAGCTGCCTTCTTTTAAAAATCATTTTTCCTCCTCCTCCTCAGTTTTTTGTTCAAGTTTATTCCATTGCAGATGACAGGCGAATAAATTGTGTGTGTGTGTGTGTGTGTGTGTGTGTGTGTGTGTGTGTGTGTGTGTGTGTGTGTGTGTTTGTGTTTGTGTGAACTGTATGTCATCACTAGAGGCAAAACTCAGCTCCTCTGGATGTCAGTAGGGCACAGATTTAAGCAATCATTCCATGCAACAGACATGCAACAAAAAGCTATGCAAGACCAATCCAGCATTGAGTACGACTCACAGATTAAGGTCCCCTGAATAGGCAATTAAGTGCAGTAATGATGCTTCAAAAATTTATTTTGAAAATATAAAATCAATTTGAACTTTAACTACATTCAAGTTGTCTAATTAAATTTCTTAGATTGCACAGTCCTGTGATTAAATCTGTGTCCCAATTATTCTGGGTATGTGCACAGATTTACCTCCTGTATTCTCTTGGGTTCCCATCAAGTTGTAAGTGCTAGAGGTAGATTGGAATAAGGCTTATTACAGAGTGTCCTCTGCACTAGGCAGAGGCTTGAACTTTTGGCTATTAGCCCTTCTGCACTCTAAGAATCCATTGTCACTTGTGGCGAAAGTGCTTTTGCTAAAACTTAATGTTCATTAGTTGACAGTGTAGGATGAGGGAAACTTGGAATAGGAAGCTGTTGCTGATTGCGGAAATGGAAAAAATTACTTATTACACATCATGTGATGAGTATTGCTTTAAAAAAAAAGTTTGTAAAAAAGACATGGCTGCTTTTAGCCAGTGTTTTTGCAAAGGTCTGCGATGTTTATGATGTTACATAGAAAACTGATGGGGTACTTACTGTTTATTGATGGTTTGGGTTTGAGTGTGAATCAACATTGGAAGTAGTGTGAAGTGGTGTGTGGGGACCCCCCCGGGCTGATCACTGGTGGTTGGGGTAGGTGGGGGTTGGGGGGGAGTCAAAGACTGGGCTGAGAATCGAGGCTCTAATGTGGTGTTTCACCCCTACTGCTCATGCTCTAAAACAAACGGCTAGCCGCTACATTCTCAGAAATGTGGTCAATATGAAATTAGATTATAGCCTAATTTTTCACTTGGGAGTCACTGAAAATAGATGTGCTTGCGCAATTTGAGGTTTGTATTTATCAGAAGCATGATGTTTTAACCCTTTTAAACTTTGGTACTTGAAGCCATAGTAAACATTTCAAATTATATGAAACTGTATTATGTGGAATTTGGAGTTTGTCAGTAAAGGTTTATGCTTAACCTGGCACTTTGCTTATGAAATTCAGGTACTTACTTGACAATTAAAAGCTATTTTCATCCCACATGTAATGTGTGAAGATAACCGTACTCGATCAACAGCAGAGAAGGCAACATTATCTTGCACACAGCTCTTGGAACTTTTAATACAACAACTATCCCAAACAACTAAGCTACTGTTAGCCTAAGATGAGTAACATGTGCTGAGTAAACTTCATTCTTACTGTTAATGCTGTGTTTCACAGTCTAATTTATGGAAAATGAACAGGCTGTCCTCTTCTGCACAAAGCGGCCCTTCTCACATTCATTAAAACTGCAGCTGTGAAATTCACAAAGCTGAATGTAATGGACAGCTCAGACATAATAGAAACCTGGCTGGTTCATTGTGTCCTTAATAACATCTTGAGAAAATGGTGCATTTCCTGAGTTCAAAAGGGTCAATATTTTATAATGAACCGTCCTTACACGGATAATTAACTTGCTGACCATTTATAAGAATTAGCCCTAGCTTAATGGGAAACACTAGCCCTAAGGAATAATAATAATAAAAAAAAAAAAACTTGCTTTGGAAAGTAACAGTTAAGGAACTGTCTCAAGCCTCATGAGCAGTTTTTTTGGTGATACTTTACAATAAGGATACATTAATTAGCATTAGCTAATGCAGTAAGAAGCATTAACTATCAGTTAATTACAAAAACAGTATACTAATGGGTCTACTAATTATTTTCTAATGGTGTTCATGTTAACTAAGGTGTTAATTTATACATTATTAAATAGTTTGATAGTTTGAGGTGTTACTTAAGGGATACTTTAGGGTTGTTTTCAACTTCATAATAAGGATGTCAAAGAGCATTAATAAATGGTAAATTAAGGTTACTTAATACTTATTGAGCTCTCTGATGCATTAGGTAACTGTTAATTAAATGGTATTTAATGTGTATTACTGCATTAACTAATGTTCCCTTATTGTAAAGTGTTACTGTTTTTTTTATTGATCCTAAACCTCGAAGAAAACCTTTTTAAAAAATCTTGTCTGTTTGACAGTAGATCTGTACAATTAAGTAGTATGAATATCTGAGCTTGCCTTTATCTCGAGGCGCATATCCTGCCGAAAACCTGCGGAGCAGATCCTTCGGATGTTGTGGATCTCAATCATGGCATTTATTTAACCAATTAATATCTTCATCAGGGATCATTGAGAGATCGGTTCCTACAAAAACATGTAGCAACTGCAAAAAATCAGGTTAATGAAATCTAAGAATGATACTCTCCAAGAGTATCTGGTATATAAGAATGTGAATACCATTTGTCGGGTATGCTGTATCATTTAGATAGCGTATTGTTGTGGAGCGTAATGGGCACGTTTGTAGGAATTCTAGGTTCTCTTAAGGAATATTGCGATGGACTTTCATTATATAGACTTCTAGCATTTGCACCCCTTATCACTTCGCTGGCTATAGCCTTGTGTTTGAGAAACAGGTACGCGCACGGTTTTAAAATCATATCAGACAGCACTTATAAAGTGATGCAAGCTATTAGTGTACACTTTCCCTGCAGTTCCCTTGTGTGCTCAGTCTGTAGCCTCCCGGAGCAGAGCAACTGTCAAGCGCAGCCTGTGTCGCTGGCCATTCCCTTCGCTGATGGATGGATTCCGGCTGCACACGGATGCTCTCGGCTGAGGGGCTGAAGATGTGCGGCCGGCGGCCGGGACCGAGCGGCTCTGCCGTGTGTTCATCTCGGAAATGTTTACACTGGCCCGTGATTAACACCTTCCAGGTGTTCTCTTGGAGATGTTCGCCGTGTTTGGTTTAGACACTTTTTACATTTTCTTCATGGTTAGAGCGCAGTCATCTATATTTATAAAGCGTGATGGGCCAATATTCTGAACTGTTGACCACCATTTATTTCGGGAATGTCTTATAAACTGTGCTCCTCTTGAGAGGGAAAAAAGCGAAGGCTAGGATTCCTCAGTGACACTGGATGTAACTCAGTGGGGGTCTGTGGGTGTGTGTGTGTGTGTGTGGGGGGGGGGGGGGGGTGCAGTAGGGGAAGGGGGGGGGGTGAGGGCTGCTTCAAGGCTTGACTTGTGGATTGATACTGCAGACAGCTTTAATAATTACTCTTCATTTTCATTAACCCTATCTCCCGCAGTCTAGACAGGAAGGCCCTGCTCTGGCCACAGACAGCCGCCTGCTTGCTAACAAGTAAGAGTTGGAAATCACTGCCCTTTTGGGACACTTCTGAGGGCACTTAAACTAACACAGATTAAGCCCTAGTTCGAGAGTACAATCAATATCTTTTGTCCAAAATTTTGCTACCAGTTTTCTAATTCATTAATGCCTTAATTCCGCTATAGTCAGGATTACTGAGTGAATCCTCACATTGAATGACTCCAGTAGTCTCTGTGGGCTATTTTTATTTTAACTTAAACAAACTGAAAGCACTCATAATGCCCCTTAAAAATATTGTAATTACCAGCTTACCTCTTGCAATATGTTTTTATATTTTGTTGGTTAGTTACAGCAATCTAATTTAGGTAACGCTTTACAATGGCGGATTAATGAATTAATAAATGTACCCTAATATTTTAATAATATGTTATCCTTATTCAAATTATCAATTGTTACATTTTTAAAAATTTGGGAGAAATCACAATCTGAATACAAACTCTATTTTGGCTTAACAATGCATTGATTGCTATTAGAAAGTGTTTTGTAAACTTTGGACATGGATTTGGTGTCATAAACTGAACGGTTTTTTTTTTTTTTTTTTCATTTCAGAAGAGAATATCTTGCGATACACTGGAATCTTTGCCATGAGTCAATTGTTGTTAGAGGTTTAAAGGTCGTGTCTTTGGCACTGCTTTTCTTTTGAAGTCTAAACTTAAGGGAAGGCAACGACTCTTTGTTCACATTTAAGGTTTCAATTCGAGAAACAGCAGGTGTAAGCTCGGGTGCATGTGAAATAAGGATCAGCTAGCACTTGACTAGTACTGACTGTATATGAAAGCAGGAACCATCCCACTGATGTGCTGTAGGCCATGCTTCATATTATATGACTACTACAGTATCTTATCATGATATGATATATTTCATTCCGCACCCTAAAGTTAATCTTGAGTTCATGCAGCTGTACAAATGTGCCTAGCGATATCTTGAGGGATGTAGGTGTCAAAGTGTACAGTATTTATAAACTCCCCCAGCTGAAAAGACCGTCCTGTGTTCGCAACATTTCAGTAAGTAACTGCAGGGTAAAGAGGGGATTCCAAAAACATGCAAAAAAAAAAAAAGTTGCAGATGGATGAGGTGCATTAAAATGGTTGTGTTTTCTGATTCAGCACTTGCCATATAACATCAGAATGATGCTGTAAAAAATGTTAGTGCTTTTTCAGGGGTAATAATGAATTTATCAATGCAATGTACTGTATGTGTTTGTGAGTGTGGTTGTAATTATTATTGCTATTAACATCATTGTTTTAATGAGTATTGATCCTATGGCTTTCTGAATATCTGTATGAAGATACTGCACAGGATATTGCTTGTTTGACTGAAAATGTATTATAATAAGTATTTATTTGGAAAGATGTGGATAGATTTGGGGAATCTTAATTCGAATGTTTGCACTGACATAGAATATTTTGTAAAGGGAGATCATTCCTCTCTTGGTCTGGAAAAAGAACTCTGCAATGTGTTGCAGGAGAATGGCACAGGTCTCACACAGCCAAATCTGTCCCAGGCACTGCGGGGTCTCGTGAGTTACGCCCTTCACATCGCATTGTCTGCAATTTGTACTTAATTAAGTCAAATCTTTCAGTTTGGAAGGACCACATATGCCTGAAACCCTGGGGAAGTTAAAAAAAAAAAAGAAGTAGTACGACAGAATTGATTCCGCGGTCGGTGGTCCTGTGCAGCCAGAGTCCGTACAGGGAGCGCAGGAGCAACAAAAATAAACTTTACCTTCTGGCACTCAGGGTGGGCGATGCCATTCTTGGTTGGGGACCTGGGCTCTGGTGAGTGTTAGAGCTGTCACTGTGCTCCTCGATCCCGCCGAAACCTCTGGGGGCCGGCCCAGTGCCAAAAGCCTTCCCAGCATTCCTGGAGACCGGCCCAGAGCCAGAAATCTTCCCAGCATTCCTTGGGGCTGGCACTCCATCTGCCCTGCGCGGCTCGAGCCCGCCACCGGCACTCATGTCGCCACTGTCAAATTGAACAGGACGCAGAGATAATCTAAACCAGTGCTACCACCCTCCCCCTTCTGAGTCCATACCCAGCCCTATCCCCCCTACCCCCACCCCCACCCCCACCTCACACACACACACACACACACACACACTCCACTCTGCTCTGCTCTGCTCACACCATGGCCTCGGTTCTGCGAGGGAAGAAGCACACAGCTGTGTAGTGTCGTGACCAGGGAGCTCTTAGTGAACTTGGCATGTTCTGACAAAATCCATTTTCTGATGTTCTGATGTAGCTGTGATTAAAATGATGGCCCTGGAATGATGACGTTTGTTCCTCAGGGTCCGGGGGTGCACAGCTGTACCGAGCGCTGTCCCACACGGCCAACTGGCTGCACGGGCTTTCCAAGCCTCACTTGGGAGGTGATGCCTGTCTTTCCAGTGCAGGAATGAGGAAAAGGGTTCATAAATTGAATTAAGTACAATTTCCATTGTAACTGAACACTTAATCAGTATTATTTATCTTCTATGTGAAAGTATTGTGTGTGTGTATGTGTGTGTGTGCGAGCGCAAGTGTGCATGTGTCATCAAACATTACAGATTTGAAACTTGATGCATTTTATTCTGCTTGTGATGCTCCATTTAAAAAAAACAACATCTGGATGAAATGCTATGTTTCATTACAAATGATCAGCGCAATGAAAATGAGCTTGCAGCTCTCTGATCGAATTGAATGGAAACCAAATGCATTTTAACAAAAAATCTGCTCTAGCCAAACATAATTTGGTTAATTTGAGATGTTCTAGAAGGCCCTCTTGGTGCCTGTAATTACATACATTTTTCCATTTCTTAATGGAACATCATATTCACATCTAATCTGATAAAATTATCTTTTCAAAATCATGCGACTCAGTCTGTTACTTCTGCAAAAAATATGGCGAAGCTGCAGGCATTTATTTCCTAGGCATCCCAGCTGAAAAAAAATTCCATGGTTTTTGCAGTTTATCCTGCCTGAAAGAGGATTTTTTAAATGAGGAAAACCTCAATACGTTCACTTTTATATATGTATATATGAACATATAATATGCTGAGCCACTGTAAGGAGGCATACTGGTACACTGTGATGTGAATCTGCACTCTTCAGTCTGGAAAAGAGCATTACTATGCCCAGCCGTTCATCCAGTGAATAGGAAAATGCTGTGCAGAAGATTTCCTGGAAGTGTGTATTTGAGTGATTTCTCAGTGCCTTCAATTTTGCATGACTCGCACTGGTAGATGTAAAAAAAAAATTGATTATCAGTAGTCTTGCAGATTAGTTGACACTTAATAGTTGGTTTCAAACTGAACAATATAGCAGTCCGGTTAATACATTAGCATTTGGGCTCCTGCTGTTTGGCTTTTCATTAGTTTGAAACACTGGTGCTGTATTATGTTCAATTTCAAGACGTAGTATTTATAGAGTTCCTTTCAACAGGGAATTCGTCTTAGGCTAAATCGTTGACGTGATGTAAATCGTAGGCATCTCTATGTATTAAATAGAAACGATCCTCTGCAGATGAAATTATCATTTGGATGATGGACGTAATGTTCTTATCTGGCCATGGCACTTTGCCTGACCAGGCCGAGGCTAACCCCTGGGTCTGAGGGTGAATTCCCCAGGCCTCGGGGCTGCCCTGACTACCACTGGAAGGTTGTTGATTCACTGTTGTTTTAGCGGAGGAGCATTCGGCCCATCGGCCCCGGGGGCCTGGCCGCTCCAGCAGAACCCCCCGCCGACATTTCAAATGTTATCGTTTCTGCCCCCTAATTGCCTGTAATTTGCTTGCTGAAAGAATCCCAGCTTGTCTGGCCTCTGACGCTACGTAACCAGAGCTCCCTGGAGGAAGAGGTGGACTCGTTTTACTAATTCGCAGAAACACGTATACTCGTACCTAATTACAATTGCTCAGTGGCATTGATCTTGATTGTAGCTTTGCTTCACTCTGCCCATGGGGCGAGAGGAAACCACACCAAGCCCAGCAGGAAGTCCCGGTACGGCAGACGCATCTCAGTTTATTGCTGATTGTGCCACTCTCGAGCTGGAGAAATTAACGGGTCTGCATCTCCGGTGAAGTGATCTAAATTACGAGCCATGCCTGTGGTGTCCTGGCTGGTTACCTTGGAGATAGGGTTTAAGAGGGCGCGAGCATCTAAGAGGGAATTGTCAGTAGGTGTTCCAGTGTTGGGGATTGCAGGGCCTCATAATTTATAAAATAAATGGAGTGGCAACAGGCTTGCACGCCGTCTGAGTCAAAGATCCCTATGAGCTTGCTGTGATTTCCTCAGTGTAGTGGCTGTATGTTGTCATTATTGTCGTGGCCCATTTACTGTATTACCTCAGTTTCAGATCACTAGCATGCAACATTAATACATGCATTTCCCTCAGCTGCCAGAGGGGGCTCTGTTCAGCAATGCTTCCTTTATGTGTGTCCTCAGTGCAGAGTTAGAGGATGTAGGATGTGGTGGGCCAGGGTGAGAAATAGCTGTTTTGACCTTGTGCGGAGTACCTAACTTCAATTGCTGCTACAAAAATCCAGCTGTGTAAATGCTGTACCGCTAAGGTATACAAATTGCAAGCAATTTAAAGTGCTTTTGTAGAAGAGTGCTCATCTAGGAATTTGTTATAGCGAAACGGAATAGTGGGATTGTTTTTTACTGTTTTCAGTCACAATGTGTCGTCAAATAAAATAAAAAGATCTAAATTTTTCATGGTAAACTTTTTGTGCCTTTTTTACCAGACTCCTGTTAAATGAACAAAATAATAAATAGTGCATTTTTCATTTATTATATTGTGTGCTCGGAGATATCAAGACAGAGAAGTGCAGTACATGAGCTGAGACATAATGAAAAAAAATTAAGGTATTAAAGGCAGAGAGTATATTGCCATTTTTTTCCATTATTATTTGAATTCAAATTATTTTTTTCCACTCTGCAGATTTTTTTAATCCCCTCATTTTGCAGCTGCAGTCGTAAGTTGTTTGAAAACATTAGCGGCATGTGGTCCGTAAATGTGTTTTCGGTAGAATGAAAGCCACAGTACAAAATTAAAATGCCTAATTAACTGAGTGCAAGTCATGTTACCTCCCCATCTTTTCCTTACAGGAAATGGCAGTGCTCCAAACTTTAATGCTGAAAAGTTGATGCAAGTAGATGAGAATCACATCTTCCCCAGTGACTCAGCAATGACATTTGAATGTTTAGATTGTAGCTGAAGTGGTGCATGGCCGGCCCCACCTGAGTCCATTTCCCTTCGGAACACGTCTGCATTGAAGCCCATTAAAAGGCTCAATTCAGGTCGTGAAATTGCTGTTTTTTGTTTTGTGTGGAAACTGTTTCACTCGTGTAATATGTATGTCCTCCCATTTTTTGAAAAAAATGTTCAATTCATTACCATGAGGCAGTTGTATACCTTGTGAAGAGTATGATGTTATTATACAATCTATATGCATGTCCTGTATTGGGAATAATACGGTATCATCATTAAATGCTGTTATTAAGTAGTCAACATGAAATAGTAAAAGTAGCTAGATGAAGCATATGCTTATTTGCAATAACTCTAGATGCTCATTCTAGATGCTTTGGCCAGTTTTTAGTGGTTGGATGATTAAATATTTTTGTCCTTTAGTTCTCATTGATACAAAATTCACTTGACAGCTTAAAAATGGGTAAATTACCCTATTTGAATTATACATGTGTATATTATGTGTTGTAAATGTGCCATCTCTAAAACCAATTTAATTCAGTGATCTAAATCTTTTATTTTTATAGTTATGAGTTGTGTGTAAATTGAAAATGAAATGAATAAAACTTCAAAAATTCAAAAAAATTTTGAATTCAATTTTCAGAAGTTTTTAAGTGTACTTATGTTTTATGGAAATTATATAAATTAACTCTTTATTCAATGTATACCATGTTAATAAGAAAGTTAAACCACAATTCCATTTGTTTATTGTGTTATCACATATTTGATAAGTTCATGTTTAGTCATGTAACGGACTCCTGATCACAACTCATGGATCAAATAATTATTTTGAGAAATATTACATTTTTTTTTTGTTTGAAATGTTAATTGTCTTCTTGAATCAGAAGGGAAAGCATGTGTCTTGTAGTTAGGAAGAACATACAGATAATTCCAGAATGTTCCGATTCTCATGTTAAACTCATTGAACTTCAAGCTCTGTTAAAACAGAAACACGTTGCTTTGGCATTGCTGTTCATGCCCTGAGCAGCACTCTGGCCTAATCCATGCTGGTTTGCTGCATTTATACAATTGCATTTTTTTATCTTCTCTGTAACAGAACATGGCATGGAGGCAGGAAACAAGCTCTGTGCGCTGATTGTTTATTTCAATATCCTTCAGGAAACAAGGGCAGCCGCTATTTCACAGGCTAGGTCAATTTCAGCGGTCTGCTCCTCATTTGTCACTCTTTCTTTGCCCTGGTCCGGTACTGGAGGCTGAGATCCCTCCTGAACACTGAGTTTCTGCAGCCTATTGTTCCCCCTGCACATGCTGACAAGGTCAGGCACGTCATTGTCATCGGTAAGGGGGCCTCCCAGAGCAGTTCACTTTCTGTTTTGCTTTGCTATTTTATTAGCATTATGCATTTAGAAATATGAATATTTGACATTCTCTTCAATTTTGTGGAACATTAAATCCATGTGAAGGAAAAGTCCCCACGAGAGCAAGAGAATAATTGTAAATGCATGTTTGCTTCATTTTTTTGGACCGCTAGATATTTTAGCTTGATTTTACATGTTGGAATAGCCTCAGAGAGTTTGTGAGTGCAGCGGAGTGTGGATTGTGTGGAGGTATATCTGAGAAGTCCACTACAGGTGCTCATTAACCCTGTGAAATAATGCATTTTCATGGTTGCTTGCATGTGGGTGTCAGCACTGTGCTACTTGTCTCCTCTGAGCAGTCCTTTAATTTGAGTGTAGCGCAGCTGGGGAGATTGATACTGTGTGCCGTGGGCATGGCCCCCCGAGCCTTGGAGAGCCAGTAATGACATGCTGGGGTGGACCACTCCCCACCACATCCCTTCTGTGCTTCTTCATTCTGTAACATGACAGGCGTCCCCAAAAAGACCCCGTGCCTGCCCTGGGACCCCCCTGTGATCGCTCCCAGGAGCCCGTAAACACCCCCGCCACCCTCTTGTCCTCATTTTAACAATGGCCAGATCCTTCCCTTATTGCTCAGGGAGAAATAAATCCATTTTTTTCGTGGAAGATCCAGATCCGTAAGCAGAGGTTTTTACTGGAGCTGAGATGCAGCTCATAAACTGAAGTCAGTGTCCCTGACTGCCACTCGAGAGAGGCTTTTAACGCCCCTGCCCAGTCTCCGACAGTAAATGATACAGCACATTTCTTTGCCTTTTTTGTTTCTCTGGTTCATCAGACTGTTGGTTTACAGTTTACTATCTGCCATTTGTTGGACTCTTTATATGTATTTGATGTTAAACTGGGACCACCCAAGAAGACAAGCGAGCAGGAAGCTTTTTTTCTGAAAACTTGGTCTACGCTGTGTTCTCAGCATCCACTGCAAAATAACAACAGTTGCCCAGAAAGGCTTGACTTTTGGCATGGGCTCACCCATGTCCTTTCTTAGCTAGAAGCTTGTGTTTATTCTTGGGGTTTCTGTACTCTAAAATTATGGATATAATTGTTGTAATTTCAGGGTTAAAGATGATGTGCATGGTCCATTTTTCACCCTATCTTTTATCTGTGGTGGTAACGGAGCCATGCTTGTTTGCCATGCAAGAATAATTCAATTGGTTTTCCCTTTTAAGCTGTTTTTTAGGATTTGTGTGAGGATTAAGAGCTCAAACTACTTGTATTCTAATGCTCCATGCATATGACTTAATTTCTCCTTGGCAATATTGGGAGGGAAGTAACATGCAGTTTATGAAGTTTGTCCATTTCATTTGTATCCTCTGCTTACACAATTCAAAACAACTATGAAATCAGTGATCGATGACTTTACGTTCACCCAAAAAGCCAACATTGGGAATATGGAAATTTATAGGGAATTTTTGCCCTGTGTGTAAGTCTGTCTGTCCACCATCTGCTGGTTACCTGGCTGTAACTAGGAAACCACAGTGCGCATATTCCTCTGTTTACCCGGTGCAGAATGCGATAGATTTATTTTCAGTTCCTGTTGTTCCTAAGTGAGCCAGATTCGTGCGTTGTGGCAGACCACACATATTCGTTATAACGCCAGCCATGTGTAGAGTTGCTGATTAAGAGGAAGATGTTTGCGATGAAGAGGTCATTCTGTGGAACAGCACTCGGGGAATAGGAGGTCACCCCTCCATTTGTGGTCATAAGATTCAAGCAGGATAAGAAGTTTGATGAACTGACTGACATACAGGCATTCTCAGAGGCAGAGAGAGATGGCGGCATTGGTACAAGTTAATACATCTCTTTTTTCCATACTAAATTAAATTTGGTGATGGATACTGCCATTTTCAAAAACAATCTGAATATTTTTACTTTATAAGAGTGTACATGTGTTCTGGACTGGAAGTTGTTCTCAAAGGCTGGTTAATTGGAGGCGTATCTTTGTATTTACTGCGCATTTCAATTCTGTCCATTGACAAAGGTCTAGAAAAAAAAAAACGTTTAAACTTAGCATTTGTTTCTGACTTCATCATTGCTTCCTCCTTCTCTTCAGTAACAGGCCTATTTTTACCCGGCATGGGAAAGTAACACTGAGCTTGTGGACACACACACAAACGCACTCAGCCGCGTTTTTTCTCGCTTCGGGCCTCAGTTTGAAAATGCATGTTAAGAGTGA
Organism: Gymnothorax javanicus; assembly: GCA_029692085.1. Taxonomy (NCBI): domain Eukaryota; kingdom Metazoa; phylum Chordata; class Actinopteri; order Anguilliformes; family Muraenidae; genus Gymnothorax; species Gymnothorax javanicus. Next base: position 15,282,839 of record CM056207.1, on the reverse strand, counting down.
AAGAAAATCCTTGTCTGTGAGTGTAGTCCTTGATTAGTTATAATTACCTTTGGAAATGGGCAATGCAAATGTTGCTTCAAATCAGTGTTTTTTTTTACAAGCACACAAAAAACAAAACGATGAGAGAACTTTAGACCCCTGTAATGTGCCAGACAAAATAAAATTAGGGTGCTTACATTAGTTCATGTTTCAGGCTTGCTAGAGCAATAGAGCCGCGTGTTAGCGACGGTGAAAGACGCCTAATAGGGGTCTCATTGAGATTTCACGCGATTAGAGTCGGCTCTGAGCGCTCTGCCCCTTCGGCAGTCATATATAATTTCACCGTTGGCAGATGTGTATGCAGCTCAGAGGTCATCTCTCTTCTGCCACTTTGCAGTAAGCAGTCAGAGTGGTAATACTGTTAGCTTCATGCAGGGAAAATGCATGGTAAAACAGACCAATAAGCGGTTTCTCTTCTTATGCCTTACGTGAGTCTGTAGTGTGAATCTGTGTGGATGCCAGTGTGTGCATGCTGAGCGCTTGTGTGTGTGCATGCAAGTGTGCTTGCCTATGTGTCTGCGTGTGTTTGTCACACAGGTGTTGGTGCGCTTGTGTGCGTGCATATGTCTGTATGTGTGTGTGAATAGCTGGTATGTGCGTGCGTGCATGCATGCATATGTGTGTGTGTGTGTGTGTGTGTGTGCGCACATGGAATCATGCTTGTTTGGTATGCATGTGTGTGTGTGCTTATGTGTGCGTGTGTGTGTGTGTGTGTGTTTGCATGCATCTGTACATGTGCGCATGGAATCATGCTTGTTTGATATGTGTGAGCGTGTGTGCCTTTGAGTGTGCGCATAGAATCATGCTTGTTTGGTATGCATGCGCGTGTGTGCTTATGTCTGCATGTGTATGTGAATAGCGGGTATGTGCGTGCATGCGCGTATATGTATGTGAGTGTGTGTGTGTGCGTGTGTGTGTGTGTGTTTGTATAAGCTGCTCTCTGAATGGCTTCTTTCACAACCCCGTGACCCCAGCTCAGGGATCTGCTTCAGCTCACAGCTCCACTATCGCTGGCTGATGTGTCAGTGTGCTGTCCTGCTGCTGTGCGCTGTGGGAGCACATTATCATGCTCTCTGCTTGTTCACAGATCATAGGCAATCTAATCTACATGGGATAAAAGAAGGTAGCAAAGACTCTCCCTAATTACTAATTTGTTCAGTATCTCCTGTAAACTCAGAGGGGGTTTGCTCCCTTTTTCCCCTCATTTTTTCTTCCTCCTGTTTTTCCTTCCCTCTCTGTGACTGCATATGCACACACAAATGTTACATGCATATTCATAAATGGGAGGTAATGGCAGTATAGGATTTCGTAAAGAGTATAACAGCGAGGCGAAATGGGTAACAGATGACAGAAATGAACTGTGCTTTGGTTCTTATCTTTTAATTTTGAGATTAAAACCAATTATACGTTCCAGTCAACAGCATGCAGAAAATTCTTCTTTCCATTGTGATTTTGCAAATGTCTGTCTTAACTGAATCCAATGGGGAAAATCCCTTGACCTAAATGAAGGCCTGTAATGACAAAATTAAGTTGACAAGCCTGACAGTGATTATGGAAACAATGCCGATTATCTGTTGAACATCCCTGGTTGGTTGATGTGTCTCATATAGGAGGAGACTCCTGTGGACCAGGCTCAGGTTGTTGAATCCCTGACAGGCCTGGTTTGTGAATCGGGGGATCGGTTATCGCTACTTAATGCGAACCATATCACTGGCGGCGAGTCAGCCTCCTCTTCGGGGTCCTGGCTGACCATGATTGTGGGTCAGGGAGAAAGAGGGGGAACAGCACAGGGCATTGTGAGGGCCCGGGGCCCCTGTCTACTTCCTGTATGGCCCTGTTTACAGCCGCCGCTGGGGAACCTCACTCAGGTTGTCAGGTCACAGGGTTAACACAAGCCAATTACCAAAACAGTTAAGGAGGAGACAGGAAACACAATATTTACCATATGACTGCCAGAATGATGTACCACACACCAAGAAAAGGCCCAAGTTTTAAGGAGTCATTGTGCTCCTTAAAACATTTTTGCGATACACTTTACTTACATTTTTTTAAATTTTACTAAAAAAAAATGCCTCTTTAACATGTTATTGCCTCAACGTGAGATTTAAAATCTCAATTTTAATGAAGTATCAAGCTGTTTTAAGTTGCTTTGTGCTTGTCAGGTGAAATTTTCACCCCGTTGCAAATTATTGAAGTCAAACTAGAACACCTCATTTGCAGATTTTTCTTGCTCTGTCTCAAAAAAGTCATTGATTTTAAGTCTAAATATAAGCATTAATTCTTAAGATTATTATACTTTTTTTGTTTTGTTTCCTTCTATTTAAACTTCCAGCTTTGGAATATTTTTTAACTACGTTGTAAAATATACATTTTTGTAAAATCAAAAATACTCCTTGGCTTCCAAAAATACGCCTTCTCCCCTGTTTAGCATTTCCTTTATGAAAAAATCTAATAGTCTAAATTATTGGGACCGCAAAAGTTACTGCCGTACATGGGAGCCTGCGGTTTGAGTGAGAACTTTGAAGTGAGCATACCAGCCATGTACACACGAGACACATCAGGGCCTCCTAAGTTTAGGGACGGAGGAAAACACAGTAAACGTATATGTGTGTGTATCGCAGTGCTTCTGCATGGAAATGAGGGGCTGGAGATGTGAGCCTTTAATTCCATTAGATCCACTCATTCCCAGCTGCATCGAATCGCTTTAATGTTTCACCGAGGACGTTTCCTGGGCCTCTCCGGTTCTTTGCACTGTGTATTAGAATGACTGGGATACTCATTTCAAGGGCTCACCGACTGCTTACACAGACAGGTTAGCTTGCATGTGGAACAGGAGAGACTCTCTACCCTGCAGTGCTGTGAATTCCAAGGAATTAGGTTGTGACTTTGAGAGACAATAATTGTATAAGCAAGTGTATATATCCTATAGTCATTTTAGTGAGGTTGACTGCTGTTGAAATGTAATACAATACTTTTTTAAACATTTTTTTGTATTTAGTGTTCATTGGAATGGGAATTTATGCATATATTAATTTAGTGCATGAGCTATGCTAATGTACGGTATTGTGTTATTAATATGCTGTGTGCTATGTGATATAAATGAAAAATATAATGTCATCCTTTCCTGCAATGGTACTGATAAGGATAGACTTTAGGACATATGCTTTTTCAGTATATCCAACAAAACGCACTTGAAATGGCTTAGCTTCATTATTTAGAATTTCTCAATCCCTTCAGCAATAGAATGCCCGAAAATACGCCAACGCTCTCGTGGAAATACTTTACGATGCTTCAGTTTACGACGCGCCGAAATGCGTCTCGACCGCTTTGTGTGACGTAAACCTGTCTCAGTTTTGTTGCCCTCCACTCCTGACTGGCGTGAGCAAGTCACAACCCTGGGCTTTCAAGGGCTGAGGGACTGTGGTAATTTGTCAGCTCTGGGAAAAGGGCTTTAGTGTGGATCTGGTGCTGCCTCTCTGATCTCTGAATAGCGTCTGGGGCCCTGGAGAAAGGCCGAACAGGCAACCCTCCTGTGACAGTCGTCTGTGAATCCTCTGGGTCTGCACCGCATACCAGAAGTAACAACCCCTATAACCAGTTCAGGGGGCTGCAGTAATTCACCAGATAATGCATCAGGGGATTAGGGCCGAAAGAGGCTCCAGTGAGCGGGCTGCCTCGCTTTTTTAAAGTTTTGTATCCCGGTTTTCTTATAGCATCTTCAGCGTTGCAGGTTCAACTAATTAAACACGGAGTTGAGATGTCGTCGGATGGGCCTGATCGGCCGAGCGGCTCCACTGTCAGGGCACGGACTGCACCATACCGTTCCCATCAGGTCCCCCAAGACACACATCCCTCTTTGCAGTGCGCCCGTTTTTTTCCAAGCGAGTGATTAAGACTTAGACGAATGCTGTTTAGACAGCCTGCTGGTGTGGGTGGTCGCGCAACGAGAGTGTGCGGCTACGAGGTTTATAGAGTCTGAGCAGAAATGAACTGTTGAAGACCAGTGGAAAGGCTGAGTGCAATCACAACACCCGAGCCAAATATGAAAGACCCCAAAAAGGAAAGTGGCAGAAAAAGGGGGCCGTGCCCCCCCCCCAACCCCCCGAGAGGCCTGTTCAGGGAGCCGAGTCATCAGGATGCATCTCCCAACAAAGACGCTTATTCAGAGGGAAAAGACATGGCGGCCCAGTACCTTCACGCATTATAAACTTTTAAACTTTTAATAGATTTAAATGGCTTGCCTTGTCTGGCTCTGTCTCAGAACCCAGCCAGATTTATGCTTTTTCACTTGTCGCTTGGACAAACTCTCTGGATTGGAAGGGCAAAAGTTGGCACCGGCTAAAAAAATGACAATAAAGTTTCAGATAAAAAATACTGAAACCAATATCAAACTTAACTGAGCTCAGATATGGCAATAAATATATAAATTGATATAATCTGACCCATGGTGTTTCGCTGAGCCATGCCTTTTCTTTATCTTTCCATGCTGTTGATTCTGAGAAGAGATGCCTTTTCACTCCGTTAATGCTGAATATTTGTTGAGCGAGCGCTGCAACACGCATTTTTTGCAGGATTTCTCACAGGCCTGCGTAGACTAAGCGGTATCAACCCCTCACACAGCCCGTACTGCAGACAGTGACTTTGCTCTTCACCTTTGTCTTCATCACTCGGGCTAAAGAGGCGATCCATCAATGCCAACACCGCAGGTCAAGTGAGGTTTATCTTGATAGAGGCCTTTAGTCACGAGGTGATGAATTATGGAGTGGCTTGGAGGGATTCGGGCCCAGATAGCGACAGGTCTATCTTGGGGCGGCACTGGGGAGCAGGGAGCAAGACCCCCAATGCTGACCTGCACCCCTTACCTTATACCCCTCCATCCAGGCTCAGGGCATTTATATTCCCACAACCAGGCGGAGGAGAATAGTGACAGCTATGGCTCATTACATTACCTCACTTTATGACGGACTGCATGTTCAGGTTTTTTTTAATATTTTATCAATGCTTAGATGGCTTTGGGGGCTGAAACCATGCTGTAGCCTGTGGGACTGTTATGAGTTCCATCTGATTTTGTTGTGCGCTGAAGAATGCATGCATGGGTTTGATTACATGAGACAGTGCCAGAGGTTCCCTCTTTCTCTGTTTCTCTGTCTTCGTCTCTCTCCTTCTGTCTCTCCGTCTAAATATTAGCAGGGTGACAGACATCAAGAATTCCCCCGGTCAGTTTGGTTTAGTCTCCCCCAGCCCTGGGGACTCTGTCTTGATGGAAGGGCTCTTTTTTCTCCTAAGAAAGAGCTTCTCTTTTACCCACTGGTGCCTGGAGCGAGCGTGATAGGGATCTCGGCCGGGCCCTGCAGTTTAAACGCAGCTCTGAGGGGCTGTGGCCCGGGCCCCATGGCTCAGGGGGGCCTGCTCGTGTGAGCGAGAGCTCAGGGCCCTGGCCCGATAAGGACAGGAGCTCTCATCTCATCTCCAGGGCAGCTCTGCCTGCTCTCTAATAGGTTCCAGATGCGGCGTAATTACCTCGTCTGCTCAGGTCGCTCCGACCGAGCTCTCGCTCTCTCCCTGGAGCCGGGCCCTCTTCCGTGGGCATGTCCGCGATCGTTTGACACAGAACCAGATGCCACGAGCGCGCGTACCCCCTCCGAGGGCTCCGGGCCCAGTGACGGAGGCTGCCGCAGCACAAAGGCCTCAGTGTTGATTCCCAGAGTCGTGGCACTATGAGGCGCAGCAGTGTAAATGAGCCTGTAAAACCCACTGTACAGGTACGGGTCACGGCCACGAGCGCGTTCCCAGGGTCACGCGGGCCCTCTGTGGACGTCTGAGGTAATGGGTGCTTTGGGCCACTTTCTGGGAAAAACGCAGCGGGGAGTATGCCAAACGTGTTATTTTTCCCGTAGGTTGGAAAAACAGTAGCTGTCCTGCAGGCTTCCGAAATATGCTCAGTAGAGGTCGCGTCAGAGAGAGCTTAGTTTGTGCTACATGGGAAGAGCTGTCAGACCACAATTAACGTTTTTTGTCACATGTATTACATTGGGTAATGTGTTAACTGCGTGTGAGAATAATTGTGCTAATGAGCAACAATGTTTTACCAACTGCAAATTAAATGTTTTGTTTATTGGAAAAATAGAAACATCTGCGTTTCAATTACGCTTCGGTTTTATTGTTTGCTATTAATGTTTAGCGTTAAAGGAATGCAATTCGGATGATTCTCCGAGTAAAAATGTCATTGCTCTGCCAGTAGATGGCCAAATGGCAGTGGGGATTACAGAGTGGGACTGATCAACAGATCACAAAAATCGCAGCTCAGTTATTTAATTTCTGCTCTTGGGAAACACCTGTGTGTTGGGTTTTACCTCTGATAAGGTGAAAGATTGAGCTTCGCAGTATTAGTTGACACATCAAACAGCAGTTGTTTATTGTCTTGGATGAGAAATGTTCATCTCTGTCACTGGAGCAGACTGTGTGGCTTTATGTTCTTAACTTCCAGGAAAGTTGTACGTTTGTGACCACCTAAGCCTGACGTTCTCTGACGATTATTTGCAAACCTTCAGAATTTATTTTCAGGCTTGTAAACAGGCCTAGTAAATCTATCATTGCCCTCAATGTTTGCAGAAATAAGCGGTATAATGTATTTTGCCATTTGATTCGGATTTATTGTTATTCATTTGAATTTATCTTCCATTTCAAAGGTTGTAGCATGGAAACTTACCGTTGGGCTTGCTCTTGAATGGCCTTCAGAAACAGTTGTGGCTGATTCCCATGTACTTATGTACAGATCAATGTCACGTCTCTTATCTCTCGCTGATGCTTTTCTGAGTGGAGGACTCCTTTGAAACATCCTGCACATCTTCCCTACATTCTCTGGAGAATAGCTTCCCGGGCTTTACCTCTGTAAAAACCCTTTTTGTTCTTTATAGAATACTCTGCCGCTAGTGAGACGTGTGAAACCTCTGAAACGGAACCGTTTTACTTGACAAATAACCCTTCCATTGGAAAGGGCTCTGTGGAGTGATAGGGTATGTTATGGAAACATTTTTTTTTTTCCTGAAAGTGAATGCTATGATGCTATTTATAATAATGTTGTGTTTTTGTTGCAGAAACAATGGTTTTGTGTATGGCGAGTGAAACATCTGGTTTGTATAAAACCTTAACAGACTGATATCAAACAAGCATATTAGAGCTAATTCACTTATTTAGTTAAAAAAAAAGCTTCAATCGCTGAAGCTGTGACTGTAAATAGACACAAAGCTTATCTTCGCACAGTATCAAAATTGCTATGGGGCGGCTGGCTCAAAAGCAGCAGTAGCAGTCTGTGCCGCAGATGAGAACTGGCTCTCCTTGCCTTCTTTGTAATTGCATTATGTGTGCTCATTTACCTTTTTGTCAAGGCAATTACGAGACTATCGATAAATTAAGCACCAATTTAACCAGGCCAACTAATTCTTCACACTTAGTTACTGTACCCTGTATAATTCTGAATCCTTTAAAACAGATGTTGGTTACTCCGGGCCTCTCTCTGTCTCTTTACTGTGGTCAGCCATGCACACCCTGACACAGGTACTGCATGGACCATAATGGCAGAATCAGTCTAGCTTCACAGGAATCTAGCTTTTCTCATAACATGAAACCAGATTGTTACCTTTCTGAGGTTTTGGGTTTGATGACACACGTGCTGTAAAAGAATGATTATTTTCCTTAATATTCCTCCATGTGCACCATACAGAACCCGGGAAGGTGGATATAAAGACGAGCTTTGTCTAAAAAATGGAAAAATTCAACTGGATCATCCATATTTTACACCCTGCTCTTTCACCTTATTTTACCTGGGTCACATCTGACAATGGTGTCCATTCTGAGCAGGTCAAACTGTCATTGTGGGTGGGAGAGTGTGAGAGAAGATGGAGGAGTTTAATTATGGCTAGTTTTTTAGTGCATTGTCGGTGTTTAATAGTGGATTTGTGTGAATTCAAGGAATGCTGTTGTTGTACGAGTTCCAAAAGTGTCCGAGTGAGGCCTAAGTCTCGGTGCGCTCCGTTTACACGGATTGTTCACATATGAAATGACACTGAGTAGTGACAGTGTGGTTTAGCCCTTTGTTGCATGTGGAGATTGCAGTTATGAGTAGCAATGGTACCTTTGAATTTCTGTCAGAGTTTATATGAGGAGTGAAATGAGCTTTGATATAGGAGTTGAATATTGAGTTGTAATTATATGGTGGTTGAGCAGCAGTATTGGTCTTGAATAGTGCTGTTCTGAACAAAGGCAGTTTGGAGTAGTAGATGACCCTTTTAAATTTGATTGCAGTTGTGTTTATGACGTGGAATGGTGGCTTAGTAAGAATTATCAGAAGACTGGTGTGTAAGAACATTATTGCGTGCAAATAGGCAATAAAGTTGTCTGTACACAAGGCACTTTGGCAAGTATTCTGTTGATTGTGGTCAGTGAGATTAGTCAGACAGGGATAAGCTACCCCTGATTGGCATGTACTCTGAGTAATGATGTGGTTGGTAAAACTTCTCAGACTTTTTTTACTCAAGAAGTAATTTACGAACTGACCTTTAGTCCTGAGCAGTGTTGCCACCCGTAGTACTGACCTTTGGTGATGGTGCTATCTTCAGCTGCAATGTATTTTTTAGTTCTTCCCACTATGTCACAATAGGAAAAAGCACAGATTGGTTGGGTAATCAGTGGTGTGGTTACGACTCTGCTGAAAATGCATTTGAGTCAGAAAGCATCTGTCTTCGCCCTGTATCTGTTTATTCCACATTTTTTTCTTGTTGAACTATATTTGCCATCAGTAGGTGTACAGTTACTTCACTTTTGAAGGTATGATTATAGCTCATCAATTTGACCACTTATTTTCTGAATAACTAAGACTAATGAGTGGAATGACTGGCTAATTTTGTTTGAGTATTATATGGCATCATTGTTCATTGCGCCCAAAGTCGCAATGTATTTTTTTCACGACTTTAATGATTTACAGTGGTCTGCAGTAATGATTATACATTTAACAAAGTTAAATCAGAAACCAAGCTATAAACCAAGCTAACTATTCAATTCTTTATTTCATGTAATATGTGATCATATAGACAAAATGAAGTAAACAGGTAACAATATCCGAAATAGTTGGGACAAAGTGTAAATTGTGAATAAAATCAAAACGCAATGACTTTCAAATCACACCAGCCAGTATTATATTCACAATCGAACAGAGATAACGTAGCAAATGTTTGAACTGAGAAATTTTACAATTTAATCCACAAAATGAGCTCATTTCAAATTTGACAGCTGCTACAGGTCTCAAAAAAGTTGGGACAGGGGCCTGTTTACCATGGTGTAGCATCCCCTCTTCTTTTTAACACAGAGTGAAGGTGTCTGGGCATTGAGGAGACAAGTTTCTTGAGTTTAGCCATTGGAATTTGATCCCACTCTTGTTTAATACAGGCTTCCAGCTGCTGGAGAGTTTTGGGTCTCCTTTGACGGACTTTTCTTTTAATTATGCGCCAAATGTTCTCAATCGGTGAAAGATCAGGACTGCAGGCAGGCCAGTTCAGCACACACGGACTCTTCTACTACGAAGCCATGCTGTTGTAATAGCTGCAGTATGTGGTTTTGCATTGTCCTGCTGAAATACACAAGGCCTTCCCTGGAATAGATGTCACCTGCAGGGGAGCATATGTTGCTCTAAAACCTTTATATACCTTTCATCATTCATGGTGCTTTTTAAAACATGCAAGTGTCCCACACCATATGCACTAATGCATCCCCATACCATCAGAGATGCTGGCTTTTGAACTGAACGCTGATAACAGGAGGGGTGGTCTTTCTCCTCTTTAGCCCGGAGGACACAACGCCCATGATTTCCAACAAGAGTGTCAAATTTGGACCCGTCTTACCACAGGACACTTTGCCACTTTGCTACAGTCCATTTTAAATGAGCCTTGGCCCACAGAACACAGCGGCGCTTCTGGATCATGCTCAACAATGGCTTCCTTTTTGCATGATAGAGTTTTAGGTGGCATCTGTCGATGGCACTGCAGACTGTGTTTACAGACAGTGGTTTATTTACGTATTCCTAGGCCCATTTAGTAATGTCAATGACAGAATCGTGCCGGTGAGTGATGCAGTGGCGTCTGAGGGCCCAAAGATCACGGGCATCCAGTAAAGGTCTTCGGCCTTGTCCCTTACACACAGAGATTTTTCCAGTTTCTCTGAATCTTTTGATGATGTTATGCACTGTCGATGATGAGACCTTCAAAGCCTTTGCAATTTGACGTTGAGGAATATTGTTTTTAAAGTATTCCACAATTTTTTTTACGCGAGCCTTCACGGGTTGGAGAGCCTCTGGCCATCTTTACTTCTGAGAGACTCAGCCTCTTTATTACATCCTTTTATAGCCAATCATGTTACACACCTGATGCCAGTTAATGTAATTACTTGCTAAATGTTCTTTCAGCTGATTCTCTTATATATTAAGCCTGTGTCCCAACTTTTTTGAGACCTGTTGCAGCCAGAAAATTTGAAATAAGCTCATCTTGTGGATGAAAATGTAAAATGTCTCCGTTTCAACATTTGAAATGTTATCTATGTTCTATTGTAAATAACATATTGGCTCATGTGATCTGAAAGTCATTGAATTTTGATTTTATTCACAATTTACACTTCGTCCCAACTATTTCAGAATTAGGGTTGTGGTAAAAACAAAAATAATAATAATAATGTCTTTTTGAGAGAAAAAAGTCAATATCTAGTGCGGCCACCCTTTGCTTTGATTACAGCATGTAATCTTTCAGGTATAGTGTTCACATGTTTTTTATTTCCTCACTTTCCTCATTCCAAAGAGATTCTTTCGATTTTACAACAGATTGGCTCAGTTGGATTAAGGTTTGGACTCTGAGCAGGCCAAGTCATAACATTTATGTCACCAGATGTTTGTTTCCTACTGAGAAAATTTTTGCACAATTAGAAGTGTGTTTAGGGTCATTATCTTGTTGAAAGTAAATTCCTGACCAATCAGTCTCTCTCCAGATGGCAATGCATGCCTCACAAGGATGCTGTGATACTTCTTTTGATCCATGATTCCGTCACTTTTTATGAGATCACCAATTCCTTTCAAGCAAACTGAACCCCAAACCATAATATTACCACCTCCATGTTTTACTGATGGGGTTAAACGGTAATTTTTGAAACATTCCCCAACTCTATGGCGCACGTTAAGTTCTGCATTTGGGTGAGAAAATTTCTCATTTTTGTTCATCGGTCCAAAGGACTTGCTCCCATTCCATTGGTGTCCAGTCCTTGAATTTCTTGGCAAAATCAAGTCTTTTCTCGATGTTGCCTGCTCTTGGGAGCAACACGACCAATCAGACTATTTTCACACAGGCATCTGGAAATAGTAGATTTTGATACTTTCATCTCTTCACTTCTGGTGCTATTAGTATCATCACAGAGTTGTCATGCTGTCAACTGCTGATTTTATTTTTTTTACTTGTCTGACACAGATAACTAACATCAGAGGCACCTAACTTCCGTTTTACACCTCTATTGCCGCTAGTTTTCAGTGAACCAATCTCTTTGAAATGCTTGATGGTGTTTCTTATGGTGCCATGGCAGCATTTAACGTCTTCAGCATCATGTAAGGCCACAATCCGGCTACAAACAATCTCCGAGAGCTCCTTCCATTATGCCATCGTGTTTAACACTGTGACACTGCTCAAAGTTCATGTCACCTTATATACTGGAACAACTGACCATCAGAGGTAATTTTGCTGAACAATGTTGTCTCAAACCAGTTTAAATAATTTTTTTTGCATCAATAATCAAGGAATGAATCTTCAAATATGCATTCAGGCTATGCAAGATAACACCAAAATAAGTTTCAACACCTTTCAATTGTTATAAAAAACTGGATGTTTTCAGTGTTTTTGTTTAATTCCCATGTTTTTACCTCAATGTACTCTTGCAATTTTTTACTTTTTTTGGTTTTCATTGCCTACAATAGTATTTTTCAATACATTTTCACCAAAAAATTATTGAGAAGTAATATATTTGACCCCTTTTAGACAAACATGGTGAAGAATAATTATCACTGCTCACTACTGTATAATGTGAATTTTCTACTTTAAATGATCAGGAAACAGCTCAGATTTGATTAAATTTATTCACTAGACTTGAAGTGGATTTGCACCAATGTGAAGAGCTTTCCTACTCTATGTAAATCACTGGTTTGATATGCTTTACAAGGTATTTTCCGCTTTAGATTTATGATTTGTAACACTCCAAACTTTTTGACTAAAGTAAAAGTAAAATAAGTAAAATAATGGCTAGATGAGAGATTAATTCAGAGAGAGCTTTTTGTGTTTTGTCATCATCATCGCTCATTATAGGCTGCATAATGGCTTTGATCATTCAGACAATACATTATTTCAATTTTAATTGGGCAAGGTGAAGTGGGACGAGTAACTCTGCATTGAGTGCTGAGGTTACTGCTGGCCTTTATGGCTCCAACAACAAGTCACCGAACGGAACTCTACCTGAAATTCCATTTTGAACTGAAATTATTGTCCAAAAACAAAAGGAAGGATGGTTAGAGCTGGGCATTACCTAGTTTGAATGCCTTCAAGAGCAAGAACTAGGCCAGGACAAACATACTACCTCTGCCATTTACTACCCATAGGTCACCTTATTAAGTAAGTATCTTTTAATTGTGTTGATTTATAAGTCTATACCTTCAGTGTCTACAAATATGAATTATTGTTGTGATGTTCTGCTGGGGACCAGCAGATCACTTATTGCAGATATACTTTATTAGATATAAAATACATTATGTAGCAAAAATTGTGAATAATGTCCTGTTTGCTCCTGATAGTGCCTACATACATTCTATTGGCATCATATGAATTTGCAGAAGCTTTGTATAAGCGCATCACACTTTATTCACATATTGTTTATGAATATGGAAAATATTTATCGAGGGAATGTCCTGCCCTGTGTGGAATGTAGTCGATGAATGCTGCACTAGAGTAGGGGGTCATTATGTTGTGCACATTTTTGTACTACAAATGGGAAAGAAGAAAAGTAGGCTGTCCATGGGTACAGTAAAATCAGACTTCTAAACCTGTGCCCTCTAATTGAAGGAAAAATGGTATACTACAATCTCGATGAGAGGTGACCGGGATGAAACACTGTGCAAAGTACTGGCTGGTTGGGCACCTTTTAAATTTCACTTTGAAATAACAACTTCAAAATAAATATTTAGAGACATTTGTATAAACCAACAGAAAAGAATTTTGGAAAACCTATAATAGTAAAGGCTTTGATGTACAGTAACTTTCAGTTTGTAAATGCGGCCAAGTACTGAATATGATGACCTAGCTTAAAATTATGTTCATCTGTCCAATTACTTTTGGTCCCATAATATGGATCACATACAATTTATTTTTGGATGATATTTATAAAATTTAGATAATTCACAGTAATTATTATGTACCTATATTTTATAATCTTGTTCAGCAGTTAAATCTTGCTGTAGTTGTGAATCATCTGAAATAATTTGGGAGATAAATCTTTCCATAGTGATTACAGAGTTGTGAAAAAGAGAGAAAAATATTCAATTGTATATAAAAGTGGATTCACTCAAATTTTGTCCCCAAATATCGCTTACATTTTCATGCTTTTATGTAAGTTCAGCTTGTTGTCTCCAGTTATTTTAGGACAGTTTTTGTTTGTCTGTGAGGGAATGTATTTACCGTGTTAAGCAATCCAAAATAGGACAGGCCATCTCATATTTCACTAAAAATATTGTTTAAAATATTGCAAGTAATAAAATCTTTGTTTTTAACAGGCTCTGTTGGGGGCGCCCCGGTGGCTCATCGGTCTAAGCACGCATACCATAAAGGCTGTGTTCTTCCCGCAGCGACCTGGGCTCGATTCCTGCTCAGGTCATTTGCTGCATGTCTTCCCCCATTCTTCTCTCCCACCTTCCTGTCTCTCTACACTGTATAACTGTCAAATAAAGGAAAAATTCCCAAAAAAAAATCTTTAAAAAAAAAAAAAAAAAAAAAACAGGCTCTGCTGAAGTCTGACCATCCTTGCTGTAGCGAGGTGCACTCTAATGTCACAAAACCAGGTAAAGTATGAATAAATAGAAAAACCTGACTTTGAGAGTTCTAATCGTTGAAACATAGTGGGGCTAGGATGAAATTAACCTCAATGTACACTAAACCAAAAGTAGACCTTATCTTGAACATTTTTAATGAATAAAACATTGTGTAGAGTTGTGTGTGCAGTTAGCGCTTAAGTCTTATTTCGATTTCGATTGTCCTTATCATGTTGTCCTTTCCTCTAAGCCACCCCCTCCTCGCCTCCCCCTACCCACACACACACACACACGCACACATGCTCTCACACAATTTAACCACATCATTTGTCATCCAAAACACGACTGTGTAGGTGGTGGAAAGGAAGACATTTGTCTCTCGCAGCCCCGCTCGCCTGCCCTGTTTTATTACAAATAGTTTCATCATTGGCGTTCACCACGCCATATAAAAAGGTCTGATGTGAACTAACCTTCACTGACGCAAGAGAGCATGACAGAGCCCAGCTGTGAAGTGATAGCGCACATCACATGACTGGGCAGCCAGGGCCATGTCTCATGCTTCACCGTGTCTGAAACACTACTCATTAGCTTTTAATGCTGCTTGAGAAACATACTCCACTCAGGCTAGTTTAATTGCACTCCAAACAATTACTCATTGACGGTATGAAACATCTCTGTGACAACACACTGGATTTTAATGACCTCAACAGTATTTGCCTTAAGCAATCCCATCACCGAGTGAAATTCCTACATTCTTTGTTTTTGGCCCATTTATTTAACATTTCACTGTCATGGAAAACATTTTCAGTCAAAATTGTATATTTAATTTTTTGCGGTTGTAAAATTTGACTTTCTGTGCTACGATGAATATATTAATGCAAGTAGTTCTCCATCTACAAATCTCAGCAGTCATACAAAATTTGAATTCTTTGGAAGACTGAATGTCCAGATTATTCTTAGTAACAACACTTAAACTCTTATTCAGTTGTCTGCCTAAATTGAATGGCTTGTTATGATGAGCAACTCATGTAATTCACAATTAGGCCACAGAGAAAGAACAAAAAAGCAGTTTTCTCAGCACAAATATATGTTGTCATGGGTAAGATTTATGTAAATGTATTTGTAGACATGAATGAAATAAATGTCATTTCACCTTGAGCAGGCAACCTTTGGAGCATGCAGGTTGCTTTTGGCATTCTGCTATTTATTGTTCCTGGATACACAGTGCCCTGCAATTCCAACAGGCGGCAGGGATGCTGTGTACTAAACATTAGTACACTAAACACTGCCCCTCAAGTGCTCCGCACACAATAAATCTTGTTGGCTCTGTGATGCCCAGACAGACAGCGCTCATCTTGGGGGGCACCGAGAATGCGTTGACCCCAGATGATGGATGACCCCGCTCGCTGGTGTGGCCCCTGATAAACAGGGCAGGCGGGGGTGTTGGATGGAATGGTAGTGGCTTAGGAGCTTCATATATCATGGATTTGGTGGGGATTTTGGCAGTTTGCATCTAATTCCTTGATTAATGGTACGGATTTTGTGGGGGCTACATGGATTCCCAGCAGTTGTGCATGCATGCTGCCCTCTGTGCTCGGCTCCCTTCGTTAGCTTCCAGGTTACATTCTGGACACTCCACGCGTCCAGTTTGGCTTTATGAATGTTCATCCAAGTGCAATGTATCCCATGTGTGATATTCGAGAAACATTGCCTCTGGGAAAGTAATTTTCTGTGTCCCCCGTTGGCTTGTCACTGGTAAAGACAGCGTGAGTTTCTGGGCCTTGTGAACACATCCTACCAACTACTTATCAACTGCTACCTGGCCATGAATTGGCACTCATTCCAGTTTGTTTATTGCAGGACCTGAGGAGCAAATGTTCATGGTAGAGATTGTGTGAATTATATGCCAACTCCATGTTTACATTACATTATTTTGCCCAGGCCTTTATCCAAAGTGGCTTGATGAGACTAAACAGCAGACAATCCGCCTTGAGTCAACGTGGAGATAAGGCCTTGTTTAAGGGCCCATCAGCTGCACTGATCTTACTGTGGCTAAACTTGGGCTTGGTGCCATTAACCTTCTTGCATTCAACTGTCCTTAGTCCAACTCCTTAAGAACTAAGCAACAGGCAGCCCTGTAGATCCTCATTGCACTTTCTTGGGTATCTGGGGTTACCCTGGATTGCGTCTGGGAGCGTGCATGTTTATTGGATGGCAGCAAGATTGAAGTTTAATGTACTCATGGATTTAACTTAAAGCACAGAGCAGATTTCACCATAGATGGACGTGGATCCTGATGATGGGGATGGTATAGTGAGTTGAGGCTTTACCCCGCGGGTGAAAACATCAAACATTGTGTTGTATAGGGTGGCACTGAAGAGACATTTCCTGTTTGTTGTGCCACCCCAAATTGGAAATGAGGGCGGAGTCCTTGTCATAGACATAACCATGGTCTCGTCTGCGGCACAGCCGGGGTTTGAGATTCCTGCTGCTAATTTATGGAACATATAAGGCTGAGCTGGTCTGCATGGTCTTTCTAGTCCTCTTCTTCTCTCCTCTGCTTGTGTTGTGGTGAACATTGTTGAAAGGGAAGACATTCCCATGCAGAAACCGCTAGAACACTTGTGTGGCCCTGTGTTGTTGCATCCTGCTGATGGTGCTATTTCAATGTAGCCACAGTGTGTCATAGATATAAAAATAGTAGGCTCCCTAAAATGAAAACACCTCTTCGATTTTATGAATATCCTGATATATTATTAGAAGAAATATTATAATTTTTCATGAGGCAATTGGCCCACTTTTTGCCCTAAAAACATGTAATGGTTCTTACATTATCCTTCTTGTGTTTAGCATTTGCTTACACTACAACATTTTTTTGGTTCTTGGCCTCATTGCGTGGACTTTGATTTGGTAAGTATTCATGTAAAAAGGAATAATAAATCACATATTTTTTTCTTGTATGTGTGCGTATAAGAAAATGCATTAACAGGATATAAATGTATTAATAGGATATTATTCCATTGTCTTGTACAGTGATAGGACAGCCCAGCCTCACCATTCAAATAGTGCAATATCTCTCATTTTATAACCATGAATTCCAGTTACCATTACAGTATTGCTTACATTTAAAATAACCTTTATCCAGATTTCTTTTAACATTTCCTGAGATTAATGCCACAGTTAAAAAATATGTGAACTGTACAAAAAATCCATAGCCTTTGGCAGTGCACAACCCGAAATGAGAATGGCATGCATTCAAGTCATTTTGTTGCAAACAGAATAAGAGAGTCTGACATGATTAAATACCAGCTTGTACTGCATGCAGTGAGGACCATATAGTGTCCATCGCAGCATAAAGTGACAAGAAAATTATGTTTTTTTTTTTTTTTTTTTTAAACAACTACTTTAGCTAAATAATCAAAATGGGTTAAAATATTTGATTGGTCACAATCATAAAAAATATTGACAACCTTTTTTTGCGTAATAAATTCTGAAGCATTTGTTGCATTAAAGAAGAATCCATCATCTTTCCAGGTCTAATATTCTAACCTAGGTATACATTACTCCCGCACATGTAGGATTATTGTTCATTAATCAAATTATCAACATTATCGCTGCATAAACATATGGAACCAATTTTATGGATCGTTTTAACAAATATAAAGTGACTAATACTCTCTGTTTTAATATGAGAGTGTTTTGATTCCATATCGCATGAATGCTAGCACCTTTTGTACATAGTCCCCCTCATTTTTGGGCGATTAAACATTTTTTGACCATTCAATATCATTTAAGCATGATTGCATATCTATTGCATGCAAAAACTTCTTGAAGTCTGTGACATGTTTACATCATCATGTGCTGGACTTCTTCTCTGGTGATGCTGTGCCAGGTCTGTACCGCAGCCAGTTCTACAGTTCTTGCTTGTTCTGGCGATGTTTTGCCTCTTCAGAATGTAAAATGCTCATGTAATTTGTTTCAGATCTGGTGATTGACTCAAAAGAATCAAAGTAAGAAAAAGTAAATAAAAAATGTTTCACTGTCTTTTGACTTATGGTGCTTGCTAAACGAAATGATTGTGCTTTTGCGTTAATTAGAATTTCTTTTTTTCGTCGCAAATTGTTCTTTGCGTGACTCAGAATTTTCATATTGCGTAGCCACTGATATTTTACACAGGCTTTTGATATGCATGACTTGTATTTCTCAGAGAGAACTGATCATCTTAAATGGATTATTAAACATTTACAGCTAAAAGCTCTTCGTTAAAGCTCTTCGAGGTTGCTGTGGATACTGACTCCTCCTACTGGAATGAATCAGTATTGCAGCTGCGTTTCTCTCAATGAGCCTCGATAATAAGGTATGTTAGAGTACAGAGAGATGGTTGCAGATGATACTGAATGTAATGAAGGTATGATTCCCTTTAATGCCACGGAGAACAGAGCCAACCTTTGCATTTGCTTTTCAACATACCTGCCTCTGGATTTGAATAAATACATCTGTGCTGAGCTTGTTTTCCCGCTAAACAAATTATCTTTCAAGATTTGTCTTTAAAGTGTAAAGGATTTTAAGTCAACAACAGACTATGACATAGTACCACTTAACTGTAAGTTGAATTGGAGAGTGAGAGCTGATTCAGCAGTTTTTCCTTTAATTTGTGACTTATAGTACAGGGAGGATGAGTCACTTGGGCTCTTCTCAAAAATGACAGACTCACTACTGAAAGTTTGAAGATGTGAAGCAAGGCGGGTTTGTCAGGGCTACATTTATCTAAGTTTAACTAATTAAATTTGTCATATGTAAACTGATGCTGTTATACTGTTGCAAAACTTCTGTAGCAAGTTTTATTTTACCTACCTGGTTCTTTTAATTCATTTGGTGAAGAATAATAATATTAGCTAATAAACAAGACTCTGTTTTCGTCCAGTTTTCATTGTTAATGCAGCCAATACTGTTTTTACACATCCATATGGTGCATGTTAGAAGTAATGTACATATTCGCATGAAATAATCATAAGACAATCATTGTTTATGATCTGAAACCTTGTACAAAATGCTCAATTCCTCTGTCTTGAGAAACATATGAAATTTCTGAAGTTGTTGCTGCATTATGATTGGTTGCAGTCATTGATGTAATTAAACTTGGAAGTGTTTCACACTATTCCTCAAAGTGCTGGTCAGATGCCTCGTGAAATGCACCCAAACTCCTGTCAAAGATGGAAAGCGCATGGACGAGGCTTCATCGATATTCCCGACTGCACTGCAAATAACACAAGTGATACTTCGCTAGCTGGTTGTGGAACTGACTTATTCAGCAGGACAGCATCCAGGGATTAAGACAGTGTTTTCCACTAGCAGGTTTACACCTTACTGCAGGGAGACCAATGTAAGTGCAATTGATAGACACAGGACACTATTGAATGAAAATTGCTGATGTCAAACAAACAAAAAAACAAACAAAAAATAGCAAAAGTACAAACATGTTAAAACACTTTAATCGCTGAGTATACTCTAAGCTAATGAAGGTTGCAGAGGCAGAGTCGCTCATAAAACCGCAGGAAGAACACAGCACACTCACCCCCATGCACTCCAGCAATTACAACTCAACTGTATTATGTTTCCTTGGCTTCAGAAGACTGTTCCCAGGAGAACAAAGGGCAGATTTAGTTAATGTAAAGATGAGCAAACTAAGTTTAGCTCATGTTCGCGTAATCCCATCATTGCAGCCTCTCTGGTTCCTATTTTGTGAGCTTAAGTGTTTTGTTTTTTCCCCCAAAGTTTCCTGAAGTGAATTGCACAGTACTTCTAGGCAGGGGATCCTGACCTACTGTATGTAGATGTTAAGAAAAAGTTGATGCTTTGCACTTACTTCAATTAACATTACTTTGAATTTTTGCATATACACCTTATGATTTGTCTTCTATCGTATGCTTACATACACATACATTCTGACTCACTGGGAGATGAGTATACATTTTTTTTTAGGGCTGTACTAACAACGGTTTGGTACATACTGGAAAAACCTGATAGTTTTCTTTATTGTATTAATTAGGGGAAATGGGAAAACATAAAAGGTCGTGTTGTATTAGTAACAGAACTGTTTTTAAATGGCTGCCATATTGTCCCTAAAATGTGCAACATGAGAACAGCAGTTAAGTAACATTCTGTCTCTTTCCCTTTTTCATCTCAGAATTAAGTCTCCTTATCCCCCTCCCATCTTATCAGATGTTAACTGCCTGTGCTGTTCTGCACTGGTGGCCTATTGAACATTGGAACACTAGTTAAGGTAGACTGTGGGTACAATGAGAGGGCATGAGTGTCTATGAAAAGAGTTTTTTAAAAACAGGGTGAATTGGTTTGCCTCAGAATAAGAGCAGGAAGTCTACCCTGTGCCCCCATTTTGTCCCCCGTGCCCCGTACATTCATCATGGAGCAGCCCCTGATCCGGCCGGTCGCTTCACCTTTCCCATGTAAATCACTCCCATGTAAAAGGTTAAGCGTATTAGTGCGTAGCGGCGGTATTCTAATTTGGGCCCTCGGAGCGGCTCTGCTCGCCAGCTCCTGGGCAGGAAACGGATCCTGCCTCTGGCTGCACGCAAACCCTGCCGAAATGTTTTTTTCCTGTCCCGGTCCGGCAGGTCCCTATATCACTCTGTCAACCCCCTCCAGGCCCACAGTCATGAGTCGCCTGCGCGTCCATGTGTTAGTGCGGGGTTAGTCCTCTCAGCTATTTACGCGGTGTTTGTGGTGTGTGTCTCTGTGCGTGAGTCTGTGTGTGTCTGTGTGTGTGCAGGGAGGTGGCTGCTCAAAAAAAAAGAAGGTTAGACGGGGTCATTTTGTCAGTTTTCCCACCATTAACACCTGTCAATTTGTCTCTCTCTCTCTGTCCTTCTCACACACTCCCTCTCTCACTTACTGTGTGTAGCTGAAAATGATTTTGATTTAATGCATATACTATTTGAAATATTAAAAGTTCATACAGTATGTTACCCCATTAATCCATTTTGTCTACAATAATAGATATGTTATTATGCATTGCAAATAAATATTATGAAGACATCGATATTGTAGACAAAAGGGAAAAAACTGAGCTTTTTTGCACAGCCCACAATTGACAGTCAGCTCTTGATTCATTGTAAGTAAATGTACTGTAAGTGTAGAATAATATAAGACCCAAAGGGTTTCTAAGTCAACACTATGGGTTGGTGTATTTCCAAACTACTGAAAAATTCATAGCATCTTTTGGCAAGAGGCAGGATGTTAAACATGATTTATCGCCGAAGTTACGTGCGCTTTGCATGTCAGAAATGGCCTCGGGGGACTGTCACTCAAAGTGAAGACGGCTGGTTGGAACGACAACATAGAGCTGAACACTGGGAGCTCACTGGAGCTGCTTTTGACTGACATCTGCTTATAATGGCTTCATGAAAACGTCACAGGGAAAGCCAAATAAAGACCCCCACCCCCTCACCCTCAACCCTCACCAGCTTTGGACATTTACTCTAGGTTCATGATTGGAGTTCTGTTTCGACTGTCAGGTCACCATAGAACAATACTTTGTCAATGGGCTAAATGCAGAGAGGAATCATTTCATGTTTCATGTGCCGTCATAATGCAAATATTTAACAAAACTGAGCCTAACACAGCTGTAGAGTCCAGATGCTCAGAGGAGCTTTCATACAAAGCCATATCTTCACTGCCCTGTAATGAACAGGGGTAGTCTTCTTCACAATGCATGTACGTAACAGTGATTAAGTTGCACTGAGTTTGTACTCAATTATCTTGATTATAACTGGTTTTTTTAACAATGCTCTTAAATTTTTTTTCGCCACGTCACTCTGAGAATTATCATGGTGGTAAATCAGGGCAGTGGAGAAAGGCGGTGTCAGTTTTGCATGTACTCTGTTCAGCCATCCGGTGTACCAATAGAGTCGCGGTGTAACTGCCTCTCTGCTCCCGGCATTCTCCGGCGCCCATCAATCTCGCTCTGCAGGAGCCCTCAGACGAGGACCGGGAGGTTATGTCTGGGGTGTGTCACGACCAGGAGTTGCTCTTTTTACATTCTATTGCCCGCTAGGTCACAGAAACAGGATGTTGATAATATCCTGTCAGCTTCGCTCTCTGACGCCGCATTGACAGAAATCACAACCCTCTTGCGGCCCTTGGCTCCAACAGCCTAATGCTAACGCAAAGGTACCTTTTGGGAAGCCATTCTGCCCTGCCCAGATAGCAGGGAATGGATCCACTGCTTCAGACTCCTAAAATGGTGAGGCTGTGCACAGGACCAAAGGATCATGTTGAGCTGTGACTGAGGTCTGTAATCTTATAGGGCTGTGGAATGCGTGTGGCCTTTTAGGGGAGATTTGAAGGGTTTTGCTAAGAAATTGGAGGGGCTGGGAGGAGGGTGGCCTTTCCTGGGGATTCACGCATTAGTCTGAGCTCAGAGCAGCCAGCCAGACCAGGATTAGAGGGAGAAATGTCCAGTTTATCAGTCCAGGGTTGGATTGAGAGCTCACTCTCTGACAGACATGACCAGTGAACTTGGGCTCAGGCTACAAAAAAAGCAGGACCGTGTCTTAGACACATTGGATTTGTTGGCCCTGTTCATCCATTCAAGCTGCCTTTACCACAGTGTTTTACTGTCTCATCATTGTATAAATTGAACCTGCAAATTAATAAACATAGCAGAGAGTGCTTCCAAGGCCCCTCCAACTATTCAGTACTGGATGTAAAGTTCTTTGGCTTTTATTCATTCAACTTTTCTTTTGAAAGTTGACTTGCATGTGAGTGGAAGTTCTACACTTTGTCTTCATAATCTCAGTCTGCACAGTAGGATTAATGATGACTGGTCTACCAAATTAGCAGGTAACTATTACTGAAATTGGAAAATCTAAATTTTGCTCAAATATTTTACTATAGCCAGGGGTGCACATAATTGGTGCGCTGGTGCGCATGCGCGGCAAAAAAAAAAAAAAAAAAAAAAATGCACGGCAGAAAACTTTAAGGGAAGCTCAATTGCATACCAATATATTTTCACATTTTGACTGGTTTACTTCGGCTACTGGAACACGATTTCTCTCCATACATCTCTGGTAAGACAGAAGACATTATGACAAGTGTGTTTATTAATTATTAGCTTTTAAAGTTTACTATGCTTTCACCCAAACTAGCAAGACCTCAAAGCCGGGGAAATCCGCATCGGTTATTTTCTGCCCTAGCGCTGTTTCCGCGCAGAGCTGCCCGAACTTCGACTTATCTCTGAAAACTTGCTTCTTGTCGGCTTTTGTTGGGTTATTCACCAGAACCACTTGAGTATAGAGTAGCCGGAAACTGCCTTTATATCCCCATCTTTGAATTTGTAATATCTGTCCAAATGTGCACAGATCCGTTTCGATGAATGGTTGGAAGCATACGTTCGTTTTCAAGGTGTAGGCCAGGGGTGGCCAACTGTGGTCCTGGAGAGCCGCAGTGTCTGCTGGTTTTTAGTGTTACTCAGCACTTGACTGATGAATTAAAGCAGTTGATTACACACTTCACTTATCTCACCTGGTGTCTTCGGTTGAAATCGGGTGGAGAAAACCAAACTCAGCACACCCTCTGGTTCTACAGGACCAGCGTTATCCACCCCTGCTCTATAAACTTTTATCTGTACTCTGTACTTCTACTTTGTCTGCATTACAACTACGCTAAATATCCAACCACATTGACAAATCTTGGTTAACACGTAGGTTGCTGTCACAACCTGCAAGTCTGCTTAATTGGCTCTAGGGGTCTTGTGGGTTGTTCCTGCTAATTGCTTGATTGGCTCATTATTACCAAATTAAATCTGAGGCACCAGGTGAGATCAGTTAAGTGAGTAATCAACTACTTTAATCCATCAATCAAGTGCTGAGTAACACTAAAATCCAGCAGACACTGCGGCTCTCCAGGACCAGGGTTGGCCACCCCTGGCGTAGGTCTATAATTTACGCAAAATACTGATCAGACACTATTAAAAACTAAATAGACGTGATCTTTAATATTTTAATTTAAATTAAAGGAAATTTAATCGCATTTTATCGATCAGAAACTTTTTTTTTGACCGACCCAGTTCCGGAGGCTACAGTCAAAGAGATTGTTATGCAACGAACATTCTCGTTACGTGAGTTTCCCAAACACAATCTTTAGACGGGGCCTTAAGAGGAACTTTGCGAAGAGTTTCTTAGCCAAGCGCGTCCTCGCCAATGCATTAGTAGTTGATAAATCGATGCCGTGAGATCAAACCTCCCTCGTTTTAACCAATCGACACTGAAATACAATATTTTAAAAACACATTGTCGCCATCATTACTATAAATTGATTTAGTGTCTTTTTAAAATTAAATTAGCCTGCAGAGATATTACAACGAAAGATTACAAGAATAGAAATAATTTAAAAAGGCTAAATGGTGGCGTAAAACTCATTTCACCCTCGTCTGGTCATTTCATTGTTATTCAATCCAGAGCCTGATTGCTCCAATAAATTGGCATGTGGCAACGTGGTGTCTGACAATTGGTCATGGAGGGGGAAAGGACATGAAAGTTAACATTCACAGAGGAAAAAATCTTTGATGAAATTGAACATAAGAAAGATTTATTGTTTTCCAAGTCGAAGTATATATATAAAAAGAAATATGTGTTTTTTACTTCCTCTTTGATGGGCTGATTTGCATCGAAAGCGCATGCGTATTGAGTGCTCTGCAAGAAAAGATGGCTGCGATGATGACACCTTGTAGGATGGGTGCTGCGTAGCGTAGTCTGGGGCCGTTTAGTGGGGCTGTTTTGGTAAGCAACCGGAACCAGGGCGAGAGAGACAGGATCCGGAATTCAATGGATGCGCCAAGCTAATAAAAATGCGGTGAAACTTTTTAATTTAAAGAATATAATTTTGTACATCCATGTTTAAATGAATAAAATGTTTCAAAACCGGAGGCGGAAATTGATGGTGCGCCAGAATTTAAAGTTTTATTTTGGTGAACACTTTTACTTTGGTGAATTTGGTGAATTCCGGATCCGCTCTCTAGACCAGAACCAGAATCCAGACAAAATTCAGAGTGAATGGAAACCAGGCTCTTCTCCCCCGTACGAAGAGCCTGGTGACGCAAGGCTAGCGTAGTGCGAGCACCAGGCAGCATCTCCAGGTGCTCCCGTGAGAACCACACCAGAAAAAATATGTGCACCCCTGACTATAGCCCTGCTTACGATATAATAACAGAGCAAGAAAGAATTACTTGTTACACAAAATAGATATGAAAGGAATGTATTTTAAAAATGTTTTTTTTCATTGCAACGCAAAATAGATAAAAAATATGTTTTATAAATCATACTTTGGAAAACAATAGATGTGACAATTTTATGCACACACACACACACACACACAGAGAAAAAAACAGCATAATTGCATCAAATGCATTCAAGAAACTATTCTTGTTTCAAGAATATTTTTCATTTTTAGTCAAAATTAAGCAGAAATGTACAATGTACATGGAAAATATTGATTCCTTGCTAGCCTGGGTGTCTCTCTGTCACACACACACACATACACACCCGCACACAGCTGAAGTGCTGCTAGTTTTTCACTCGGTCTTCCGGAGGAATCTCAGTCACTTTAGTGTTTATACTACACTGTCCTTTCCACATTCACTGCTTTTTCCACCATCAAAAATTGATGAGGTCAGATTCTCTTGCATAAATACATTTGGGGGTGAATGGCTGCTGCTGAAGGATTTACTTTAGTGCTGTTATTGATTCTGGCTTCACTCTCTCAGGAGGGTCCTGTGGGGAGCCAAAGCCTCCCTTCTTTCTCTCTCTGACACACACACACACACACACACACACACACACACACACACACAGTTGTTCAGGAGCAAATGAATGATAGCATGTTTAATGGCACAGTAAATGTCACAGTTTTCCACATGTTTACATGGTGAGCACCACAGCTAAGTTATAACTGAAACGGACCACTTTGCATCATTTGTGCAGTGCTGTAGGTGCCATGTTCTTTGCAGTCAAACGCACAAGTGGAAAATTAGGGCAGTCATTTTTTCCCCCCACAGGTGCAGTCAGTGCAGCCCTGTTTCTCAGTGCGTGTTCTCTTTCTCCCAGGTAATCCAATGACCCCAACTTCCTGCTCAACCTCAAAATTGTGAAATCTAAATCTCAGGACATCACATTTTTTAATACAGGCAGAATTTTTCAAATTGATGTACACTGTACGTCCTGTGTTGTATGTATGATGCAATGTCTTGAATCAGGAGAATTAAAAACCTGGTAACATTTTTTTGTCATTAAAGGTACGCTCTATAGCCAAAAATGTGTGGACACTTTGCTGAAACCTTGTTGACATACAGAAAAAATGACATTTCAGAATTTTATATGAAAATACCCTTCAATGAAAGATGAAAGTCTGTCCTATTAACTTATACTGATCAATTCATTCTGAGGTTATCTAACATGTCAGATATTTAGAATCCCATATTAGGAATAGATTTTTATGTTATGTCTACATGAAAAGGCTCTGAGTTGTAATAGAAATTCATTTTGTTGGTTACTCACTATAGATAACTTTACATATAATTTGCATGAACATATACATACATCCATACATACACACACACACGCACACACACACAAATTACATGTATAAAGATGAAATATCTGAAATTAATTTCCACTCAGAACCTGGTCATTTGAAAATAAGAAGCAACTAATTCACACTGAACCACGCACATGCGCAATGAATGTATGTTAAAATTACAACCTGTTGGGTGCCCCGGTGGCTCATCGGTCTAAGTGCGCGCACCATAAAGGCTGTGTCCTTCCCGCGGCGACCTGGGTTCGATTCCGGCTCGGGTCATTTGCCGCATGTCTTCCCCATTCTTCTCCCCAACCTTCCTGTCTATCTCCACTATATAACTGTCAAATAAAGGGAAAAATCCCCAAAAAATAATCTTTAAAAAAAAAAAAAAATTACAAACTGTTAGCACTACATTGAGGGTATTTACATATCAGGTGAACCATTAAGATATTCAGGTTCTCAATTTACCGAGTGGATTTGGCAACGACACTTCATACAAAAATAACGAAATTTGCCTTTTTATCCCATTTAAACAATTATTTATGCTCAGCGCACAAATTGGTTTAATCACACCTGAGGAATTGAAAAATTTAAAATTCCACATTGAAAGCAACTTTGGTGTTTACGACCATGTGTGCTATTGCTTGACAGTTTTTCTTTTCGATTTTTTTGGGTGGAGGAAAGGCATTGACTGACTTTGTAGTAGAATTATTGGGTTTTGAGCTTCAAAGCCATGAAAATGGATTGGAGAGATGCATGGCACAGTACTTTGAGGTACCAAACTCTCAAGCAATGTAACTGCTTCCTGATGTGTGCTACCCTCTGACCTGTTCGGTCTTCTACCCTCTTTTCCATCTCTCAGTCCATAAATAACAAGAAAACTCACCATTCACTATGTTTTAAGCAAATCTGTCAAAATTACATAATTCTCTGTTGTTAACGGACAGTTGTGCAGATGAGCCCTTTATGAGTTCAGCAAAACATATCTGTATGTTTCCCCTTTATTTGAGTGATAGATGCTTTTCATTCTGAAAACAGGGTTCCACTAACATTATTGGCTCGTTCAAAGTGTATTGTGATGTCCTGGTATTGGATTCTATGGAGTTGAAAAGGAGGTACTTTTAATTTTTTTCATAGATTGTGAACAGTGTACATTCCCATCTTTATTTAGACACTCAGTAATATCACCCTGAATTCAATCTGTCCTGATGCTGATTTTCCATAAATGAGAAATGTCCCGAGTTAACCTTTCTATTCATGGCTTAATGGCTATTAATACCCTGCAGAAAAGACAAACACCATTGGTCTTAAGCTGCTGTAAGATTTTAAGTGATCTGTTTGTCTTCATTGGGTGCAGTTATTGGGGCAGTGTTCTTTATAAGGGTGAAGGAATTTGGTAATTCCACATGCAAATAAAATGTATCCAAATCAGGAAGGAAGAAACTTGGCCGCTCCTGTAGATGTATATTTTTAATGTTACTAGCGCCCTCTATCGGTCAATGACAGTGTAAATCATTTTTGCAACATTCAGAATACAGGATATGCTTCCAGGAGTGTGTGTGTGTGTGTGTGTGTGTGTGTGTGTGTGTGTGTGTGTGTGTGTGTGTGTGTGTGTGTGTTTGTGCGTGCGTGCGTGCATGTATGATTGAATATTGTTTAGTATAGGTGACCTCTATACTAAAATACCTGCCACCACTTCAGCTAAAATTAACAGTGAGGCAAGTACTGTACCAGTCAAAAGTTTGGACATACCCACATTTTTCTTACATGTTAAATAAAGAAATAGGCACTCTTTGGGTAAAAAAAAAAAAAAAAAAATCTAATTCTTAAATCCATCCAACGAACCAGCATTTGTTGTCATATTTGCAGAGCATACTTCCTTTTTTACTATAGCAGTTATATGGCTATAATGAGTATAATGCTGCTGAGCGGCCATCTAAGTTCCCAAAGATGTGCTGCACTTGTAGTTTGCTCTTCATCAAACTTTTTTGCCCAATAAGTTCCAAAACAGCATGTCTTTAATTTGGCTGTTGGAAAATGTAAGGAGCTTGTTTGGCTGCTTACTTTGCAAACTATGGCTTCTTTGAGAATTCTAAAATTTTGGGCACTGTTCAAACAAGAATTTTGTTCTCTTTTAACTACTGTTTACCTCTTACCAGATTCAGTTTGAGATGATATACAGAAGTTAAGCCATTTAACTTTCTTTAAAAACAGAGCACTGTGACATTAGCAAAGTGTGTCCAAACTTTTGACTGGTACTGTATATTGATCTCTAGTATGTCTTACACAGTGGGAACACAATTAGATCATCTGCCTGGCAAAATCATAGGCAGACAGGGGAAAGACTCCAGGTCAGCGGCATTGTTTGTTATATTTTCAACTCCTGGCAAAAGGAGTTAATTTGCTAAGCTTCTAAGAATGCATTTGTATAAAATAATGTAGGCCGCTTACTCACTATTTATAAAAAGATCACAGGTCATCCCCTTCCGCTGGACGCAAGTGAAATTACAATAATAACTGACTCCGCAAGAATAATAAACTTGTGCGGTAGAGCACACTTTGCCAACTCTTCAATTAAGAGACTTGATTAATTGGGTGGTGGGAACAAATGAGAGCATCTGCAAGATTCATCCTCGAAGTATTGAGGAACACTGCAGTGCATTTTCCATGCTACAACCAACCAGTGCTTCGGAAAGCACTCAGAAAATATTTGTAAACACTTGGCACATAAACAACGCAGGCGACATTAAAATATTGACGGTGGTCAATAGATGTTAAGCTTTTTATTTGTCCTTCAAGTGGTCGTGTTGCATTGGAAATCTGTGGTATAAATAACTGCAGCGCTGGGAATGGAGGACAATGATGTCTCGCTGCTTTGTGAGTCACATTCATGCTCAGGGGGAATTTATCACTTCCCATCAGTGACCTGCGCCATGGAGAATCACGTCACAGTGGACTGTGCGACGCGTGTAGTAATCATGCCCCCATGTGAATTAGCCTTCATTTCCTGCATTTCGTGATGGTACAGTCTCAAAAATAATGGTTCAGTGGAGGTAAATTATTTTTTTAAGGTCAAATTTCCAGATTAATAATCAGGGCAAGAACAAGACCACTACTACGACTGCTACGAAGAAGAAGAAGAAGAAGAAGAAGAAGAAGAAGAAGAAGAAGAAGAAGAAGAAGAAGAAGAAGAAGAAGAAGAAGAAGAAGAAGAAGAAGAAGAAGAAGAAGAAGAAGAAGAAGAAGAAGAAGAAGAAGAAGAAGAAGAAGAAGAAGAAGAAGAAGAAGGAATGTTGCCGTCATTGGATTCAGACAAGCCTAAACATGAGACATTCAACCTTCCGAACTCTCACAACCATACACATTACAATTAACTTCCTTCTAATTCAGTCTATGAATGCATACAAGTATATTATGTGTGTATATAAATACTTACAACCAAAAATCCAAAAGTTGGCACATTATGGAAAATGCTAAATCAAAAAGGAGTGATGCGAAAAGCCCATTCACCCTCTACTATAATGAAAACACTACAACATACTACAGTATTTAATGTTTTGTAGTAATACTTGTTAAGATTTTCATTTAAATAAATATTTGTTAGAGGTGCAGAAAGTCATTAAAATAACATTTTTCAAATTTGTTGAAACTGTCGCTCTATACTGAGAATGGTACATAAGGCAGATAATCTGTATAAAAATCAGGTAGATTTGGCTCCTCCCTGTGCTTGTAATGGAATTGGCAAGAATCCATCACGCCCTAGCAAAATTGACCAATCAGAGCCAGGAGGTGTGTCTAACGCAGCGTCAATCACTTCTTGTGTACACGCTGTTCGAGGATCATTCCATGTCAATTCAACAAATGCCTCCCACCTGACCATCTCAGATTTGTCTAAAAAAATTATCACAGAAAGGTAATATACTTAATAAGATGTGTGCCAAATTTCAGTTAAATATGTCTGTTAGTTTTAGCAGAAAAAAATAATAAAGATGGTAGTGTTGTGCGAATTTTCACACTCGTTTTTGCAACGTCAAATAAAAGGGAGTTTTTAGGAGGCAATATCTCCTGTTATACTTATGCCATTGCCTCAAAATCGTCCACAGTGTAGCATCTAGGCCCAGTAAACTAGGCAAGCACATTTTCAATGGCTTTTCTCTTTTTCTTAGGGAGCTATGGCAGTTTGAATATGCTAATTTATTGGACGAAGTTGTCTGTGACACCAACTTTGAAGGCCATTTATGACCAAAGTTATGCAGGTAGAGAGATGACTTTTTCTGGGCAAGCTCTCCTCACATAGTGCTATTGGTACAATAAACAGCAATCATGTCAATTTCATGGTTGTCCAGAAAATACACAGCAAAATCCTAAAAAAGCCAAAATTTCCTGAAATATGACATCAAATTGCCGAGGTGTGACAACCTGTAAATTCTTGAAATCTTCACCATCTTAAAGCTCACATTCTTGGATATCTTTGATTCAAAGGTGATTGTGGTGCAACTCTTCATTAAATAGTTACAAATTTTTTAGTAACACCTTATAAACGCTTGTTTTTCAACTGTTTTTTAATGTTAATACAAATTTGAGATCTGATCCTAACAACCATTGGTGTCTGAAAGTCCACACCAAGGTGTTCCCTGTTCCTTTGGGGTTTCTCTGTCTTTTTCCAGTGTAGAACACTGAATACAATGTGCCTCAATTTCATGTCCCATGGGATAACAAAAACCGCAGAGGGGATTCAAACCTGCATATATATCTCTCTGTCAAAAGATATATTGAGCACAAACATGTATTTTCCTATATAATAATTATGTGAATCTGGCAGAGAAATGGGTACTTCCAAGTATCAACCATTTTACATCCTGGGCTATTTCTATTATATAGCAGGTCATTTATCAAAATTAGGAACACTTTAATTAAACTGCTATTGTATGCACATTTATAAATGTCAATTTGGGGAAATAAACAATTTGTAAGTCCTCCAGTGGCATCCAATGGTTGAGATTATGTCATCACTCATCAGTTTTGCTAAATAAATTTCATATATACAAGTTTGATATGGCATTTCCTGACCTATATACGGTACTATAACCAATGTATCTAAATATTGCAGATCTTTAAGTGACTTTCTGTTATCTGATGTTATGATTACAGCCTCAGAAACTCCTGCAATATGCAAGGAATCACATAGAAACAATGAAAAACGAGCGTTTACAAGGCGTTACTAAAAAATTCATAACTATTTAATGAAGAGTTGCACCACAACCACCTTTGTAACAAAGATAGCCAAGAATGTAAGCTTTAAGATGGTGAAGATTTCAAGAATTTACAGGTTGTCACACCTCGGCAATTTGATGTCAAATTTCAGGAAATTTTGGCTTTTTTAAGATTTTGCTGTGTATTTTCTGGACAACCATAAAATTGAAATGCTTGCTGTTTATTGTACCAATAGCACTATGTGAGGAGAGCTTGCCCAGAAAAAATCAGCTCTCTACCTGCATAACTTTGGTCATAATTGGCCTTCAAAGTTGGTGTCACAGACAACTTCGTCAAATAAATGAGCAATTTCAGCCACAGCTCCCTAGTAAAAACATATTTGCCATTGAAAATGTGTTTCACAAGTGTACTGGGCACAGATGCTACACTGTGGAAATTTTTGAGCCCATGGCATTGATATAACTAGAGATATTGCCTCCTAAAAATCCACTTTTATTTGACATTGCAAAAAGGAGTGCGAAAACCAGCAAAACGTCGCCATCTTTATTAATTTTTTTTGTCAAAACTAAAGAAGATATTTGACTGAAACGTTGCACATATCCTATTAAGTACATGGCCTTGGTGTGAGAATTTTTTTAAATAAATCTGAGATGGTCAGGTGGGGAAATTTTCTGAAATTTTTTGAATTGACATGGAATGACCCTGAAGCCAACCTCCCCTGCGCATGCGCTCTTCCTTGGTCTAGACACTTTAAAAATATCATCTATGCCCAGTTCTTGGAGGAGTTAAAAGCTCCAATTGGTTACTTTTTTGTGTTTTATTAAATGAGAATGTCATAATAAAATTTCAGATATCAGTAATTGAAGTGGTCTGAGAGTAAATTTAGATCTCTGAAAACTGGACCTGGTCAGTAAAAATCCATAAATCCAAAATCTTTCCGGCTATAATTCCAGTCCACCATAGTCAACAACTTACAGCTAACGTTACTTGCAGAAAAAAGACCAAAGACGCTGGCAAAAAAGCAGTCAACCAAGATGGAGGTGGAGTTAGGTTATAATAATTGCAACCCACATAAACCGGACATTCGTTTTTGGAAGATTTTCTTCCATTGTACTGGTAAGTAGCTTGTTTTCATGCTTCTACATTAGCACTGCAACTCTGCTCCGCACATTCATCTACAGCGATTGGGCTCCAGTTGTAATAATGTTAAAGCAATCCATCTGAAACAGAAGTCAAAAACATGTAATTAATGCTTAGAAATGGTAGCGCTAATAGTCGGTGCCTGCATGTATTTAATAGCCTAGCGAGACATTGTGGCTTTGTGTAGCCTAACCTGGAGAGGCGGTGAAAGTAAGTCAACAAAAAGCCAGATCATTTGCTGGGTAGCTAGCATTTGGGGAGCATACATTAGTCTAGAGTACAGGGATGCATACTAGCTTGTCTTTTCTAACTTTAGTTTGCCTGCTTCCCTCATTCTGTGTTTTTATCTGGAGTTCAAGTTAGCTATCACTGAAGCCAAGGCTCTCAGTTCTCATCCAGTACAGTCTGATAATATAAAAGAAGTTTTTATGTTGCTTGTCACTTGGTAGCTTTGTAATATGTGTGGCCAGTTACTTGGTTCATTAGCCAATGCGAATGTTATGTTTGTAACATTAGTTTGCTCACTTGTTTGGCTGATGAACAGCCTTGTTTTTCTCATTTTTCGATTACCAAGCTCAATTAGAATGATTTTGAGATGGTGCGGTATGTGTCTGTGAGTAACATGTAAATGCTTAATGTTTACGTCTTTACCAGCATTTCTTGCATCGCAATAGCACATACTGGGGCCCATCTGTGTCTTTCAGCTATATGGTTTTTGAACTGAACTCGTAAACGAGCTTGGGGGGGAAGAGAGAACCAGAGGGAGAGAAGGAAAAGAGAGGGTGGGGAGGAGGTGTCTATAATCAAATCTGTTGCTCTTTTCTCCAAAGTTACGGACTGCAACTTTAAATGACTATCTGCTACTGAATAAAGTAACAATGATGATTCCGCCTATAGCCCTCAGATGAAAGGCATTGTATTTGCTTTATTTACCGATTTAAATTTAACGTGTCAGTGGCAACATTACTAGGAAAAATCACAAGCAGCGCGCAGTTAGTGACGCGTTTTCCATCACCCAGCAGTGGTTGATTTGCTAGAGAGGGCAGGCGGAACTAAGGCAACACACTGAATGATGCAAGTAAACTTTGGCCAAACAAAGAAAGAAAAGGTCGATGACTACAACAAGGAAACTTCAAAAAAGTGCAAATCCAAGGAAAATGAGGCTAATTTGTTATTCAGAGGAGGAACAGTCAAAAAAGGAAAGCTACTGTCAGTGAGGAAAAATCGGTGTTACATTATGGAGAGCACTGAAAGAAGAAAAGGGCATGTGGGGGATAGAGATGAGGCTGACTTTCTCTTGGAATGACAGGTTCCCCGAACTTTTATAAATAAAAAGTCTGCTTCACCTTAATTATGGACCATTGTTTAGGGTTAGTCCCCAGGTGCAGCTGAACTTTGCCTGTTTGTTCGTCATTCAGTCTGAAAACAATGAACAGGACTGTTTCAGGGATAATATAGCTACCTATAGTCAAATTACCTGAGAAAACATACTTAGAAGCTGAAATTAAACCCTATTGGACTAGTTGGCTATCTGTAGTAGTAGTAGTAGTAGTAAGTGCTATTTGAGCAATGGAGGAGCAAATTAATCATGCATCGCTGGGTCGGAATACAATTGCATGTACAGCACACCGCAAAAGTGACAAATATTTGTATATTTTCAAGCCTACTTCGTACCTTTTTTGAGAGTATTTTGACAACATATCAGTTCGAGGCAAGAGTGTGTTGTTCACAATGATGTATAACACAACATTTATTCAAAATCATTTAAGTTAAATAATTTGTCTCCACTTATAAGGACACTACCTAAAGAAAGCTAGCATCCAAGGCCTTTGAGCAACAATGATCATCTTGGAGTGAGTTATCCTTTATCCGTGCCACAGGAGTATGGTTGAAGGCAGCTATTGTGACATACAGAGTTGTTTCACTATTCCCTCCGGGACTGTTCCAACTTTTTTCACGTTGAGATTTTTGGGTCTCTTTCTCATGGGTCATTTGTTGCTGTGGTGGTCTCAACACAAGTCACAATGTCAGTCATGACATCAAGGGCCTGCCTGCCTGTGTGGGCCATGTTTTTCCTGTCTCACCATAACACTTCTCATTCAGAGTCTCTCAGATCCCATGATGCAGCAGTCCAGCCAAACCCTCAGCACGGGCAGTTGGCATGATTCCATCTCACAGTGTTGTAGACCTTGAGGCATTCTTGCCTTATCTCTCTTAATTTTTCCTGTTTATGTTTCCTGTCCGATAACTGTAATTGTTATGCTAACAGTTTGAACTGACTGGGGACATTGCATTTTTTGGTACGATAGGGAATGTTCAAAAATCTGTCTATTACCACAACCAACTTTATTTTGCCTCCTTGTCTCTAGTTGTCTAACTTATCCCTGAGAAATGAAGCCTGTTATATTGTGAAGCATTTATGATCACTTACCAGATGCCTCTCACGTCTTCAAATGCATAATAATTTGCTTTAAACCACGGTTATTAAGGGTGAGCAGAGTAAATAATCATGATTTTCACAGTGGAAAATTACGTACAGATATTTAAAAAAATGGATATGAGGCTATAATGTTTTTCCTTTTTGACAGGAAAACAACTTTTCATGAATGACAACCATAACTTAATTTGTTTCTTTCATCTCAAAGTTGGGTCAAGATTAAATCACATATGTCTGTGTGAAAACAACACATTTTGGATTTTTTTTACAATTTCAACCCTAACCCCAACCCTTCCCCTAAGCCAAACCCTAACGCCAACCCCTAACCCTCCCCCTCCCCCGAACCATAATCCCGAATCCTTATCCTAATACCTTGAAATCGACTGCCGTACCAATAAAAACTGCCGTGTCTCTAGACACTTCCTAAAGTAAACTGCACAGTGGTATTTTGCACTCATTAACATTACGTTTCTATTCAAGCTTCAATGGAAGTTTCATTTCCAGCAAATGTTTCCTTGCGTTTATGGTTTGACACAGAAAGAAACTTCTTTTAAATTAATAAATAGTGGTGAATTGGTTTAGCTAGACCGTCCAGTAAAAAATAAACAGCCTACAGAATAAGCTAGCTTGGTAGCCTTTTTTAAATTAGAAGATTGAATACAGTGGAAAACATTAAACTGCTATATCTGCAACTGTGAACAATCGTTCAAATAATGATATGCTAATCGAAAAACATGTGGTAGTCCGTTGTTTTTAAGATTAAAATATGCATATGACCATTATACCATACATGAATAGTCGCACCTGTACTTCAAAACAAGCCAACAGTAGCACTCTAGACTTAACCACCGCCAAGATAACACAGTTGATAATTGTTGAATTACTTACATATTTTGTGGATCACTGAGACATTTTATGTCCCCAGATGCCATAGTGTTGGGCACGAGTCCTGCAACGCCGTATTGTTAATGCATCCGTGCGCTGTAAGCCCTCAGGCTATCTCCGGTGTATGGGAATGAATGACGTAGCTAGCTACAAGATGGATAACGTTTTAAATGTCAGGAAAATTTATTTTTGGCAGACGCTTCATAGATGTTAAGGGACAAATAAAGTAGACGGTAATAAATACGAATCACGACCAATATTAGATGGTTTTCTTAAAAAAAAAAATGCTGTCTTTTCCATTTTGCTGAATGTGCTGTGTTCGCTGTCATTACGATGAAGGTGGAAAGCTGAAATTGGACTGAATTATTGCGCGGGCATTTCGAACGTGACGTAATTGTTACCAATGAATACCAACCTCACGGGCGTGTGCGTAGCCCATAGATCAGGGGTCACCAACCCTGTTCCTGGAGAGCTACCATCCTGTAGGTTTCTGCTCTACCTCCTATTCGGCACACCCGATTCAACTAATTAGCTACTTAATTGCCCAGCTCGTGATCTTGCTAAGTAGCTAATTAGTTGAATCAGGTGTGCTGAATAGGAAATAGAGCAGAAACCTACAGGATGGTAGCTCTCCAGGAACAGGGTTGGTGACCCCTGCTATAGATAGATCTCTCTAAATTGCATTCACACTCACTTTTCTATTTAGTCACTTATAGGGGTTAGGGTTAGGTTAGGGCAGGGCTTGAAATGTGGACTGTGGTACCTCTCCACATTGAAATGCATTGAAAAACTGCCGTACCCATAGCAACTGCCTTTACTTTTATGACGTGTCTCCGTGTCCGACAGTCAATATTTTTTTGGAAAATTTAATTAAATCCACCGAATCTTTTAGATATTTTAATCGACTTATGACTGTCAGACTGGGAGTTATTTTGTAACCCTGTCCGACTGTCGGAAACCCTGTCCGACTCTCGGAGACCTTCGTCACTCGACTTTAAATGAATGTTCTGCTAACCAGAAATATGTCAAGTGCTACGTTTTTTTTTTTTTTTTTTTCAGCTAACATTATTTTAACTTAATACAATACAGGCTAGCCAAGTTAACAGCATTTGTTCGCCAGTGTTACCATA
Source organism: Gymnothorax javanicus (assembly GCA_029692085.1). Taxonomy (NCBI): domain Eukaryota; kingdom Metazoa; phylum Chordata; class Actinopteri; order Anguilliformes; family Muraenidae; genus Gymnothorax; species Gymnothorax javanicus. Next base: position 15,245,302 of record CM056207.1, on the reverse strand, counting down.
AAAATAAAACCGTCTAGGGCTTCACACAGCGTTTGAGCTATCACAGATGAATATATCTCGCAGGATATGCTGGCTTAAGTTACCGTTTGTAACCCATTCAAGTTCTGTAACGTTTTTCTCTCAAAACTACAGCAGCTGGTCTCCTCAGTTCCCAAAGGCTTACAGAGAGAGTGCTGTTAAAAGGAGAGGTGATGCAACACAGCGGTAAACATGTCCCTGTCCAAACTTTTTTGAAACGTGTTGCGGGCATCAAATTCAAAATGAGCTTAGGCCTATATTTTACAAAAAAACAATAAAATTTCGCTGTTTCAACATCTGATATGTTCTTTGTACCATTTTCAATTAAATACAGCGCTTAAATGATCTGCATGTAATTACATTCTGTTTTTATTTACAGTTTACACTATGTCCCAACTTTATTGGAAATGGGGTTGTAATAATAATAATAATAATATCAGTGTCATTTCATAGATTAAAAATTGCATTGGAATGACGAAGAAAACTGACAAAAAGCTGTTCAAAAGCATCTTCTGCCCTTAAAACATTTATGGCCCAGACAATTTAAACTTGATGGCTGCTTAAAGAGAACAGCAGCAATGGTTATGTGTGGAGTGGTGCTGAAATCTCATAATTTTACAAATTGTTTTTTTTTCTTTAGCAGGCGTCAAGTAATGTGATGTGTGACACATTTTACAAATTGCAGATGGGAATTATGACTTGCCTGTGGCTTGAAAGAAATTTCAGTCAAAAGGAGCGGTGTGCAGCCATAGTGCAGGGCCTGGTAAGCAACTCCAGTTCTTAGGCCATTTTGTTGGTCAGGGGCACTGGTGGCAGTATTCCTGTAGACCGTGTTTTTTCCGGGTGGGGAAAATCGGGAGTACCTGGAGGAAACCCACGCAAATGGGGCGTACATGCAAATTCAGTGCAAGGAGGCCCTGGCTGGCCTGGGTTCTAACCCAGAACCTCCTAATCGTGAAGCAACAGTGCAAACCACTGCGCCACCGCGCCGCTCAATATGTATACACACTATATTATAGATACATAAACATACAAATGTTTCAGGACCACAGCATAACAAGGACATCTTAACAGAAGCAGCATCATTTATTGGTCTTCAACCACAGCCACTACTAGCAAAGATTATTAATGGCATGTCTGCATTGAACTGGCTATCCAAAAGGGGTTCAGAGTGGGTGAGACGTTACATCATGGGTACATCACAATTCTTTTAAATTGCATCCTTGTGTCTCTCACTTGTGTCTTTTCCTTGTGTCTCAGTCCCTCCCACCAGGCATGCATGGAGAGATGCAACGGAACCACGCGAGGAGAAAAGAACGAGGAATCCTTTCTTCTGAAGCATCACCAGTCCATATCCATTTCTGATGACAGTGCACAGCTAGATCTGCTGCCAGCGTAATTCATTATTGACTGACCTCATGGTTTTTGGCTGAAAGTCTTCCGTGAAAGCTGCCATCGTGAATCCTCGCTCATGGCCCCTCACAGCTCTCTCCTTGCAGCAGAAACAAGAGCTTTGAGATGGCCTGCAAGATGGCAGATCTAGAACAACTGGTTCGAGCGAGGAAATGTCAAACCAAAGCGCTGAGATGTACCCTATGTTTCCTGGTTCTTGGATCCTTTCCAAAGCTGATCTAGAGCACCTGCGATAAAAGCAAAACTGGCAAGCCAAGTTTATTTATAGAACATGTCGTGAAATAAGAAAAAAAATTCACCAAAAAGTTTTAAAATAAATAAGAATGATAAGAAATAAGGGACAAAGACTGTAAAAACCTAAAAAGATTATCCAATAAAAAGAGCCAGAGAAAATAATTTGTGAAAGTACAAGCCTAAGGACTATGGTTTACAAGCTAATAGTGCAAAGGACAACTAAACACTAATAAATGAATTTACTAAGGTTGAAGCAAGTAGTGCCAGTAAGTAATAATGTTTTCATTAAGTCACAAAAAGTCTTAAATTTAAACAAATTGGTCCCTTACATTAAATCAGTGGTGGCTGGTGGACTGAAAATATTAAGCACCGGCTGCATAGCCAGTATTGCAGGATGTGGTAAAAGTGAACATAGTGGTTAACAGAGTGTTTTTCTTTTTTTGTTAATTTATTTCATTTTATTTTTGAAAGTGATTTCATCATTTTTCTGAATTGAGTTTACAATGTAATCACTGCAACATTGCATTAAGAACAAAGCTGGGTGTTGAACTGCTGATGGATTATTCTAATCATTGGAAAACATGTTGATCAAGCAAAATGATAAAAAACTTATCAATACTTCTTATTAGTTTAAGTATTTTTAGTGACTCCTCTAATATCTGCAGAGCAGCTGTCCCTAATCTCTATATTATATACATGGCCGTGGGGTTATACTTTTGGTCATAATTATTTTGCTGCACAAGTACTTGGCTAAATACAATACTGATAAATGGCTTCATCCACGTCAGTCTAAGCAACAATTAATATAAAACTGTTTTACTTACATTATGCAGCTATTAAAGGATGATTAACGTTACAGTTAGCTGTAGTCCACGTAGCTATTACAAATGCGTTACCCAATAGATGCCCTTGATTACAGCTTACTGATGTTAACTAAACCTCAATTAACTTCAGAGATGTGACACCTAGAAATCAAATTCGTAAAAAGTATGTTTGCTAGGTAACTAAACTGTACAGGACATCCTTGATAGTAGCCTTGTTCGCGTGAAAACATCAGGAAGATCTGCTAACTTAACTAGCTTGGGATGACAGCATGACCAATAGGTAGCGAGCTAATGCTAGAATTTTTATTCTCTATCAAGTTAACTGTTGATGCCGACATATTGTGTTAATTAGCCAAGAACTCCATTTACTTAGCTAAGGTCTAAATGGCTTTGTGCATCTTATACAAAGCACCACAAATTTTAAACAGCAAGGTTGAAGTTATGCAAGTCCCCTTGGACAGTGAAAACAAGCTGAAATGCTCATGGATTAACCTACGGGATCTAAAGATATAAAAGACGCGTTAAATTTGTCAAAAGTTTTGTTTAGAAAGTGATGATTTATGGCATGTAGTTCCATTTGTAGTTTGATTTTTTTTGAACATTGCAGCCAAGATGGCAAAGCAGTGGGGAGTCCTGTGGATGTATCAGATAGGCCTATCCAGTCATTTTATTGTTGCAAAGCAAACATACCCTTCCACCAGCCAGCGCCTACAAGCTGCCTGGCATTAGTCCAAGCCTCCGAGATAGTGATGAAGTAAGCATCACACAATATTTACTGATTGCTTGCTGGTTGTCACAGCAATTTGTTTGAACTCTAATTGAAGTTTATAGCATACAGTAAGGAATTAACCTTTCATATTGGTTTGCTTGAGTAATTCATTTCGCATTCAATGATAACGAGAAGTCAGCATGTGCTATTCATCATTTTAAGGCAAATACCACTTAAGGTGGCAATATGACTAGCTAAAAATAATGCCATTAACAATAACAACATACAGTTTACTTTTTTATTCCTCATAGTAATTTAGTTTACTGGGTCATGCAAATTTTTACAGAAGCATTAGGTAGGCAATGTTAAGTGCTTTTGGCATGGCTAACTGTCAGTTCTCTTTCTCCAACATGGGATAACCTATGCTAACTTTCATGCTTGTTAAGCATTATCGTGGTCAACTGTCTGTTGGCTTCCTTCCTTCGTATTCTCACCAATGCCCAGTAATGTTAGGTCTTGTCCTTCTTTTTCTTCATGCTCGGCCTGGCAACAAGAGAAACATCCCTCAAAACGCCTGCTTTCCTGAATTCAGGACTTCTTGGTACACAGCAAATTTTGCAGCAAAAGTTTCCCTATTTTTGGCCTCTGTGGCTTCTTTGTGAGCAAGTTCCCTGTAATGAGAAGAGTGTAGCATGCAAAAGCCTTGCACTGCACAAATTCTTTTGCCCCAAATTTGCTTTCCCAACTTTTTTTTTTTTTACATTGGTTTATAAGATATGACACACTTTTATTTTGAATGATATTGGGATTAATTTACAGAAATTTATCAGCTCTCTGTTTTCACTGAATGTTAAAAACTCTCCTTTGATTGGAATAATTCCATTCAGCACCTAAAAATGTGCAAGATTTCCAACAAGTGCTTCATTACAACAAAAAATATTCCAAATAACACTGGCCTGTAAATTTGAAGCCCGTCACCTACATTTTCTTAACTTGCTCAAATCTTGACTTACATAGTTAGAGTGCCCTCAACATCTTGCATCTTGCTGGTCATCCTCTTCAGTTGGCTTTTTGGTGAATTTACCTTGTTTTCTTGAACCTCTGCTCAATGGTTTCCTGAAGCCCAAAATTTCTTCAGCAGAATTTCTACATGTTGTAGAACAAGCTTTGACAGATGCCTTGATGAAACGGGAAGTCACAACGAGAAATTACTGCGGAGAATTATGGAATTTCATGCAAACAATTATTTCTGGTGCATCAGTAGTTCTATTAATTTTTTAGCAGTTACTGAAGGTCCTTTGGTAAAGCTGTGTCATGCCTTCCCAAAGCTTAGCTTTAGCATGTCCCCTTCATAGTTATAAGAGCAAAGAGAATTATTCAAGTCTAAAATTTGTTCTTCCAGTGCTGTGGACTAGCAGCGGAAATGTGTAAGGTTATTTCAAGAATCTGCCAAATAAAGAATGAAAATATATGGCTTTGGGAAACATGATTATGGTGACTTCAGAGGCAATGAGGTAAGACCAGCAGGGTTACTCACTTGGGTCTTGTATGAATCTTCATTCTTTTGCTGTTCTTTGGTCATCATAGTCATTTTCATTTCAAATGTCTCAATCTCAGACTGAAATTTAGCCTCTCACTCACAATAGAGAGGTTTTTATTCGGCCAGTTTACTGAGACACAGACACTGGGGCTTCGGCCTTCCACTGTTTCAGTACCTCCTGTACTTTGCATGACCGAGTATGTCCTCCATTAGTGCATTTGGGAAATGAAGTTAAATCGTGCTGCAAAAAGGCCTTTGCTGACATTCTCTCATGCTTAACTTGAAGTGGAATCAGTTTGCCATAAATGGTCACTTCATAAAAGAAAGTCTCTGGGTTTGCACTGAATGTTCAAAATAATTCTTCCTTGATTAGAATATTTCCATTCAACGTCTGAAAATTTGCTAGATTTCCAACAAGTGTCAAGGTTTCGGTCCAGCCGGCTGCCAAAGGTAATCCGGCGGGCTCTAGGACCATGAGCCCAGGGAAAAGCAGACTCAGAATGCCAAGGCTGGGGGTGAAGGAAAGGGTTTAATAAGAAAATGTAAAGGACAAAATAAATAGGAATCAAGGTTCCAAATCATACAGACAAAAAGGGAGCAGTGACTACTGAGAATTCTCACAGACCCGCTGTGGGGAGTGAATGCAGAGCCACTGTGCCAGCCCTAAATACTCTGCAGATAGCTCCACCCCAATGGGCCACAGGTGGAGCCCATTAAGGAGGCAGTGCAAGAATGTGGAAGGGGAGGGGCTGTAAGGACCAACCCTTACAACAAGTGCATCACTACCACAAACAATATTCCAGTTTTGAACGTAGGCCTGTAAATTCAAAGCCCGTCCCCCACATTTTGGTAACTTGCTCAAATCTTGACTTGCATTGTCAGAGTGCTCTCAACACCTTGCATCTGACTGGTCATCCTCTTCATTTGGCTTTTTATGGAACTTAACTCCTCTTAATGGATCGTAAGCTCCTGTTCATTGGTTTTGTGAAGTCTCAAAAAAATAGTTGGAAGAGCAAAGAATTATTCAAGTCTAAAATTTGTTCTTCCAGTGCTGTAATATGTGATGGATTAGCAAGTAAAATCTGATGATTAAATTATTTCAAGAATCCACAAAATAAGGATTGAAAATGTATGGCATTTGGGAAGAGTGATGTAAGGCCAGCATGGGCAAACCACTCAGGTCATGTATGAGTCTCCATTTTTCTGCTCATTATTGTACATTTTACATCATGAGGCCCACCTGTGTCGAGTGCTATTGAGAAGACGGCTTTCTCCCAGTTTTGAGAGGAGGCCACTTGTTGATGCCTGGTTTTGCCACACTCTCCCTGTTTTTTCTTCAGTTTTTCAATGTCCTTCATTTAATAAATTACTTTTTACTTATATTTCCTCGTGTGATCTCCCTTTTTGTTATGGCTTTTGAGCTGGGTTGTAACAATCTTATTGATGCGATGTGTCCGTTTACAGTCCATTAGCACTTGTGGGAAACACTTAAATAAAAGCCTTACAATGGAAATATAAAGCTAATTGGTTTTTCTCATCCAGACATTGAACAAAAGCGAATGAAATCTCACCTATTATATCGTTACTGTTGATAAAATCCATGAATTGGCTAAGCAAGCCTTACTGGGTGGTGCACTTAAACTGCCAGGCGTCCCAGTCTGAGATTGATGAAGCGACCTCACCGAACAGTCCATTACAGCACCCTTGGTACCAAATATGTCCCTGTTCCTGCTGCTTGCGTGAGCATACATTAGGTTTAGCACTGGCCCCACACAACAAATTTTATCCAAAAAAAAATAAATAATCATTTAACTCCCTCCTGTAATTTGCATGACTGGGTATATCCTCCAATGGTATATTTGGGCAATGCTGCAAAGATGCAATGCTGCAAAGATGCCTTGCTGAAGTAGATTAAGTCTGGCATAATAATTATATATATACATAGTATCTCACAAAAGTGAGTATATCCCTCACACTTCAACAATTATTATATCTTTTCAAGGGACAACATTACGGAAATTAAACTTGAATATATTCTAGAGTAGTCATTGTACAATATGTGTATCAGTGTAGATGTACTGCACTTTTCAAATAACTGAACAAACAGTCACTATTTCCAAAATGGGTGGCAACAAAACTGAGTGCCCATCCCAATTGGTAATGGCCAACCAAGCAATGAAACGTGTCTTATTCATCATGGTTATGCTTTTTTCTGTTCGACTGGGCCATATGAGGTTGTGTAACGTGTTGAAGGTTTAAACTGTGGTGCTTTGGGTGCAATGCTCTCATTCTGGTCACTGGATGGTGAACATGGCTCCTCATGGGGAAAAACTCTAAGAGGATCTGAAAAAGAGAATTTTTGCTCTCCACAAAGATGGTCTAAGCTACAAGAAGATCTGTGAAACCATGAAACTGAGCTAGAGCACGGTGGCCAAGGTTATCCAGCGGTTTTCCAAGACGGGTTCTGCTCGGAACGGGCCTTGTCTGGGTCGACCGAAGAGGTTGAGTCCACGTGCTCTGCGTTAGGTGCACAAGTTGGCTTCAGAAAACAGACGCAGGAGTGCTGGCAGCATTGCTAACGAGGTTACAGCAGTGGGAGAACAGCCTGTCAGCGCTCAGACCGTACGCCGTGCACTGCACAAAGTCGGTCTGCATGGCCGTCGGCCAAGACGGAAGCCTCTTCTGAAGCTAACCCACAAGAAAGCCCGAAGACAGTTTGCTGAAGACAACCAGTCCAAGAACATGTACTACTGGAACCATGTTCTGTGGTCTGATGCAGTGGCGTAGCCAGCGGGTGTGCCAAGACACGTCCCTTTATGACAGCAATTAGTCCTGGCTAGTTCTCAATCATTTTCCTTTATTGACGCGTTTTCCAATTATTGTAATTTGCAACTGAAGACACGGTTTCTCTCCCTATGCAATCTAACAGCGATTAAATCATGGGCAAAATTCAGTACAGTTGCGGAACAAGAACAGAGAATTGGGTTGCACAAAACATCCGTTTAAAACAATTATTAGTCCTGACCTGTTCTCAGTCATTTTCATAACAGAAGGTTCACTCCGAGAGCACTCCACACTTAACAGGTGCTGCTTGTTCTCCCCGAGTAGGTAAGACAACAATAATTAATCTGGATGCGTATTTGCTGTATTTAAATCAAAGTTATTCAAAATTGCATACCTGTCGACTCTCACGCAAATAGCTGGAGCCGCACGCTTTTTATAGCCTATTGAACTGCCGAGTGCCACTTTTTTTTTTTAATCAACCCACACAATACCGAGAGTGAAAGTCCGCGTTTCATTGGAACATGGACCAGTTCAATCAACGCGAAGCATTGGCCTATTGCTAAGTAAATTATTTTGCTGTACTGAATTTAGCCCATGATTTCATCATTGTTAGATCGCATATGGAGAGAAACCATGTCTTCAGTTGCCAATTACGATAATTGGAAAACGCGTCAATCAAGGAAAATGATTGAGAACTAGCTAGGACTAATTGCTGTCATAAAGGGACGTGTCTTGGCACACCCGCTGGATACGCCACTGGTCTGATGAGACCAAGATAAACTTGTTTGGCTCAGATGGTGTCCAGCATGTGTGGCGGCGCCCTGGCGAGGAGTACCAAGATAGGTGTGTACTGCCTACAGTCAAACATGACAGCATTATGGTCTGGGACTGCATGAGTGCTTCTGGTCCTGGGGAGCTGCGCTTCATTGATGGAATAATGTACTGTGACATTCTGAAGCAGAACATGATGCCCTCCCTTTGAAAACTGGACCGCACGGCAGTTTTCCAACATGATAATGACCCGAAACACACCTCCGAGATGACAACTGCCTTCCTGAAGAAGCTGAAAGTGAAGGTGATGGCGTGGCCAAGTATGTCTCTAGACCTGAATCCCATTGAGCACCTGTAGGGCATCCTCAAGAGGAAGGTGGAGGAGCAGTAGGTGTCCAACATTCACCAGCTCCATGATGTTGACATGGAGGGGTGGAGGGGGATCCCAGCAACAACCTGTGTAGCTCTGGTGTCCATGCCTTGGAGAATCAAGGCAGTGCTGGACAACAATGGTAGTCACACTAAATATTGACACTATGGACACAACTTGGCATGTTGACGGTGAGATGTACTCACTTTAGTTGCCACCCATTTTGGAAATAGTGACTGACTGTTCTGTTATTTGGACAGTCCAGTAAATCTACACAGCTACACATATTGTACAATGACTACTATAGAATATATATATATATATATATATATATATATATGTTTTGCTCATGCTCAAAACTTTCCAGGTGCATTCGAAGTGGAGAAATATCGAACGGCATTCGAAGTGCATTCTCACTGCGCTCTGACTGCATTATAAATATTCTTACGGCATTCCAACAGCATTCAAAACATTCTGATTGCATTCGAGGGAGAATCGAAACTGCAAGCCACGTCAAATCCTGCCAGAATGTCCTGAATGCGCCTCGAATGAGCCAGAATGCACCTCGATTGCTGCAGGAATCTATTTCGATATTAAAACAGTTCAGCTGGAATGCATTTCGAATGCCGTTGGAATCTTTCGATTGCCGCTGGAATCAGTAGCGGCTGGTGAACTGGCGATACGGGAGGCTGAAACCCATCCCTTAAAAATTATGATTGGTCATGCCCTGTTTTCAATCATTCATTTAAATTACCATTAAAGACACTTCGAAAACTCTCAACATTATCAGGTGTGGCCAGTTTTCATTAATAACGCATACCTGTTAACTCTCACGCATTTGGCGTCAGTTTTAGTGGCGTAGGCCTATTTACGTTCTCCTGCTGTAGTCAGCAATTACTCAATCAACGCATATGGGACACTCGTGTTACATTCTAAGTACATTCTGAGTATTTGAGCTGCATTCTGTTTGAATTCTTGGACGTTCCAACCATATTCGGCGGCCATTCCGGAGCGTTCTGACTGCATTCGAGGTGAATTTGTACAGCATCCGAGGCACATTCTGACCAGACTTCGGGTGGTGTTCAGGCAGCAACTGAACCGCACTCGTACGGCATTCGAAGTGTATTCTAAATATCCTGACTGCATTCTAAGTATTCCTACTGTGTTCCAACTCAGTGGCGGGCGGTTGACAGAGAATAAGGAGGGCGATAAACATGTCTTTAAACTGCTTACTAGTCTTCATCTGTTTTCAGTTAATTTCCCTGGTAAAAGACTCTTGAACTCTCCCCTCTCAGGTGTTGCTAATTGCCTTCGTTAAGGCCAGAAATCAAACGCACCAGCTGAACGCCAAAAGAGCGCATTTCAATCTTTTTCAGTTAAACAATCATTATGCACAGGTTTGACGACTTGCTTAGGATGTGACAAAATTTAACGCGGAAAATCCACAGTGGTTTTTTTCGTGAAGAGTTGCCTATTAAGGCATGTGAATTAAACATTTTATAGAATTTATTATTCACTCGCCTAAATATTTAATTATAAGGGAAACTACCATCTTGACCGAGAACAATGATTGAAATCGGGTCACTAATCTCATCCGTTTCAAGGGATGTTTTCCGCCTTCGTATTCGAACAGCATTCTTTCAAAGCTTTAAGAATTTTGGTCAATTTGAAATTCCCGCCCGAATGTTGCGCGAATTCTTCACTCTGGCTGGTTCTGCTTGATTCCTGCTGATTTTGGATAAGTGTGACGCGGGCATTAGCGGCAGTTGACAGGAGCGTGTTTGTGAAGGGAACCACTAATTACCTGGCCTCTCGTGACATGGCAGCATAAGTCGAGTACATACTAGGCAGCTTATACATAGTCCGCCTATTGGAAATTCTAGCTGCGGATGGAACTGGAAATATCTTTTTCTTTCACAAAATACAAAAGTTTATTGTGGCAAACTTACAAATTAACATAGCCTATGTCGCCATTACTCCGAAGAAATTGGACTACAGAGAAACATATCATACCCAAAAGCAACGATAATGGCCTTTCAAATCGACTGATAACAGAGTTCGAAACGGGTGTCTGACGCCTTTGAAGCCGAGTTTTTCTACATTGCTAATCTTTGTCTCCATCAGGTGGACAACCATGTGTAACACAGGAAAACAGGACAGCGCTGAGTAAAAAAGTTCCTTAACCTTGCTCAATGGATTAATAGGTAAAATATAGAAAAGGATAACGGGAGAGCTGCGTACATCTTGAGTGCTGACTTTACATTTTTGCCCTTTGGAAACACATTTTTTTTTGTCCGTGTTTTGCGTCTGCCTGAAGTATATATGGAACAGAAAATACTCCACAAAAAAGAATTGTCACATTTACTTTTATTGTAAAGGTGATTTATTCCAAAATAGTAAATATGAGAGAGAGAGAGAGACAGACAGACAGACAGACAGACAGAGAGAGAGAGAGCATATGCGAGAGAGAGAGAGAGAGAGAGAGAGAGAGAGAGAGAGAGAGAGATCTACAAAACATCAACACAAGACTTTGGTAAGAATCCTGGGTGACATTCTTATTGAAATTCCACAGCCAAAATAATAAATTTCTCTAACAGTGCACAAAATAAAATTAATTAAGCTGTAGAGCTTCTACTTGTGTTAGCTGAATAGAAAGTCACACTTGATTCTTGTCCTAAAACAGCATCTGGAGGTGTATAAAATGCTGGAATGGTTGGTTACCTGTGCTTTTAGTTCAGGAATATATTAAACTATTAAAGAGGGAACCACATGATATAACAGTTCTATTTCTTAATCAATTGTTTTTACAATTTTATTCAAGAATAGTATAGCACAACAAGTTTACAGTAATCTTGCAAGGAATTCTATATGCAACAGATCTGCTTTGAACACACGGTGGAAAATCAATCTGTTTTAACCTGATGGGTTGCTTCCAAATCATTAATGGTATCGACCCCACCCCTGCAACACTCAATATGGCAACTTGCCAACCTAAAACACTGTAAAAAAAAAAAAGAAAAGAAAAAAAAATGCAGTCCCCAAGGCTGCTTGAGTGAGCAGTTTTTTTACTTGAACAGCCAAATCATCTCAATGGCCATCCTCTCCCATTGATTTTATGGTAAAAACGCTTCTTTTAGTTGACTGGAACTTTCTGAACTAATAAAGCAAGGCATACTTCTGATACACAACTTTAGTCTGTCAGTAAAATACTGCCAAAATTATATGCTCTAAGTAAAATAGCTTGTGTGAATTCCAGACAGTGGCCTCCTCAAAGAACCATTGGATTAACTTGGGTTTGCACAGAGAATTTTTTATTGTATTAACCCTCACATGTTTATCAATACAGTGCACAGGAACTGTCCAGTTTTACCATGTAATATTTGTTCTGTATGTATGAGGGATGGGACCACTGAAATGTATTCAACTTAGGCTGAATAGGTGGAATAGGCTGAATAATTGTCACAACCCATCATTCTCGCCTTTACCCGATCCAATAAAATAAAAAATCTGGGAGGCCCCACCCACCTCCAACATGGTTATCAAGATGGAAGTCAAACCACTGCGATGAATTCAGGAATAAAACAAGACTGATTTTGCTCCTTGGCAGCCCTCAATCGAGTCTATAGGGTCAACTTGCGACCCACAACCCCATCTCTCAAAGCCACACATACCCAACCCCACCCACTCCTCACCCCCAAAGGGACCCCTTAGCATGGGTGAACATTGCATGCACGAATCTCCTTCCTGTCCTTGCAGCTGGCAAACTGTGAGCTCTTGAACCGCTTCTTCACCATCATGAAGCGCTCCTGGATCCCCCCGCCACACAGCTTGGTACAGTCCGTCCAGCCCGACCATGGCCGCATCTTGCACCCTGTACCCCAATCAAAGGATTAATAGTCAATAGGGCAGTTTATGACATCACACCATTGCTCTGCATTAGCATACAATAACGGAACAAGACCAAAATGGGTTTCATTCAGCCAAACAGTATTAATAATTTTTCTACCACAAAGGGTTAGCGCTGAGTTCACCCACAATAAAACAAATGGACCGCAACTTGAATAATCTCTAGTAATTTATTTTGTCAATCCCCTTCATACATTTTAAAGCATCTGATTGCTTAAAGGGAAAATATCAATGCATACATCAACAAAGATTTACAATATCAACATTACTAGAATTTACAATACTAGTCCAGTGCTTGTTCAATCACTCCTTGCGCGTTATAGAGCAGTGCCCCTTCAATAGCCAGCAGAGCAGTATTGGTGCATGCACCTTTCTCAATTTGTCGAGAACCGCCCACTCTAACAACTTCAAGCTTGACACTGCACTTCCCTGGGTCCTCAGCAATTCACCCACCAAGTCTGAAGTTGATTGAATGAACGGCTCTTGATACATGCAAAGGATGCACATACATACATAAAAACATACAAATATAAGCGTACACAAACACACACACAGTGCTGTGAAAAAGTTTTTGCCCCCTTCCTGATTTCTTTTTTTTTTTTTTGCATATTTGTCACACTTAAATATTGCAGATCATCAAACAAATTTTAATATTAGGCAAAGATAACCCGAGTAAATACAAAATGCAGTTTTTAAATGATGATTTCATTTATTAATGGAAAAAGATTTCCAAACCTACCTGGCACTATGTGAAAAAGTAATTGCCCCATAAACCTAATAACTGGTTGTGCCACCCTCAGCGACAACTGCTGCAATCAAGTGTTTGCGATAACTGGTGATGAGTCTTTCACATCGCTGTGGAGGAATTTTGGCCCTCTCTCCTTCACAGAATTGTTTTAATTCAGCCACATTGGAGGGTTTTTGAACATGAACAGCCTGTTTAAAGTCATGCCGCAGCATCTCAATCGGATTTAAGTCCGGATTTTGACTAGGCCACTCCAAAACCTTCATTTTTTTTTTTAAGCCATTCAGTGGTGGACTTCCTGGTGTGTTTCGGATCATTTTTCTGCTGCATAACCCAAGTGCGCTTGAGCTTGAGGTCACAAACTGATGGTCAGACATTCTCCTTCAGGATTTTCTGGTTGAGAGCAGAATTCATGCTTCCCTCAATTACGACAAATCGTCCAGGTCCTGAAGCAGCAAAGCAGCCCCAAACAATCACACTTTACCACCACCATGTTTAACTGTTGGTATGATGTTCTTTTTATGAAATGCTGTGTTAGTTTTACGCCTGATGTAACGGGATGCACACCTCCCAAAAAGTTCAACTTTTGTTTCGTCAGCCCACAGAATATTTTCCCGAAAGTCTTGGGGATCATCAAGATGTTTTTAGGCAAATGTTAGACGAGCCTTTGTGTTCTTTTTGGTCAGTAGTGGTTTTCGCCTTGGAACTCTCCCATGGATTCCATTTTTGCCCAGTCTCTTTGTTATTGTTGAATCATGAGCACTGACTTTAACTGAGGGAAGTGAGGCCTGCAGTTCTTCAGATGTTGTTCTGGATTCTTTTGTGACCTCCTGGATGAGTCGTCGATGCACTCTTGGAGTAATTTTGGTAGGCCGGCCACTCCTGGGAAGGTTCACCACTGTTCCAAGTTTTCTCCATTTATGGATAATGGCTCTCACAGTGTTTCGCCTGAGTCCCAAAGGCTTAGAAATGGCTTTGTAACCCTTTCCAGACTGATAGATGTCAATGACTTTGTCATCTGTTCTTAAATTTCTTAAGATCGCGACATGATGTGCTGCTTTTTGAGATCTTTTAGCCTACTTCACTTTGTCGGACAGGTTCTATTGAAGTGATTTCTTGATTCAACAGGTCTGGCAGTAATCAGGCCTGGGTGTGGCTAGTGAAATTGAACTAAAAAAATGTGGTTAATCACAGTTAATTCATGATTTAACAAGGGGTAGGGGTACAATTACTTTTTTCACATAGGGCCAGGTAGGTTTGGATAGCTTTTTTCCCTTGATAAATGAACTCATCATTTAAAAACTGCATTTTGTACTTACTTGGGTTATCTTTGTCTTAGATTAAAATTTATTTGATGATCTGAAACATTTAAGTGTGACAAATATGCAAAAAAGTAAGAAATCAGACAGGGGGCATATACTTTTTCACAGCACTGTACATAGAGATTCCTTGCTGAATTGTATGAGGATGATGATGTTGATGATGATTTTTATATTTCATTTCTTCATCAGGAGCTCTTATCTGGAGGGACATGCAATGTGGTGGACTATCAGTGTTCTCATCACAGACATGAGTGCCAAACCTCACCAAACAAACAAACAAACAAGAGCGAGTGCAATATCACCACAGCTCTAATACAAGATTTAGCTTTATTAATCTTAATCTTTCCTGAAAAAATAGTGATTCCAGTCACGGCAGGGAACTCTATTGCTCCCAGTTACCAGCATTTATTGTTACATCAGCATTAGAATGTTCTTTCCTCATCAAGTATTTTTGATATCACACCTTAGAATGTTCATAGATGGAATTATGAACATCAATATGATGTGTTTTGCAAAACTGATCATCTCAGCTAGCTTTCATACAAGTCATTAAAAGAAATAGCATAACAGTTCATACAAAGTGTCCAGAATTAGGCTATAATTATACACAGCAGACCTGAGTTCCTTTCCCATTTGGTTGAGACCATGGCAAATGGATACAGAAATTAAAGCGACTAATTTTGGGAAAATTCACATACATGGGTGCAGTGTGATGCTTGTGACGTGACGCCGTCTCAAACAGATTTTTGGCCAACCTCTTTTTAACTACCCTCTCTCATTCATGACATTGAAGGGGAAAGTACACTTTCTTACAGTCCTCCATTCTCGCAGTGAGTTAAAGATGATGCATGATTGGTAGCGAACACTGAGGGGGTGTCCCTAACCAGAAACAATCCTCCACTTATCCAAAATTCTTGAGTATGCATACAAAAAGGTAAAAACACAATACCCAACATGCGAATAGTACCAGTGATAATATAAAAAACTCTACCAATTCATAAGATAAGATTCAATAAAGGCAACCTAGAAAGTCTCATCTGCTTTTAAGAAGAAAATTATGATTCACATTAAAGAAAAAAATCAATCACTTGCAAAGATGAGGAATTTCGTGTTACTTTTTGCATTCTTAAGCAGAAATGTCGATGAAAACAATCTCCAGTTTGCGTGACATTTTCCTGTCAGCTGAAAATTTAAAATTCACAGATGAAATGGTCGGTGATTTTCACACTAAAAAAGACAAAAATGACATGAATTTATCGATAAGAGTGCTCACTACTGGGGACTGAGAGCATCTGTCACAGTCTGAAGCTCATAAGAGTGACATTTAAATGTGAAGCACAGCCCAGTGGTGTGTGGGCCTCACAGTTCAGTTTTTTTTTAAGGCCGTTTGCATGTTCACATGTCGGTGACAGGAAAAGGTCACTATATCAACTGCACAGGAAGTCTGTGAGCAGGGGTCAGGTTGTTTTGGTGTTGCAGAAATAATGTTTGGCACACAAAATGACACTCAGTGTCAATTCAACTCTCAGTTTTCATTCAACTATTGGAGTGATCAAGCGTACATTGCTTAAGAAAAATATTAAACTAGTAAAATTATTAAACTATTAAAATGTACATTATATGTATAAAATGCACTATATCTTAGTGATGTGTACACAGAGTGACTTGCTTGCAGAGTAACGTGTGCGTGATCAGAATAAAAAGTATAGCGTCAGAATTGATGTAACATTCTGTAAGACAGATCATCAAATCATCAACCACAAGGGCTGGAAATTGCAGGTTCTCAACCTACCAGTTACCTGGGAATCAAGCAAAACACAGGCTGGCCAATCAGAAGCATAAATTGTACACTAACATACTTGGAAAAAGAAAAATCTGATTGAAGATTCTGGATTTGAGAACCAATTCTTGTTTTGTAGAATTGGGAACACTACGTATTAACATCACTCAGAAGTTTCAAGTTCAAAGTAAGTGACTGCAGAGAAGGCCTGCATGTGTACAGTATATCTTAATTTTATTACGTTGTATTACCCGCCAAAACTGAGGTTAAATCGGGACAGCTAATCTTATATAGATTCTGACAAATTACATTAATTCCATACAAGTAACTGTGATTTGTTTTTTATGGCGTTTGCAATGCCAAACTACCCGGTGCTGCTCCAGGCGTAAAACCATTACCCTTTTTCACTGAACGATAGGTTTGATGCATAAATTACCCTCTTCCCACCATCTCTTCACAGTTCACTTCTCGCAGTTTTCAACTTTGACTGAGCGAATTAAAGTGCTAAAGTATGTCATTAGCACCAGGCTCACATTAGCAAAGAGGTCACAGGAATAGATGAACATTCTAAATTATCCCTTTAGTCACTGAGTTCATCGCAATTAGTAAGCTGTAAGATGACAATGATATTAAGCCATTAATAAGTGCATTATTACGATGAAGAATCTGCAGTTTAATTAAATGCCCACCAAATTACGATATGCAGTGTAAAGATGTCTGTGGATACGGATCATCAGAAGAGAAAGCATAATGCACTTGGATGGAATGTTTAACAATCTGTACGGCAGCTGTCCCTTTAGAATACTTATGAGCATTTGTAAAGGTTTTATTCATATTTATTACACAATACACATTGAGTTCAGAACTGGATTTGACTGTCTTTGATGATAGTAAACAAGCAATGCTAATCACATTCTTCCATAAAAATGCATGAACATGTATTTGGTATTTTACTCCAATTGAAATACAGTACTGTGCAAAGTCTGAGGCAAATATGCTTGCAAAATGATGAAATTAAAAGTTTCTAATTACTAAGAAATGTACTAAACAGAGCTGTAGACTATTAAAAACTGATTCTAATCAATATTTGGTGTGACTACCGTTTGCAAAAAAAATTGGAACACTGTCCTGTTGTGCTATAGTTTCATAAGATGATCGGCTTTTTGCTTGTTCCAAGCAGAGTGGAGAACTTGCTACCGTTCTTCTGCAGACTGTCTCACTTGCATTTATCCCTCCAAGAAACAGCTATGATGATGCTGACATCAAGGCTCTGTCAAGACTATAATATCTGTATAGACTATTTTTAGTGTAATACAAACATTTATTTTTGAAATTTTTCTTTAAATTAGCATTTGGAATTTCTAATTTATTTTTTATCTTCAGGAACTCTAATATGGAAACAAAAAGTAAACATCTAGCACAGATTTGAATTTTAAAAAGTGCAGGGTGCCTGAGACTTTAGCACAGGGCTATATATTTTAGAAACCCCATATATAAAAAATAGGTGTTTCAAATCAAAACAATTAGAAATGAATCTTCATCGGCAGTTACACAACAAAGAATATTATAACCTTGAGTGGAGTTGTGTCCTAAAGCTGGACATTCTAACCGCCATAAAACAGGATAATTTCACTATATCAAAAAACTGTAATTATAAATAAATTCAATTGAAAAAAATGTATTAAAAAAAGTTAATGGAGAGTAATTCATGTTCTGTGGCACAAATAGCATTAGTGTGACTGCGGAAAAGATGGGGGCTGACCTGGGTGCTCCTGTACACTCTCATCATGGTTCAGTTTGCTCCGCCTCTTTTCGCGGTCCTCCCTGCGTTTCTTGCGCTCTTCGCTGCCGCCGGCCGCCCTGTTACACTTCCTGATCTTACACTTCTTCCTCTGCACTGTCTCAGGACAGGAGTTCCCTCCGAACTGCGCCTCCAACTCCACCATCCGCGTGCGGATCACGTGACCCTTCCCGCACGACTTGTTACACTCGGACCATTCAGACCACTCAGACACCACACAGTCTGTGGCTGGAGCGACAGAGAGAGAGAGATCCACATTGCACACACTGCTACAGCATTCCCTCATCACCTACCACCTCTGCTCATGTCTGACCCTTCCTGTCACAGTTCATCGGGAATCTGGCCTTTTTTTCATCTTTCATCAGCACACAAGTAAGAACTTTACTGAGTCAAGAAGGTTAGCTGGTATATTTCCAAGCTGAGAGTGAAGTGATACTTCTTTTAGCCTTAAGAACACTAGCCAATTCCTGAAAACTGCTTATAAACTAAAAACACAGATTATTGAAGTCAGAATTCTCTTTCATCGGCCAGTAATCCTTTATGGAGTTTTTTTTTTTTTTGCCAAGGTTCTGAAAATGAATGGGAGTGAATTAATTATTAACTGGAAAACTAAACGGCTAGGAAGTTAACAGACAGCATGGAGCGCAGATATTTATAGTAATCAGGCTATGCAGTGGGGAAAGAACTCCACAAAATTACTTGTATAATCATCTGTTCCTGTACCCTGCACTTAACTATACAGAGTATTCACACACTTGATTGATTAATGCAAGTAACTGAAATTTAGCTCAGCTGGGGCCCCAGGTTTAAATGAGCCCAATCCAGTAATGGAGGGTATGCTGATTTTTTGCACCATAAATAGAACAAGTGCTTGGACCAAATAATGCAGGTGAGGTACTGTAAGTTAAATGCAGTCAGCGGCTATAAAAATTAAGCAGTTGACTTATAAAATGCCAGGCACTGGCATTAAACAGCCGGCCCAGCACCTCATTAGGAACTAATTTAGCCACCTCTGGATTAGATGGCTGGTTGTAGAGAGCCAGTTTTGTGGGAAATTGTTTGAGCTTGGACGGCCATAGTGAGCAAAGTTGTCTGCTTAACATACTTGGGACAAAAATTTTGGTAGACCAGAGCCCCATTACAGTCCACATAAAATTTCTATTTATCCAAAGCGGGGAACGCCCTAGCTGGTCCACCTTCAAGTAGTGAACCATTTATTTGTTGGAAAGCTTTTCAGAAAAAAAGATCCTTCAACGACCTTGCTGAGAATAACACATCATACAGTACAAAATATATGGTGCAAACAAAGAAGTCATTTTAAGGTGACTCTAAAATGAGGAAATGAAAACAGTTCAGGTAAAGAAAACATTTGGTGACAACCCATCTCCAGTGTTTTATCACCTCAGTTCCCTCCTGAATTACAAGAGGTCAGCAGTGGCATTATTTTGGCTAAATTACACATACCCTTCTTCTCGCCACTTGTGCTGGTTAAGGTCATGTTTTATACAAAAAATACAGTCATTTCCCCTGAAACTGGTGCAAAATTGCCCCACAAGTACATCCTAATTTTAAAGATTTTTATTCTAGCATTTTCTCTCTTTACTTATGAATATATTATTCTATTTACACACATTTCACAGTCAAACAGCAATTTAGGTGAAGTCCATTTACAACAAAAACAATGTCCAGGCTGTAGGAAAACATATGGAGTGAGCATCACTCAAAATGTCAAACTATGTATATATGAGAGTCAAATCTACATCGCATTATCTTAGAAAGCAATGCATTGTGTATGAGCAAAAAACTACATTGTGCCAGCACTATCAGTAAATATGAATATATTAATATGAAGTCGTCAAGCATCCACAAACTCAGTTTCACAAGAATTTGCAGTGTGCAAAATGCAAATGAAAATAAAATTTAAGTGTTCAATAAAATTGAAATGCTTAATTTGTATATTTTCTGTTTCCTTCACTTAGTTAAAAACAGCACAAAGCAAAATATAGTTTCACCTCATCAACTGTTCTGATTTTTGTGAACATTCACAAATTCCAAATTTGATGCTTGCAACACATTCTAAAAGTATTGGGATGGGAATGGAAAGTCTGGAAAAGACGTGGAATTTTCAGAAAAATAACCTGGAACATTTAATTTAATTTAATTATGGGTCGGTATGAAAAGAGAGTCCTGGACTGGTCTCCCTTTGAAAACGCGGCGAATAATGAGGCGAAAAATATTACAGCGGACTTGTCATACTGTGGACAATCTGCAATTCTATATCAGGCAGGAATGGGAACAAATTCCACATTTGAAACGTTAAAAATTATTGTCCACGGTTACAAAATGACAAAAGTGTGTCATAAAAAGGCGGTGATGTTGAGCGTGCACCTGCCCCAACTTTATCTGAACGTATTAGAGACATCACATTTCCAAATAGCTGTTATTTTAAAAAAAACAATAAAGTTGATGAGTTTAAACATTATCTTTTTTGTATTTATACTTTCTTCAATTGAATACAGGTTGTAAGAGATTTGCAAGTTACTACTTGCTGTTTTCATTTTACAATTTACACATTATTTCAGTTGTTCAGGAACTGAGGTTGTACAACTGCGCACTTTTTGGTATCGCGATTATATTTGTACACGGTGCCAAGATGCGCATGAATGCTGAGAATGCTGGTATAATATAGTGTAGATGTGCGAGCGTGTGGTGAATACCAGTATAATATGGTAAAGGTGTGCATGTACACTAGAAAACTCTGTATAATATGGTGCAGGAGTGCATGTGTGGCAGAGTTCCTGTAGAAATGAAGCAGATTGGCACATACATTAGTAATCCCCGTGTAACATGGTGCAGGTGTGTGTGCGTGTGGAACCCCTGTGTAATACTGTGCAGAAGTGGAAGTGCGCAGGAAATCCCTGAAGAATACAGTGCAGATTAGCACTTACATGATGAATCTTTGCATAACAAGGTGCAATGTGTCTGCAAGTGGAGAGTCACTCCCTAATTTGGTGCAGAATGGCATTCCCATAGGGAATGAGAATAGAGACTGATTTTGCCACGTTACCGTGCAAATTCCAACGGCAGTACAGAACAACAAGCAAAAGCCCAGAGGCATGGATGTTAACGATCGTAAATACAAAGCAGAGTGGATTAGTTAACACTCTTACACCTTACAATATATGGCGTAGGTGTATGTGCGTCTGTACATAAGCTGCAGATGTGCCCATGCGCTCTGAGAGATTTTTAATATCCCAGTATAATACAGTGTAGATGTGAATGGGGATTGGCAGCAGTACTCACGGCATTCAGGCAGCATGCATTTCTCCAGCTGCTCCAGGTCCTCGGTGCACTCGCCCAACTCCGCGGGAGATTTCAGCACGCGCTGGCGTGTGCGTGTGCCCTTCCCGCAGGTCACGCTGCATTCGCTCCAATCCGACCACATCGACAGCATGCAGGGGATGGTGTCTGAACGGCAGCATGAGCGACAAACCGCTTTAATAGGGGTATGGCTTCCTTAAACTCAATACTGCTAAATGCAAATAGGATGTGGAAAGTGCAGGTAATGGAGAACAGGGGCTGTGGACAATGAAGGACGGAGGATAGGGGGTGTGGATAATGGGGTCTTGTCTGTTATTCACACAGAGGATTGTTTGTATCAGAGGCTGAGAGTATCAAGCATTGCTGGCACAGGGGATTGTGGGTATTGGAGGCTTTTGGGATTCTAGGGGTCTGAGGCTGATGAGATAGTGGGTACTGGGGGCTAAATAGATTCTAGGTATTGAAAGTTAAAAGGACAGTGGGTATTTAATACCAAGTGGATTGAGGTTTTTGAATGCTGTGAGGTATTTTGAGCATTGAAGCCTAGCTAAGTGGATTGTGGGTATTACGCAGCTGGGGGAAATCTGGATATTTGAGTCTGAGGGGATTGCGGGTATTGGAGGCAGAGGGAATTGTGGGTACTCACGACACTCGGGCATCATGCACTTCTCCACCTCTGCCACCTCCGCGCTGCAGAGGGACCCATCAGACGGGGGCATCTTTACCATTCGCTCGCGCCGCTTCACGCCCAGCCCACAGGTGGCGCTGCAGGCGTCCCACTCACCCCACTCTGTCACCAGGCAGCTGCTGGGGGCTGAAAGATTTAACATTGCTCACGGTTTAGGGAGAGTCAAACAACTGCCTTCAACCAAATGTAGGTACTTAGAATATGTGCCCATATTTGCGTCCAATGGGTGAAAGAGAGATCTTGAGTATGTTCGGTGTTAGTGCTACAGAGCAGCTACCACAGCAAAGCCCACTTGGCCTCAATGCCCAATCCTGCATTACTATCATCCCCCCAACCCCAAATGACAACTCAGTGTTATGCAAATTCTGTTCCCCGACAATTTCAGTTCCCCTGAATGATCTGGGTAATGATATCAGGAAATAGCGCGCAGTGTGTGCATATATTTTCATTCAGAATTTGACATTAAAACGTACAGATTAATAACGCAAGCAATAATTGTGGAACCGTTCACAAGCGGAATATTTCCGCATCACAAAATCACAGATCAATGGACAGATCAATGGAAACGGCAAAATACTTCAATTCATCATTTTTCGGTGACCTCAGCTGTGATATCTTTCTTGAGAGCGAGCTAATCCCATAACATTATCCTTAATCTTTGGAGGTCAGTGATTGGGTGGGTCTGAATGCCCGATAGGTGGCCCTGGCCCACCCAAAGCTACCCCAACAATCGCAGCACAGCTCACATTAGCTAGGCAGGGGTAAAGTCGCACTCACAGCACTCCTCGTTGACGACGCAGTTGTCTGTCTCCTCGGTGGGCAGAGTGCAGATGGAGCCGTCCTCTGGGAACTGCTTGACGTACCTCTCTCGAGATCGGACCCCCATCCCACAGGACACACTGCAGGGGGACCAGGTGATCCACTCTGACATCATGCATGTGGAGCCATCTGTGGGAGATGGGGCGTGGTTAGCGCACAAGCGTTTTCAACACCTCCACTCTACACTAACAAAATTAAAGACATTCTTTCATTCTGTATAGAGGAAATAATCAGCATGCATCCTGAAAGGTACAATAATGCCCTTTCGGTACCAATAAGTACTGTTAAACAGTAAAAAATATTTGAACAACTTTATGAACTTTATGGCAATGGGTCCAATATTATGAAGCAGTGGCATGCCATCAGAGATATAAAAGCTCTGCAGTAACCGTTCACAGTTGCCTGATCAACAGTCAAACAACTGGATGCCAATAATCTGAATAATTAATTTTAAAAAATCCAAAACTTTCTCTGAATTCCATCTCCTGTTTTAGCATGTTTGCAGCATTGTAATTTATTTTAAGATGCCACTTGATTTATTCAAACATTTTCAGAGTTTAAGACAAGATAAGATAAGGTAAGATGAGATAATATACACTTTATTGAACCCCATGGGGTAATTTGTCCTCTGCATTTGACCCATCCTATAGTTAGGAGCAGTGAGCAGCCAAAGAGCAGCACTCGGGGACCAACTCCAGTTCTAAAGCCAGTTCCTTGGTCAGGGGCACCAGTAGGAGTGTTCCTATGATGCATGTATTTGTGGGTGGGGGAACCCGGAGGAAACTCGCGGGTACACGGGGAGAACATGTGGCTTATTGAACCATAACTGACATTAGCGCAACACAGCTTTACATACAATAAGCCATGCAAACAAATATACAGAAATCTGCACCATGTCATGTGCTACATGAGTTCACAATCATTGCCATATTGACATTATACTGTATGTCGTCATTGATGTATGCAGAAAATTATCTCACAGCTTTGAAATGCAATGAACAACAAAGCAATCTAAAAATAAACTGGCCATTCATACCACCAATTGGCATGAGTAACTCAGCAAATCAATGTTGAGTTACTAATCAGGCATAATAAACTGGAGCAGGTTCACATAGAAAAAATCCCAGTGTTCATTCAACTCCAGTAGAGTTTATATGAGACCAACCCATCCATCTTGGACTCAAATGAGCTCTATTGGAGTTGAATTAACACTGGGTTTTTTACTGTGCAGAGTAATCATAAGTTAAAAGGTGAGGTTACTGCAGCCCTTTTACATGATGGCGTACCACTGGGTTCAACCCCAGTAACCAGCTTTTTAACTTTTTGGGTAGCTTTTCTCCTCTTTTTTGAGAGTGTTTTTCTCATCAGAAAGCATTAGTAGGGAGGGAGCTGTCACTCACTGCACTGCTTTGCAAATTTTCACACGGGACAGCTCTGATACTTTTCAGAATAACCTCTTTGTTTTAAATAAATACATTATGCACAATAATTCAAGTGTGAAACTATGTTTATTTCAGTTTGTTTGCTTCACTAAGTTCACTTGTTTCTGTCACTCATTTGTACCATAGCTGAGGCTCATCAAAGCTTTATTCAAGTCCCTACGGACTCCATACCCGGCTAAGTAAGGTGTATAAATAACAGGATGTAGCAGAAATGATCAAAAACAAATCCCTGTAATATCTGCGGAGAGGCTCATATTCCACGCTGCCGGACGTCTATGAAGGTAAATTTGGTGCAAACTCCTTTTTGCCACATTTATACTCTTCAATTTCACTTGCTGTTTCCCTTACATGCCAGCAGGGGGCAGGGTGACACATCAGTATTACTGTAACTTCCAATAACAGAGCTGCGGTGGAATACCACAGAATCACAAAAACTGACCACAGTGAAGCCGAGCGCAAACGTTTTTTTAATAACTACAAATAACTATGAAGTTTGGAGGACAGACAGTTTTTTTTTTTTTTTTTTAATTTCGCAGACTTTATATCAAATGCACATCTACTTCTGTCTGCATTCTCCAGCCATTAATGGCAAGCACATTGTACTGGACACAGAATTCCTACCTATCTCCCAACCTGTGCGGCTGTGAGTAACAACAGTAGTGGCCTTGGTTTGTAAGCTTTAATGCATACCAAGAAGTACTGCCTGACTATCACGTCTCCACAAGATACACAGCATAAATCACAGCTTGAAACAAATTGGATATGAAAATCCCCTCATGTCACAAGATGGGAAGCAGCAGGTTTAGAGAGCACAAATCATAATCGCAGTTTAATAGTTTAATGGAGTCGATCCTCTTGATACGTCAACTGTATTACAGAGGAGATAAATTACTCTCTAACCTCCTTCACAAATCCCACCTCAAGCTCAGCACACCCAGGATTTTGACTGTTCCCGACAATATGAAAACTCGGATCAGTAAATCGGCCCTTTTCTCAGGAGCACTGAATCTCAGTCCTACAAATTATCTCTCAACATTGCTGTGCTGGGATCTTTTTTTTCCAGGTGGGATGGATGAAGTGTATCCTAATGGACATTCAGTGCATCCCCCCTCCCATCCCCTGAGAAGCACCGCAAATTGAGAAGAGCAGTGTGTGAGGCTTAATAAAGCAGAACTAAGCGAGCCATTAATAAAAGCAGTAAATAAAGGTGTCCATGACGAGGCCCATAGGGGCTAGTCACCACACAGCCTTATTAATCAATATCAGCCCTTAACGGACCATTAAATAAGAACAAAAGGCCATTTGAGGCACAGGTCTGAAAGTCCAGAGTGCCCGGACGATTAATCGATACAGTGCGGCACAGAATGTATAGCCTTGAAAGGCTCAAATCGCCAATCGGCTTTGATAGATCTAGCAGTGTTTATCTAGAGACGCAAAAAGAGAGAAGAATGAACACACTGTATCTTGTCACAATTCAAAAAGGCAGTAATAACAAGTGCTTTTGTCTTGTAATAAGACAGAAAATAATCATTTTTCCTCCTGCGCAGAATACACAAGCTTCTCTAAAGTTGCTTTTTGCATGAGCCGTGAAACTATCTTACCTCACTTGAAAATATTGAAATCTGTAATGCTGTTTCACAATTTGTATATAAGACATAAAAACTAGAGGTTCAAGTGAACCTGAAACTCAAATGGTCTGCCACCCTGCCGCGTCCATATGGGAGTGGGGTAGAAGGCTGAAATGAAATACCAATTTAGTTAATGTCCTAAAGATGGTGTATGCAAAGTTTCATCAAATGTGACCAATATTTGTGACCGCTAGAGGTTATGGGTCTTTCAAACAGGTGTCAATGGATGAGGAATGTCAAAGGTCAGAAAACAGCCATTTTTCAGAAATCTGCAAATCCCGTCATTTAATTGCTGAAACGTTGTATTCCACTTACATACCACGTTTCACCTCTTTATCCATTTTAGAGAGGTGTAAAATGGACAACTTCAGTTTTTCAATAGGACCACCCTTCCACTCCCTCTTTTGGGGGTGCAGGTCTGAAATGCAATCCCAGAGCAGATTAGGTGCTAAAAAATCTGATCAATATTTGTGATCGCTAGACGTTACGAGTAAAATAGTTTGCGCCACCTTAATAACACAGCTGGTCAACGACACGTGAACACTGGAATATTTTTTTGGATTTGTAGTGCAGGACTTATGACGAATGAAATCTGACAGCTGTGATGGATGCCAAATAAAGACCATACTTGTGAGGAGTAAGGTGATTTGCACAGGTCAATGACAGACTTCAGGCCAAATTCAGTATTTATGTAAGGGTTAGATCCATGAGCAAAGACAGGCCAAACTAAAGGCTTACATTCTATCCTTTGAGCATTTAAAGCATTCTCAGACTCATACAGTCATTTTCTCACCATTATCGAACTGACAAGGTGGGTAAGCAGTCAGACATCTAGCGCTACCCACCAGCTTTTGAAACACAGTCTAGCACCCAGTCTGAATGCAAGAATTTGATATTTATTTGCACAGTTTTGTTTTCTTTTTTTCCTTTAGTGTTGGTAATCTGCACACTGTCAGAAGCAGGGTATTTAAGAAGCACTGTGCAGGAGGCAAACCGTGAAGATTAAACTCCTACTTTACAATATAGGTATTAATTAAAGTCACTCAAAGGTTCATGCTAGGAAGTAACAAAGGCAAACCGCCACCGCAGAACTAAATCCCCATCTGATAAACACAGCTGCGTTCTAATCCCTGACAAAGATTTATTGGCTTGCGTACAAACGAGCAAAGGATTTATCGATTCCAAAGTGCCAGTGGAGAACCTGCAGGCCGAAGTTTGACCTTTTCCAGCTCAGCAAGCGAATCGATGCTTCCACCTGCTTTTGAGTGGTCTGAAGTCTTCGAAATTAAAGTCTACGTTCTGTTGTTTAAGAAACCATTCTCAAACCACTGCAGCCTTTTTTTTCCACTGTCCAACTGACTATGTGGGCTGGAGTGCTAAAAACAGGCTTCTCCTACCTGCCATTTTAAACATCTTCCTCCAGAATCCGAACACCTGCTATGGCTATGATAGCCCAGGCTTAAACAAGCACAAGGCAACAGGCCAGAAAACTTAAAATTAGTCATTGTTACTTGCTCTTGCATAATCCAGAAATGCAGAAAATGACATTGCAAGACACTTATGCCTCGGTTTGACTGGCTGCTGAGTAGAAAGGAAACCAGGTATTCAACACAGGTTCACTGAAGGGGCACAGAAAAAAAATTAAAGAAGAAATAATAATATAACTAACTTGTGAGCACTCAGCGTCACACCTCATGTTATAATATACATACTGTCCATGCTGGGCTCAGTGAATAAACTGACCCTAGAGCAGTCCAGGGATGCTGCTCTCTGGAAGAGCAATACTGACTGCTCGTAGCCTGCAAGCTAATTCAGAGTGAAAAGTAGTTGAACATGCACATTAATCAGAAGCTTGAATAGACAGGAGCTATAGCGAAAATCCATATATCCATATAGAGTATAACCAACGGCGCCAACTAGGAGAAATTGCCGAAAAGGGAATTATGGAGCGCGTGCCGTGGCTGAGTTGAAGGCTCATAGATTTGCACAGTTTGTGGGGGAGTAGGAAAAGACCCTGATAGATGCATACCCTCATCACTGCAGCCCGGCCCCATACAGGGCTCAAAGTCCTGGGTGTGCGGGCAGGAAACGCTGAGGTCCAGCTGAGCCTTCAGCATCCTCTGCCTCATGCGCTTGCCTTTCTCACAGGTGGAGGAGCTGCAGGCCGACCAGGGGGACCAGTTAGAGTAGATGCAGGTCTCAGGCGTATCGTCTGGACAAGACAAACAAAACCTCTAAGCTCAATGTGCTCGCCATACCACGTCTCCCCTCATCTTCTGTTTTTTCCTTAAGATAGTAATGTCGTCAACAAAACTAGTGTGAAGATACAGTAAGCTCCAGAATGTTTGTGACAAAGCCTGCTACGTATTTTTATCAATTATCAATACACCTTCTGAGTCTCAGTTCTACGGCAATTATGCATCTCTGGGTACTCCTTTTTGGTAAGCTGCTCTAGATAAAATTGTAATTGAACTGATCTGTGATTAAGAAAAAAATCAATTAACAAGTCAATCAATTAAAATTTATTTCAACAGCACACTGGACTTAACAGGAGATAAAAACGTCATTTGAGCCATTTTGATGAAAAATAGATGGTATTATCTCCCCATTAATGCAGCTCAGATCGAAAATTTGACATGAAGTGCTGATTAGTTGATGGGATGTTCTTCATCCTTTTATGTCTTGCTCTGCTCAACCACTTAACACTCAAAGCAACAAAACCTAATTGAATGTAATGGTAATAATACAGACGATGCAAGTGATATACTCTGAAATCTAAAAAGAAAAACAATGTCCAGCCATGATGGATTTCTCCTTTGCTTTTCTTAATTGCTCATTTCAAGGGATGGAATTCGGCAAGTTCTGTATACGATGGTACGCGCCAGCTTGTTGATTAAACTGTCTCGTGGTCCTGTGTCCAATTCCGATGATAGACGGGGATATAACAAGGTGCTCACCTTCTTCCTTCTCCTCCTGGGCGATATCCGCCACGATATCGTCCACGTTATCAGGGACGATATTGCACTGCTCGCCCTACGGATGGAAAACATGCCTCAACGTCATATCAAACGTTGATAAGATCATCAATTTGCCATCCGATCTCTATCGGCACAGCCAAGGCTTGTAAACAACTGAAAATCCATTCCCAATCCCAGAGAATATCCTTTCTGTCCTTTGTAACATAGACACTGACCATACATTCTCAAGGTTAAGCTTAATAGAATTTTTTATTGACTCCACTAAGCTGTTCAACAACTGTCGCTATTTGGAGGGCCATTCATGATTAACTTAGTTTCTAAAAAGGAAGGCCAGCCATTTGACTTTGGCACATACGGAACTGATGTTAGCTCACATTAGTGACAAGTAATTTGCATAAATAAAACATATTATGCAGCAATAAAAGTTAATCTCTACCGATAAGATGCGGATGCTTTCTGTTGGATAAGCTGAGAGATGTTCCATCCATGCCATAACAGCCTGCTGGTCAATAATGATGCCTGGTCCCTACTCTCGATAGCGGAGTCATCTCCTTCTGGAAAATACCCTTTTCCATCCTTGCACGAGAATTGGTTTCTTTTATTACTTTTGGTTAGCTTTTGCCCAACATGCCGAATTTATGGACAAGAGACTTTGAATTAATCATTTGCTTAGCTGGTGATTCTTAAGAACAAAAGATTTAATGTCACTCACTGTACGCATGACATGCAGTGAAATTTAGGACCACATAATTTAATATATTCATAAAGTACAACAACTTGATTTAACATGATAAAAAAAAGTCATAAAACTCATAATAATCTACCTATGATGTGATAAAATAATTCGCATATTACAGAAGAACTTCTTGCATTTAATGTAACAACATACATTTGCTACAAAACCCACGATGTAATACAAAACATACAATGTAAAACCTTACATGCAAAAACATTAAATGCAAAAAGTTACATCATGTGCTGAACATTTTTACTGGATTGAAATAAAATAAAAACTTTCTAACCTCTAATGTGTAAAAACACAAATATGTCAGGAAGTAACAGGGTCCTAGAACACAAACTTTTGAAAAATAATTTAAAAAATGTCAAATTTAAAAATTTTACATTCATGATGTATGGATTCTAATTGCTCACTGTGTATTGAGGCTGTATTTATAAACTTTCCACAGCAGAATCACAGAATAATTCTATTGGTATAATCCTATTATAGGTTCAACATACTCACAAGATGCAATTAATCTGTCTGATGCAGAAACACTTTTGGCGTGAAAATGACATATTTTTTACGAAAATGTTGACTAAAATAATCCTAAGCTATTGCTTAACAGTAGTAAGATGCAGGTGATGCCACAGTTGTAGTCAAGAACTCAAAATTACAAGAAGAGTGGAGGTTCAAGCGTCCAATATACAAATCTAAGATGCTGCAGACAGTGGAAGGCCATAGTTGATAAGAAGCTGTGTTACTCCTGATTGAACTGCAGGTGCCACACAGTAGTTAGGAGGCTCAAATTGAGTGGGGAATGGCTCTGGGTGGAGGCATATAGTGGTTACCTTCCTGGCAATCCTCTCCACCACGACCCGTGCGACCGCTGTGATGGGCCCACCCTCAGGGTCGTAGAAGGGGCTCTGCGGGTGGTCCAGACTGGTGAGGGGACGAATCTTCTCTTGGGGGATAGTGGGCTTGTTGGGAGACTGTGGAAATGAGGCACAAAATGGCAACCAGGGCCCAAGAGTTAGCAGCTCTACACAACCATCAGAGCTGCCATCTGGCAGGAGCTCATCCGTTTGATCTCAATATGTATAATTTATTGACTGTGTTATATAGTAATACCCCCCATCCCCATTATAAGTGATTTATTGCTTTATTCCCTGGGAAGTTCTTAATGGCTCACCTTTTACATAACATTTAAAAAACAATAACTGCTTTGTGCAGAAGTATAAAAAATAAAGCAAATCTACCATCCTGTGGGATTTTAATGGCAGAAAGTTTGATATACTGCCTGTTTATGTACTTCCTCAATGTGCTTTATGGTTCTGATGAAAGCAATGGGTCCACTTGAGTGCCTTAAAGTAGAGTAGAGCTCATAAAGTCGAAGAACTGCTTTTCACATGCAGCAGACGGCTCTCACAAAAGCACAGCTCAACACAAAGCAAGCACTTCTGGGTTCTCAAAACGTGTTTAGAAATGCCGTCCACGTCAAGCAGGCACATTCCACCACCTGTGTGACGCCAAAGTGTAGTATAACGATAAAGTAAATGTACAGTGACACATCATGCAGGCCTTGATTCGGACGGGCTCAGTTTTGGTAAATTGACCAGGAGAAGTGAACGATCCCAGCTGGGCATCCTGCCGAGAGGTTGCAAATTCAAATTCCAGAAAGGTCATGTAGCACACAAGGGTTTCAGGATACAGTTAGTCATAGCTGTATAAATCAATAACCTGTCGAAAATTAAACTGAGTTTGTTACTTTTGGTAAGAGAGTCAGCTAAATGCAAACCAATGTAAACCTTGAAAATGACACATTCAGTTTCAGTCGCTGAGAGAGTGAAAACTGGGAACCACCTGCAGGTAAGGTGTTGGCAGTCTGTGGCGGTTAACTAACTGAGATAGGAGCTGATGACAGCACTCTGTTGAAATACAATATGCGGCAAAAGGTTTATAGACACTCATTTATCTGGAGCATTTCAAACCAAGACTAGCTGCCTGACAACACTGCCCAAACTCACTCATTTTTTTTTTTCCAGATTTGAAGCAAATCCCTGCAGTTATGCTCTAGCATCATGTAGAAAGTCGTCCAGGTAGAGTGGAGGCACTTATTGCAACAAGTGGGAACCATTTCCACGTTATAGCCCATAATTTCGGCATAAGATGAGCAGGTGGCTGCATAACTCCAGCCATGTAGGTTTACAATGTCGTTTTTTTTTTTTTTTTTTTTTTTAAGGCATGGCGTTGACTGTCAGACCATGGCTGTTTGAGCATCTTATAGCGACTCCATCACAGCCATCAAAAATCAGAGAGGAGAGGCTAAAGGTTTCATAGCCAGTCAACTTCAGGGGTGGGGATTGTGGGCAGATTTAGAGCCCTGGGGTTTCAAATCTATTCTTAGTTTTATTTAGAATGGCCCAGGCTAGGTTTCTCGGTGGCACAGCCTGTAACAAGCTGAGAGTATATTCGGCTACCAACTTTAGTTGCATGTCCTTCCCTCTCTCATTTCTCATTCTTCAAGTCTGTCCTGATAAAAAAAAAAAAAAAAAAGCCCTAAAAAATCCCAGGCTGGATTCAAACCAGGACCTTCTCGTTGTGAGATGACCGTGCTAAATACTGCACCAGCTATCCCAATCATTGTTAGTCATGCAGTTTCACAACATACAGTATAGTCTGTCAGGTCAGTATATATTTGGACATTGACAAGCTTTTTGCTGTCTAACACAGAATATAGGACTTCAGTCATGAAATTCAATCATGAATATAAAAATGAGCTTATATTTTGAGGGTATTCATATTTGAATTGGGTGAAAGGTGTAGGAATCACAACACTTTTTATATGTGCCCCCCATTTTTAAGGGACCAAAAGTAGTTAGACAATTGGCTGTTCCTTGGCCAGGTGTACATTATTTTCTTGCTATCACTCTAAAAATTGAAACATTTCCACACAACTGAGTTAAGTAACTGAAAAATTATTTGATTAATTAAACAGGTCAAAAATCAAATAATTTATTTTGATGTTACTTAAAACAGTTGTGTGGAACTATTTCATTTTTTACAGTGTATTTCTTCCCCCGGTGAAGCAAAGCCCCATTACAACAGTTGGCCGGATGAAGAACACCCTTCAGAATGTATGCATATCTATGTAGGCATATCTATGTGAAAGTCAACAATCAAGAGAAGACTTCACCATCGGTAAGCCGGCTCAGTTTATGGGAAAAAAAAAAATCTTTAAAAGCCTGCACAATTCTCAAGTAACATACTATGGTCAGATAAGAAAAAGATGAACTGGTACCAGAATGTTGGACAAAGAAAATATTAGAAAAGGAAAGGAACTACCTATGATTCGAAGCATACTACCTCATCTCTGAAACACAGTGGAAATATATGGCATATCTGGCCACGAATGTACTGGTTCCCTTATATTTAATGATGATATGACTGCTAACAAAAAGAGCTGGATTAATTTTGACTTGTATAGGGCAATATTTTCTGCTCAAATTCAGGCACGAACATCAAAACTCATTGAAAAACTCTTCACAGTGCAATTGAACAAGAATCCAAAGCATACTGTGAAAGCAGCCCAAAAAAACTCATCAAAAGGATTTGCAGCCAAGTGTTAAAAGAAATTTAATGTACGATTAATTTGGTCAGTCCAATTACTTTTGAGCCCCTAAACTTGGGAGGCTATGTATAAAAATAGTTAAATTCCAAACCATCTCATGCAATATATTGCACAAAACCCTTAAATTAAATCTGAAAGTCAACACTCGATGCAATTTTTTTTTGTTTCACTGCAAATCCATTGTGGCGGCATACAGAGCCAAAATTATAAAAATGGTGAAAATAATTATGGACCCGAGTGCATAAATTATGACAAATTGTATTGCGGAGAGTATCACAACCATATCATCATCAAGTTGTAACCTTGCACCCCTACTACCACATGCTGACAGAAAAGGCATTTCCCTGCAAGCTTCACAGTTCTTTACTCCTCCAGGGTTATAGGAATAACAAGCGTGGCAGGGTCACTTCCAATGCCAATTAGCTGCTGGGAAATTTGAAGGTCGACTGCAAATCAGCCGACTGCGCTTGGAATCCAATAAGAAGCATAAATGCAAGCATAGCCAGGGAGGCAGCAAGGGTCATATATATACCCCAATACTTGCTCAATTAAAATAAGAGCTCTCACACTGTGCAGCAGTTTTAACATGGGGCCACTCTTTGAAAAAGCCCAGCCAGAATGCAGCACATTCTAACAAATAGATATTATCTATAGCAAAACGTGGCATTATAACACACATTGGACAATGAATGTGGACTAAAAATAACTATCAAGACTGTATCCACTTTATTCCTGAGGGCGCTACTGTAGATATGATGAGGGGTGCAACTTCCGGCGGAAGTAGTTTTTATCATTAGTTTTAGTCAAGAACAGCGGCGTTTCTTTCAGTTAACTTAGCGATTGCAGCTCGTTTTTTTTTAACAAATTAACTTGCTTTTCTTAAAATGTCCCTTCAGAGCACCGGCACCTATTGTGCTGTTCGAGGCTGAACTAACAACCAGAGGCAGCTAAATTTATGGTTTAATCAACAGTGTTTTGAACACGCACCCAGAACATAGGGGATTGTCCTTGTGTTCAGCGAAACGGTTTCCATCGCCTACCTACAGAAGAGGAAGCCAGAATTTGGCTGAAAACCTGAATTTGAAAAGACCCCCGAAAACATTAGGTGCTCATTTCATTATATCGACAAACAACGATTCCTACTTTATGGCTAGGCTCAGACAGACCGCCGCAGAGGAGACGCCGGGTCCTCAGAAGCATTTTGACAGCAGTGCCAGGAGATCTCAAGGTATGATTTCACGTGTAGGGAGGACAGAAAATTGTTGTATTTGTCCGGTAATGCCAGTCAGTGCAACAAACGTTTCATCCGGGACAGTTTAAGATGAGGCTGTAGAAGTAGCAATAGTCTACAACAATTTTAAAATAGGCTACTCTGTTCCAAACAATAGTCTTGCACTCCAAACCTCATTTCACTAAAAGTAAAAGTATGGGAAAAATGGATTCACTGTGTTTTACATGTTATAGTATTGGATTAGCTAGCAACTTAATACCGTATAATGTAGTTGGCTGGAGCAGGGGCGTAGTTTAGGCGGGGACACGGGGACATGTCCCCTGCACTTTTTGAAAAGGCAGCATTGGACCCCCCCACTTTTCACAGTCCTAAAACTAATGTTAAAAAAAAAAAAAAACACTGCACGCACTAAGACCTCAGGGAAATAATACCCGCTCAAGCTGCTAGTGGCCAATCCTTTCCAACTTTCCCTCCCTTCTTCTCTCCAAGTCCCGCCTTTCATTCAAACAGACAGCAGGCACTGCCAGCATGTAAGAAAAAACGCTGGCAAATCGCAATGTGTAAACCCCCTAACCACCGCAGACTGATTACATAAGATTTTATATGAAGAAAAAACTGCGAGTCACATTAAACTCAATTTACGAATGTATATTTTGGGGAACTGCTTGTTTTCCTCGTATATAGCTAGCTACGTAGATAAACAGTATTAGGAACTTCCTTAAACGACGTAGTTCAGTTGGGGGATTGATTATTAAAGTGAGCTGCTTAGCAAACAAATACCGGTATTGTTTCATTCTCGGTCATGACATGACAATTCAGATCCAGTGAGGTGCCGTCGGAGGTCCGTTAGAGGAGTCAGAATCCTCACCGTTAAACTAACGATAACTCACTAATACTTTGCTTGATTAGCAATCTGAGGATTGATTAAATAATTTACAAGACTAAACAGCGGACATAGCGTGCCAGTTCCAGGCACGACATTATTGCTCAGTGCATCAAACTTTAAATGCTCACGAGACAGCAAATTTTTTCATGATCTTTCAGGAAACTAACGCGATGCCATTAACAAATATTAAAACCTTTCTTATGTGGCGTTCAATGTGTGGTCAATATGTTTATGATTATGTTTTCCCCCTTAAATACGTACTTTTAAATGCCATTCAAAAAATGGGGACTTTATTTCCAGTCTTCTTTCATAAACCGATAAACAAAAGGTCAAAACGATACACGGAATTACCGAGGGAGTTGAGTTTTTTCTAATTAATTATTAAGATTTACATACTTGGAGTCTCAAATCAAAGCGTAGACGTAGATGAATTTTTTTTTTTTTTTGGTCACTATCATCTCTTAATCGTTACAGACTACATAAAGCCTATGCTAGTTCTTAATTGTTTGGTAAAGAAAGAAAGTTAAAATTGACTGTCAATCAGGCATAGTACGTGGAAACAGGTTGACAAAATCTACCGATTAAAAGAAGTCACTGCCTCCCCTGACTGCAAGTCTCTGTTCAGATCTGAGCTGGGACTGCACTACGAAGCAGGATTTGATATTTTCGAGGTGTCTTGAGGTTTAATCTGGTTTTCAGGACCACTTCAGTAGTTCATTTCTTACCGGGGTAAATCAGTATGTTGACCTCTGCCAGTAGTTCTCAAATTCGGCCCTGGCGCCCCACTGAGTATGCTGGTTTTTGTTCCAACCACAATTGCAATCCGTTTATTTGTCTTAATTTGCTGCATTCCATGTTAAGAGCAGTTATTTACCTTCTTAGCCGGCGTTTTGATGGACATATCCATTGTGCCATGAAGAATAAAAAACCCTTGAACATATTGTGCTTTTTTTGTATAATGCGAGGATTTTCAGGTGAAAACATATTAAAAAGATCAAATTAGACTTTTAAAATCAGTAGGCTCCAAATTCGGGTTGCTCATAGTGGTGTTTTGAGTTCTCGCAAAATAATTTGCCTGAACTGAAAAAACATGACACAAAACTGGTGCGACTCTATTGTTTGCCAGTAAATAATTAGTGTTTGCAACCATGTGTCAGCAGCTTCAATGATGAGAACCTATTGTTTTTTGATTAACCAATTGTTTAAATTGATGAAATGAATGGTTAAATTGTTTCCCTCAGCAGTTATTTGTACTAGTTTTTAATATATCTCAACTTGGATATGGAATTTTTATTCTTCATGGCATGTATAGATTTGTCAAATGTGGATGAAGAGGATAAAGTACTGCTGTAAACGTAAATGTGCCTAATTAAGACAAATCAACAGCTTCTTAAAATCCTAAGATTGCAATTATGGTTGGAACAAAAACCAGCATACATAATGGGGCGCCAGGACCGAGTTTGAAAACCACTGATTGCTGAACGTTTAACCTGCACCAAAGCTCGAATGTGTGAGTCCCAAACAAGACAGGTAGGGGAGAAGTTTTGACAACTCTGATTGGCTGAGAGCAAGTTAAAGCCGACTTTGCAGGCGATAAGCTTCTCGGGAGGGCATACACACTGGTAGGGGAAGGCACTAGCCCTCTAATGATTGGTTGCTTTCAACGTGATCACGCCCGCTCAACCTCTAGCAGTCTCTTGTTAGCTGAACACAGCAAGCATGCACTTTGGCTAGAGACATCATCATTAGCTGCCTTATGTTGTTCCGTATACAGTTGCGAATTACATTATTGTTGAGATCATATAGCCATCTAGCTAGCTAGCTAGCTAACGTTAGTTAAGAAAAATCTTTGAAAATAATCGTCATATTTAAGCGATGTGATGTGGTTTTTGCCCTAACTAGCAAGCTTCAACAGTTATTACTCTGGCGTTTACAGTTTTCCTGGGGGGTTTGGAGATGAAGCGTGTGACTTACAACAGTGGTCTAACACGCAGAACCTGAGGGGGCGCAGTTTTGAAAAAATTCCAATTCCCACATAATGTGGCTTTAAAAGCCGCTGGGCTCAGGTTCTAAGTAAATACCCATTTTGATATTCATGTTGCTTTGGATGGCAGCAATCAGAGTACTGTTATTGCAAATTCTTACTAAATTTCAGCAATGGGTGAAAAATTATGTGAGATTAAGTAGTCACCCCCATAACCCTGCACCCACCTCGATCCAGGGTGGTTTTACTGCGCCCTTTTCCAACTTACGGGGTACGCCAATATTTTGATCAATTTCATTACTCTCTGATGTATTTTGCATTAAATTTATTTTATTTAACAATCAAAAAACATGGTTATTTTGTTCTACTTCAGAACTAAAGCCCTTTTGAGAATTTGCACCTGAAATGTGTCCCCCCCACCTTTGAAGTCAAAACTACGCCCATGGGCTGGAGTAGAGCTAATTTGACTCGTACTGTCGGATGGCTTAATTTACTCTGTATAACAATCCATTACGTTTCATATGTAGAGCAATATTTACCGCTGAAATATAGAGTTTCCTTCATAAATATTCTCAGAAAGTACTTGTATATCTGTTTTAAGGTACATAAGGTCGTATACTACCTCCTTTAACAAAACGCGACTGACCTTGTTGCTGTGGAAGTACTGCATACGCGTCGGAGCTTTGTAGATTGTTCATAGCTTCGCAGTCTGTGGCAACAGAGTCGCTAATGTAGCCAAATGCGCTAGTGTGGCCACTGCTTCAGGTCGTTCTCCCATTCTTCGATAGTAGAAGGCAGCGGTACCGTAACTTTATCCCGTCTGAGGGCTAAAAGGTGATGTTCCCTCATACATTATTTTCCAATCGCTTAAAAAAAGAGGATTCGCGTGAGCCGCTACCATAGTAAACAGCTCAGTGACAGGATGCAGCGGAGGTTACGCCCAATATTCGCACAAAGGATCATGGGACGTGGGAATAAGGTGGATAGAGTACTTAAGTGATGACATCACACAGGTGTCTGAGGTAAAATTTCTCATTCATTTTACCCATAGACTGCTTTTTCAGTTCACTTTTGAATCACTTC
Organism: Gymnothorax javanicus; assembly: GCA_029692085.1. NCBI lineage: Eukaryota > Metazoa > Chordata > Actinopteri > Anguilliformes > Muraenidae > Gymnothorax > Gymnothorax javanicus. Next base: position 15,206,676 of record CM056207.1, on the reverse strand, counting down.
CCATTGTTTTCAAGCCTCCATCTTTTTCGAGATTTTGCATTATATTTCCGACTAAAATCAAATATAATTTTTCTTGACTGGAATCAGCTGTATTTCAAATCATTTTAATTTGTCGCCACCATGCTAATCCCCTTTGTAGTCTAAAAACTACACGTCCCATGATCCTCCTGATTCCCGGGCTGAAGGAGTTCAGAACGTTACGCGTTACAAGTCTCCCGTCTCGAATTTTACAGCACTTTGCCACAGTCGTTTGTTTGCTTAATTAGTGAGCGACTCTACGGTCTACTTGGCAGCGCTTTACTTACAAGATATCAAGTTTTACAATTAGCGCTAATTTACTTTGATAGCCAGGCATCTTTGGCAATGTTTGTTTGCTAAAAAACTCGGTAGTCAGCGAACGAGCTAATCAGCCTTGTCAACGCATAACTTAGCCAGCGAGCTAGTTTAGCGACTTCGATAGTTGGCTAACTTAATATTTGGCGCATTTAGTTAAATGCAAGCTTGTGAAATGCTCGCAGCTCAATGCGAGCTGAGTAGCCAAATAATTGCTCTTCACTGTTTTTATTCACTTAGCTAGCTCGCTAGCTAGGCTAGCGAACTAACTAGCTAGCTATTTCTCTAGCTGAGCTAGTGCTATTTATTGAATAATCATGCTAGCTAGCTTGCTAAATAACATTAAGTGACGGTCAACTAACCATTTACTGTTTCTATCAGTTTAGGTATGTGCACAAGATATAAGTTCATTAGCTGGCTAGCTAGGTGGTTCGCTAGCGTAGCTTAATGCTAGCTAGCTAAATGGTGAAATAACTATTCATTGTGATCCATTCATTTCTAGGTATGTAGCTAGCTAATAGTAGCCCGCTACGTAGCAACGGGTGCACGGACATGCGGCACTTAAGGGCACTGATCGGCTACCGTCGTGGCACATTATGAACGTTTGCTGAAACTGAGGTACCTGGCTTGGAACAAATCACGGGGTACTTGCCCACTTTTGTAGTGGATATGTAGTCCGGAGGAGTGGACTACAAACTGGACTACGAGTGCAAAAGTATATAATTTTTGCCAATAAACTACGAATTTGATGTGAGCATTTATATCTGTGTACCCTGTAGGCTAATCTTGGAGCGAGGCGGCTCTTAAAATTAATACGAGTTCGAGCAATGCTGGAAAGTGTCCAAACCCCATTATAAATTCCCATAGGGATTTTACTTCCGACACCAGAAGCTAAGCAGTGGTGACGTCATCACTTTAGTACTCTATTTGACGACTCTCTTAAGACTCATTATGTTGGGACCTACAAGGGGACAAGGGGTGGTTCATTTTAGCTTTAGACTGCATTTTTGATAAACTCAGAGAAAGTGGGCTTTTAGCTTGGATGGCACTCAATCTGGAAATAGCAAGCGAGACACTGTGCTTGTGAAATTTCACGCCAGTTCATGGCACAGTCCTGTAATAGATCCATTTAACAAAGGTGGCAGAAAATTATTGAAAATGCATCCATTACAGTGATTCATGAACCACCAAACACAATTAGGAAAGCCTATATGCAGTCGCAACCACTGGGGTAAACGCAGGACATGGTTCTATTTCCTTCTCTATTTATGTGTTTTTTTAATGAGTTCCTGTGCTGTTGTTTCTCTGCTCATTCCACAAAGACACTTACGGGCCTATGAGAGCAGTGTTTTGAGCGATGTTCTCCACAACAAGCTCAAATGAGTTCAACAGCACAGAGAATTCAGAGATCCTGGCGAAAAAAAGTAAAAAAGTACAGAGGCTTGATTTCTGGATTCAGTGTTATCTGCCAAGCATCCGGTGCAGGTAACACAGCTCCAGGGTATCAGTCAGGATTTTAGTTCTTAGGGTCACAAGGGGCCTCACTCACCTCATAGGTGACACCGTTGTCGGTTCCGGCGTCCCAAGGGATCATGTCCTGGATCACCTTCTGGACCCAGCCGCACTCCTTGGTGCAGAGGTCCTCGGCCGACAGACCTACGTTCCAGTCTGGACTTGGGCCTAACATGGTGAGGAAGGACATCAGGTGCCGGGAGCGATCCACAGAGAACTCCGCCGAGGGCGCGGCCCTTCTGCTCCACACAAAAATACCACAGAGAAAGAAACAGATGGGGAAGGGGGGAGTTGGTTTCAGTCTCATAAATCTAGCTTTGTTCTCCAGGTCAAGTCCTGCAGACAACCGCTAGGGAGGAGAAGAACATGGCCGACACATAAGGCATAAGGGCACATAAGGCAGCAGAGAGAGGTCCTCCTTCGAGTTTTAATACAGAAGCGAGGCAGGTGTTTCTGATACATGCGCCTGTGCATTACAAATACACACAGGCGCACGTGTGCAGGAACTCAGCAATAACCAGCGGCTCGAAATGAGTCGGCAGGGACACAGTCTGCTTTGGATTGGTGATAAATCTTCACTTATTTGCCTGTTGTGAATTCTGGTGACATAAAGAAATGATGTAATCCTCGCAAAAGAAGCCAAGCGCTCGGAGACAGCTGGCGTGCGACACAGGACGAAACGGCTTTACACATGCTGAGGGAACAGAGCCACTGGCATGCCCGCTCATTACACGAATCGCATGCTTCGCTAAGAGAAATAAATGAGCCAGCAGCACGTGTGTCTCAGGCAGACCTGGCGTGCTCTCCACTCGCATACTGGATCCAACAAATAAAAATGGCATAGGCTGTTAGGCAGTTTTGCAGGTGCAAACAGGTATTGCCTTTCCATAAATGCTGATATGAAGCAATCTTTTCCCAAACAGTGTTTTTTTTTCATTTTCTGAGCGGCTGGGTGTTTTTCAGCTGGTCCAGATGGTACCATGGCAGAGAAAATGGAGACAAGGAATTAGACACCACCGTCAGCACAGTGGCTCTCGTCAAGTTCTGTGACTTTCCTTACCAAACAAATATGTGGAGAGTTAACCATTAAAAACAAGAGTCATCAGAAGATGAAATATCCCCCCACCCCAATCTAATCTCAGAAATCCCAAAATATCAAAAGGTCTAGGACATGATTAATATGCACAGCAAGTTTTGTTAAAAAATATTGAACAGTATTCAAGTTTTGCTCCTGAAGCGAAATGACCACGGATGGACAAACGGACGAACTGACGACTGCACTGATGATTGTATCCCCCCGCATTTTATGCCGGGGGGATAATAAGCTCTTCTGGAAGTACATATGAGCTAAAATGCAGAAAACAGGAAATAAAGACTACCTTCCTTTTTAGAATGTTCTACCTGCTAGATGTATTTGAAACATGTAAGGCATTTCATTCTGTTTGAAGAATAGGTTGTATGGCTTTCGGTCATTGATAATTTGCTTTCAGACCAAATCCATTCAGTTAAATCCAAATACATTAACAAACAGCTATAAACAGAAAGCCATTTTGCCAGCAGTCCCACAAAACACAGACTCATAAAAACGCCAGCTTAAAAAGTTGAATAACAAAGAAGGATAGATGGCAAGAAATTCGATACCATGTCCAAATGAGGTACCCCAAGCCTCTCATTCTCTGAATCCTGGGATTTCGCCGCAGTGACGGTCCCTTTAACAGAGCATTATACATTCAAGGTTACTACTTCAAAGCAGCTCTCTCAGCCATTAAATATGATGAACTGCAAGTACTTTCTATGTATAATTTTCATAAGTTAAAGCACAGAGCCAATTCCTAACAACAGTGCTAGTGAGCTGAAAATGTGTCTGGTATTTTGAATTTAGCTGCAAGTCAGGGAGCAAAATGTAGGATTAAATACAAATTCACAGTCATAATCTTGAAACAGCAATGAACACAGATGCAGCTGTCTTTTTCTGAACAGGCTGTTGGATTGAAATGTAATGAGAAGTGAAAGAATGACAAATGTACCCATATGCTGGTACAGGAAGTTGAATTGTTCAAAGAACAGATACGAGATAAGAGTCAAATCAAATTCAAGAAATGTGGAATTATTTCCAATCCTCAGTTCAAGTGCGAGCAATTACAGCAATGCCGAATTACAAGTGTAAACACTTTTATTATCAACATGCATAGCATATTTATTCCTGTTCTAAATACCCTGACCTGGCTTTAACCTCTGAAGGGCCTATTTCCATAATCACACATCCGGAAGCAGTGTAGTGAATTTGGGCTGTTTAAAGTACTACTTTTGAATCAAAATTTGCATTTGGTGGTTTGGATTCACATTCGCAACAACAATTTCCTTTCTTTAAACTGCAAAGGCAAAAAACTTTAAAGGCAGTAAACTGGCATTCGGAATTGTGTCACCTGTTAATGTTTTGGACGAGCCAGAGTCGTCACACTGATGTATATCTGCAGACAATATGCTATTTCAGGTCCATGGTCAAACTTAATAGACATTTTGAATAATACCTCTGAGACTTATTCAAACTTGGTTTAAAACACAGTGGTGCGCAGTGATGATAATACACTGTATTGACAAATACAATTGTAAGCAATAAGAACAAAAAAAATGATTGATGATTAGTTGTTCCAGTATATAAGGAGACATGAACTTTGAGCAGTGTCACAGTATTAAACATAATGGCAGATGGAAGGCACACTCTGATATTGTTCGTCGCTGTAATATGCTCTCACATGCTGCTGAAGACGTTAAATTCTGCTGTAAGAAACACCATCTAGAGTTTCAAAGAGACCAGTTCGCTGAAAACTAGCGGCAATAGAGGTGCAACACAAAAGTTAAGTGCCTCTACCATTCGTTATCTGTGTATGACAGGTAAAAAAAAATATTGGCGATTGAGAGCACGACAACTCCGTGTTGATATTACTAGCACCAGAAGTGAAGAGGTGAAAGTATCAAGATCTACTATTTCCAGATGCCTGTGTGAAAATAGTCTGATCAGTCGTGTTGCTGCCAAAAGCTGGCAACATCAAAAAAAAGACTTGAGTTTGCCAAGAAATTCAAGGATTGGACACCAATGGACTGGGAACAAGTCCTTTGGACCCATAAATCAAATTCAAAATATTCTCACCCAAACACAGAAATTATCTGCACCTTAGAGTTGGTAAACGTTTCAAAAATGACGGTTTAACCCCGTCAGTAAAACACTTAGGTGGTAATATTATGGTTTGGGGTTCAGTCCGCTCAAAAGGAGCCGGTGATCTCATATCTCATATATCTCATAAAAATCGACAGAATCATGGATCAAAAGAAGTGTCACAGCATCCTTGTGGCGCACACACTATAGTCTGGAAAGAGCCTGAATGGTCGCGGATTTTATTTTCACCAAGACAATGATGCTAAACACACTTTCAAGTTGTGCAAGCATTATCTCAGTTGAAAAACATCTGGTGACATAAAAGTTATGTCTTGGCCTGCTCAAAGTCCAGAGCTTAATCCAATTGCGCGAATCTGTTGTAACATCGATAGAATCTCTTTGGAATTAACTCAAAACCATATGGAATGATTTAGCAAGTAAGGAAATAAAAAAAAATGAGAAAACTATGCCTGAGAGATTAAATGCTGTAATTGTTTTTTCCTCTCAAAAATACATTATTTTTGTTTTTACAATATATTGTAATCTGTTTACTTATTTTCATCCATATGATCCAATATTCAATTCAATAAATACTTGAATAGTACTTGGTTTCTAATTTATCTTCATTCTGTTAAGTGTATAATCATCACTGCACACTACTGTAAAACAGGAAAAACACACACAATGTCCACTGTTGCTGAAATTTCATGCTTAAATCAGTCTAAGCTAATTCAAACAGGAACTTCGACACATCCTGCTCGTTTCAGCTGGCTGACTAGCTATTCAACAGTTGAGCATCCAATAGTAAACTAGTCCATTGTTTGGTCACTACCTTCTTTAACTGGTGTAACCACCATAAACCTGCTTAGACCAGCGAGAGACCAGCCATGCTGAGAAAGCTTTGTATAACACTTTTTTTTTTTTTGTTAGGGATAGGATTTATCTTAGTTGTATGCCAGAGTCAGCATTCCAATTAGTACCTTGGGTTTAATGATGCAGGATTAATTCTATGGTATCTCACAAAATGAATGGTCCCTTTCTGTAAAAAGAAATGTCTCAGCACAGTGGCACAGCATGGGGAATGTAATTTCCGATACAGAGAGCTCCATCAGTTTAACATGGTGCTTATCACTATCACTAACAATTGCCTCAAAGACCTTCTGTATTTAAACATTTTCCCACCATTTTAATTTGGTAGTGATGAAAGGATAAATTAGACAATGTGCATTGTATTCCATTAAGGGAATGATAATTACACGAGAAATGGAAAGGCATCAGAGTACAGTGAAAATGCCTTCGTACGATATTTAATTAAACCATACCCACTTGAAAATCATTTATTTGTTTACATACTTAGACAAAGGCAAACAACATACAGTAATGTGAAAAAGCCTTAGCTCCCAACTCGATTTCTTCTATTGTTACTGATTTGTCAGATTTAAATGTTTCAGATCGTCCAACGAATTTTAATTTAAGACAAAAACAATGTTAGTAAACACAAAATGTAGCTTTTAAATGATTTTTCAATTTATGGAAGGTAAAGAGTTATTGAAAACCTATATCATCCAAGTGAAAAAATAATCCCCTCTAAACCTAGAAACTGGTTGTGTCAACCGTGGCGGCGAAAACTGCAATCATACATTTGCGATAACTGGCAATGGGGAATTTACATTGCTATTGAGGAATTTTGGCCCACTCTTCAGTGCATTTTTTTTTTAACTAAATAAACTTTATTTATTTACTTACTTTTTAATATTGGATGTTTCTTGAGCATGAACCATCTGTTTAACCCATTTAAACCGGGACAGCATTTGCGCATTTTAACCTTTAAAACCGGGGACGCTGTTACGCATTTCTACTCTTCAGGCCGGGAAAGCGGATACGTCATTTTGTATTTTTCATTACTTTTCCGACCATTTCCGGGTTCATAGCTGTTCTTTTACTGGCACTTTATACTACGGCAGATGCCATAGTAACACTTCAAGACACTTTATTTTTTATATTTTTATGTTTATTTTTATTTTATTTGAACGGACACTTTATCATGCCTGCCACCCAGTACCGGAGCTACAGGGGGGGCAAAGACACGTCCCTTTTAGTCCTGGCTAGATATCAATCATTTTCCTTTATTGACGTCTTTTCCAATTATCGTAATTGGCAACTGAAGACACGGTTTCTCACCGTATGCGATCTAACAGCGATGAAATCATGGGCTAAATTCAGTGCAGAAAAATAATTTACTTATTAATTGGCCAATGCTTCGCGTGATTGAACTGGTCCGTGTTCCAATGAAACGCGGACTTTCACTCTCGGTATTTCGTGGGTTGATTTAAAAAAAAAAAAAAAAAAAACAGTGGCACTCGGCAGTTAAATAGCCTAGGTTATAACAAGCGTGTGGCTCAAGCCATTTGCGTGAGAGTCGACAGGTAGGCTATGCAATTTTGAATAACGTAAATTTAAATACAGCAAATACGCGTCCAGAGGAATGATTGTCGTCTTACCTAATCGGGGAGAACAAGCAGCACCTGTTAAGTGCGGAGCGTTCTCGGAGTGAACCTTTTGTTAATCATGAAGATGACTGAGAGCAGGTCAAGATTTATAATTGTTTTAAATGGCTGTTTTGTGCAACCCAATTCTCTGTGCCGCCACTGTGCTGAATTTAACCCGCGATTTAATCGCTGTTAGATTGCATGTGGAGAGAAACATTGTCTTCAGTCGCCAATTACAATAATAGGAAAAGACGCCAATAAAGGAAAATGATTGAGATCTAGCCAGGACTAAAAGGGACGTGTCTTCGCCCCCCCTGTAGCTCCGCCACTGCTGCCACCTGTTCCAGAGAAAGAAAAAATGTTTGTTATTCTCTAGTGCAGAGTTTATACTTTTATTTATTAGGCCTCTTTATTCCATTTGAGTTGTACATGTTATGTAGATAGTGATTTGTTATTTATTTTATTGGTTTTATTATATTTTATAGTTTGTTATAGTTTGTTCAGTGTTTTAAATATTGTGATGAAGATTTGCACAAATAAAAAACATAGTTCTTATGAAAGCCATAGGTGTAAGCTCTCAAATACTTTTTGAATTTTGTTTCTATCTGCTACAGAGGCTGAGATATCAGCTTTTTACTAGACGTTGACATCTGGGTGCTGTTTTCTAGAAAAACTCAGGTTTTAGGGGTTCTTTTCAAAATCGCCCATAGGTTTTCATAGGCGTTTTTTAGGCCTAGGCCTAAATGGGTTAAGATCATGCCACAGCATCCGAAATGAATTCAAGTCAGGATTTTGACTAAGCCACTCCAAAGTCTTCATTTTGTTTATTTTGAGCCATTCAAAGTTGGATTTGCATGTGTACTTTGAATCATTGTCATGCTGCAAAATCAAAGAACGCTTGAGCCTTAGGCCACAAATTGATGGCTGATTGATTTGTGATATAACATTGCTGGCCTGATTGCGCTGTTCTCACATGTATTTCTCATTCATGCGCGGCTGCTGTATAACCCTGACATGATAAAAAAACTTTATTTCAATCAGGTGAGACCAATGACTTACGAAGATTAATCATTTATTGCAAATTACAGCATTAACAGAGTAACAGATGTGATAGCCTTAACAAAGTATTTAGCGCCTGGACTCAAGAGGGAGATTTTGAAATTGAGGAGCATCTGCCCTGAGCTGCAGCAGGATAAATCCCCCATGGAGTCCAGATACTGGTAATGGTGGAGGCTGAAGACTCTGCTGACTGATAGGCTGATGATGATGAATTATGAAGCTGATGAATCTGCGAAGACCGAGCGGTGATGGGGAAGTGGAGAGTGCATAACAGCAGCGTGAATCTACTAATGGTAGAGAGAGAATCTTATTTAAAAACGCAGCAGCGAGATGATACGCTGACAGCGTAGGTGTGTCGCAGTGGTATTGGGTAGACTTGGTCAGCTGATGTGTCAGTTGACAATTGGCGGTCCCACACCATCGCAGCTGGTATTATGAATGAGGATGCGTAAGGAGTGAGAGCAGATTGAATGAAAATAAACTATTGGCTGGAGCATGCAAAAGGAGGGTCTCCCTTCAATTAACATAACATTGCTATTTATACAATTATATCAATTCTATTGTATCACCAAGAGATGGAAACTCCAAGAGAAGTAGCCAGCATACAAGAAGATAATTGAATGTCCATACATCCATTATCTGTACCGCTTCCCCCTCACTAGGGCTGCAGTGGAGCTGAAGCCTATTCCAGCTGACAACGGGCAAAAGGCAGGGACACACCCTGGACAGGACAGCTTGCCAACCCATCGCAGGACCCAATCATCATTCACACGCCATTCACTAATGCACCCTTACGAGCAATTTAGAGTGCGCAATTAGCCTGACGTGCATGTCTTTGGACTGTGTGATGAAACAGGAGTACCCAGAGGAAACCCACTTTAGCACGGGAATAACATGCAGACTCCACATAGAAAGGCCCCAGGCTGGATTCCAACCCACTGCTGAGGCGGTACTGCTACCCACTGCAACGTCGTGCCTCCCATTCATTAAGCAATTTTCATTAATTACATTAAAAATTACAAAAATGTTATGTTTAGTTCAGGTTACCACATTAAATAACGATGATTGCAAATGAGTAATAGGAATTCTATTAAATAAATGCTTGCAAAAACATTCATTCACATCTTACATTAAAATTAGCTTAGACATAAGCACAAAAAATAAGGAGAGTCTGAAACAAGGTGTCAGATTAATTGATATTAAATCAATTATTATTTAAGTGAACCATTATGACCAAAGAGCAAATAATGACCTGAATCTGCATGCAGCATAATGCTTATCTCCATCTAAAGGGGAAAAGGCAACACAGTGTGAAGCAAGTGGGGAAATCTGCAGGTGCTGACATCTGCAAAGGTTAAAATATACAGCCCATCCTAAATGGCTGGAGTTAGCTCTGCATGTAAATTAAAGCCATAAACTCACACCATTTAGCTGTCCAAATGAGTCCTGCTAGACTAAAGATTCTCCCAAATAAGCATTTTTAGACAAGCCGATTGCCATGTCATGACTTTTTTGAGCTGTTTCCATGAATATGGACAGCATATCAAATGCTTGTAAATTACGCAATTCTGTCGTGAAAGGGGTTTTAAAATACAACCCCAATTGCAAAAAAGTTGGCACCTGATGGAAAATGTGAACAAAATCAAAACAGACTGCTTTGAAAAATCCGTTCACCCTCTTCAAGATTGAAAATGGTAAAACGACACATTATTTTATGTGAATTAAATTGCTTATTGAAAGGATAGAATGTGATGCATTAAAGGTTGATCATTTACCACTGCGTGACATCACCATATCATTTAATTACAGTAATTAAGTTAATTCACTGAAGGTGCTAGTTGATCAAGTCTAGGAAGTGGAATTTTCCCCCAATCCTCCATTGTGCAGGTCATCAGCGGAGAAATTTTAAGGGGACTTCATTACTATATATTCTGTTTTTAAATCGACCATACATTCTCAAGTGTAGACAAATCAGGACTGCAGGCAGGTCAATCTAGAACCAGCACTCTCTGCTTATGCAATCATGCCCTTGTAATTTGTTTGGTGTTGTGTTTCTGGAAAATGCAGAACGTCCCTGCTACATGATGTCTAGATGGCAGCACACGGTGCTCCAAAATTTGTGCATATGCATCATTTGTGCCCTTACAATCCACAAGTCATCCATGCCATGTACACTAATACACCCCCAGTCCCCAGACTAAGGTATATTCTGGCTTTTGGATATGATGTTGATAAAAGCTAGGTTTGTTCACGCCATCTTTGTTCCAAAACACACAATCTATGTCCTCAAATTGCCATTTGAAATGTTTACTTCAGTCAAATACTTCAGAGCTCATTGGACGGTGCTTCACAATGCAAATGAACAATGAATTAAGGCAAAATAGTGGAATGTTCTACAATAGACAAGTCAACCATATGGCCTGAATCCAACTGAACATTGCATTTCACTTGCTGAAGGTAAAATTTGAGGCAAAACACCCCAAAAACAAAGCAGGAACTGCAGTGAAGGTCTGGAAGAGCATCACTAGGGAATAATACCAGAGTCCGGTAATGTCCATGTTTCCAGACTTCAAGCAGTAATGGACCGTACAGGGTTTGCTGACAAGTACTAAAAATTAAAATTTAACCGATGATTATACCAGTTTATTCAATTACTTTTGAGCCCCAGTAACTGAATAAAATGAAATATAATTTCTCCATGGTCCATAAATATTTTTGACAAATCACTACTGGGGATTTTATAAACAATCATTCAATTGACAGAAAAACCAATTAATCAAAAGTTAATCAATCTTCAAAAAATGTATGTGTGTATGGGGAGGGGGTAGATGAAAATGTTCTGAAATAGAGAAAAGTGCTATTCCTCTTCATGTGGATTGCCATCTGTTCGGGGAATTTTGCAGAGGCAAGTTGCTCAGCCCTTGAATAAAGGCCATATAAATTCCTGTCTGTAAATTATATGTAGAAAAATAAAACTTTAGTTTTATCATCAGAATTGATGAGCTTATAAATGAGAAAGTGCGGCATTAATGAATCTGTTCTGGCGATAGAGATGCCTGCAGTCAGCAGCCTGTGGGAGGTGAGGCGCCTGAGTGGATTCATTCAGGCTCTTATACAGTAAATGAGCAGCAAACTGATTTCTACAGCACTCACACTGCATTTTACTGGGCCACAATAGGAGTGTGTGAGTGTATATGTGTGTGTGCGTGTGTGTGCGCATGTGTGTGTGTGTGTGTAGATTTGTGCGAGTGAGAGCATGTGTGTTTGTATATGCCTGCGTGGGTCCAAGTGTTACAGTGAGTATGTTACAGTGAGTGTGTGCCAGTGTTTACATGTGTGTGTGTGTGTATGTGTTTGATTGTGCATGTGTGTGTTTTTACATTTGTGCGAGTGAGAGCATGCGTGTTTGTATGTGGGCCAGGTCACGCGGTAACGGAGTTACAAAATTGGTGTATTTCGTATCATAGCTCCAGAACTAAGTAAGATAGAGTTACAATTTAAATGGCTTTGTGTAGGTCTTCCCGAGTACTTCAAACAACAAAATAGCTACATTTGTTCATTTGACTTATTTTTTTTGAAAAGCACCAAAAAATCTGGTCAATAAAATTGACAAATTTGTAACTCCGTTACCGACCAGTTTTTTTTGACCCCAGAATAAATCAAATGAATAAAATTAACAATTTTGTTGTTTGAAGTACTATCCTTAAAGCCATTTAAATTGTAACTCTATCTTACTTAGTTCTGGAGCTATGATACGAAATACACCAATTTTGTAACTCCGTTACCGCCTGACCTGGCCCCTATGTCTGTGTGAGTCCAAATGTTACAGTGAGTATGTTGCAGTGAGTGTGTGCTTGTGTATGCGTATGTGTAATTGCTTATGTGTGTGTGCGTGTGCATCTGTTTGAGTTGATATATGTGTCTTCGTGAGTTTGCCATGTGCGTATACTTCACACGTTATGAACGTTTCTTGTACTTCACGAAGAGACATAGAGAGTCTGTGTGTGTGTCTGTGTGTGTGTGTCAGTGTGAGTGTGCGTCTGAGTGAAGCCTCTCACTCTCTGTTCAAGAGAAAACTAAAGTACCGGTGGAAATGCATTTCAGCTACCCTGCCAAACTTCATGAAAGGGTAGCGCTGTCACATCTGGGCTGACAGATCTCCGCCAATTATACACGGCCTTTGCGCCATCCAATATGGCCACTGGAGATAAAACTTTTTTGCTTTCTTGAATTACTAAGCACAAGAAAGTGAGTGTGAACAAAACTTCTCCTCAATACCAACAGCTGTGCAATGGCAGGAGGGATTATTGAGAAGAGTACCTCATCCAAACAAATATGTGGGGGATGAAGAATCTGTCTGAAACACAGCTCTTATTACCTCGGAGATTTTTCGCCTGCTGTTGTTTGCAAGATGTCCACGGGTCACAACTGCTCCGACGCCGCTGCAGCCAGCCGTAGTCATTTCCAGCATTTTGAAAAACATCAGGCACTCACTCTCAGCTTCAATTTTTACAGTTTTCGCCACGATAGACCAGCGGAGCTGCCGGCACATCTCAATTTCCGTCTAAAAGAAGCGAACGGCGCCTTCTCGAGACCCCATCTATCTGAGGGAGGCAACCACCCTTTCAAAAAAAAAATGAGGGCGAATCAACTGGCTAATTTTGGATGCCAGTCCTGTTGACAAGTCTTTAATTTGTTTGTCTGATGGCGCTCAGCCAATTGCAGGGTTGTCTGACGGCTGGAAACTGGCAGAAAACCTCGAGACTCCTTTCAGAATTTCAGAGGCGGAGGACCGTACGACACAGCATCCAACCCCCCCCCACACACACACACACACACACACACCCCACTCCCCTGCCTTTACCTCATTATTAGGAAGGCAAGGTAGTCTCAATCCCCTGGACATTTTTTTCTACATCCTACTGCATTTTCTCAACTGAGTCCTCAGGGGGCACCTGGAGAGATGAAGTTGTGCAGAAATCTGCTGTCGGGCTTCTGAGCAGGTCTCTTGACCCCAAAACTACTCTGGGGCTTTACCTGCGTTTTTGTACCCCTTCTACCCCTCAGGCTCTTCTCCCTGGGTGGCCTTGAAAAAGAAATGAGTTCTCAATGGGGATCTCCTCAGGCTAAATGGAGGTATGAAAATGCCAGTGAGGATAGAATACCCAACCAAAGGCATAATCCCCCTTAAAGATACAGCGAGGGGGTGGTGTGTGTGTGTGTGTTGGGGGGGTCGACTGAGAAAGGGAATCAGGAGGCACTTGGCTCAGATGGAGAGGTTGCTGCTTTCCAGTTGCAGAAAACAATAAGCCGTCTCAATCCAGAGGAAACCATTTACTACCCATTTTTTACTATTGCTTATTTGTTAGGGACCAGTCACATTCAAAGATGAAAATGTTTGGACAGAGCAGCTTGTCCAGAGGGAAAAGTGTTGCTGTGGAATATGCCAAGAGATCGTTGCTTTCTCACTCTTCATTTATGCAACCATTTATGCACAAAGTTGTACCAATGTTGCTGCCATGTAGTGGCAATCTCAAAACAATGGCAAAACATTTGAGAAATGTAAAAAAAACATTTCATGGTAGTTGGGAACAGTCATTGGAAGATTAGAAGGTATGGAAATTAAAAGTGAAATTAAATTATAGATTGAATATTATCTGACTGTGATAAATAATAATAGTACACTCAGTTTTACCAATTTCTTCATTTTTTGAAGTATTTTATCCATTACTTTTCTTATATTCAGCATGATTTTAATAAAATCTTATCCCACCAGTAACCCTAACCTGTTGCACCACTGCAAATTTACAGTAGTCCTATGGCATATCAAAGAATCTGAGTTTAAGAATATTTGTTTATTCATTTAGTACTGCTGCAAAGTGGCTTTTTTTAATTGAATTAAGCAAGTTTTAGACTGTGCACCTAAACACGAACGAGTGCACCCATTTTCAAAATGGAATGCATTTTCAAAATCCTTCTCAAAAAATCCTAATTCGAGCCCTAAAGTAGATGATGAGTGAATTTTCATTTTTGGGTGAACTTTCCCTTTTATGTTTTCAATCTGTTAAAGATTGTGTTACTGAAAGCAGGTAAATGTAAGTGTTTTTCAGTTGTCCTTTTGACTGAATAGTTGCTGCATTATGCCTGCAAGGTTTTTGTATTTTTTCTCTTGAAGAAGTTAGTAAAAACATGTTTTTTTCTAAATTAAGATGATTTTATGGTTCCTTTTTTCCAGATCATGTAGCCAGTAGCACTCATCATAACTAAATCAAAAAATTTATAGCCAATCCATGTGATCAGCATCGGTGATCGGCAGTGATCGGCACTCATGGCTGATCGGTATCGGTGATCGGCAGCATAAAACCTGATCGGAGCATCCCTCATATAGACTGATGTTATCACAAATCATGGTACAGACATCACTAATCACTGGCATAATAGAGGACTCAGTGCTCGACCATTGATCCCCTTTGCGCAAGGAGACAACATCATAGCGAAGTGTGCCACTCAGGGATTAACCTTTCATACAATTTTTAAGACAGTTTTTTCAAAGGTAGTTCTCTAACGGAAAGGCACAGTGAGTGGTTTTAACAGGCTAATAAACATGCCCAGAATGCGCTAACTGGCTATAACAGAACCCTACAGTCCTTAATGATTACTTGCCATCTGCTAAGGTGCACCACCCAGAACACAATAACCAGCAGGGTGTTCCTTTATGTAAATACCCCCCAATATTAAATCCAGGAACTCAATTAAACTCTCAGAAAATAATAACCGATCCCAAATAAATTGGCATTGCAGTTCTTTTTGGCCGCAGCAGAGCCACGGATATCCATCCTTTTAAATGACAGCTATTTTTCTCCAAAAAAGATAAAAGCCTTTCCATGAGACGGTCTACAGAGAGGGGAGCAGAGAGGCGGTCACAGAATATTCTATAAAGACCACAACACATCCCCCCACACTTCGTTCACTCTACACTCCTCCCTCACCCGTTAACATCATCCATTAATGAAGATATGCTTTTCTGCAAGTGCTATATAATTAGCTCAGTGCATAGATGCCATTTCAAAAAAAAAAAAGGAAAAAATTTGCTTGCCTTAACTGACAGCCTGCCGTTTAAAATGGGTCATGGTGATGACGTATCAATACGAGGGAGCTAGAGGGGAATCATTAACCTCTGTTGCAGAGAGGGCCAGTGGGAAATGCTTTGCTCGTCAGGGCAGCGCTGCCTCCCACCTTGTACGAAAAATACCCCATTAAAAATTAAGGGGCTTGTTAAGGACCAGGAATAAAACATCCGCGGGTCACGGTGGAACACACTGCAATCCCCACACCGTTCGCCATTTTCTCTTTAACTGAAGCGTAAAACACCTCGGAGTCTCCTGCCAAAATGTCTGCAGTAAAACCAGGTCTTGCAGAGCAGGTGCCAAATCAATTACTCTGAGGTCCATAAGTATCTGGACAACGGAAAAACTTTAAGGAACTGAAATAGCGGTATTTACGATGACATCACAAGTTGTCACACGGTTGGCAAAAAGGCTCATCTTACACTAAGTTTACTAGTAGATCTCTGCCATTATATGTACATAATAAAAGATCTAAAATAGCGATGCCAATCAGTCGTTGTGTTATAGGTTACACCAACAGGCTCGCTAAGGGTTCAGGAATCACGTTTTTAGGATTCTAAAGTGAATAACCAAAGAGGCTACCTGCCATGTTATTTATGTCCTGATCACGCTTTCTGCTAACCGCCAAACTGTGCATGCACAATTATGACATCATTGTTTATAAACAGTGAATATTGCTATATCACCATAATTCACTCAGTATGAAAGTAAACCTCCCATCCCAGACCCCTGACAAAGAGTGGACTTTCAGGTTTAATTGAAGGATACTTACATCCATTATCAAGTGAACTGTGTTGGAACAGAAACAACAGTCCACTAAAATTTATGCCACTCTCTACATACTTCCATACCATACCATACCATACCATACCATACCATACCATACCATACCATACCATACCATACCATACCATACCATACCATACCATACCATACCATACCATACCATACCATACCATACCATACCATACCATACCATACCATACCATACCATACCATACCATACCATACCATACCATACCATACCATACCACTTTACTTATATAGCACATTTAAAAACAACAAAGTTGAACCAAAGTGCTGTACAGGTTAAAAGACAAAACAAACAAATAACACGTAAAAACAGAAAACATACATGGTGTCACATGAGCAGTCACTCAGGCTATGTTTTAAAAGCCAAGGGATAAAAATGTGTCTTTAGGTGTGATTTAAACACCTGCAGAGTGGGGGCTTGCCTAACATTCAGAGGCAGCTTGTTCCAAAGCTTTGGGGCTGCCACTTTGAAAAGCCCGGTCTCCCCTGAGCTTCAACCTGGATTTAGGGACGGCCAGGAGAAGCTGATCGGAGGACCTGAGGGACCTTGAAGGAACATAGGGTTCCAACAGGTCGGAGAGATAGGTGGGTGCCAAACTATTTAGGCACTTAAAAACAAGCAGTAAAATTTTAAAATCAATCCTAAAAAGCACAGGAAGCCAGTGGAGAGAGGCCAGTACAGGGATGATGTGCTCTTGCTTACGTGTACCGGTTAGCAGACGAGCAGCAGCGTTCTGGACTAACTGTAAGCGGGAGATGGAGGCCTGACTAACGCCGACATACAAGGCATTACAATAGTCAAGGCGGGCTATCATAAAAGCATGCATAACTGTTTCAAAAACAGAACGCGATAAAAAAGGTTTGACCTTGGACAGCCTCCTAGGCTGAAAAAAGCTCTTTCCCACCACTGCATTTATCTGTTTGTCCATTTTTAGGTCAGAGTCAATTTTCACCCCTAGATTGGTAGCAGTTGGCTTCACGAAAGGCTCAAGGGGGCCCAGATCACCAGGAGGAAACAAATTTACATTGCTGGGACCAAACACCATGACTTCAGTTTTGTTGTTATTGAAATTTAAAAAGTTTAAAGCCAGCCATGCTTTCACATCTTCCAGGCATGCAAACAAAGGTTTTAAGGAGTCAGGATTGTTTTGCCGCAAAGGCAGGTAGATTTGACAGTCATCTGCATAACAGTGGAAGGAGACACCATGTTTTCTAAAAATAGATACCTCACAGGATACTCTTTTTCTGTCATCTTTCTGGCTCATGGTACATAAAAAAATGCAGGCATTCTCAATCCAGCCCGCAGGATTGGCTTAATAACCGAGTAACTCTGGGCTGCAGCGGGGCCCATTCATTTAAGCTGCCATAACGCGTGGAGGAGCTCTAAGGTCTCACATCTAATCCTGACTGTGTGCACTGAGGCCTGCGGTTGCACAGGGCCTTGTCCACAGTACGGTTTGGGGTTTTCCTATTTCCAGGTATCTCTGCCCGATGCTAAAGCTTCCTCTGACTCTGCTCTTCGTGAGCTTTGCTACATCAGCAGAGTGCTCACAGGCAAACTTCGCAATGACACCTGCTTCTGAGGAGAACCAAAGTTGTCTCCAGTCTTCCAAATTTAAAGTGAATGTGGCTGTGGTCAAAGGAAGCAAATTGGACATTCCAAATTAGGAGGGGACAGGACGTGCTCAGCCAAGTGTAGGGCACCAAATTAAATATTTGTTAAGTTCATTAGCTTTTGTATAGTTAGGTATCCTCCTTCACTGTAAAAGTGCGCACAATCATAAATGTGCAACACAAATACAGTACATTACTGCACATATGATGACAAAAGTCTGAGGAATATGCATTATTTATGAGCAGATCACCTGAACGCCTCAGGTTCCTCCACCATTGACTTGATTTATATTCCAGTACCGACCATAGCACGCGTAATTAATCCACTACACATAAACAGAGACAGGATGCTAATTAGCACACGCACATGCGGCTGCCAGTAACTGTCGTTCCCTGGGGACTCTGAGGTAATTCCTCTAGGAGGGGCTTTGCCAAAGGCGCATTAGACGCCCGGTGGTAGCAGGGCTGCCACGTGGTGAGTCCCTAAACTCAGAAAATGTCAACTATATTCCTCCACTACCATCTCCTAACCAGGAATATGAGGAGGAAAGGGGGCAAAGAGATAGGCAGAGAATAGGGGCATACATTTTTTAAAGCACCATGATGCACTGAAGGTGCGTCTTTGTACCAGATACTCCATAAAGAGAAAGCAGCAACCGGAGCTCGCGAGGAAGGTGACGCCCCTCCCCCACAGGCTTAGCCCCCATTATCTCACACAGTAATAGGGGCGGGTGACTCACTGCTTTTGTTATTACTTCGCCAGTCGAACTGGGCCATTTATTGTGATACTTCACCACCATGTAGTAAACCAACACACAGCCGAATACCACTACGAAATATATTGCATTTATTTCTAGATAATTATATTCACAAATGGAGTAGCTATATCTACCTCATATTATGAAGACCACATTTTACAATTGATTACATTTTAGCCAGGCCAAAGGCCCCAAAAAGGACCCGATGAATCAGTACACTAACTCTTTATTGACTGATTATTGTCATTACAGCACGTGGACAGAACTGACTCTGAGATCCATCTCCATTTGCTCTTCAGCACAGCAAAATTAATTACATCCCAGTAACACTTGGTAGCTGCTGAGTATACATTTGCATTCTTTCAGGTTGTGCAAAGGAGCACATATACTTTCTCACTGTGCGCTGCTGCATGTTGATTTCAAATTAATTTTTTCCTATCTTTCACTGCAGCATAGTAAAGGTGACTTACTCTGTAGTTGCAAACACTTTGTTTACAGTGCAACAGTAGGCAAGTGTGTGAACCTGGGCACGGTCTCAAGTATTGCCGCCTTGGAGAGGCAGGGCATTAGCCAGCGCTGAGAGTTAATGAGAGGCGTGGGATGGGAGTACTTACACATTGAGCGGCTGCCAGGCGGGCCACTGTGCTTTAGCCTTGATGACGGTCAGGACCTCATCGCCCTGGACAGGGAAATGTTGAAAACATGTCTTAGTGAAAGCAAACAGGCTTCAGTATGAGAACACATGAGGACAAATGTGAGGAATCCGCTGACTATGCAGAAACAGAAAAAGAAAACAACTCATTACTTTTTTAATTTTTTGTTCTATGCTCTAACACTTAAGAGTTTGAAAGGATACAATGACAATGAGTACCCTGGAAGAGCAGACTGTCAGCTTAAATCTGAGGGTCTTTAAATCAATATTGGTAGAATTGACAGTACTTTAAATAACATCAGTCACTGATATTTATCGCCATACGTACTTACTTTCAATTACAAACACTTTCAATACTTTCAGTACTTCCAAACACTGCAAAATGTCACCATCATCCATTAATATTACACAGTATTCAGAGTTAAATTAACTCCAATCAAGTGCAGTGGTCTATATAGGACCCAACTCTGTCATCTGAAATGACACCTACCATTTTAAGTTACATACTGCTACAGTGCCAGTCAAAAGTTTGTACACACTTTGCTAATGACACAGTGCTCTGTTTCTTGAGAAAATTAAATGGCTTAACTTCTCTATAAAATCTCAAATGGGATCTGGTAAGAGGTAAACAGTCAGAAGTTAAAAGAGAAGAATTTACCTGTTTGAATATAGTCCAAAATTTTGAAATTGCCAAAGAACTGACATTTTGCAAAGTAAACAGACAAATATGCCCCTTCCATTTTCCAACGACTGAATTAAAGTCAAGCTGTTTCGGGTCTTATTGGGCAAAAAGGTCAATGAGAAGCAAACCACAAGTGCAGAACATCTTTTGGAACTTAGACAGCCATGCAGCTGCAAACTCATTATAACCATATATATCCATATATATATATATATATATATATATATATATATATATATACATACATACTGGACAAAGAAAATTAGGGATCACCCCAATTTTCGAATTTGAAATATTTGATAGTTCAAATTATGTTCCATATCATAATTCAATATTAAAAATCAGAGTGATCCCTAACTTTTTTGTCCATATATATATATATATATATATATATATTTTTTTTTTTTTTTTTTTTTAGGGCAGTTATGAGTATGTTCAGCAAATATATTACAAATGCTGTTTAGTTTGATGGATTTAAGATTTAGATCTTTTTTTGCAAAATAAAGGAGCTTATTTCTTTAACATATATTGTAAGAAAAATGTGGGTATGTCCAAACTTTTGACTGATACTGTAGATCTGAGGAGGACACACATACTTCAGGAGAAACTCTTCAATTTGAGAGCCAAGAGCTCCTGTCAAGTCTGTATTACCCAAATAGCACTACTGTTGTTTCCTCATGACGAGGGTTGTCCAGTTATCCAAAAAGGGACGATATGGTTACAGGTCTACGTTTTAGCCCAGCACTGAGACACTTGATTCAAACAATGAAAGAATCGGGCTCTTTTCAGATAAAAAGGGGGCACTCTTGCTCTTAACGGATCACTGTGGAGCAAACCCCAGCTGACTCCAAACCTTACAGAACTGAAGCTCACACAGTAAAATTTTACAAAGCAAGAAAGGAGCAGTGAATCACATTTTCACCTTAGGAAATCATATTTTGAAGTCCAACGTGAATACGTATTCATGAAGCGCAAGTCAATTCATGAAATTTATTTCTAAGGTGATCCACGGCTGTCAGCGTAAGGCTTAAGCGAGCGGCAAGCTGGTGTGAAAAAACGGAAACGAGACTGAGCTGTGAGTGGGGGGGTGTGCAAAGAGGAGGGACAGGCGACTTTGCTGTGCATGATAGTCCCCATGCTTAGCAAATGGACTTTCACCCAATTAACGTTAACCACAGAGACCACATCTTCATCCATCTTTACCAGTTAAGGCTGGCTAAATCGGCATTTGTATATCTTAACATGGAAGGACCCACAGCAGAGCAATAAAACCAGGATGGCACCCCTTCTAGCACTTTCTAAATCTCAAGCTCAGTCATAATGCCCCAGGTGCGCGTGCGCGTGCGCGCGCGCGTGTGTGTGTGTGTGTGTGTGTGTGTGTTCTGGGAGGGGGATCTAAGGGGGTAGGTAAGACAGTCCCTGCTGATCTCATTCCTTCTCTACCGCCACAGAGGCCTATTATAAGTCACGTGTAATTGACAGGCTCAGGGCGAGCTTCACTTTACCTTCAGGAATAATTGCGGTTTTCCCCTCCCTCAACTCCCCTCAATGAGAGCAGACTGCAGCTGATGTCTCCACTGTTTTAATCCATATATTTCCATTCTGAAGCAGAGCACCTCCATCCTGGTAATCACAGCGCCCCATTAAAGCGAAAAATGAGCGAAACCGTCCATATTTCCATGCTTTTCATATCCCTCCAAGCACAGGGAAAGCCAGGGCCTCAGTTCTTGGCTGGCAATATGCAATTTACAAAGAGGCTTTCAACCCTCCCAACTCTTACCTCAGCCCCACCATCTAAACTCCATTTACAGGGCGTGTGCTACTTCAATTTCACTGTCACAGTATGTACACTAAAAGCGTCACAATATCTGCTGAGATACAAAACACTTACATATTGTACCTCTAAATGGGTGTTTTATCATTTTGGCACCGAATTGACATCCCTTCTATGAGCAGATGTAGTGAGTTTAGAGAGCTCTATTCATGGTGATATCAAGTGGTAGCAACTGAAGGCAGGTGTTATTCTACTCCTGAACTGGAGTTTAAAATGTTCCAAAACTTTTTTGTGACAACGGCCTGAAACATTTTACTTCTCCTCTGCTGTTGACAGGCCCTGCGAGACGCCTTCGTTTTACGTTATGTTTTTGATGTATTAGCCACCAATAAAAGCACTCTTACAATGAGAAATACTGAAAAAAAAACCCTTTGTTTTACCTCCCACCACACACACAGGAAACAAATGTACATACATTTACCGTATTGGATGCACAGTTAACAAATGAGCCTGTGTGGTAAATCACATCTGTCTAAATACTTGACTAAATAGGTCCTACATAAATTAAGATGCTCATTGGCCAAAACTGGGTTTATAGTTTATTTGTGTAGCTCTCTAAGTGGTGCAGTTCTACAAGCCCCATGCTCAGACTAGAATGAATTTTTTCCACAAGTTTAAAAATGCCAGATTTGAAATGAAGTACCAAGAAATGGAAACTGGCAACTGTAACACAATAGGTACATGTGGCCTCTATACATTTGGTTCTTAAAACTGCACTTGAAAACTGTTAGGCTGCACATTTGAATGAGAGAAAGATCAATTTCTAGACTAAATAACCATCCCATTTCACTTCAGTGAAAACCTCAGGGATGCTTGTCATCATAGTCCATTACACGTTGTGCTAGTCTTGATAATACTTGACGTCTACACCGTGAGCACAGATGGATCCAGGAACCATTTTAAAATCACTTATCAAAAGCAGCCGGGATTTTGCCAGCGTGTGCATCTCCTACCATCCAGAGAAATCCATTTCAGTAAAGAGCAATCCTCTTGTAAGTACCCACTCTAAAAAGTTTATAAAAATGCATTCACGCACACACATTTTTATCTCAAAAGCAATGAGCATTGCGCACTGTGGGTCTGCCACAATGTAGATTCTCAATGAGGTGCAGAATTGTACAAGTACCATTGAGGCATCAAATTCTCAAAGCTTTCCAATTTCCTTTTTTTTTTGCTTTTAGATTTCTTTTACAATAGGCTATCTTTAAATCTTAACAAATTTTTAAAAAGTGAAAAAATAAACATTAAATTGAATCAACATCATTTTCCAGATTAAATGCAATCTGTTTTACATGTTAACTATGTTACCATCTTTTGGGAGATTTCATATGAGCTACCATATTCATATTTCAATATATTCACAAACATCAAAACTTTTATACATAACACTGGTGGTTGAACTTCCTCACACTAATTTCCATCTGAGCCATTCTCAACACAAATCCCCGCAAACACAATGAATAAATCTACAAACTCAATTCCAAAAAAGTTGGGATTCTGTGTAAAATGTAAATCAAAACAGAATGCAATGATCTGCAAATCTCATAAACTGACATTTTATTCACAATAGAACACAAACAACATATCAGATGTTGAAAGTGAGACATTTTACCTTTTCAGGAAAAATATTAGCTCATTTTGAAGAGGTTCCACATTTGCATAATTAGCCCGAAACCTGTAATCCGAAACTTTTTGGTGCAACCTTGCTTTGTTACCAGAGTACACAGAGAAAGAGGCACAGTAACAGAAAAAAATCCACCCATACCTGGCATAAAAAGGGGAAATACAAACTCACTTGAGTGGCTATTGCAGTATGATTATATCTAGGTAAAAAAAAAAAAAAAATGTACTTCTGGTTATGTCAAACTAGAGGATGCACCAGCTACTAAGTGCACGCTGATCATCAGGGTGGTTTGAAAGCATATGATCAGAGTGGTGGGAGGACTGAACCTTTCCCAGCATCCATTAGGCTGAGTGCACCTGCCTCATTCCTTTGAGCAATTTAGAGCCTGTTTAAGCAAATGTGGGTGTCTTTAGACTGTGGGAGAACACCAGAGTGCACTTAAGCCTTGGGGAGAACATGTAAACTCCACATAGAAGGCGCAGTTGAGGATTCAAAAGCAGAACTATCTCAAAGTGAGGTAGATATGCTACCCACAACACCACTATGCTGCCCAGCTCATTTTTATTCATACCAGGTAGGCGAGCTTTGCCCTGTTGTTCGCCCCCTATATAACCTAACCGGCAGCTCGTCAGATAGTGGGAGGTTACCGATACAGGGCCGAGCAAAAACATAGAAACTCATGAAAGAAAAACTACTGCCAAGATTCCAACCATAATCCTTCTAGCTGACAAGCAACAGGGCTACCCAAAGCAAAACAACATTATTTTACAATTACTGAATCCAAATTGTTGGTAGAAAATAAAATAAAACAATAAAATAAAACTTGGTTTTCATCCCGTATGTAAGAATCACCTAATTCAAGCATTCTCATGCCTATGTAAATAACTGCAAATAGGAAACTATGTGTCCAGTCATATCTATTAGCAGTTTTTGAAAAGATTTAATAGAAAATTGTAAGGATTGGTGAAGAGTGGACTCGCTAGAGTGCACAATATTTAGACGAAAAGCTAAGGCACGAAGACCTGAACCACTAAAGTCTCGAAGGAGACGGACAGGAAGGGACCAATCCCTAAAATAACCTAACTCAAAAAGGTGCACTCCTGTGGGAAAATCCCAACGCAAAGAAGACCGAACAACTGAGGCTTCAGGAGTAAACCTACTACCAGCCCCTAAGAAAGAAAGGGCTAGGAGCGAAATACAATGCAGATACTAAAACACCAAAGAAGCTCGGCAGAAAAAGAAGACAAATTCTGCGAGCAAAAATAAAGAATTCAGCACAAGGTAAGACACTGCTTACAAAACTCTAGGCTAATACTAACCGCACATTGGCGGACAAAACCTCTTCCTAAACTGAAGCAGTGCAAGACGACACTAACGCAAAGAAGTGCTGGAGCCCTGGGTAATATATAGACTTCACACACCTGAGACCAATTACTAATCAGCCACACAAGCAGTCAGCAGATAGAATGCAAACAGATAGGAAAAGCTAGCCGATTAGCAAAAAGAACGTTGTTAGCTCCTCAACAATAGTAAAAAAGAAACAACCAGGACAAAAGATGTGAGAAACCCCACAAATAAGACCAAACCAGTCCTGTCAATAAAGAAAAATACCCAGAAGCGGAAAGCAGCTCTAATTAAGGCAGAAAATATTCAAAGGGAAAACCTGTAACATGACAAAAATCATTTATTGATGTTAAAATAAAGCTGATTTGAAAAAAAAGAAAATATTTTCATTGTGATTTTTGAGCCCCATGTACAGGTGTCATGCCAAATAAGTGTTGTAAATTTATACTCTTAATACAGAGTTAATAAACGTGCAGTGTAGAGCTTACAAACACGTTACAGAGTATTTAGGAAGCGCAGATAAAATATCCACAATGAAGGTATGCACCACTGTGACACTGGAGTTCCATAACAGTGCCTGATTATACCAAAGATTCAGGTGAGCAACTGTTGAAAAAGAATGAAAAATAAGAAATAAACAGCTAAAACATACAGTCAATGAGGCACTTAAGGTTAGACTTGGTGCATAGTGTGAAAATGTAAAAATGAAAACAAAGGAATTTCTTCCTATAAGCTAACAGCAGCAAAAAAACCTGATTTATCATTAGATATGCATCACTACGGACACACTTAAACAAAATGGCAGTATAATGATGGAAGGTAAGCATAAGAACATTTAAAAGATAAGAATAAGAGATTCATAACCTAGAGTGAGAATCAAATATTTCATTAAAACAATATATCATCAGTTTGATAAACAATAACTGCAGGATTATTAAAGTAACACATCTCATTATTGCCGATTTAATAAAATTAAGGGACACTGAAGGTTTTATTTCTATTCAGATTTTCAGAAAGGTTTTGAGTTGCAATGATTTTTCTTCTGTAGGATATTGACCTTTATGTCCTGTTGGCATTCTAGAGCCTAAAGGCCTTGGCACACCGGACGCATAGCAAAGAAACGACACAAAAATACAGAATGTTCAGATGCGAAATGTTCGGATCAAAACTCTTCACACTGGTTCCGACACGAATTTGCGACAGAAACACGGGAAACAAATTCACGAAGTTTTGACAGCTCACTCCAAAGAGGAAAAAGAGGACAAAAAGAGGAAGAAAAAGAAGAGAAAGGAGGAAAAATGGACTCATCCTCCAGTTATCTTTTCCTCAGCATTCTTTCTAAAAATAAAAAAAAGAGGAGGTTTTGGGTACACCCTCTGTCAAAAAGTAGGGGTAGAGAAGGAAAGTTTCACCTCCTCAATGAGGCGTTTTCTTCCGTACATAAATGATGACGTAAAATATCAATATATCTTTTTAATTTTTGCGCTCGTTTAGCTTGTGAAACTGCACAGATTTTCATAAATTGGTTTGCTTGGCTCAGGCAATAAGCTACGAGAATCCGTTCAATACTAATGAATGTAGTCACGGCTGAAGAGCGTTGTGGGTCATGACGTACAGCTGAGCGAGAATTGTACGGATGGCGAAAATAAATGCTGCAAAGTCAGCAAAGTTTTGGATTTTTTGCCCTTATATTACCATCAATGCCATATCAATTATATACATGTAGGTAATAGGCATTCACTTTTTCATTATCATTTCTTATTATAAGTCATGCAGCCTATTGGTCTGAGTTGTTCAGTCAATAAACTGTTTGATCAGGCGAACTTAAACGAGAACAGCTTGAGGGCAATCGAGCGATAAACCATGAGGTTTCTGAAGGCCCTCTGAACACCTGACGGCATGCTGCTGACCAAGAGGCTATTGACCCGGAGGAGCATCTTGCAGTCTGTATTAGGTAGGCAAGTTGTTAAAATATGTTTGGTTGATGCATTTGCTCGCAGTGCGAATTTTCGCAAAAATCGACCTCGATCCAAAAAATAAAAGGTACTTTTTCTCGTAGCGTGATAATCACATTCTGTGTGTAAACCCTCATGCCCAATCAGCAGTTCAAAATTTTTTTTTTTCTGCGCAAATTATTTGCACAAAAAAAACGCATCTGGTGTGTCAAGGCCCTAAGACTTAAATAACACACTTGAAACCTTTTTGTCAGTTTGACAATTCAGAAGTGTCTTTCACTTCATGAGAACTTAAGAAAACATGTTTCAGAAGTGCTGTGCGATGAAATTTCAAGCAAATTTTGTGTGTTGCCCCAAAACATTACTTAATCTATGTTACCATCTAAACATTAGCAATGTTACTATTCTCAGTAACATAGATTTTAGGAATATTTAGTGAAACAGAAAATTTACGCATCTTCATGTGCAGCCCTTGAAACACAGACCCAGGTTGTAATAAAGAGTAGGCTAAACTTCCCAGAAAAAATCATTTAAGGGGAGGTAGGGGATAAAACTTTCCAAAAAAATAATTTTGTATACAAAGGGTCATGAGATATTCAGTCATCACACTGGTGTAGTGGCATTGTTTTTCATACATTTTGCCAAGAATGAGCCCATTAAGTAATTTGCACGACATTAATCTTTTGGCACATACTGTATCTGTATGCGTGAGGAGATATTTTGAGCATGCAAGAGATTTCCTGCAAATGCGCTGACTTGATTTCAAAGAAGAATGCATCATTGCACAAATAATTATGAATATTGAGCAAAATCAATATTTGCTTTTCTGGTAAAGTCCATCAGTGCACGGATACTTTTCTTTGCCCACATCTCTGCTCAGAATGATCTCAGAGCTCTAGCGACTGCACTCACTCAAACACGGCCAAGTGTGAGCAACACGCCTACTGGCACATCTGGCTGATTTAATATCTTCCCACACTATGAGGCCTCAGAGATTTTATTTATGCGTGATCTTAGGGGGCATTCGCATACCAGTGAGGTCCAGCAACTCCATCAACACACTGCAATTCGTTTTCAATGAGAGTTCAGGGAATCCAGTGATGGGAAGTGATAACGATTGGCGACTATATGTGGGCAAGGCCAGCAAATTGAATAAAGTAGAGCAAAGTTTAACTTCATGCATTGACAAGAGATCAAACTCAGGTGACTACTAATGGGAGGAAAGCAGAGTGGGTGCCAAGATGTAATGTTTCACACTGTGTAATAAGTGCAGTTTCATTATTTGAGTACTTTTACAACATGGCATTGAATGTGGAGCGCTTCATCATAACAAAATCCAACCTTATCATATTGTATTACATGCCTTTGGACACATGCACCATGTGTATCGCAGAGAACGCATTTTTACAATTTAATATTAATTATTACATGGCTTTGCCGAATAATAAATTCTGATTGGTCAATTACAGCTATCTATGGTCTGTTAATATTGAATAGTGGATAACATTGCTATGAATAACAGACTGTTGCTATGGTCTGTCAACTGCAAAGCCCCGACAAGAAAAAAAAAAACGTAGAGATGAAGGAGGACAGAAATGACTTCATCAATATTCTCAAAGAAGCACTATTCACCTTGTTTCACTTCACCATCAATGGAAATTCCCATTTTCATGTGAATTATAACTAAGTAGGCTAATCTTAAGAAGGGCGCAGCACTAACACTGCTATGGCCAGGCGCAGTTTAGGAGCCACAATGCAAACATGGCAACCAGAAGTTGCTCATTTTGAGAATGCCTTGCCAGAGACTACAGTGGGTAATAAATCACTTGTGTGTAAATGGGGTTTATGCCTTAACTTCTTTACTCAGGCCTAACCAAGCTTCTTTCTTCACCAAGGTACCTTGAGGCTGGACTTCATCAAAAATCCACAATAATACATTTAGACAGACAAATCCCAGAAAAACAAACTCAATGCCCACTTTTTTAGGTTCACGCATCAAGCTCTTGTTAGTTCCTGAACTTGCCTCCAAAGCTGTCGGAAAACTTCATGACAAGTATTCCAAAAGATGGAAGAAACATTCTTGTTGGATTTTGCCCATGCTGACTCAATAGCATCCCACACTTCCTGCAGATTGAACAGACTTCACTGCTGCAAAGGTCAGGGAAAAAGAAGAAAGACCCCAATTCTTTAAAAGTGAGGGAAAAGTCCTGGATGCAGGAGAGAAAAATGGTGCCTTTTCTTGCATTCAATCATCTCAAGAACAAGAGCAATTTCCCAGAAGCCCAGTGCGCCATTAACAAAGCACAACTTCTCGAAAAGTAAACGTTGCGCAGGAACAAAAACTTTAAATTAGCACCACTGTGTTATGGAGAGACAGGACAATACAGAATTCTGGAACCACAAATAAGACAAGACCCATACATGTTTGTCAAGCTTACCAGACAAAGCATGTTAAGAAAGTAGCAATGCCCAGGTCCTCCAAGAATAGTTCTCCTGCACTGATTAAGAAGCACCAGAGGCAGTGATGGCTTAAATAATGGGTGCCAAAATTGGCAGGAAAATTACTTTCTTTGTTTAACACAACTGGCATAGCTCTACTGCATCAGATCAGCAAACTATACCTAGGCCAAAGAACTTGAAACATGTAAGTTGTTTATACGAGCCCCGTTAATTGCACGTTTGGACATATCGATCACTCTGAAATCTGCCTGCAATAATGCATTCACATTTTTAATAGCTACTGCAATGCTTTTGATACTATAGCTACTAATGCTGTTGATAATAGGTCATAGTTTCTGAAAAATCCTTGTTATGTTACCATCCTTGTTTGTCCTGCCTTGCTAATATGCAGATATCCAGCTCAGGAGCTTGCAAATTCCTGATTCTCTCCATGGCTTGATGCAAACAGCTGGTCTCTTACCAATTAAAAGGACGCAGTTTAACAAGAGAAAAAATCAGACAGCATAACACCAAACTATTTGTGTGGCCTCTGGTTAAAACATATTTTATTTTATGGTCTCTTGTAATTGCACATTACTTAAAAAAGGCTAAGTGTTAAGGGAGCACGGTGAGTGTGTCAAATCTAAAGAGGACTTCAACAATGTTTGATTTTCCTCACCAGCATATTCCTTACCTCCAGGTTGGGAGTTTTATGTAATTTTGTCGAAAGCCAAGCAAAGACTATTATAAAAACACAAAGTCTCTCAGGATTGAAGCTCTAGGCACGGTAATGAAAGCAACTTCAGTCAAAGGTACCCAGTACAATTAGTCGTGACTGCATCTCACCCAAGTCATCACACCACAAAGAGAGAGAAACTGAGAGCCGACTTTGCAAATGTGCCACTAAATGGTGCCACAAAAAATGAGTGTAATATGGGAAAACATTCAAAAGTCTGAAAGAATGTAGTTGATCTCTCATTTAGCCTTTTAATCTAAAAGCCACTGTAGTGCTTGAATCGGCACTTTGTCTCATACGTGGACCATTACTTCTTTGTGTGTACCATCACATCGTTAGAGCATAATGAGGTTGGGGAAGACATGATCATTCCTAAGTCCGTATTTATGGACCCTCACCTTCAGCTCATCCCACAAATTATCAGTTGGGCTTAGGACTTAAATGGCTATGAACAAACCTTGATTCTGCAGTCAGTCAATCATTTTTGTGTTGATTTCAATACATGCTTTGGATCATTTTCTTGTTGGAAGACCCAACCACTGCCCAGTTTAGATTTCTTGCAGATGTAGTCAGTTTTTCTTTTGATAACCAACATTAGAGGAGGTCATTTAATTTTCTTTCAGCCACTCCCTAGATATTGAATCTCACCAACTTTCTGGCGCACATCATTGCAGTATTCTTTTGACTTAACCATGGTGATGGACAAAGAAAATTAGCTTGTGGTTCATCTCAGAAGTCACCTCATAGTTATACCTCAGGAAGGCAGATAGCCATAGCTGACCATTTAAAGTACTCTTAGTCATGATTTCCAAGTCATTACAGGAATTGGATTATACTTCAGATAGGTTTTTCTTATAAGGTTTTCAGGGGTGCCAATGACAGAGGCACAAATGTTTTTGGGGGAAAAAATATTATTTGAAGAAGAATTTTTTTTCCATTAGTCACTTTAACGAGAAAGTTAAATTTTTGCTAATTTTTCCAATAAAGGATTGAGCAACCACTTTACTTCATAGCCTCTTTTGCTAATGTGTATGAAGGGTTCCGACATTAGTACAGTATTTAAAAATTAGCTTTCCACTTAATAACATGGGGTCTCAATAGTAAGCAAAAGGCAGATAGATCAAGGGAGAGCAAAAAAAAGACCATAGAGAGACAGTTGTCCCTCCCTGTGGATGCATGAACATACGCCATCCTAACGGTCCAATGTTAAAGAAATGAAGTGTCAGAATGACAACTAATCATTACCAAAGCAAATTCACAGTGGCAGAGCAGGAATGTATCCAAATTAACAGTTCATTCAACACTGTCACACTTCTTGGGCAGCAGATTTAAGGTTACATAGGAGGCACATCCAGACTAATTCAGATATCCTGACTACAGGTCATCGATAGTGTTAACATTCTATGCGGGCCCTTTCTGCACTGTTCATATTGAGAGATTAGACTCTCCAGGGCATTTCAGGGCTTATATACACTGCCAAGAAGGCCTGTTGGTAGCCAGTAATACCAGTGAGGGAATGCATTCCAATCAGCATAAAATTGCTCCAGAAATACAAACTTGTTCCTTGAAATATGGAGTAAATATGGAAGTTTATTTCATCATTTAAAAGAATGTTTCAACATCTGCAGTCGTCAGGAGCCATGTAACGTTGATGGGGCAGAAATATGCTGAAGTTCATTTGTGCTCGCTTGGCATTAATGGCCAGCCTCAGAAAGAGAAAAAGACAACAGTTATTACTCCGAACTTCCAGGCGTTGTTTTCTAAAATCTATCCTTTGGGGAACAACTGCGAAACAAACTCTGAGAATATTTTTCAGGATGTAAGCGATGAATGTAGCATGCAGTACATCTACAGCTCCCGAGTGACTCTCTTAGTTATTGAGAATTTCCCTTTCAGAGCACATGAGTAGAGCCCACTACTGTTAGCATTTTCTTTTTGGCTGTATTCCTAGACCATTTTCTGTTCAGCATCTGAATCAAAGCATTCTTCAATTAAAAAAAGTCTCAAAACATTTGCATGACAGTTCTAAAAAATACGTACATAATCTCATTTACTACAGTTCAGTGGAGTAGAGTGGAGAACAGTGACTGCAATTCATACAAAGGGAATAAAAACAGTTTTTCTTGTAGGGAACGTGGGGAGGGAGAGGTCTGTGATTGCTGAGTACTGTTCTGACTGGGGAACATAACCTCTCTTTGTGACTCCCTCTTTCTCTCAGCCTCTCCTCCTCTCTATATCACTCCTTCTTCGCCCCACCAGGTCAAAGTGATATGACTGTTGCAGTTTCAACAGCAGATCCAATCAGCAGCCTATTCCATTTATAAAATTGAGTTTTGAGGCTTGGCGTGCCAGCCCCATTCCCTCGGTAACAGTCGCCCAAGCGATTAGAGGGCCTGCCCTTCGCCTTTTCACCACTCAGCACTGGTGTCTAGTCATCAGAGACACGTTTGGTTATGAATCTCATTAGGCTGCACCATGTCAGACAGCCTTTTAGACGCCCATCTGAGTGCCGGTATTGAACAGTTCCCTTTTGGCGTTTATCAAAACTCGGCTTTGTGCTGTAAGCATGTGCATAACATCGTTCCAAACCCATTAAGATCCCAGAATCACTGAACATCATCAGTATTGTAATGTGCATTTTTCAATTATGTTTGAGTATGTTTATCTCTGACATATCAGGCACAGACTTAAACACTGATGCAAACAGGTGGTCAACAACAAAACATAGTGAGCACAATTTGAGCTGCTCATATGCAGCTCAATTGGAGTCATACACAGCTGCATCACAATAACATTTGGGCCAATCGTGCAATTCTCCAACTACAAAGTCAAACTTTTTTGGCTTGCCGAAACCAAAGAAGTTCCCCGTGGATAAAAATATCTAACACTCAGTGCGATTCTGCATTGAGCACCGAACGTTGATGGAATCATTGTAACCAAAAAAAAAATTGACTAAGTTTGAAGTATGCTGCCACCTTTAGCCAGACCGAACACAACATCTTAGCCCACAAATTTTTGAGGGAGTGGAAACTCATTCATTATTTGTGGTCAAAAAAATCCAGAAGAGGGCTTGCATTGGGTAGGGAGACTTGAGGTGACCTGTTCAAGAAACAACCCAACAAAAGCTATAAATATGTAAGCCAGACCCAACTAACCAACCATTTGTTTAATCAGAAGGAGCGGAGTCTATGGGTGCTTACACATTAGGTACGATTGTTTTGCACCGTACCGCAGTACATTTATCCCCCCTCCCCTCTACCCCCCCCGGTCAGCTTTCACACGAGTAATGTCAGTACCCGAGTACAATTACGTATGTAAAAATTCCGATACAGTAGGTGGCGGTATGCATGTGGGCTTGCATTTCACAATGTGTGAGAAGACAAAGAATCGAACACCTCCATCATCAAGAATCCAATGCCAAAGTAGAAAATAAAGTTCACCTTCATACTATGCCTGCTTCCAATATTTTTGCTGTTGCCACTAGCGTTCATCTGTAAGGTGCAAAACAGCATTTAATTTATTTGTTGAACCAGAGAGATCCTGTCATGGCCATGCTTGTTTGAACGCAACAGTCAAATAGTTAAGATGTCACATAGCAGACCACTTGCGTCTTTAGGTAGGGTTGCTTTCGCATTTGGTACGTGTCCGCACAAACTGTGCTCGAGACCACCTTTTCCAAGTGGGCTTGCAAAACTCGACCTAGTACTGTACACTTGTGTACACTCTTATCAAATAAACTGGTCTTTGGGGTCAGGTGTACTAAAATCAGGGCCAGGTCCGTAATGTGAAAGCAGTCTCACTCACCATTAGTGATGCAGAGGATCTTACACAAATGGACGTTTGGTGGTTTTCATATGACAAAAGTTGAGTAAATTTTGCATTTATTGCGAGCTTTAGCGAGGGACATAGCCAAAATGTACTCAATGAGGTTTATCACTTTCATATGACAGGACCGAGAGTATAAGATTCTGTTACCGAATTGTGTAATTTAATAGAAAACAAATGTAATTTCTGTTAAGCCCTAATAGTAATTCCCACAATAAGTTATCACTGAGCGAACTCACTCTACTAATTTA
Organism: Gymnothorax javanicus; assembly: GCA_029692085.1. Classification (NCBI taxonomy): domain Eukaryota; kingdom Metazoa; phylum Chordata; class Actinopteri; order Anguilliformes; family Muraenidae; genus Gymnothorax; species Gymnothorax javanicus. The sequence continues at coordinate 15,172,472 of CM056207.1, read as the reverse complement.
CTCAGGACAGTGACTGAGTCAGACATTCGCAGTTTGAACTCGCAATGATTTGTAAATTCAGACAACTGAGAAGCTAGCTAACGTTAGCTCGCTAAAAAAACAAACTAATGTAACAAATTGGTTATAGAAAGGTACTGCATGAACCTTAGCTATCTAGCTAAGTAATGTTGATTTAGTTAAAAGACAGGCATTTAGGAAGCTCGCTACCGCGCTTAGCCAAATTGATTAATCCAACGTTACACTCGGTATTCAGTTTGGCTAAATATTAATAGTGTTACGTAGTGCGGATTGATTGTTTTTTCCCCACGCTCTCAGCCAATTTAATTTTGGTCACACTTTAGATGAAGTGTTGCTCATAAAGGCTTCATACAGCATGTATAATGCCTTCATAAATGAGATATAATGTCTTCATGAATCATACATAAGCAAATGTCATGCTTTGTAAAGGGTGAAATAACACATCCTTATTCAGCATGTGATGCCAAATGTGACAATGACAATGTTACTTAGCTGACAATGTCACCCTTTATAGAATTTAGCCACGAACAAAGTGAAATTGCTAGTTATATCACATCTGCCATCAGATGCTGAATAAGGATGTGTTATTTCACCCTTTACAAAGCATGACATTTGCTTATGTATGATTTGCTTAAAAGCACTACAGTAATGTGATAAAATACGGTACTGTATCCATGGGGAGAAGGTTTGCATCAGGCAGGTGGACATATAAGCTTTCATTCACAGAGGACAGGAAGCGCCAACCGTGAAAAGATTGAGGTTTTAGTAGTTGCTTGCCTTGGAAGGTTGGTGAGGGAAAAGCAGTAGCAGTGCTGTGCCAGGGCTTTCCAATAACAGAATAAAAGGCAGACACAAAAATCACAAACTGTAAAGAGGCACAATAAAACTGAAAAAATAACAGTAAAAGAACAGCTTAAAAAAAATCACAGATAGCTTAAAACTGACAAGCTAAGACAAAGATCTGACAACACACTGACACCGCCTTTTCTCCTCTGGAAGTAAAAATGTTCAGCTGAACATTTAGGTACAGGTAGACCAAAATCCATGGAGAAATTCAGTTGCTGAAAATATTGGGTTATTTGTGTGCCTGGTAATGAAGAGGTCAGCTCGGAACAATGAAGGCTGCCATGGTAACAGTAAAATGTGCACACTAGTGTCTCTCAAATTGCCCCTGCTTAATTACCACTGGGTTTCAGGTAGTCTTTAAAAATACATTCTAATTGCTAGTCGTAATTCACAATCATCTTTCTAATTGAACTTGCAAAAAATTATGCCCCATTTGCATACATATTTGACATTTTGGTAGTATAATTTTGTAGCTCATGCAATTTAAATGTTTTTGACCCAGACAACACCCTGGTCAAGCAGTTGCCTTGACCTAATTGAGCAATTACCCCTGAATATTTTGCTGTGAAAGTAATAATGTCAAGAAAGACTTTAAAGCCTATATTTGTGACAAAGATTAAGGAATTACAGTTAATCCTTTTGACCAGAGGGTTTTGCTGGAATGAATTTTCAAAAATTTTACAACTCCAATTCCGAAAAAGTTGGGACAAAGTGTAAATTGTGAATAAAATCAAAACGCAATGACTTTCAAATCACACCAGCCAGTATTTTATTCACAATAGAACAGAGATAACATAGCAAATGTTGAAACTGAGAAATTTTACCATTTTATCCACAAAATGAGCTCATTTCAAATTTGATGGCTGCTACAGGTCTCAAAAAAGTTGGGACAGGGGCCTGTTTACCATGGTGTAGCATCCCCTCTGCTTTTAAACACAGAGTGGAAGCGTCTGGGCATTGAGGAGACAAGTTTCTTGAGTTTAGCCATTGGAATTTGATCCCAATCTTGTTTAATACAGGCTTCCAGCTGCTAGAGAGTTTTGGGTCTCCTTTGACGGACTTTCTGTTTAATTATGCGCCGATTGTTCTCAATCGGTGAAAGATCAGGACTGCAGGCAGGCCAGTTCAGCACACAGACTCTTCTACTATGAAGCCATGCTGTTGTAATAGCTGCAGTATGTGGTTTTGCATTGTCCTGCTGAAATACAAAAGGCCTTCCCTGGAATAGATGTCATCTGGAGGGGAGCATATGTTGCTCCAAACCCTTTATATACCTTTCAGCATTCATGGTGCTTTTTAAAACATGCAAGTGTCCCACACCATATTCTCTAATGCATCCCTATACCATCAGAGATGCTGGCTTTTGAACTGAACACTGATAACAGGAGGGGTGGTCTTTCTCCTCTTTTGCCCAGAGGACACGATGCCCATGATTTCCCACAAGAATGTTAAATTTGGACTTGTCTAACCATAGGACACTTTGCCACTTTGCTACAGTCCATTTTAAATGAGCCTTGGCCCACGGAACACGACGGCGCTTCTGGATCATGCTCAATAATGGCTTCCTTTTTGCGTGATAGAGTTTTAGGTGGCATCTGTGGATGGCTCGGCGGACTGTGTTTACAGACAGTGGTTTCTTGAAGTATTCCTGGGCCCATTTAGCAATGTCAATGACAGAATCATGCCGGTGAGTGATGCAGTGGCATCTGAGGGCCTGAAGGTCACGGGCATCCAGTAAAAGTCTTCGGCCTTGTCCCTTACGCACAGAGATTTTTCCAGTTTCTCTGAATCTTTTGATGATGTTATGCACTGTCAATGATGAGACCTTCAAAGCCTTTGCAATTTGACGTTGAGGAACATTGTTTTTAAAGTATTCCACAATTTTTTTACGCAAGCCTACACAGGTTGGAGAGCCTCTGGCCATCTTTACTTCTGAGAGACTCAGCCTCTCTAAGACATCCTTTTTATAGCCAATCATGTTACACACCTGATGCCAGTTAACTTAATTACTTGCTAAATGTTCTTTCAGCTGATTCTCTTATATATTAATTGCTTTTTTCAGCCTTTTTTTTGCCTGTGTCCCAACTTTTTTGAGACCTGTTGCAGCCAGAAAATTTGAAATAAGCTCATTTTTTGGAAAAAAATGTAAAATGTCTCAGTTTCAACATTTGAAATGTTATCTTTATTCGATTGTAAATAACATATTGGCTCATGTGATCTGAAAGTCATTGCAGTTTGATTTTATTCAAATTTACACTTCGTCTCAACTATTTTGGAATTGGGGTTGTATTTGAACTTCATTGCTTGAGTTTACTAGCAGCGATTGTCACATCAACTCCAGCTGAGAACATTCTAATCACATATTTGTGACCTCCCATCTTAAAGGGTTAAATCATTACGCATACTTTCCGGCAGATCCAGAGCCATTTGAATAATTACCCGCTGAGATTTTAGCAAACAGCGTCTCATTAAAAAGCAGGTAATTCAACACGCAGGAAAAGCAGCCATCTCCTACATATGCAAATGAGGCTTGGGAAAAGATAATGCTGCCTGCATTATACATGGGAAAAAAAGAATGTAAATACATAACTATCAAAGAATTTTTAGATTCCTGAATGAACTCCTTCCTCTAGTAAACCCAGTAAGATACAACAAACACAAAGCAACATTCTGCATTGGGATCGGGTTATCAAAGCCTATTAAACCTTAATAAAGCATTAACAACAACATTACACTAAGTAAATATCTTGGTGTTTATGACAAGATTAATCTAAATTAGAGTATATCAAAAATAAAGCAGCAAAGAATTTCAGGTTGATAAGTCTCATGCATTGTTTTCATATTTCAAGCTATATGCATGACAGCATATAAGCCAACAACTCATTGTTCAATCGTCTAACCAGGGTCCGAGATGTCTGGGTTTGAACCAGAAAATTTTTTTACCATTTTCCAGTCAAAACCATCAACTTCCTTACTCATGGGTACTCTCGCAAATGTGGGCAATATTAAATCCTATTTAAAATCACATTCACAAATATATGAGCTTTTTTTTTAAAAAATGACATCTCCAACATTTAATCAGTGACACCTACTGTCCAATAAAATGAATGCTCATATGAAAGCAAAACTCTTTTTGGTACTTTTGAAAAGTAATAGCTATCTCGGTGATCCTAGAGATCAACTGATCTACTTTCAGAACAAAACTCAATTTACATACCATCACATCCTGATTGTTTTCTTAACTGTTTGTCCCCTGCAATCCAGCCATCCTTGCCAGTTTGTTTTGTTTCCCTGATAGGTTCTCATTATTCAATTATTATCTTGTTCTTCTCCCCTCCCTTTATGTGGCCTTCCTCATGCTGGCATATTTCTATCCACTCTGTTGTCATCTTGTGTTTTTAAGTGTATTTAAAGTTCCTGGTCTCCCCCTCCCTGTTGCTGGATTGCCATCTTCTGTTTAAGGTGTTGAATGTAAAGAGAGCAAGCTGTGGTGGAGGAAGTGCTGAAGTTCAGTACTTAAGTAAAAGTACAGATAACCAGCAAAATATATACTCAAGTAAAAGTATACTCAGAGGCAATGAAAATGCAACATCAGTTTGGATTCAAATAATTTTGTGACTCAAATTTATTTTCTTATTTTAACAACTCAAATATGTTGGGTGGGTTGACTTTGATGAATTAAATGTGTTAATGGGCCGATTTGGACAACAATAAACAGATGCATTAAACATAACGAGCACAAGTTGAAAATGAAAAATCACAACAAGACTGAACGGAACACACATTTAAAAATGAACTCAAAAGAACAGTCATTATCGGGTGTGCCCCCACGAACATCCACACAGGCAGTACAACATCTCCTCATGGACCTGACTAAGCGTCTTAGGTTGTCTTGGGGAAGTTGTCGCCACTCTGCCTGTAGTGCATTCTGGAGTTGCTGCCTGGTTTGAGGTCTGGGTACTCTTGATGAAAGAGCTCGTCCCAGTTGGACGTACTACACCCAAAACGTACTGATGCTGGACGTAATACACCCAAAACGGTGAGCCACTTGACGGGCTCTTACTCCCGCCTCTAGCATACCCTGGGCCCTGTTCCGTTGTTCAGTCGACAGACGTGGCATTATGACACTTAAAAATGTTTTTTGTGTGGCTTTTATCATGCCTTTATATAGGGAAGACAACCCCTCCTTCATTTCAACCACTGTACTTGTACAACTCCTAATCCCATATGTTGCACTAAATATGGATTGATGAGAGTCCAACTCACACTGTTGAGTTACATGATGATCATTCATGTGTAACGAGGTACATATTGTGACCCCAATGGTTACTTAAGAACTCAAATTGGACCACTCAGGTCCTGAGCAAAAATAAACCAAAATTTAGAGTGTTGCATTTTCATTGCCTTTGAGTATAGAAGTGCTGCATTAACAATCCTACTTAAGTAAAAGTAAGAAAGTACTTGCTTTCAAATGTACTTAAAGCACTAAAAATAAAAGTACTTGCACGATAGGTTGTCTCATGATTTCTAGGCCTATATTTCAACAAAAAAATTTTTGGGGCTGTGCCTTTTTAATTCTTTAGATCATCCCTGTCCGGTAAAATATAATCTGCAGAATTAAAGTGTGAACTGTAACACAGAGGGTGAGCCTAATAAGTATGCTAACCTTTACAATAAACAAAAGTTGTTGCTGGTAAAATTACTAATAATGGCATCTGTAGAGGCTTAAGTATTACTAGTAGCAATATCTGCATTATTTAATATCATTAAGAAAAACCAGTAAAGAAGACTGGTTATAGTATATTCAAATAATTAATTTTATTATTGATCTATTCAATGTAGACCATTAGACTCTGTTGGCTTCATTATAGGGAAAAAAAAACACAATGGCCCTCATTTATCAAACGTGCGTACACCAAAAATATGGGTGTACGCCAAATCTCCATAAGGATTGGCATTTTTCAATCTGGCGTGAGCGAAGCGGTCCGCAAAAATCTCACGCCAGGTCTGACCAGGTGTCACATAAAATTTGAAACCAGCGAACAACATGAAGGAACGAAAATGCAGCTGTCAAAATGATTAATAAACCATATGCAGCGATGCGGACGTCATGCTGTTGTTGCTCTTATTAGTAAAATGAACAAATAGGCTGAATACAAAACCCAAAACCAGTGAATTTAAATGTTAATGAATGAATAAATAAATAAAATGATTTTGCAAATCCTTTTCAACTTATATTCAATTGAATACACTAATTAAAGACAAGAAGTTTAATGTTCAAACTGAGAAAACAATTTTTTTTGCAAATAATCATTAACTTAGAATTTAAAATCAGCAACACATTGCAAAAAAAAAGTTGGCACAGGGGCCTTGTTTACCACTGTGTTACATCACCTTTCCTTTTCATCGACACTCAGTAAACGTTTGGGAACAACAACCAATTTTGAAGTTTTCAGGTGGAACTCTTTCCCCATTCTTGCTTGATGTACAGCTTAAGTTGTTCAACAGTCCGGGGTCTCCGTTGGCGTATTTTTAATTCATAATGGCCAACACATTTTTTCAATGGAGACAGGTCTGGACTACAGGCAGGCCAGTCTAGTACCAGGGCCATGCTATACTAAGGGCGTCCATGTACTAAAATAAGAATTTGAAAATAAGCAGGGGCGTCCATTTTGGCAACATATGTTGCTCCAAAACCTGTATGTACCTTTCAGCATTAATGGTGCCTTCATATGTGTAAGTTGCCCATGCCTTGGGCACTAATACACCCCCATACCATCACAGATGCTGGCTTTTGAACTTTAGCCTATAACAGTCCGGATGGTTCTTTTTTCCTTTTGGTCCGGAGGACACGATGTCCACATTTTTCCAAAAACAATTTGAAATAAGGACTGAACAGACCAAAAAACACTTTTTTCCACTTTGCATCAGTCCATCTTAGATGAGCTTGGGCCCAGCGAAGCCGCCCGGGCGTTCTGGGTGCTGTTGATAAATGGCTTTCGCTTTTTGTAGAGTTTTAAAATGCACTTGCAGATGTAGCGACGAACTGTAGTTACTGACAGTTTTTCTGAAGTGTTCGAGCCCATTTTTCTGAAGTGTTCCTGACCCATGTGGTGATGTCCCTGATGTCGGGTTTTTATGCAAGTACCGCCTGAGGGATCGAAGGTCACAGGCATTCAATGTTGGTTTTTAGTTTTGTCAGTGTTGCAGTGATTTCTCCAGATTCTCTGAACCGTTTGGCGATATTACGGACCGTAGATGATGAAATCCTAAATTTCTTGCAATAGCTCGTTGAGGAATGTTGTTTTTAAACTGTTCGACAATCAGCTCACCCGCATTTTTTCACTAAGTGGTGACCCTCGCCCCATCCTTTTTTGTGAATGACTGAGCATTTCAGGAAGCTGCTTTTATACCCAATCATGGCACCCAAAACATCCCAATTAGCCCGTTCACCTGTGGGATGTTCCAAATAAGTGTTTGATGAGCATTCCTCAACTCTCTCATCTTTTAGTCAAGCTTTTCAGCTTTTTTCCAGATCATCAAAAAATCAAATTGGCTAATCTTTAATAAACAGAAAATCATTTTTTCCACTTGATCTCATTTTTGCCAAAGAGGATTTTTGAAACATGTTGCAGGCATCAAATTAAATGAGCTAATATTTAAAAATTACCAAGTTTACCTGTTATGAAGTAACTTGTCTTTGCAGTGTATTCAATTGAATATAGGTTGAAAAGGATTTGCAAATCATTGTATTCTGTTTTTATTTACGATTTACTTTTTTTAGGTTTTTGGGTTTTGTAATGAATAGGCTAAATTAATAAATGAATGAATGAATAAATAAATAAATAAGACACCCTGTGTTGAGAAATTAATTAGCCTAAACTTATATTTTGAGACAACCTGCTTGTCAGGCCAGACGGCTGACAATTACAATCAATTTGATTTTGCTGCGTATCTTTTGGATATGCAGTGCGTTCTAACAGATATGCAGATTTATACTGAACAACAAAAAAACAAGTTAATTAAAGGCAGTCTGGAAAATAAGTTTAAAGTCAGATAATACTGAACAACAAAAAGAAACGAAGTTTAAAATAAGTTTGCAAATTATTTTAGAAAAGCAAATTTATTACTAATGCACATTTACACCGTGTCATCAAACTTTTCTTTATTTTGCGGTCACCTGACTGAGTAACCATAAGAGTACATTAACTAACTAGCTAACTTTGTTTCTTTTTGTTGCTCAGTATATATAGACCCTCGGACACTTTGGCCATGATCACATTTTGACAATGGCAGATCTCCTATTCTTATATAGGAATAAGCATCTGCCCGCGTGAGAGGAACTTTTGGCACAGAGAAGATCTCCTCCGGGAAAGTGACGATTGGCTGCTCGTTTTGTGTGGCACCCAATAAAATGTCATGGAGTAATACTAATAAAAGTACAATGAAGTTTGATCTCTGCAGACAGTATTTTAACAATTACCCTCATGCAGCTCCCCATCGGTCCTGGGGACTCCCCACCTATCAGTGTTGTAAATCAGTCCTCGAACGCTCCTAACGGTGACAGCTGGAGGTTTGAGCCTGGTTGGCCTCCACCGGTCAGATCGCTGCTGCGCTGAGCACCAATAACCCGTTTTTGGTGGTGATCTTAAAAATCGGACCACTTTTTTAACCTACATGTAAGCATTTAGATTGTGTAATTATGTAGGCTTTATAACCTGAAATATCATGGATCTATAAATTGAATTTATTAAGGCCGATGTTATTCGCACTTCTTACGTGTGGCCAATGCTGAATTTTTTCTTGGCCACACTTATAAAATCTTGCCAGTTGATGACCATTCCAGGGCCAGGGCCGCTTATAGAAAGTACCGCTTAAAATAAGTTTGGCCAAGAAAAATTTTAGCTTTGGATACACTTGAGATTAGTGTGGGCAATGGAGAAATGTGCATCTTGGCTACACTTATAAGTGCGTCTAACGTGAATTTCGATCAATTTTTGTGCTTGGGCGCATTTAAATAACTTCGATTTATTAATGAATTAAATCAAACGTCTGCTGCACTCCGGTTTTCCTCCACAATGGTGTTTACCGCAGCAGCAATAGTTTTCCAAACTGCAGCCTTCTGGGCTCCCTTTATGCCACTCTTGAGGCTTCCAAATAAAATAATTTTGTTTTTCTCCACCTCGGACGTGATAATTTATATTTCCTCCTCAGTGAAGTTCTTTCTTCTTTGCCGTCTTTCGAGAGTCCATGTCGTAAAGTGGGCAGGACTATGCCTCCCGGAGCATGAATTTATAGGGGCGTGTCATGTAAATTACGATGGTTTCAGCCGGCAGATTTATCAACGCCACGCCAGTTCTACACCGAAATCAGCGACGTGCACACTTTTAGTAAATCAGACGTGACACCTGGCGAACGCTGATATTTATACCAGAATCTACACCAGATCCTACGCAAGTTTGATAAATGAGGGCAAATGTATCCAGAGTTTGCACTCCAGGCAAAGACTAGGCCAGTTAAAATAAGGCAGGTCTTGAGAAACAGAGAATGAAGGAGTTTGAAATAAGACTCAAGCCATTTGCCAAGCAGCCAAACCTTATGGGGGGTAACAGTAACAGTACAGGGCTGCAATGAATGATTGAATGATGATCCGTGTTTTAAAAGGGGAACGATTTTAAAAGGGGACGCCAATATATTTTGGGGCATTTTATTATTGATAAGGGGGTTTATAATATTAATACTGAATATTAATATCGCGCATGCATTTGCCGCGTGTGCCATAGCAACCCGGTGTGTCATCTGTAACATGGATTACCACGTACAGCAGCACGAGAAATTAAACTCGAAATTTTCTTGACTGAATGCTTTTTGTTTTTCCACATCCGAATCTTTCTCTGGGTACCCAAACATCAGGGTAAGCCGAAAATGTACTGATTAGCCTACATTCGACATTGGTGACCGTTGCATACGGAATTCTTTCGCCCCTGCGTTTTTGGCCGATTATGCTGTCCACTGCCTTATACCACGAAAAAATGTATCTATCTCATTACTTGAGCTGCCAGACTTTTATACGGGCGTCCCGCACTTCAAAAATATCGCAGCCGCATTTTTAGTTTGTCACGGCACGGATCTATTATTCTGTGATAACCACTGAATGTAACTACTCACGAATTATTCCATAAATCTCCGAGTTTTTGCGTGTAGTGTCCAGTTTTGATTGTATGTTTTCGTCTGCCTACATTTCGAGTAACCATTGAATTTCTTCGTTTGAATTGGAGATATCCTTTCGCCGCTACATTTGTTAGAACAAGAGAGGCGTAACACATAACTGTGATCTTTCCTTTTTGTCATGTCTGTCCGTTTTATGGCGCTAGTAGACTGAAAACGCGTCCAATGAAAGGGTGATCGGAATAATTCAACACATTGATGATTTAACTTTTTTTTTTTTTTTTACGATTTTAGGCTTGCTATAAATCAGCCATAAAAAATGGGAGTGTCACCCAGTACACTAATAACATGAATGAGTGATACAGGAACTCATTAAATTTTATTTGATAAAATAAAATTGATAAAAAAATTTATTATTTCTACCCTGATAAAATATGAGTCAGAGAAAAAACATTGTGAGAGTCCGAAGCACAATTTAAATGAGCAAAATATCTGACTCTGTGTACACACAGACAGCAGAAAATCACTGCGTTCAATCCTGAGATATCATAGTTGTTTCTTACACTCCTGGTCTGATAATATTTGATGGAAAGTCCAGTATTTTAACTCCAAAAACGTGATGTTTTCCGTGCGTTCTCACTGTTTCCCCGCTATATGTGTGGACCCACGCTATTGAATGTTTGGCAGAGGTACCGAGGTTGTCAGGGGCAATGCGGTTCTCGCAAATACCCTATTCAGGTGGCTCAGTCTCGGGATCCATGTGAATCTGGTTTCGTTCGAATGCGACTGCCGCTTCCTAAGGCGCACTCTGCCCTCATTGGAGGCCGGGATAGCACTACCTGGTTGGTTTAAACTTCGAGGCAGCAACAGCAACGCAATTTGTTTTAATGAAGGGAACATTTTGGCGAGTGATCTTTAAATGTAACGAGGTGCATTTTAGAAATGTAGTGGATAGAAAGTACAGATAATAGCTGCAAAATGTAATGCAGCAAAAAGTCAAAAATGCACGGAAAACATAATTTTTTTAAGTAAAGTACAGATACGTGAAAAACGTACTTAAGTACAGTAACCAAGTATTTGTACTTCGTTACATTCCACCACTGAGAGCAAGTAACTATTTCTCAGAGAAACTCTTCCCTGTATCCGCAGTCCTGGTGACTGGCTTCTTTTAATCCCTTCTTCATCCCACTTCGCAGGTGCGCAACTGCATAGCGAGCCCACCGTTCGATTAACTTGCCATCCTGGCTACAAACCTTGGATCAGTCCCTTACACTAAGCCTAGCCTGACACCCTGTATTACATTTTGGCCCGTTTTCTGATAATCCTCTTTGAGTGTGCCTCTGACTCCAGCCTTTTCTGTTTATTAAAGACACCAATTCGGTTTTTCTGTGATCTGCACCTGGTTCCAGTGTTCTGCAAAGCTTGACTATAAATTCACTTTGCAAAAGGTTTAAGAGACATAGATTTTTTTTCCCCCCCATTTAATTTTAGCCTTTGTTGTTTATGTTTTATCTTCCACATTAAGATGAACATGAAGATACACATTGGAGATACCAAATGTTAATATAAAAATAATTCAACAAGTAAGTGACTGCAAAAAAAGACAGTTGCTACTGATAATATAGCCAAGAGAGAGCCCTGATCAAGGCTGTCCGGGATTATCGAGAGAGAGAGAGAGAGAGAAGCAAATGTAGACAGTTAATCTGCAGAAGAACGGTGGCAGATTTAATATGTATGGAACAAGAAAAAAGGCAATAATCTTATAAAACTACAGACCTACAGGACAATGGCCCTCATTTATCAAACTTGCTTTGGATCTGGTGTAGATTCTGGTGTAAATATCAGCGTTCACCAGGTGTCACGTCTGATTTACTATAAGTGTGTACATAAGCTATTTGAAGAACTGGCGTGGCGTTGATAAATCTGGCGGCTGAAACCATCGTAATTTACATGAAAATAAATTCATACCCGGGAGGCATAGTCCTGCCCACTTTACGACAACTCTCGAAGATTTAAAGAAGAAAGAACTTCACTGATGAGGAAAAAAATTATATAAGCCTCCGGTGGAGAAAAACAAAATAATTTTATTTGGAAGTCTTAAGAGTGGCATAAAGACAAACTAAAACTATTGCTGCTGCGATAAACACCACTGAAGTGGAAAACCGAGTGCAGCAGACGTTTGATTTAATTCATTAATAAATCAAAGTGACTATTACGCATTTTAAGTGGTCCAAGGCAAAAATTGATCGAATTAGCATTAGGCGCACTTATAAAGTGTGGCCAAGATGCACATTCTCCATTGCCCACACTAATCTCAAGTGTATCCAATAAAATTTTTTTCTTCGTAAACTTATTTTAAGCGGTACTTTCTATAAGCGGCCCTGGCCCTGGAATGGTCATCAACTGGCGCCTTATAAGTGTGGCCAAGAAAAAAAATTGGCCACGATGCAATAACATCGGCCTTAATAAATTCAATTTAAAGATCCATGATATTTCATGTTATATAGCCTTTGACAATCCAAATGCTTTACATGTAGGTTAAAAAAGTGGTCGATTTTAAGATCGCCACCAAAAAAGCAGGTTCTGGCGCTCAGGCGCAGCAGCGCCTGAGACCCGGTGGAGGCCAACCAGACTCGAACCTCCAGCTGTCACCCGTTCGAGGCGTGTGGCAGCAGGCTCCCCTCCATCCATCGTGGGAATCGAGGCAGTGGGGACACGGATGAGTCCCCACCGCCTCGATCGGAGCTGCATGAGGGTAATTGTTAAAATACAGTCTGGAGAGATCACTCTTCATTGTACTTTTATTAGTATTACTCCATGACATTTTATTGGGTGCCACACAAAACGAGCAGCCAATCGTCACTTTCCCGGAGGAGATCTTCTCTGTGCCGAAAGTTCCTCTCACGTTGGACAGAAGCTTATTCCTCTAACAACGGAAGATCTGCCATTGTCAAAATGTGATCACGGTCAAAGTGTCCGTAGGTCTATATATACTGAGCAACAAAAGAAACGCAAGTTAGCTAGTTAGTTAATGTATTCTTATGGTTCCTTAGTCAAAGTGACCGCAAAACAAAGAAAAGTTTGATGAAATGAGTGTAAATATGCGTGCGCTAGTAATAAATTTGATTGTCTAAAATAATTATGCGCAAACTTATTTTCCAGTCTGCCTTTAATTAACTTGCGTTTCTTTTGTTGTTCAGTATATATCTGACTGGATGAACATCTGACATACCACACTGCATATCTGCAGCCACGCATTGCGCTTAATCAAATTGATTGTCATTGTCAGCCGTCTGGCCTGACAAGCAGGTTGTCTCAAAATATAAGTTTAATTGATTTCTTAACACAGGTGTCTTATTTATTTATTTATTTATTAATTTAGCCTATTTAGCCTACTTATTCATTTTACTAATAAGATCAACAACAGCATGACGTCCGCATCACTGCATATGGTTTTTGCTCATTTTGACAGCTGCACTCGTGCCTGCATGTTGTTCGCTGGTTTGAAATCTGCGTACGCCTGGTCAGACCTGGCGTGAGATTTTTGCAGACCGTTTGCTCACGTTCAGATTGATAAATGCCGATCCTTGTGGGAGCTTTGGCGTACACCCATTTTTTTGGCTTACGCACGTTTGATAAATGAGGGCCATTGTACCTAATTTTTAAGCAGAGCGCAAGCACACTAAATATTGACTGGATTTAGTTTTAACTGCTCATAGCTCTTGATGTGGCATTTGTCAATAGTAAATACCTTTAATTTAATGATTTTGCAAGCATCTTTGCCTAACTGAAAAGTGTTACAAGTGCCAAAATCTTTGCAAATAAAATAGGCAATTCAGTCATAAGCGTAATGCTCCACCAAGTGTTTATAAAGGTATTGCAACACAATGCCTTTAGGGTAAAAAAAAAAAAAGCAACACCAAGTCTTGCTGGCACTCATAAAAACCCAATCAGTAGAGGCATTTTACAGAATATTCCAAACAAGATAAATTAACAACTCAACAGTTCTGTCGCTTGATTTCTTCTTTCCATCAGAATGCATTACAGGACAATTACTCAGCCGCTTCTTTATGTCAACATCCGCCATGTTTACGAACAATCATAAGAGAACTTATCCATTAATACAAGTTCCACAACTTCAATATTAAGAGAGCTTCCATTTCTTCTCTTAACAACAAATACAGCACAGATCGTTATCTTAATACCACAGTCCACGGCCATAACACTTAATTTGGGACTTAAATTCTTTCGTGTCTCTCCCCCCGTGAAGAAAACAGAAAGATGCTGAGGTATGTTAAAAAGGCATTTAATGTAATGTGTCGACGTGCTCTGTGTGAGAATTTCAAAGAAGTATAAGTTGAAACTGAGAGAAAAAGGGGAGCATCTTTTGAACTTTTATAAAGTGAAGAGAATGAGCCTCGGTTTGTCATTTTTATAGAACAGCTCGAAAAATCTGCAAAATAAAAAGGGACACAGACGGCTCATTAATGGAGTTTTTGCCAAAAGAGGACTGCATCAATAAGGAAATTTTGACTCTGGTAAAGCTGCTCTCGGAGGCATATTGTACATCGGGAGAGCGAAGTAATTTGTATTTTAATATGTTTTCAGCATAAACCCAGCCACTGAGAATTTAATAAGCTCTTCCACAAATATTAAAGTATGCTTCCACTATAGGGCCTCGGTGTAAATCTGAATAACAGATGAAATAGTAAAGAACCTAAGTCTGAGCGTCTGCATCTGTTAGTCATGCATGGGTGAGAGTTTACCTGTCTTCATGCTTATGAGTGTGAGTGTGTATGCGCACTGTGTGTGTGTGTGTGTGTGTGTGTGTGCAGGCATGTGCTAGCATGTGTAAGTTACCATTTCCAAGAAAAAAAAGTGTCAATAAAAGTTTACTCTATTTCACTCTCAAAAAATTCAACTTTTAGTTAAATCAAGGTCTTTTATTTTCACCATTCTCCATAATCACAGTCAAAAGGTCAGCAGGAAGCTCACTGCAAACAACATATAACACCTCAACACTTAACATGTTTGCACACACATCTATTGACCTGACATACATCTCCACTCATAACACCATCACACATGCATATATTCACCCAACATACAACATATCTAGATTTAGCATCATCACGCATATATTTTTCCCCCCCAATTTCCTAACACCATGCATAAGGGCAGCACAGTCAATTGTTAAAAAAATGGGGATCTCAATTCAGACACCTGTTCCTGAATGGCAATGATTCTGCAGCAGTTGCATGATGGAGTTGCATTAAAAAAAGCATCTCTAATTGCTCCCTATACGCTGCTATGCAAGCACCAGGGATAGATTTATCTTACCAAGCACCAACAAATCAGACCATGAAGCCTTAAAGGGCGAGGCTGAAAAAAAAGACCCTACCTTAGCAAACTAAAATTTAATGCTTCAAATGCCATACTTCTCTCAGTTTCCATAAAATTCAGGCAGGCATGTCAAATTTTGCAAAAATAAAATGCCAATTAGACTGCATTCCATTCAGGTTTCGCACAAGAGAATAATAAAACTGTGAAAGTGTAACTGCTGCGAAAAAACACAGAGTGGAAAGCGGTCACATGCTGTCAAATGTATAAATAGCCTGTATAGTATAATAGTATGGGTGCTCGTGGGATTCTAGATGATTGTTCTGGTGTAAAGGGTTGTTGCTGTGTGTTTCTGGGTGGTAGCTAGGGTGTTCCTGGGTAGTTCCTAAGGTGTTTCTACGTGGTTGCTTGTGTGTACAGGGTGGAAACTAGGATGTTTCTAGGGGGTTGCAAAAGTCTTTCATGTTCATCACTCCTGTGCTTTCAAGTGGCTGCCTGGAAAAAAGTTGTAAAACTATTAAAATATTAATTTTATCAAAAACGATAAAAGATACCACTCCAAAAATCACAAGCAACCTTATCCACTATTTGAATCTGTACATGAACTTTGGTAGTTGCAGCACAAAATCTCCAGGCGGAGTAGCATTTAATAAAACGCCTAAAAAATTATATTAATTAGTAATAACAATAGCAAAATGTGGATCCAAATTAAAAATAAAAGTTGGTATTTTAGCAAGTGGAAAAACAATTTTTTGATGACACAGTTAATAGTTAATGATGGGCACTTGCTAACTTAAGAGGATTTTTTTAAACAGATCTGATGTTCCCATAACTATTTGCCATGGTTTTTGATGTGATACCATCCAGGATCATTCAGCAACTTTGAGGATGTAATCTTGCACACGCATCGACGGCCTACCTTAATGTTAGAAAACATCAAAGGTGTAAAAATCAAAGGCAGGAAATGCAGAAATACACATCTCAGGAATATCTGTCAGACCTGGATGTCTCCAAATGTAGCAGTTAAATGGAAGCCATAGGTTTCTAATGTTGAACGGGCCCCTGCTTCATCCATGTAAAACAGGTCATGTGTCTCCAATAAACTAAAAGAAGTAACATATGAAATATAAAATTTTAGATATCTTGTTAAAAAATGATCTCAAGATTTCATAATATGGATACACATTTTTTATTATTATTCATACCTATGCATCATTATAACTTTTACACCCCTTTGTAAATAGTTGTAACAGCTGTTTATTTTTATTTATTCACATTTAATTACATTTCTTATTTATTTACATTGCCTTACACTGTACTGTTTATGCCGTACCATTTGATTATTCCTAAAAATAAAGAATAAATAATTACAAAAGCTATGAAATAAACACTCGCCAAGCACTGTTTCAGACCCTTGTTCCATTTATTTCTTAACATGGCCAATGGTTTGATGTTTCCTTCACTTAACAAAGCAGCACTCAGCTCTTGGTAAATGCAAATATTTTGCAGGTGTTTTCCATCAAATGTTGCCATTGTGCCTTTCTAATGTACAAGGTTCAAAACTATTTTTACTTCTTCTATCCACTGCAACCTGCTGTTGTCAGCCATTTTTGCCTTCCCTCTTGTGGTTACACAAGAGGCTGAACGAAGTGATTTTCGTTACTGTTTGTGTACAGCGTTTCCATTTGTCAGTGTGTAACCGAAATGAACATTGTTGCGTAAAATTATGAGAGCGAAGAGTGAGCTCAATTCAATGAAAATTGTAAATCTAATTTTATCAAATGAGCAGCCCTACCATGGATACTGGCTGGATGAGCAGTCCTCCCGGAGTGAGGTTTTGATGGGCCTGTTTTGCAACAAGGGACACCTGTGCAGATGGTATTCTGTAGAGTCAGTGGCCTTGGGGCCCTTGGCTGTGTTTTGAGGAGTTATAAAATCAGCTACAGAGTGAGCGGAAGCCAGAGCTATGAGCTAAAAGAGCTCTCGCTCTCCATGCAACTAAGGTGCTGAGAAATGGCCACCATCTTTCAACTTCATTGCCTGATCTTGTTGACTAACTTTGTTCACTTACTGGATTTGTCTCTATAAACATCCATCAGTTTCAACGTAAGTCGATTAAACCAATATAGTCTGGTCAGGGAAGGAGTCGTCTCACAGGTCTGATGTTTAAAATGATTCAGTTGGGGTGAAAAAAAGCAGCTCATGGATCATATAAATTTGGCTGCCCGACTCGGTTCCAGGAGATCTACCATCCATCCAAGAGAACATACCTAAATCTACATTTAAAGTTTTTTGAGCTGCTAATTAGTCCTCTAAGTGTGTAAAATTAGGGCTGGAGGGAAAATTTTCCAGATTTTAGCTCCCCGAGAACAGGACTGGGCGACCCCAATATAGATGCTAGTCCATTAGCACTGATTCCACCAGCAAATTTCTGCTTTTTCTGGTCTCGCAATTGGTCCCAGTTAGTGCATTAGCGCTGCCTCGAGAGAAGCCTGTAAACTTAATACAGAACTGTTCATGAATGACTTTAGATTGTGGCATAATGTACTGCTTTTTGCCGACTTCACATTGCTAGACAGGTTCTATTTAAGCGATGTTTATATTCAACAAGGCTGGCAGTAATAATTCTTTGGTGCATAGAAGGAAATTGAACTCATTTATAAATTAAATTTGTTGAATTGGTTGATTTAGCTGCAAAGCAACTAAGGGGGAAATTACTTTTTCATGCAGGATAAGGTAATGTTAGATAGCTTTTTTCCTTCAAAAATCAAATCATCATTGAAAATCTACAATTTGTGTTTACTCAAGTTATCTTTGTCTGATAATAAAAGTAGTCTGATGACCTGAAACCTTTAAGTGTGACAAAAATGCAAAAATGGAAGAAATAGGAAGGGGGCAGAGCACTGTAATTCTAAGCAAATTTTCATCGCACTCTTACAGATTTATCATTGTGGAATGGGAGCAGACTTGGACTAGACTGGCAGCACAATAGTTAAGCACCGAGTAATGACATGTTCACCTCTTCCACAGAACATGAACGGAGACATACAGAAACTGCATTATTGCATGTTATTGGATCTGTTTGTTTTGAATTTATTACCCATGCCTTCATTGTAATGTTACCGGAAGTACCTTGATGAAATGGCTTCATTTGCATTTTATGGCTGTGCTCAGAGGATGAGGGCGATGCAGAAGATGGGGTTAGAGGGTAGGGGGGAGAAGCAGACAGTATAAGACGGAGCACTGGAGCTTCCACCTAGATAGCTACTCAATATAAGTATGGTTGCCGATGACAGTAGCAACAGATATGAAAAAATTCTCTGATTCCTTACCATGTTGCTGAACAACCAGAGAAAACTCCTCAATAAACATATACCATTTACAATCGCACAAAAAGACACAGATGCTCACTGGTAAAAACATGCTGTGAGGGGACAGACTAATCATTTCGCCCTTTGGAGGGGGGAGTATATTAAAGCCATTAACAGCATCTATTCGAGCAGGGAAAAAAATGAATGCTTTATATTGGTCATGCTCCCCACCTGACATGATATCTACCAATTAGCTTAAAGAGAGACTGACATTTTCAGAGGCAAACTTAATAGGAAGCAGCACCAAATTTAATCCCTAAGCCACCATTTCCTCAAATGATTATACCCGACAGAACTGTGCTTCTCTTAATACATTGTATTTGGTTCCATAAATACCCCCACATTAAAGCATAGACTGTCACTGAATGTATGAGAGTCCAAACTGAGCAGACATTACAGCCCTTAAAAATATCATCACTGTCCGAATATATAGGGTCGTTACCGTGCGCATCTTCAAAAGGGTACAATGAGCATCACATCCACAAGAAAGACGCTAAGGCCTTTTTAATGCAGACAGCAATTTAAAGGAAAACTATGTTTAAAGTACACCAGAGACAGGGAGCCTCTTTTTATTGAAAGCACAGCTTTAAGAATACACAAAAACATTCTTGAGGGTTTTAAAATGCGAGCAAAATGTGCCAGTGAAAAATCACTGCAGCCCTAATAGCTGCAACTCAAAGCTGTACAAATTGGAATTGCTTCCCCTCGGAGTCTCCACAGAAACCTCCTAATTCCAGTGGCTTACAGAAAATAGAGACAACAAATTTTGATGTCAAACATGGAGTCTACTGACACAATCAGAGATTTGCTGTGGAAAGCGCTTTTCAGACTATGGCAGCATGAATATAAGCATATGACACTCTCGACCAGAAAGCTGCATCATGCAGAGTGGGAACTGAACTGATCAAAAGCACTGCCACAAAGTGCCAAACAGGAATACATTATAGACATGGTTGCACATGAGAGCAGATTTTGTATGATAACGTTGTTAAGTAAAATGCTCAATGTAAGTTCAACTGCAAGAGGAATTCAAATGGGATCGACTTTTCCTCTACCTGAGTAGATTTTACAATGATTGAATTTCTGCGTTAGCAGCAAAATGTATCAACTTTCATGAAAGACACCAAACTAATACCCTCCAAAAAGCCAATCGAAGAAAACTGTATCAACTGATGACTCCCATCCTGAAACAAACGTGAAAAAATAAATAAAAGTCTGGTTTGGGAAGGAGAATCTCACAGGTCTGATGTTTAAAATGATTCAGTTGGGGTGAAAAAAGCAGCTCATGGATCATATAAATTAGGGCTGCCCGACTTGGTTCCAAGAGATCTACCATCCATCCAAGAGAACATACCTAAATCTACATTTAAAGTTTTTTGAGCTGCTAATTAGTCCTCTAGGTGTGTAAAATTAGGGCTGGAGGGAAAACTTTCAAGATGGTAGCTCCCCGAGAATGCTAGTCCATTAGCACTGATTCCACCGGCAAATTTGTGCTTTTTCTGGTCTCGCAATTGGTCCCAGTTAGCACATTAGCGCTGCCTCGAGAAAAGCCTGTAAACTTGATACAGAGTCTTGCTCACAACGGTGAGGCTTTAAAGCCTGAGTGATAGATGCAGCTGAACGAGCCATGCTCCCTCGCTTGTACTTCACCTAACCTTGGCAAGTATACGTGAAACATCGGGCACTTTATGTAAAATCGAATTTGTGAGATACTTTGTTTCACCCCTTCAAAGGCTTCCACCTGGCTTCCAGAATGAAATCTTTTATCCAGTCCCAGTGGCAGGTCAGTGAAGTGGAACGGCATGGAAAACACTCTTAGCTCATGACATTATACAATACATTTTGAAATGAGACTTATGAATATTTAAATAAACATTAATTTAATGTGTGATTATGCTGCTCGCTAATGCGCCAATTAATTTATTCTTGACCCATTAGCTAATGAATCCGCGCGACGCATGCTAAATGTTTGTCATGTATCCTAACCAACCCAATGTTCCATTCTAGAAAAATTTACTTGGCAAAACTGAACACTTGGGAGATGAGCCACAAAATTGGCTAGGGGAAGAGCAAAAATATTTTCCACTTTTTGTCCCCATGGGTGATTTGGAAAAGAACAGCATTGTAAATATTTATCATAGTGATGTGAGGTAGAATATACAAGTTGATTTTCTTTATGCGCAAACTTTGTGATGCATCACATACTTCTGTTCCTTCCCGTTATTTTTTTTAGTAATGTATCCATTTCCCTCCTCTGTGCATTTGTTTCATATAAAGCTGTGTTTTGGGCTTGATGTCGGGACCGCAGGGGTGTCTCTTACGCGACATGAAGCAAAGCGCATCGCATTTGTTTGACTAATCTTTAATTAGTAAACTCGTACCGAGGCGAAGAAATGCCTTCGCAAAAACAAAAAGTATGTCTCTCGCGCCCAGTGATAGCAAATGCAGGGGGTTTAATTGACACTAATGCCAGCTTCAGAGATGCGTGCTCTGCTTCCATAATGCAGAATCTCACCCAAGTGTGGCGATGCTTGTTTCGGCTGTTGTCCTCCCTGCATTAATTAGTCACAGATTTAACTCAGTTTAAAGATGCAAACAAATCTAAATAATTGCTAGATACTGCTCCTATTTACACAAAAGTGGATTGCACATTGGTACAGCGAGATGTATACAAGCCCCCCAGACGCCAGTCACTGGAGATGGTGCTAAACTGGACTGAGGTGACGGGCAGTACAGTATAGACCTGATCCAGGAAATAAAACCCCAGGTACAGTGAGATGGCGCTGCCCTGACATCACTGCAGTTTTTCCACAAATTTTATTTGCATATGTTTGAATCTATTCTACATGTTTGCATGTTTAGAATTATAGTTATTTTAACCCTTTAAGCGCTGAATAAATTTTCAAGGAATTAAAAATGTAGTTATCCTGAGCTGTTGGAAACCTATCATGTGGCAACTTGTTTAAAACAGCTCCCGCAAGGGAGCTCTTTTAAACAAGTTGCCACATGATAGGTTTTCAACAGCATCTGGTTTTGATATCTTACACCATTGGGCAACTATAGTTGCCTGTGGCGCTCAAAGGGTTAATAAGTGGTCCCTGTTGTCGCCCCCTTGCTCTGCCTGCATTTGCTGCTCATTTGCAGATTCCCGGAAGGCGAAGCCAGGGGTCATTGGCACAATGGAGAGCACCAATGCTAGTTTACAGTGCTAATAAAAATGTGCCCCTTTGCCATCACGGGGAGCACTCCACCTTTTGACTTTGACTGCTGGTAAGGTTTTTTTTTCAGTTTGCATTGAAAAACACCACCTCACCCTCCTTTGCACACATCCGTTTACTTGCAATATTGATGAAACTGACTTTCACACTCCATGTTTGTGTAGCTTTTTTTGGTTAAATTGGATTTTCCGTAAACAATTGCATTTTGCTTTCTAAATGTCAGTGTGCAGCTCCCAATTTAATATGGCTTTGGAGCTGCGTCGTAACAGTCCCTCCATAATTAAGGCACCAAAAGTAATTGAGCTATGGGCTGCACAGCAGTTCAGTGGCCGGGTTTGTGTTATTCCCTCAATTCCTCATCTACAAGAAAGCAGATGAAAGGTCATTTGGAGTCTGTTGCTCTTAATTCTTCAATGTCACTGCCATTGAGGCAAGCCATAAGATGGGTGTGAAATCAAAACAGCCCAATTAGAGTGACAGTAAAAGCATCTGATGTGGCTAAATCAATGATTTAGTATTTAAAAAAAAAAACACATAATGCACAGGTTAGCACAGGAACTCAGAATTCCATCATATTCCAGTTTATTTTCATAATTTTAGAACAGAATAAGAGCTGTAAACACAGACTCTCCATTACTGACTTCCTCCTCCAAAGAATCAATGCTATCAGGCTCAAGGAGCCCTCCAGTCCAGTTCCCTTCGGAATGACTCCCAATGTCCATGTCCATACCACATTTCCATCACATTTCCACCCGAGTACTTCGGGGTGTCTTTTGGCAGCATTTTTTTTCAATGTGTTCGCGTCATTCAGAAGCGCTTAGACTGCACAGCTAGTACATCAGGTTTGCACGAACACGATACATAACAGACAGCATCAACACAATGTGTGTGTGTGTGTGTGTGTGGGGGGGGGGCACTTAGGATGATCCCCAGTGCCACAGCAGCATAAGGCTTCTAAAATATGATGGTAAAGTTTTTTTTGGGGGGGGGGGGGCTTTCATGTTGAGCTCACTGATGCAAGCTCCCCTCCTGTGGCCCAAAATCACTGAGGGCATCCAACTTGACAGTAAATAGTAAATAAGCTACTAATAAAATCAGTGTAACCACAGCACAGCTTACAGAATTCAAAGGGCTAGACTGGAGAGAATGAACCAGCACACTGAACCAAACACTTCAGTTTCAATATCAGTGCCCCCCACCTCTCAGCTCTCCCTTATGAGGATCATATACAGGCTCAGTGATACCTGATCCAGCCATCTACTGGCTGTATCTGTACTGCTCGATTAGCTAGAGGCATAATAGAAGAGTAAAATAAAAATAATATAAATAATAATAAATAAAAACAGTTTTATAAGATTTATACTTAGCTTTGCTTGGACACCATAAAAACATATTGCTTGCATCATCAGAACAACAACCTTCCTGATGTTCCAAAGCACAATAAAGTCTTTAATCACAAATAAAGAGCCTCTTCAATGGAGACAGGTGCAGGATTCTATGCCATATAAAAAGGGACAGAGTAGGTTTCAAGCTTTCAGCATGTTCTCTCCAAAATAAGCAGCCAAAACTTCGCTGTTACATGGACTGTGGATTCCACAAATGAGAAACTTGATGTATGGGATAGACAGCCCCAGCAGTGCTTTACTGTTGTAAATAGTTCAGCAAAGCTGATAGGTGGATTACTGAGCACAGCTAATGCTAATCATAAAATAGTTCAAACTGAATCAGAGAGCAGGATCAAGATCACATACTAATTAATACAGTGATAAATGCATCAGCATGGAGTTACTTTTCCAAGTTGGCTCCAATGCAACAGACTGTCAACAGGACATTAAACTTAGCCAGTCAATCGCTTTACTTACAGTTGAAACTGAGAATGTTATCTGGTTCAGTAATGCAGCAGCTGCCATTTCATAAACCAGCCCCATTTGAATGGAGAACTTAAAGCCCAGTCATAGCACCCAAAAGCCTTTTGCATAGATGCTCTGGATAAAACAGTCAGAAAAAGCAGACAACTTAGAGTTACTGGCATAGTGTTTTTAAGGTGTGTAATTTCAATAACTCCTCGATAATTACCAGGACTAGCCTCAGTCTTCAGGATTTATTACAAAACCAGTGAAGTTAGCACGTTATGTAAATCGTAGATAAAAACAGAATACAATGATTTGCAAATCCTTTTCAACTTATATTCAATTGAATACACTGCAAAGACAAGATGTTTAATGTTCAAACTGAGAAACTTTTTTTTTTTTTTTTTTTTTGCAAATAATCATTAACTTAGAATTTAAAGGCAGCAACACATTGCAAAAAAGTTGGCACAGGGGCCTTTTTACCACTGTGTTACATCACCTTTCCTTTTAACGACACTCAGTAAACGTTTGGGAACTGAGGAGACCAATTTTTGAAGCTTTTCAGATGGAACTCTCTCCCATTCTTGCTTGATGTACAGCTTAAGTTGTTCAACAGTCCGGGGTCTCCGTTGTCGTATTTTACGCTTCATAATGCGCCACACATTTTCAATGGGAGACAGGTCTGGACTACAGGCAGGCCAGTCTAGTACCCGCACTCTTTTACTACGGAGCCATGCTGTTGTAACATGTGCAGAATGTGGCTTGGCATTGTCTTGCTGAAATAAGCAGGGGCGTTCATGAAAAAGACGTTGCTTGGATGGCAACATATGTTGCTCCAAAACCTGTATGTACCTTTCAGCATTAATGGTGCCTTCACATATGTGTAAGTTGCCCATGCCTTGGGCACTAATACACCCCATACCATCACAGATGCTGGCTTTTGAACTTTGCGCCTATAACAGTCCGGATGGTTCTTTTCCTCTTTGGTCCGGAGGACACGACGTCCACAGTTTCCAAAAACAATTTGAAATGTGGACTCGTCAGACCACAGAACACTTTTCCACTTTGCATCAGTCCATCTTAGATGAGCTTGGGCCCAGCGAAGCCGGCGGCGTTTCTGGGTGCTGTTGATAAATGGCTTTCGCTTTGCATTGTAGAGTTTTAACTTGCACTTGCAGATGTAGCGACGAACTGTAGTTACTGACAGTGGTTTTCTGAAGTGTTCCTAAGCCCATGTGGTGATGTCCTTTACACACTGATGTCGGTTTTGATGCAGTACCGCCTGAGGGATCGAAGGTCACGGGCATTCAATGTTGGTTTTCGGCCTTGTCGCTTACGTGCCGTGATTTCTCCAGATTCTCTGAACCTTTTGACGATATTACGGACCGTAGATGATGAAATCCCTAAATTTCTTGCAATAGCTCGTTGAGGAATGTTGTTTTTAAACTGTTCGACAATCAGCTCACGCATTTGTTCACTAAGTGGTGACCCTCGCCCCATCCTTGTTTGTGAATGACTGAGCATTTCAGGAAGCTGCTTTTATACCCAATCATGGCACTCACCTGTTCCCAATTAGCCCGTTCACCTGTGGGATGTTCCAAATAAGTGTTTGATGAGCATTCCTCAACTCTCTCAGTCTTTTTTTGCCACTTGTGCCAGCTTTTTTGAAACATGTTGCATGGCATCAAATTCCAAATGAGCTAATATTTGCAAAAAAATTACCAAGTTTACCTGTTCAAACATTAAGTAACTTGTCTTTGCAGTGTATTCAATTGAATATAGGTTGAAAAGGATTTGCAAATCATTGTATTCTGTTTTTATTTACGATTTACACAACGTGCCAACTTCACCGGTTTTGGGTTTTGTATTTTGAACAAGTTGGTCAAATGCCCTCACTGTAAAATCAAAAATAACTAGCAAGTATTTGTTGATCCAGAATTTGATTTCAATAGCCAAGAATAAAAACACAAATGTGCAAATTAAGATTGGTCTCCAATAACAACTGAGCAGTGGAATTGTAAGACAGTCACTTTTCTATGTGTTATTGCAGTGCAGTTATTATTATGATCAACTGACAAATGTTACCCGTCTTGAATAACACCGAAGAGAATATGGTTGATGCTCTTAAGAAAGAGCTTCTTTGGAAAATAAAAGAGAAAAACAGAGAGAAGACACACCTTTAATAATATGTCTCAATAATGTTCAGTAGTTTGAATGACTTGGAGGAGATATGCACATCCAGCACTGATTCACTGTGATGATTTTTTTTTTTCAATAGGCAAAATATAGGCTGGCATTAAAACATAAAAAAGTTAATCAGATCATTGAAATCATCCAATTTAAAGGTAGTCTAATATAATGTTCAAAAGGCAAACTATGTGTAGTCTTTCTGCCAAGAAAAGAAACAGCAATAGACATTGTTTTCTGACAATGGCCTTTCTCCAAGAAATATCATAGCTTTTATTCTACACAGGTTAATAATACACTTCGTAGTATGTACAATCAGGCGCAGATTTATTGGCACGCTCAATAAAAATTAAAGAAAACATGCATAACCATAGGGAAAAAGTAATTATTTTATTAAATTTTACCTCAATACATTTATGCTTATGATATAATGGCCATGTCAGTCTCTGGACTAAAATCCCACTGAAAACCAGAGGTTTGAACAAACTGTCCATAGTGTAAACCCAAGGATATTTACAAGCATGGAGGACCGGTCAAAAATTTCTCAAAACATTTTCTATAACCTTATCAAAAATTACAGAAGAAGAATCACAGCTGCCATCTCAACCAAGGGTATAAGTAAACCAGGAATGCACTAAAACTGGGGTGCAAGATTACAATTTACTCACTATAAAGCCCTTCACCGAGTCCAGTACACCCAAGATTAAATGTTAAAAACGGGTTTCACAGAAAGCGATACCTGTAACCACTGCACACTCAACATCACTGACGACTGCTTCCATGCCACCTGGCTTTGCCCACCTATCTGTACATTTTGGAGAACAGCCATCAACAAACTCTCCTCCATCCTTGGTTGCAACCTTCCAGTCTCCCCATCAGTGTGTCAGTTGGGAGAATTATCTTCTGTTGAACTGCCACCTGACCACATACGCCCTACTTGGATCGTCCTAACAATGGCAAAGAGGACCATTTTGCTAAACTGGAAAAATAGACAAAACATCACAATATCTCAATGGCTCTATTTATTATCCGATAACATTAACATGGAAAAACTTAAAGCATCAACTGCAAACCAAGCTGACCAGTTTGGCCGTCATTGGGCTCATTTCACAGAACTCCTCAGTATTCCAGACTAATCCATAAAAATAACACATGGGGATCTAAATTCGTTGACCAGGCGCGGAGAATGGGGGGAGAGCCGTGCCAACGGGGTGTATCCAGGCGCATTTTACAATTTCGTGCCCGACGCAAGTACTCCTCTGTCCCGCCTCCGTCCCTCCTGCCGGCGCAAATGGCAAAGAGGGAGGAGAGAAGGCGTGAGTGGGTTTAACACAGCAGAGTCAAATCTTCACCAATCAAATGAGCTCCTCTCCTCACCTTTAAAAGCGCCATGGGCGAGGCGCAGTGCAAATTTCGTTTGACATGGATGAAGTAGGACACAGCAGCAACACCAGACGGCCAAACTTCAGCCAGGAGGAAACTGATGTTCTGGTCCTGGAGGTTCAAGCTCGCAATGGCTGAATATATGGTCACGCGAACAGACCTCCACGGGCTGATGATGCAAAAACGGCTGCGGAATTCTAAACCCCCCTAGAACCGCGGCTGCTGCTTTTTTCACGGCAGTGCAAATGTGAGGCCATTTCATAATATTGTGCGATTATAAAGAGGGAATCAGCAATATATTGTTTTTGAATGAATGAAATAAAAATTGCCAATAAATACATGTGAATTTATTACGTACAATAATTAATTATGCTGACAAACACGTTATATGAGAAAACAGCAACTTGAGTCAACATTTGCCCAATTGCGTAGCCCTACTGCAACCAGAACGAATCCGACAAGAGGTGCACTTGACAGCTGCGTAAGCCTATAGACCACCTTTAGTAGGCTAATAGTACACAACAATAAAAGTAATAATAATAATAATGTTTAGATAAATGTAGCCCAGATCAGGCTGTGTTTCACACTGGACGCAAAACGAATTTTCCGCACGATAGATTACATTCAAAGTCAATGCAACGACGCGAATACATGGGAAACGTGTGTATTCGCGTCTTTGCATTGACTTTGAATGTAATCTGTCGTCTTAAAAAAATTAAGCTTTCAAGGTCGATGTAAAGCAGCTGAAGGACACATACCCTACACACACTCACGCGCCTACATGCACACACATCTCTCTCTCTCTCTCTCACGTTGCAGACAGGGGTATTTGCGGTCAAAGACATGACATTCTGGAAACCTGTCTGTGAGCTTTCGGTGATGTGTGCGCACTGTGCGCCGGTCAGCCAAATTACCACTGCACAGAAAGTAAACCAGGTTGGAGCTGGCGAGCTCTCTGCGCACTTTCCTCGGAGCCTTTTGCCACGAAATTGTCACTGCGTCATGATGAATATGTGACACCTCCCCTACTACGCCGCCACACCCATCTCGGCGCATGTCCATCTACCAAATTGCCAAAGTGGCTGCGCATGGTGTTGCACCGCTCAAAATCACCACTGGGCTGCACCGGGCTGCCACTCGTGGGCTGCGCCCAAACCCTGCGCCCACTTAGAGCCCATAGTGCTCTTCTTCAACCACGCAGTCACCACATATCATATCTACCATTGAAGGAATAAACCAGATGTCTAGAGCCCCCCACAGTGCCCGTTCTTCAACCATATTTAATTAAACACATATCATATCTACCATTGAATGTGGAATAAACCAGATGTCTATGCCTTTTGTCTTATGTTGAACCCCCTGACCAGCAAAAAAAAAAAAAAAAAAAAAAAAACTGGGGTGCAAATATTTTTTTATTAAAAATGAGTATACCTTATACAAACATTAAAACATCAGAATAAATTTATTGAAATAAAAAGATATACTTTTCCCCATACTTTTGAGCTTTATATATGAATTTTTAACCATGTTGCTAAGTGTGCAGCTGTTTTTCTTCATTTTGATCAAAATTGTCAGTAATGCTACACACTCTGTAGATCAGAAATGGAATATGAACTGTGCTGTTTATCATCTGCAATCTTCATCATTCATTTTTATCAAGGCTTCCGTTTCTGCATCTATGTCAACATCATGTTGTATTAAATAAAAAAATCTGAAAGTGACAGTGTAGCAGTCAGTTTACACTTTCTCCATCAGGCATACGATGGTACCCAATAATAATACAGTGACCTGTTGCCAGTCAAAATACTCAATCTGCCTTTGATTGAATATGGTAAACTGAATGTGATTTTGGAAGAAATTCCAATGACTCAAGAGAAGGGGGAAACAGACTTCGACCCTGTGGTTTAGCTTCCCCCCCTCTTCTGTTTCTATTTTGGAATGTTCCGTCATATATAGCCAATAGAGCTGATGGCTAACCCAGAATAAATGCTATGAATTTTGGAAGAGCAGAAAAGCACCTATTGATATGGAACACGCACAGAGATCAGCCAAAGAAAGTGTTTTCATGTGGAGCTTAGCGTGTGAACTCAGTCCAATGGCTCAGCAGGGGGTGCCAATGAGTGATTACTGCTGAATGAATCACCCCTGATCCTGCATAATTAGGAGCAATGTCATCCGGCAGGGTGCCAGTCAACACTAACTAGTGTCATCAGTATTCAAGTGATAGCTAGCTAATCACTAGTAATTACTCGGGCCGGTAGGCCACGGGTCTAAGTATCGGATCCGTTCTTCTTTTTTTTTTCTCGGTGTCGCGATTGTCCTGCTCATGCGCGCGCGCGGTTTCGCGATTGGCTCAGGCCTAGACCCTGCCCGAGTACAGGCTCTGACGAGCCTCTTGTATAAGGTCAGTACTGGAGAATTGAAGGCACTGTTTTGAGTGTTGTTTCACTGACTGATTTCTAACCCACTGCAGACTGTGTTTACCATTTAAGACCGACAACGGAGAAATGCAGGCTCAGGTCGAGTCACTCTTGTCTGGTAATTCTATTATATTGTATTCATTTCTGGAACTGATTTTTGATTTTGTTGTTGCATCTTGTCACCTATGTCTTGAATTCACTCATTGAGTTCATGTTACATTTCGCTAAGGTTAGTCAAGATATGATGCTAATGTTTCAAAGTTGTTAGCCACGTAGCTTGACAGCTGCTAGGTAAGCAAGTTAATCTGGTAATCAGGCTCAGAAGTTTCCTATTTACTAAGACAGTGAATCTGTCAGCAGTAGCAAAAGTGCTCCATGCACACTTCATTGTTCTCAGTGTCTTTCAAGAGCACTCCGCCGTTCTGCAAATGTAAACTAGTGTGTACTAGTCTCTTAGTCAAATAACTTTGTCTGTGATCACCGGCTTAATAAGGAAGCAAGTCCCTGAAAAACATAATCTGAAGTCCAAAACCCAAAGTAAAACCACTAATTATTGTTCGCACACCCATCTCTCTCTCCAGGCTGGTTCCCACTCAGGCTTGTGGACGCACGGTGAGGGACTGAGAGTAACTGAATGTGGTAATTGCTTTGACCTTTATTAGAGCAAGCTCCACACAGCGTTTGCTCCATAATTAGTTTTAGCCCTCATTCCTGCATTAGGAGTGGGGGTTATCAACCTGGTGAGCAGGGTTAGTTACAAAAAATGAACACCCAGGGGAAAATATCTCTTATAGGTCCTCGATACAATATAATGCTGCTTTAACTACTCAAACAACACATAATATTCACAAGACTCATAATGCTAATATTATGTGTAGAACTCATCTTACAACAAACTACTCATAGGTCTGATGGAACACAAAAAATTCACAGAACTCCCACATTATGCATACTAAATATACAACTCGTACTATACAAACTACTAATGGGTCTCAAAATGCATAATAAGTGTGAGATAGAGGCAGTGAGGGGCAGAGAGAGCGAGAGAGAGACACACAAGACAGATGAAAATAAAGAGACAGAATAGTGGGAGTAGGCATGTGAAAAATAAGTAATAGCACTTTCCACTGCATGGTACCAGCACAACGGTCTTGACTCTATTTTTCTATCTTTACCATTCGCTTTTAATGTCAGGCACTTTGTTTTCCATTGCAGATAGAATCCCCTCAATGTAGCTGGTCATTACAGCAATGCAGCATGAAACTTCACAACCGGAACAATGGAGGACGTCAAAGGCATTGTATTCTTGTGTTCTCAGTATGAAATAGCAGCAACTCTAGAAAATTGAACATAAACAATTGAACATTAATAGCACTTGCTAATGTCACCTGCTTTTGTGTTGGCATTAAAGTTACCATCCCAGGCAGCTGGACTTACGATTTTTTTTCGAACTAAGCACCCACCCCCTCCGTCCAATCAGGAATCACCCAAACCACGCCCCCACCTCTCAGTTCGTGCGCGTGCTTCATTCCACCACAAACAGCTGACCGTAGCGGCCGGAGACAACATTACAACACAGGCAGCATTAGCAGCGGTGGATATCGATGGTGGTTGCACAGGTAATTGAAAACTAACTTTGTAATTTTGAACATAAACTCGTCTATTTTGATCACACAACATTGTTGGTGCTCTGTTATATTGTAAACTTTGGTCTAAACCTTGGAACGTTAGCTGGTTAGCTACAAAATATTTCCATAGAAGGCTGGCTATGTTTTCCACACAAGTTGCTCGCTCATGAGCTCGCTACTTGGCCAACCAAACTCAGCGTGATAGCACTCACACAGAAAGAAAGACAAGAAGCTAGCTTACCAGTCTAAGAGAAACTCCGCTACGAGTGCGTCAGTTTTTAAACCTTTCAGTGTCTTCAGTTCTCTCCAGCGGTCGATTGCTTCTCTGCCAAGGGATACTCGAGTTACATTTGCAATTTTTACATATTCTTGTCTATCACGCATACTTTCAATGAAGGTTTTTGTCTTTTTAGCAGTGGTTGACCGCTGGGTGCAGTTGGAGGTCGGAAAACTGGCTGCTCGTTCGGCTGCTCCATGACTCCGTCCAAATGCCTAGCTTGCTAGCTATTGCTGACTATGCAGCTACAGCCAAAGTGCGCGCACATTGGAACGCCCGCACAGAACAGCGTGCATATTGATTTGGCAGTTTGACTGTCAGATGGGCCATCCAATTAGCGTTGTCTGAAACAAATTTGATTGGTAGGCCAGATTTTGGCCCCTGCTCCTTATACAGATGACCAAATTTCGTCATTTATATGTCAAATCACTTATGTTATCGATTACTGTCTAATAATTGCCAGATATACACAGATTTTTATAATTTTGCCAAAAAATGAGCCGCCTGGGATGGTACCTTTAAGCAGTTGTCAGCTTGTGTTGATTTTACGTAATCAATTATGGTAAAATACAGTAAAATATCTTTGGTTAATGGAGGAGAATTAAATAAAAAAAGCTTTCAAGCAGAGTACAGAGTTAAGTTAAAAAAGATTAACTAACCTCCATCAGGGGTCCTCTCAAACTTATAAGAAGTCAGCAGAGTTTGGTATCACTTTTTGGTATCGCCTCAGGATAAAGTCCCAAAATTATGCACAATCTTAGGAGAAAATATTATATAGAGCAATCAGAACTGCAGTCCTTTCAGATCATTTATCAGCCTCATTTGGTTTAAAGGAAGTATATAACTGAATATTGCTCCAATAAAAATGATTAGAGATGTTTTTAAAATTACTGATGATCTCTCCTAATGGGAGCATGTACAGTAAAAATAAAATTAATCCTGTGACAGATCCTTGGGGAATTCCACTGGTAAATGCAGCAGTGACTGATACCCACAGAGATAGAAAAAAGACAGAAAAACTTCTATCTGCAAGATAAGAGTAAAAACAACCCAATGCAGAACTGGAAATGAGAATTTTTTAGCTACAGCCTCTTTTAGGGTGTGAGTGTGACCTAAATGCATTTGAGGCTGAGGGTCCAATTTAAGGGAACACTCAGAAATTTCTGATCACTTGATGGTCCCAAAAGCACCAACTCTGTTAATAAACAGAGCCACTCCTCCCTCCCCATCTCCCCTGGGGAGTCTGAGGGGCGGTGCATTATGTCCCGTGTGGTGGACAAACACTCATGTTAGCTCGCATTGGATATTTGGTAAATCTCCATGCATTTTGGATAAGTTAATTACACTGTAAGTGAAAAAGTTGTTTATTAACCCCATAAAGCTATGGACCCATGCATGGGTCCATCAAATGCAGCTGCTGTATTCAAACCTGTGGAACTTCAGGCCTATTTAAAATTCCAGTGGAGATCCCAAGGTTTCAAATGATCCCAAATATGTCCTGTTGAATTACAGGGTGTATAAATGTGTATAAAATGATGTACAAGATCTAGATATTTTCCATTTGATGTAATGCTGTGGCCGTAAAACCATGGCATCCAGGGTTTGAATAATTCTGTCAATATAAGTGAGATGTCGTGCTGCACATACAGAATATGTCCCACAATATGAAAAAAATGAAAAAAAAATTTTTTTTTTTAATATCGAATCTACGTAAGGGAAAACTTCAGTGAAAAAGTCAAGGGGTTAATCTAATCATTCCCTTAACCTCAAGATTAATCCTACAAGAAACCTGATACCTAATTATAACTTCAAGATGAGTCCTTCATTTTCTGTGATCATTGATTGACAAAGATACATTTACACTTTTGAAACTTGTAGCTGCTGGCAGCTGCAATGGCAGCTAGACTTCCGTGCAGATTTTCAGATGATTTTTACCAGACTTCTGATAAATTTTCTAATTGACTATAATAATATTATACTGCAAAATATGTACAACAAAAGAGTGCTAAAATATATTGCCATTTAGTTGGAAAAAATTAGGCCCAACAAAAATCAACTCAGATGGGGGGGTGTGTATTCTAATATCAATTTTGTGTCTTGGATCAAAAAAATACCCAACCCAGCTTATAAGGCAGAGAATCAATTTTGACATAATGTTAATATTACACATGGCTGAGACCAAAGCTACACATTTATAAGAAAACATGTGCCTTAATACTTGAACTGTATTAAATAAACTGATCTCATACTGTATGCATCCATTATTGTCTAGTTTGCCTAATTTTCCCAGCTTTAGAAACATTGAGCTCGATATTATATGCCCCCTCGGTGTGCCTTACAAGTGGGCATGCACACCTTTGACCTTCAAAAAATTTAGGTCAAAATAAGAGCAATGACTTTGACATCAAAAAGGCTTCTGGAGATACCCAATATGCATAAGATGTTTAAATCTGTGGACTGACCCTGCAAACGTGCAGCAGCCAGAGTCGCACCAATAAATTGGAAGACAGACAGACGGACAGAAAGATGGCAGAGAGGGCAACACTACCCCATTGCAAGAAACACAAAATTTGGCCCTTTTTTTTTTTTTTTTTTTTTTTTTAAGTTCGTCACTGGTAGAAATCGCTACTTAAACATTATGTTGCAGTTAATCATAGCTGTTAATCTGTTAACTATAGCTGTTCTGTGTTCTTTCCAAAAACAAATAATTTACTTCAGGGCAGGCCTCATAGTATTTCTTAGTTTATTTGGGCTTTTTTTTAACATCCATTTAATTTTTGAAACATTTCTCTGTGTGCTGCTATGTCTGGCCATGGATACTAGAAATTAACGTACCTTCTTTGAATCTCTTCTGACTTCACAGTCCATCATATTTTATTACATGTGGTATGTTGGAAAATAAACAAAAAGGAAGCCAAAACGTTTTAAAAAATCACGGTTATTCCAAGGCATATATTCTCAGTTGTATTGCGAGAGATCTGAGTCACGCACTAAAACCAAGATTGTTGACAGCTGAACAATCTCTCTGATGACCGATGAGCATCCAGTACGCATCTTCTGCAGTGACAAGGCCCCTTTCATATTAAGATCAAATAAAACACATTTTTGGTCACTGACAAATGGCATCTTCACAAAAGCCAGTTCAATATCGGTCCCATGATTGTGTGAAAAAGCAAGGTCCAGAGTGTGCCCACCCCACTGTGTATAGCATGTAAAAATCAAAACACGCAGAGATACTGACAAATTCTGAAGCAACATTACACATAATATCTTCAATGATAAAAATTAAGATACACATGAAGTAAGACCCTGTCTGCTTTTATTTTAGACAAAAAAAAGACTCAGAGAAATCAAATATTAAGAGACCAGTTACATCTTGAGTGTTTTCCTTGGTAGGAAAAACAGACGTCTGAGTCAGTTTCCAGTGCTGTGCTCCTTTATTGATTAATTATTGTCACATTTCTCCCCTTGCTCTCTGCATGTGTTTGCGTGCCTCACATTTCTCTTCCTCACTGTCGATTGGTATGGTGTGTGTTTAAGTTCTTATGTTTGTGTCTTCCCCTCGCTGGATTGTTTTGTCTTGTTATTGTTCTTCCAAGACGCTCAGCCACCTTCGGTATTAACTAAACAACAAGTGGCTATTAATTAGGGACACTATTTTCCTGTTCTCTGGCAGTTCTGAGTGGCAAATCTCTCAAGATTCCACAAGTTACGGAGTCTGAGTATTCACAGTCCAGCGTGCCCCACTGTCTCGGACTGTCTAACCGATTTCGACAATAGACTGACCACAGACCTCAGCTTGCCAAACTGCCCTGATCCTGTTAGCACCTTGCCTGATCTGGACAATCTCTGACCCGCCTTACCAATGCCCTGTTTTGTTCTTCTGCGTGAGTTTGTGCCACTTGCGAATTGATTCCGTTATTAAAATGCCACATAGGCTGGATCTGCGCCTTGTTCCTTCGTCGGAAATTATAACAGTGACCAGTAAATTAAAATACAGCTGACTGCCTTTATTCAGTTGCAGTTCAAAAGAACAAAAAGACTCAGTGCTCACAATAGATGCACAACCCAGCTCCTGAACACCACAGCAATTCCACACCTCATGGCCTGACAACTGGAGTTCACTGATAAAAGCGTATTCTGCTGGGAAGAGTTTTAATTAGGTAGGAATAGTCCATATTCCGCTGCCATGGTTCAGTCAGGAACATAAAATCTATAGTCTTTCAGCAAAATATGTCACTAAGCCTGAATCAAAGCCACTTCTATCAGCAAGGACACGTAAGCAGCAGTGCAGGCGGAGATGCGGACAGTGGGTGGAGGTGCCTGATGCATACGCCTTGACTCGATGAACCAGGATCCCACACATCTGGGACTGGAGGAGAACAATCAAGTGGGAAATTTGGAGAGATGAGCCTCAGGTAAGAGGGTCTGGCGTGCCGCATCACGGTACACAAGTAACTGGGAACACCAAACTCCACCACAGTTGGAATGCGTGCCATGTTATTGCCCCGGTATGCAATAACAGAGTTCTGCCAAAAGATCTCGCCTTCCGAGCTGTTCTACTTTTTTTAATCACTTTACTTTTGTGCTGACCCTCATTCCTCCACATTTGTTGGGGGTCAGTATGACCACCATTTCTGCAGTCCCAAGGCATGAGCGAATAGATACAGGGGAGGGGTCCCTGGCTGCATAAACGGGGGAGAGAAAAAAACTGAACCTGCCCCACTTAACGCAAAAAGACTTCATCACATGTCAAATTTGAAATAGGGAGTTCCGACCATAGGCCAAAGCAGTGGAGACAGCATGAAACAACAAAAGTGTAGGCAGAGCAACACAGAGGGCAGAGAGGGCAGAGACAGTAGGGACAGATGTACAGTGTCAATGCCACACACAGGTGCCCTACAGACACGTCAAAGAGAAGCATTACAAGTGAGAGAGGGAGCAAATGCAAGTCACATTGAAAGGTGGAAGTAAGAGAAAGAGAGAACACTGAAGCACATTAACAGCTTTCAGATTCACCTCCACACCGTCCCCGCCTCCTCCAACCCAGCACCACCTCCCCACAGTCCCCGCCTCCTCTGACCTAGCCCCACCTCCTGACAGTCCCCGCTCCTTCAACCCAGCCCCACCTCCCCGCAGTCCCTGCCTCCTCTGACCTAGCCCCACCTCCCAACAGTCCCCGCCTCCTCTGACCTAGCCCCACCTCCCCACAGTCCCCACCTCCTCCTACCCAGCCCCGCCTCCTTCCTGTCAATCCAGCCTCCTCCACCCCGGCTACAGCAAAAGCCATTAACTGCTGAGCAGATTAAATTACATTCACAGCCATTAGGAGCCTATGCCATCAGCCTCTTTTGCAACTGCTGGCTGCCCATTAATTTAGGAAACATCAAGCCACAGTATTCACCCACCATGGGGAACAGATGTCAGAAAAGATTAAAGGGGAGAATATTCAAATGGTAATGACAAAGGGAAAGGACATGGCTTCTCATGCATACTCTACGTGCCAAGATGGAAATACTGTTAATGGGTACTAAACGTGAGAGAAGCAGGGGATACACATACTGCGAATGTGCTGTTTTTAGCAGAAGGCTGCATGCCAAGAGTGAGTTGGATCTTATTCCACAAGGAAGTAGAGTGTGTGTATGTGAGTGGATGTGTTTTTGTTGTGGAGGGGAGGTTAGTGGAGCCATTTGGAAGTGTCATAGCAGACTGGATTCTGGGATGATGCACAAACGAGGTCTCCGCAGACAGGTTAATGAATGCTCATCCTTGAATGTGCTGCCATGTGTTTACTCCCAGCTTGGTGAAGAACATAAGCTGGGGTAAATCACTCGCTGACAGCTCCGTGAATGCTGAGCAACCTCCAAAGGGCTTCACCCGACAAAAAAAAAAAAAAAAAAAAATCACACAATCATTTCATATTAACATCCCTTCAAACTAGCGGAGCTCGGAACATTAGGGCCACATGGGGCCACGGGCGACACAACAGGACATGGCTCAAGGATAAAGGATTGTTCAATTTTAAAATGAAAAATTCTATCTTATAAGTTGAATGGAGCCTGAATTGCGGGACAGAAGATTACATGAGATGAAATATTGTAAGAGTGCGTGACACGGAGCTGAAATATGTTTTCAAACAAGTGCAACAGTGTGTGTGGGGGAAAAGTGAAAATCTTTGTCTGCTCCCTGCAAATGACAGAGGTCTACAACCAACCAGAACAGACCCCAAACAACCAAATCCCAAACAAAGACAACATGCATGGGATCCAGCCTACTTCTCTCGATGGCAACAGCGTGGAGGAGTTTTTCAAAGAAAACAGTATGCGCTAGCTAGTATACTGCCTGTAGTCTTCAGCCTTGCTATAGGATACTAAGTAATAATTAGGCCTATGTACTTGCTTAAACCGTGTGGTGCTCATGCGTCAACCCAGATCACAGAATTAATCGCCTTTCCCCAACAGCTGGTCATTCACTAATGGTAGTTGGTTGGGGATAGATATTTTGCTTAAAAAGCGAGTAGCCAGAAATTAAGGTTAGGCATGCGAGGGAAAATTTCAAGGCATTGAGTTGACGTATGTCTTTAACTTTAACAGTGTGTGTCTGCGTGTGTCTCTGTGTGAGAAAAGTGAAGGTCCTTATGACAGTGTGTCTCTGACTAACAAAGTAAGGGAAAGGGCAGAATTAAAGGGGGTGTGCGTGCACAATTACAAAGGTGGAGAATTAATTTGTAAGTCATGAATATGCAGCAACTAGAAGGCCATACGTAACAAATGAATACAGAGGGTGATTTCAGAACTACTCACACAAATCCATGTGATAAGCGGTACTTCTTTTATATCAGCTCAAAAAAGGGAAACTAAATCACTTTAGATCACCTCATAATCCATGTCTCACAAGCTGAATTGAGCCTGAATTTCAGGACAGTGCCCCAGGGTCAGCGATAACTCTCATGGAAATAATTCAGCAGGAAATCTCGCAACCCATGCATCACTTAGATTGAAAATGGTTGCCCTGAGTCCGGGTAACTTTCAAGGAAATCCAATGGTGAAAATAACAAGAATAGAACACCCATGACTGATTGGAAACAGCTTCTCTATAGAAACAGGGAGAATTATAAATGGGCTCATGCATTAGCAAGGATAATGTGAGGGGCACAATTATGCACCCCATCATTGATTCGGTACTTGTGAGTTTGCATATTCCCGAACAAAGAATCCTGCCACTCGGGCAGATTGGCTTCACCCTCCATTTCCAGCGACATTGTGAAGCAGTTCCCTCGGGCTCAGTCCCAGACCTCTCTAAAGGGAGCCCATACAGATGCAAATGCTCATTTCACCTCTGCGATACAGCGGCTGTCCGCGCTGCCAGCCACCAATTATCTTGTCTCCTCCCGATTGGATCTTTGAACTCTTCTAATGCGGAACGACAGGAGAGATAACAAAACAAAATGAGAGAAGGCGGGGTCGCTTAACCCAACTGCTTTTTGCCACCATAATGCCTATTTCCAGTCTGTCTCAAGCTCAAACACAAAGGTCATGTTCAGGCCTATTGTTAATTCACATCTGGGCTCCTCAAAAACAAAGCCCAGATAAGGGAAGGGAGAAATGTGAGGCGAGACGCCGCGTTCGAAGACAGCTGTGCCCTCGTTCACGAGGGACAGGCGCTGCTTCAGAGTTCCCAGAGCATGCCGCTAACAGGCTGACATCTTCCATCTCCATCATTCAGTCTGATGTCTTTCCTTTCATTTTCCTAGCTTAATTAGCTCCGATAAATAAAGTGAGAGAAAGTTTACCGCGTGTTGCACTAATGACACTTCGTGGTCTAATGTTCCCACTGCTCTCGAGACAGATGAAGGATGGCTCTCCACTCCGAGCGCACTTCTGTTTCTCAGCCCTGCTTTCTATTTGTTAGCCTCTGAATGTTTTATGATCTGCTTGTGACTCATAATGGCCGTGCTAAGAAATGATGTTAAAGGAAATTGGCAAAGGCGGTAAGAACTGAAGCGATCAGGCGAGTAGAACTTCAGTGAATCAACCTATTTCATCAGATCCAAAGTGACGCAAATGTCCTTAGCTCTGAACCTGCTTATTGAGAAAGCCTGCATATGGCCATAAGTGTACTCTCCTTTTGTTCTCTAGACATGTACCTTTCCCCAGAGAGAACATCAATCTTGATGTACTGGACATCAGCATTCTCTAATACTCTTTACCACTCAACGTATTTTTTTCAATTTGTTCTGCGTGATTCAAAAAAATCAATTCCGCTTTCATACATGTCAAGATAATGTATAACAGCAGAATTTCATTTTTGCCAGAGCCCACAATAAATTAATACCACATAGTGAAAACTGAGGTAGGCAGGTTGACAATCCTGGCCAAACATCCACTGTTTATTCAAGAGTCTTTTTGAACATAGAGCTCAAAAATCGATGGCAATCTTTTTTCTCACAAAAACATCAATACTGGTCACGCTCGTATAGTGCATGGCATGGGCTATCGACAATGGTCCAGAAAAGAAAAATAACATCCGGACATAGCAGAGACAAACTACAGCTGAACTACAGATGGTCATCGTAACAGGACACCCTACGACATTGGAACCTCTAAATTACAGCAACTATATCATTCTTTATTCTGCTCACTACCTGTACTTTCTATTTACCTTTGAGCTTC
Organism: Gymnothorax javanicus; assembly: GCA_029692085.1. Lineage (NCBI taxonomy): Eukaryota > Metazoa > Chordata > Actinopteri > Anguilliformes > Muraenidae > Gymnothorax > Gymnothorax javanicus. Next base: position 15,132,094 of record CM056207.1, on the reverse strand, counting down.
TAATGGACAAAATAAAAGAAACCACTGTTACAATGGCAACTTTGCCCTTGGTGGTGATGATTCTCTACTGCCCGTTGCCCACTTGTATGCACTTTATCGCCGTTGCTGTATTTTTCCTCATCGGTATTCGAGGGGAGTGGTGCGGCAACCATGAGGCTAATTAACAGCAAAGCAGTAAGAAAGCCGTGCCTTCATTGGCTGTGATTTGCCACTCTTTCATTGGGTATGCCTTTCCTCAATATCAGTCGTCGAAGGACATGTCCCTCGGGCAAACACCAGGCTGGAAACAGCCGGGTAAGTAAAATGCGGTAAAACCTTGATAAGACTTGTTAATTATAAGAAAATGCCGACATGGTAGCAAGCAAGACTGTCTCCCAGGATATTGTCAAGCTGAGTTTGTGAAAAATGGAGCCATGCTGCTTTTTTAGCTGCTGAGATAAAGGCTTCTGAGGAGGGTCCAGAGGAGAATTCGGGCCATGGGAACAATTTGGCTTTTGCCTGGGGAAGGCAGAACATCAGCCAGCGATGGAGCAGAAGCCTGATCTTTCATGCCTGCAGGCTGCCCTTCACACTCCAGCCATGGCTTCACTATGCAAATAACAGTGAGCTTAAAAAGTAGAAGTAATACAATGGGACACTGCATGAGGACCCCTCCGAACAAACAAGAATTTTCTTTCTGTCAGTCAGTGTAAGTGTAAGCCATTGATTGCACAGTTAAGAAATAGAGGCCATGGTAGTTAGAAAGGTCTAACCCTGACTCATCCTGAGACCTACTCAGCATTAGGAGAAGCAAGTAGAGAGTGTAAGGATGCATCCTCTTCCACCCACCGGCCAAAAAGTGGATGCTGAGGAAGAGGTGAGATGATAACTTGCAGCAGGATAACAGCTTAAACAACCCACCTTCTAGAGGGGAGCAGCAGTCTCTGTCATGCATGGTAGCATCTATTGGCATGACTCAAGTTGGATGTCAGAATTAGCCCTGCAAGCTAAACCCATTTTTGGTCACAGCAGAAAACAACACAGGCAATACTACAGAGACTAAAATGTGGTGAACTTACTCTTCAGGTAAAGGGCACCAATATGCCCCAAAAAGTTGTGAAAACATGCAGATAAAGTACATACCACTAAGGTTACTTTAAAAAAGTGAGCATGTATTGATCGCTGGGTCAGTTAATAAGCAACCTCTTCTATTTTATGAACATATGATACTTGTAGTTGGAAAAACGTATCACTCACACTTGCCCACACAGCTTAAACATCATAAGTAATTTCTAACATAAATTGAAGACCCTGGTGCTTGAAGTACTTCAGTCACAAATTGTCTATTTTGAGAATAGAGGGTCTGAATATATAATTGATCCATAAAATAATCTAATTGAAGACCCCAGTGCTAAAAGCTTACTAAGTCACAGAATGTCCATTTGGAGAAAATCGACTTCGGTGACAATAAAAGACGTTTTCTCATCTTTACTTCACAGTGTGTGAAAATGTGACTTAAGTACGTTTAGCACAAAGGTCTTAAATTTTATTACAGATGAAATTCACAAAGGACTGCAGGCTAATTTATTCAAATTTTCTCCTCTGTGATGTCACAGCATTTCAAACAAACACAGGGTGTGGTTTCATTTCTAAACATTCCCTGAGGTCCAGGGAAAGGTTATTAAAATGAATGCCCAACATCCCAAACCATTTATATTCATGTCCTACCAGATTGTGCGATACATATTCATTATTTTAATCTCATTAGCAAGGAAATCCCTCAGCATGTAATGACTCCATAGATCAGGAAGCTCATCAAATCATTTATCTCAGTTTCACACACGCTAATTTTCCCTGGCCAGGCCGGAGATCCTTCCGTGAAATCACAGTAGATTGAACAGATGAGGAAAATCCAGGTTCAAGGAGTAGAAGTCCTTCCTGTATTTACTTTTTACCATCAGGATTTAGTCAATAGCAGTAGCCAGTTCTTAAGCTACACAGCTACACAGCTGAATGAAGACGGTTAGGGTTTTGTAGGAAAGGTATCCAATACCTGTAATCTTGAGGGAACATTCCTAACACAAAGTTTTTGACAGCAGAGCAAGTGAAATAAGACCTCCTAAAATATTTCCAGAACTCAAAGTATTTGCAAGACTTTGAAACTGAAAACCATGCCCTGGGAGAGGACCCTCTCAGTTGTTTCTGCATACATTTTTGGAGAAAAATGAGATTGATTTGTCACTAGTGTCCTGTGAAATATATTTATATATTTTCTCAATGATAAAGCAGTACCCAGTGAATCACCACTTCTACTGGCTAATGATCCGAAACTAGTGATCTAGTATATCTAAAAACAGGGAGGATGACAAATTTCGACACACATCTCTGTAACAGTGACTTTAAGCATCAGGCTAGGCATGACTGAGCAAAACTAAGTTTCTAAATTCACTTGCATTCCAGATGAAATGCAATGTTTCATGTCAACATCTATCAAATGCAGTGTGTTTCTGAGAATTTACTCAAAATGACCTGTCACAGCGAGCTATTCTCCAGTTAAGTGCATACAATAGCCCACTCGAACAAGCTAGAGTGTGGATTCTATAGCCTGTTGACTCTCAGTACCTTTAGCTTTATGTGTTGAGTTCAGTCTGCAGCATTTCTCTCGCCCTTGTACACTAACGGGTTTTCAAAACTCACTGCCTTGAGTTAAACCAACTCCAAATCCCTCACTTTGGTTCAATGGACATTTAAAATGTTCCACCATAAGGTGATAATAAAAAAAAAACATAAAACATCTCCACAAATCTTGTTGAGGTAGCCATGTTTATGCCAATAATTTTACAATGTAAGAAGTATAATACTGAATTCAGTTTTTGTGAACAAGCAGCTGCTACACATTTATTTGACCGACCACATTGAAAAATAAATGACAAGAATATCCAATATCCGACAAGGATATTGAGCTACAAGTCTGAGTATAAATTTGCTCAAATGGAGCAAAGCCAGAATGTTCCTGTACATGGACATGTAGTGTTGACAGAAAGGCTACAGTGCAGAGCTGGTTTTGGCAGTGCCTCTTCCTCCCTGCTTTTGCGATGCCCGTTCTGAGGCGTTTAGAGTCCAAAGCCATCACATTGATGCACTGTCTCGCAGTGCCCAGAGGCACTAATGAACACTCTTTGACTAATTACACAAATTAATACTCCAAGGCCCGTTTTTGGCACTGCCCTATCAATGCAGGCTTCTCCAACTTCCCTGAAGTCTCAGTACACTTTATGTGGAACATGATTTGATGCCTATAAGTAGAGTACATGGAAGCATTCAGGATTTTTACCTGATGGCAGTTCTTAGTATTTCCACTGCTTTTATTCCAATTTATTACCAATTTGGAGGAAAAAAATCATCATCATCTTCATCATCATCGTTATCATCATTCCTTGTTTATTTCTTTTCTGGAGCTCAAGCTCGTTCCACAATGATTTTGCTAAATGAGTGATCAGTAATCTACCAGCTGTAAATGACAGTTTTTACAGGATGAACCCCATCTACTTGCCAAGGTAACTTTTGATCTCAAAGGAAAACACTTTCGTCAGTATAGCATAATACTAACAGAGTTAGCAAGTGCAATGAAACTTGAGAACTATAAAAATACACTTTACAGCCAGTTTTACAGGACTCTGAAATCCACACAATTTCTGAATTACTGCAATGAGGTGGTATTTATTAAGTGAATGCAGTAATTAATGAGCACATGAAATAAAGTATTAACAATGGGCAGTGAGAGACATTCAACCAGAAGCAGCAGTCTCACAATACTTCAGAGTTAGGTAAGCACACGCTGTCCAATGAATACACGATGACACTTGCTGCTTCTTTCCAAACTAAGGACCAGAAACATGTCAAACATCACAGACATGAGTAAGAGGTTAACTTTTCACACGCAGCTTCAACAAGTAGGCTAAGTGCATCCAGTTGACCAGCAGGGGTTGCTAGGGAGGTACTGAACACAGATCCTGACAGGCTGAGCTCTCCATAATGTTGGACAAGGTCAGCACTACTTATATATCATCCTGCTATTGCATAGGTCAAACACAGCACCAGCATGGTCCAGAATCAGCTGCAGATTGTCAATCCCATTCATGCACAAGAGCATCGCAGTAGCTGAGACCAGACCGTGGAGCCCATATAACCCTTGGAGCAGTGCTTTAATAGATATCAGACTGATATAACCCTGAAAAAATAACAGGTATAAGCTAAACAAATATCTAGACTGCGGGGCCCATCCACTGCAATAGAGCCTGGCAGTGGGGGTCCATCAACTACAATAGAGCCTGGCAGTGGGGGTCCATAAACTACAATAGAGCCTGGAAGTGAGGGTCCATCCACTACAATAGAGCCTGGCAGTGGGGTCCATAAACGTGCTGAAATAGCCTTAACAGATATCAGACATTGGGACTCATCAGCGCACTGGAAAACTGCCTTGACTGGATAAGCCGCTCCGCAAACCCACTTAATTCTGTTTGCATTTGTTTTCCTTACATGGGTAAAATGAACAAAACCTAAAAACCTGGATTCTAAACGGTAATCAGCCAAACAAGCCGAACCGTGGGTAAAAATAACAAGCTGGGAAAGTCTTTTTTAACCACCCTAAACACAGCATGAAGGTCCAACCACCCTCTACAGGCCGGGACGGTTTCCGAAAAATGCAAACGCACTGCATGCTGCATTAACAGCCGCGCCCCGAGCGATCATTAAAGGAGGGTATCGACACCACAGGAGGTGCCAGATGTTCCCCTGCCAGCCACCCCCGCCACCCCAGGGCCAGCGGAGGAGGAAACAGAAGAGTAACATTAACATTATAACAGTAGTTTGCTCCCTGCATTGTGATGGGATGCACTGCTACGCCACATTATCCGTTTGCTTGGCAGATGCTTTTCTGAGCTGGCAGATAATAACGTGGGCATTTTGGGTCAAGCACCCCTCAAGGGTCCAATACTGGATGGGAGCGAGGAGGCGGCACAAACAACTTTACAGCTGCTTACTGTTTACATTACGCGGCAGACGGCTGCCTGATGGTGATGTAAAGTACCACTGACATCAACATTTGCACTGATATTTGCATCTACATTTACTTTACGCTTGCATTTTCATCCCTCTGCAGATGTTCTATCCATACATATTGTTCGGTACAGAAAAGCTGGACAGGAGATCCACAATAGGAACATTGTTTTTATAGAGCTGTTTCTTTTTTTTCCTGAAGTTGATAAATGGTAGTCGTTAGACTGGTGGAACAAGCATTATACAGAGAATATAACTGTCATTTGTTATGCATAATAAAACATGCACTTGAATGCATTTCCTTGCAAAGGTACGGCTAATACATCAATGAAATTACAGAGCGAGAACAACACATGCGCTCTGGTCAACAGCTCGACGGCTGTTCGTTTGGTCTACGAGGTCTTTGTTTTCTTAGTCTAACGGCAGCATTCTGAGACAACTTATCTATCCTTGCTGGACTGTCAAAAGGCCGGAAAAACTGCAATACTAGAGAAAAGTAATAATTAATTTTCTGCGGGCAGATTAATCGCAGTTATTTTGTGAACGTGAGAATGTCTTAAATAATTATTTCGGTAACGTTCTCATATGGGGCTGACAGACCGACACTGAATCAAAGATTACCCATCAGTTTCTCACAACTGGCTGAGCATTTAATTCCAAGAATGCAAGATCACAAATTATATTTCTGATCCAGAAATGAAAAATGTTCTCTTCTCCTGATTATGCTTGAGGAAATTCTTCTCCTTCGACATTCTACAACAGACATAAAATTACCGTACCATGATTGATGATTAACTTTGATGATATATTGTCCATGGCACTCTTCTCCAGCCCTGGCCAGCAAATGAATGCACATTTTCTTCCAAAAATTGACAGAAATATGAAGAAAAATCTCACCATTTGTTATGGCTTGAGAGCAAAGGCCTCACCAGTTCATGTGGCTCCAGAGCTGAAATGGTCCCAGTGCCACACAACCAAATTTCCAGAAGCTGCAAAGTGTGTCTGCTTTGGCGCTGCCATGGTGGAAGAACTGGAGAAACTTTTTCTGGTAAGCTCTAAACAGTTGATGAGATTCACGTCTAACACTCACCAACATCTGCTCAAAGCCATGCTAATAATGCTAAAATGACCTTGCTTTGCTATGCAAATATCTTTGCTAATTATTCTATCCATTAATATTTTTAGAGAGCCTCTTCACTTGTTTCCTCTTGCACCGCAAATGACTCATTTGGAGAAGTGTCCATTTCCTGTCCATCTCAAAGTCCATCGAATAGCACACCACTGAGATTTAGGATGTGAAGATGAAACATTTGACTACTACCAGGGTTGTGATTATTATGATAATCATGATAGCCACAACATTGTTTGATAGAAGAATTACTCCTAATGATAATTATAATTGCACGGGCCCAGACATTACACAGGGCCTCGAAAGCACCAGGGACAAACTGCATGTTGCCCTGATTTGGTGTTTCTCAGTGACGTCATCTCAATGTATTTGGAAAAACTGACTTTCCACACATATCTGTGCAGTAATTTCTCAGAGCAAATGAAAACGAGTATTGATATTCTTGATGGCAAATTATATCATAAAAAGTTACGATAAAAACGCCAGAGAGTACTGCAATCAACATTACACCTGATATTCCTGCCACAAAAAAATAAGCTGTGATACCATAGCCAAAAGGGGCTACTTTGCAACATAGCGCAGCAGAATGCTCCCAAGAACAAAAGCAGTACCTTAACGACAGCCACCTCAACATGACAATTATATCACAATTAGAACAGCCGTCGACCCCAGAGCCTTCTACATGAGAGCTTTTTCCATCAAGCTTGTTATTTGATTGGGTGATTTCATCCCTCCCTTAGCAAGAGATGCGGCATTTGTCAGATCTCGGAATCAAAGCGAACTCAAAAGAGTGAGAGCGTTCACACCAGTTCAAAGATGAGACTATTAATAGAAGGAAAAAAGCAATCCATGACCTTTCACAAAGCCCTCAAGTGTTAATTAAATTCCCATTGATATTTTCTTATTTTCCCTTACAGGTAACATAATGCATTGGATATGTGTGGCACAGCTCGTAAATCTTCGAATGCATAAGAGACAGTTTCCAGAACTGTGACAAACAAAACAAACAAAAAAAAAAAAAAAAAACACCTTTCACTTCAAACTTATGAACAATATCAATGAATCCCCTTCCTGCAGTTTCAGGGTTCAGAATTGATTTGTGGACAGTATATGTTCTGCAGGGTCTCTCTGGGCCCAGTACCTGAGACACCCCAGGTAATAGTAGCTCACGCATTCATCACAGAGGGGGGGAGGCAGAGGTGGCAGAATGGAGGAATGGGGCCACACTTAAAAGAGCAACAACTGACCAATATCTCAAAAGGGCGCTGGTAAACAACCTGACCCCGCTCCAGCTCGAGTGAGCGTTCTCCACGCTCCATGTGGACCTTCGGCTAATCAATCTCCACCAGCCTTAAATGGAGACTCCATGTTTGTCTGGGAAGAGAGTCAGCCCCGCTACATCAGAGAGTGCAGAGCGAAACGGCCGGCGTGGCAACAAAGGGCAACAGAACCTGCCAGAAAGTGGAGAGTCCCTGACCGCGACGGCGCCTTGATCTGAAATTGAATCACACTACAAAGAGTGCAATCAAAGGCTTTCAACATCTAACGGGGGAGACTGAATGAGAGATGGAGTCATCTCTGCTCACATTTCAATCTGGCAGTAATGGCGTCTTCTGGGGAGGAGCAGTCGTGGCTTCAGGTTTACGTTTGGTATTCTCGACCAACACGCCCCGCCGTCTCCCCTCCCGCGTTTTTGCCCGTCAAACTGCAGGACCTCACTCGCGCAGAGGATGGACGGATCGATGAAGACAAGCGCGGCAAAGCAAAAGTGCACGCAGCAGCCGATATTTCCAGTTTACCATCACAGCGATTCATGAGTCCACTTGAAAGAGCCAGAGTACCACCTTTTCCACACCTGCACTATAAATGAGATTTATCACCCACTGGAGTGCAGTAGCACGGAGCGTGATGCAGGGCTCTTGGAAATGATTCCTAACTGAGATTTTTGGCAAAATTTTTTATGAATGTCTTTTGGGGGGGGGGGGCATTTTACAGATCATTAAGCAGCTGTGCCGCTCAGCCACGTTGTAAGGATGAGTGGGTTTCCTTATCTTGTGTGAAACAACCCTTCTTCTCTTAACTTAATAGAGGAGACGTAGTCGACTAGATCTGCCTCCCTTCAGTGTGAATGGTACTCGCATAATGGAGTCACAGATGTACTCCACCCTCTATCTTGGAGTAACCTCCCCATTCCTTTCTGAACTGCTCATCATCTGTGGTGGTCAGCTGACTCTTCAGATGGTACCAGACCAGCTCTTGCATTGCTTTTCTCTGAACTTATTCCAAAGGATGAAAATCTACACACTTTTCAGCCATTCTTCTATCCACCACAGGGGAAAAAACCAGCCGACATTTTAGCAAAAGCTTCGGCAATGCACGTTAGACTAAGTGCTGGTGAAAGCTTAAATACTGTAGGCGTAAAGTGATGCAAATCATGATAATCTGGATGATTTGTGACATTACAAGCATAGATTAAGGCCTAGTCTACACATACACATGTATTTTTAAAAATGGGGCTTTTCCTCTGTTTTCTGAAAAATGTCCTTCCATACAAAGACACAATTAAAACCCTGTCAAGAGCCTAGCAATCCAACAGGCAGCGATAATATAATTAAATGCAAGACCATGCAAGCCAATCAGAAACCTTAAACATTTGCAATATGGCGCACACTCTCTGATGTCACGAGCCAAAAACTCTGTTCTCCTCGTTTATTTAAACAGTGAAAAGGAGTTTCTAGAAGCCTTCACCCTTAACCCCACCTTCCAAAAGGTCCGTTTTCAGTTTGCACGCAGACTAGAGGCTGAAACGCATAGAAAATTCTATGTATTCAAAAATAACCCGTGTACGTATGGCCAGAGCCTAAAAGGATAAACGTCAAGCAATGTAGGAAAATACCGCCTATGTACTGTCTCTGCATTGCTGTTCATGACTAAGATGACTGATGATTTTAATTGTACATAATCTGATCTACGTCATGAAGCCGTTTCACTGAACGTATGCATTAGCTGTATGGTAAATATATAGGCTTACAAGGCTACATGAGTGACTAATATTAGTATGCAGTAGCAAATGCTCAACTTCACCAAAATTGAAACTAACAGGAAGTTCAATAAAATAAAACAATCTTTTTGCTAGTATTTGCAATGCGACTTGTCTCAGTCATCCATGATAATTGTACTATAACAAATTATTTTCAGACCCAGGTGCCTGGTTTTGGTCCGTAAAACCGCTCTGAATGGATCTGGCATGTAAATCAGTGCTGAATCAGGCCTCGAGGCCCACATATTTGTTCTTGGTAATTAAACCAGCTCTGAATTGGGCTCTGGGGCCCAGATGCCTGGTTTTGGCCACCAGAACCAGAACTGCGTCGGCCTGCTGCATCTCTGCTTTCTTACTGGTTAGAGGTTTTGTCAGTTCTCACACCCCTTTAACAGAGCAGCTGATAATAGGCTGTGGCAGAGACAGAAACACCCATACTGTACCCCAACACTCCTCTTCCTCTCCACGCACACACACACACACACACACACACACACACACTGACACAGCCTGTCGTATTGCCCCTGGCTGAATAGCAGGCCCCTGCTGCCTGGTTTGACAGCACGGCCCCAATTAGACCAAGTCTCGTAACTGTCAGCACCCTCACCCCGACACAGAGCCCTATGAAGGAGAACAGTATCCCCCCCAGAGCCTGACAGCAGCCTGACTCATTCTCAGGAGTAACTCCTGTTTTCACACGTCTCTACAGAAGGGACACATTCAGCCCCCCTTCCCCTGTCACACACAGTAATGCTATCAAACCTCAAACCTGCTGGGCAAACTGACCTCAGACACACATACACGCACATACACAAAACCACAGACCACCAAACATTTCTCCCCACGCACACGCACACTTACACACAAACAGCAGCCAGATCATGCTAACATTTGTCCTCAGGCACAAGCAAGCACATCTCCACTCAAAAAGACACACACACACACACACACACACACATACATGCACCACCATCCTCACAGCTCTCCTCTGTGAGACCCAGTAAAGGGATAGATGGAAGAAGCTTGCAGCGGATGAGTGGAAAGAGTGACAGCTCCCCCCAGAATGAGCCTCATTATTTCGGAGCAAGCTGAGGAGATGTCAGCCTGTCGCACACACCGGCAATGCTGCTGCTGCTACAGTACTGACCACAGACACATCACACTCTCACAGACAGGAAGTGAGTCATTAATATCACCTGCACACTGGCATTATGGGGGCAAAAATGCTTTATTTTTTCCCCTCAGTATTTCCCTATGCACATTTGAGCTAGCCACACAGTCTCCCCAGCGCATGCAGCAGATTGAGATATCCTGTTAATTACTTGTCTGAACATGGCTTCACATTATAAACCGCTGCTGACAGAGTGCCACCAGCCTGCACGCTCAAATTAATTTGGAGTTGTTCTCGAATTTCAACAACAAAACAGTCGGGGATCGTACTGTGGAAAACAAAAAAATGCTGAAGAACAGATGTCTAAAAATGGGTCTGATAGTTTTCCGAAAACCACACCGTTAATTCTCAATTGTTAGATGCCGTCCCAGCGACTGGCAGGCAATTCCGAGTGCAGCGTTTCGCGGCGCTTTTACCAGATGAAATCTGGAGCAGACTTGCTTTGTTCAGAGGAGCATGCTACACCCTCAGCTCTCCTAATCAAAAGAACTGAGGAGAAAGAACAGAGGGAAGTTAGTTGGAGAAAGGAAAGTATGTAGTACAAATACCTGCTTCTAACTCCTAAAAAAAAAATAACAACAAAAGTAGCACCTGGAGGGCTAATTCACACATTTCCCTGCCCACTAGCTTTCATCTTCTTTTTATTAGGCCTAAGGTCCAGCACTCTGCTGCCGAAACAAAAAAAACAGCCATTACTGACAATTACAGCTCCCAACAAGGGGGCTGAAACCTGATATAAAAGTTTTGCTATCTCCTGAATCTGCCACCCAGGCCCTTGTCTACAACCTGCTTATTACCTCGCTTTCCAATTTTCTTGAATTAAATTACACTCAACAAATGATCAGGGTCTTCGTATAATAATAGCGGCCATAGATGTTTCAAATTCAACGTTTTCTCCACACATTTAGACAATACATTTAATCAGAGCATTCATGAATGAATGAAATAATGACTGGCCCCACCATTGCAAAAGCATAGTTATTCATTTTATCTTGTGTTCATTACACCATCAGCTGAAGTTGCCACATCCGGTCCTCAGACAATGCCCCATTTTAATAATTCAAATAGCATAATTAATTTTCACCTGGTGAAGACCCTGTCATAAGATCCAGTAAATAGCTAACTTATAGGGACATGAAAAATAGCCCCTGGCGAATGCAAGGTTCTGGCCAAGCCTTTCAGTTCCATTGGAAGAAAACTCTTAATGCAATTGCATACAATATCACTGTAGATAAATTCCATACCTCCAACAGTTTTCAAGAATGGCCAATCCTTTTTCAGAATCACAATGATCACGTGCATTTATGATGTCCATATTTGGTTTGTCCTGAAGCAGTCGATTAAGAAGAGCTTGACCAGCCTGCAATTGGCCCTGATTTCAACTGAAACTGCTGGAGTCAACTGGAAAGCTGACTGTGAGTCTGGCCAATTCCATGCCTAACTCAGAAGCTTTGAGATTAAGAAATGAGAGGTTTTGTGTGACAGCAGTCAGTAATTCTCATACAACAAAAACCTCAGACAGAATTTCGGGCCACAGATGCAGCTACGGACTACCTCCCCAAGTTTGAGCGACAATAGCTGGTGATTCACCATTGCCAAAAGAAAGAGGTTCTAATCAGGAAATGATATGCAAGATGTCCCCGCATCAAGTCCACAATATAAACTTCAGTTGACCCCTATAAAGCACCATACTTAAGTGTTGAATGAACGGATATGTGGGTGTACACAAGCGTGTGCTTGTGTGTGCATTAATGAGTGCATGAGCCAAGCGAATACAATGAGACTTCATTTTTGAGCCTCTTGTCCACGTCTGCTGGAGAGAGGTTTCTCAATGGCACCACATTGGTTGGCTCCAGTATATAGCCCATTCAAGGCAATGGTAACTTGCAGGTGATCTTTTTTTTTCTCCACAAGTAAACGCACTAAATATAGACCTTTTCTTTCACAAAATTTATCCACGTGATGATTTATTAACATATTGTGCTATTTGGAAAATAGAGAAATGTTTTGTGGACAAAACATGAAAAGGAAACATTACTGCATCTAAATCGCCAAGTGAAAAACTGGGACTCGGCAGTTACACTGATTAAACTCTGGTTCCAAACAGTAAAACATGGCAGAGTCTAAGAACTGGAGTTCCATGTACTGAAATGCTTTTGCCGAGCCTGAGGAAAGTCAATGGCTGAAGTCATGATAACTTGGTCCATATTTTCAAGGAAAGACAGCATTCAAAAGTAAGCTCAATGTTGGAAAGTGCATAACACTGAGTATGCCGTCTACACAAGTTTATGTATGTGTTTGTGCGTACTAGTGAGTGTGGGTATGCGCACATGTGCACAAGTGGGCATACAACAACGTGTACACGTGTGCAGCGTGTGGGTGAATGCCTGAGTGCATGTGGGTCCATGCTCGTGTGTTTGTTTAGAGGGCATTTAAGGAGGAGTGGGGGTGCAGTCCTTTTCAACCAAGTCCATGTTGTCAACAAGGCAGAAGAAGTCAACGCAACCGTTGACAGCTATGCATTCACTTGCCATTGCTTCACACGCCCTAAATGTTGATCTTTGGTCCCCACATACAGCTGACCTAATGTGACCTCGACCTTGACCCACTGACCTCCAAAATCTAATCCGAACATCTATCATCTATGGGGAGTGACCACGTCTGATTTGGTCAAAATCAGTTCGCACCTCCAGTAGATATTGCACACTAAAGATACATGTGGAGGACAGATGGACAGATGACCAAGAAACTGACACCTCCTGTCCACTGCGTGGGTCGCCGGTATAATAAAATGTACTGGTGGTTTCAGTGTGTTTTGTTCAGTCTTAGATTGAGTGATGTGAGCTCTTTCAGCCACTCCAGCGCGGGTCTCAAACTCCCAGCCAGATTACACAGCGCACAGATAACGGTCAAATAGCCCACAGAGCCTGGGAAGCATTTGCATCAGAAAACACACGCCAGCTAACAGCCATTATTGAAACAGATTTATGAAGGCGTCCTCATGAATAAAACAAGCCCGGCGCGTAACGCCAGTTTATTGTATTTACATGGCCCGCACATTATGAAGACTTTAAGAGCTGTGAGATGCGGAGGGTCTCCGCCGTATCTCCCTGAATCTTAATTGGAAAAATCTGTCTTTTTCTGCCCGCGAATGGGAGTGGTGCGGTTCCCGTGGGTACGAGATGGTACCCGGGATTAAATGCGTTCAAGAGAAAAAGCATGCCAATGTCAGCCCAAGTACAAACTGAGATGCCTACTCGTGCAGCAGATGCAAGGTCAGTGGAAGTGGTGCTGCATCACGTGCATAATTTGGAAGAGGGAAATGCAGATACACAATGCACTATATAAATATCCGGATGGTCACTATGCATAAAAATGGCTGTAACTGCTAATATGTCTTGCGGCCATGGATATTCATACTCTCAAATTAAAGCTGACATTTTCACTGTAACCTCAAGTTCATTGCTTCACTTCAATTTGTTGGAGTACAGAGCCAAATAAATAGCAACTGCATCTTTTCATTATTCCTGCAGTAAGTAAGCGATGTTAATTGCTGATGCCAATAATGTGTCAGCGTGCGTGTTTACTGGATGAAAATGCCACCGAAGAAAGTGCAGAGATTTGCATACAGATGCACAGAAAAAAATGCTGCAACTATTTTCTTTGGGTATCATCATAATGATATTGTTCATGAAAACATTACCTCAGGAGGCTCAGGTTGCAAGCCTGCAACCATTTCTTCCAATTATAAGCAGTGCGACAACAACAAATGGTTTGAATGAAAAAAAGAAGTGCTGTGAAAGATGTGTACGAGTGCATGTGGGTACATAATGTAAACTTTATCACCATACGCAAATGTACAGTGCTTAACAAATTTATTAGACCACCACCCAATGTAAGGTTTATGCCACAGCTGCCCTAAATTAACAGTGTTGGGAATTACCAAAATATTTTTTTTGTTTCTGTAATGGTTAATCCACCAGTATGCGCAAGCTCTTTGACTAAAATTATATTTTTAATGCTAAAATATAATTACTGTTGTTATCCATGAATTTTCGAATTTACCGATTTACAAAAAAGCAGAAAAAATAGTTAAGCACATTATAATTTTTTCATTAAGATGCCAAATAACAGTTATTTTCTTGCATTCCTGAACATAAAAATTAGTTTTAGTGGTTGAATGCAAGAATGCAAGCTGTTATCAAGGCCAAAGGAGGCCATATGAAACATAGTTTTTTTTGGTTTTTATGTGTGAATAAGGACTATTTAGTGATTTCAGTTCATTATTTGCCTAAGAAATAACGAAATAATTTTTAGTTTTCAGCAAGTTTTTGACAAATTTCTTAAATGTTCGTGTTTTCTCGTTTTTTTATGACCGGTGGTTTAATAAATTTGTTAAGCACTGTACCTCCTACATCACAGTACATTACTCAACCGTGTAAGTATCCGAGCTAGATGAGCCAAGTGTTGAGAAATGGGACGGCCCCTACTGTCAATCACAGCCTGGCATCTTCACACACTCTCCTCTTCCCACAAGGCGTATCACGGCCGTACTCTGGAGACAGCAAAGGCACAGCACTCAGACACATCCACAGCCAATTCCTCAGAAGCTGCAGGATAAATCGGATGAAGCTGAAGGGCCACAGCGCACACACACACACACGCACACACACACTGACCGGCTCCTCTCTCATGGGCTTTTCTTCAAAAAAACACAGTCTTCAAAACAAGTGGAGGCAGGAAAAAGAAAGACTGACAGAAAGGCTTTAGCGCTGATTTTTTATCGGGGGAATGAAATATCAGCATCAAAGAGTTTGAAGCACAGGTAGAAGAGGCTAGAGGCTTAGCCCTGATCTTTATCGGCCCCTGAAGTACAACGTACATATACAGTGTGAAAGTCCAATGTGCAGAAACAATGATGGATGAAATTGGAAAAAATATAAACTCACAGGCGTAAGCTACACTGTGCGGTAAAGCTTTCATCCCCGAAAACACCGTCTCGCGGGAAACGGCGCAATCTCTCTTTGATGATGGGCTATCACTGGAGTGGCGTCAAAATTTTTGTGGCGGGTCGTTATTTCATTTCGATCTGCCTGTCAAGATCACCACCTTCTGAAATCCTAATAAAAGGAGGGTTTTTAATATTGATTTACTTTCTCAAACGTCTATCATAAACTGCCCTGGAGGGACTAAAACAAAAAATTGAAATACCAGCAGAGAAATGTGGACATTGTCGTGTTTTACTGTAGCATTGCATGTAGGCCGTCTCTCTGATCACATCTGCTATTTCATGTAGTATTAATTGTACTACAGACCCAGGCATACACAGTTAGTTTAGTGCAAGCAGGCCACTCTGCATTTATTGTCAATCTTCTCCCTCTCTTCCACCTTTTCTCTCAATCTCCATTTCCTAGTCTTAGATTCACACACTCTCCTTTTCTCTATCAAACTCTCTCTCTCTCCATCTTTGTTTCTCAGTCACGCTCGCACTCCAGTGTTTTCACGCTCAATCTCTCCACTTCTTCCTCCTTCTCGCTCTCTCAAGCGCTCTATCCTGCGGTCTCCTGCTCTCAATCTCTATGTCAGGAGGAGCACAAAATCAACTCCATTCGACACGCGCACCCCATTCACAGGAGCACCACAAACTGATATGGCCAGCGTACACAGGGCGCAGCGACAGCCATGAAGACAAAGTAAATATCTTCTAATCTGCCCCCTGTGCCCCCTCTAGTCCACAGGGTTAAAGTAAGAACTGCAGTGTGTGTGTGTGTGTGTGTGTGTGTGTGTGTGGTGGCCAGCCCTCCATTAACAGACAAGTTCATTCCACTGTGAAGGAGGAGTGCTTTCTGTCAGCGCTGTGGTCCTTGCTGAAGTACATCTCAATCAGCGGTTTCCTGGAAACCACAAGCTCCCACCCTCTCCAAGGAACATAACGCCTCTCATTTCCCTTTGCTGCGAGGAACCGTATAACTCATGCTTTTCAGTGGCAGATTTCACCCACTCACATAAATTCCTAACATCAATTTATGTTTGTTTTCGGTTTTTTTATTTATTCACTCTTAGCCCAGGCAAACACTGAAAAAATAAATGTATTGGTTTCTTTGTAGTAGAGTACAGGAGGCACATCCCTGTGCACTGAAGAAGTATCTCCTGACAGCTTCGCCCGTTTTGAGAGCACATCTCGGAACACAGTTCAACTATTTTCTAGAGTTAGAAAAGGGGGTTGGGGGTCGGAAATTAAACTACTGCTAAGTGTTTCTTCCAACCATGAACACAGCCAGCAGATTTCACTAATTAGTTCCACCTCTTTAGCAAATTTGCAAATCTGTGTGACTGGAACTCATACTGGGCAAATTATACAACCTGCACCTGTATCGTGCACCACTTTCATTTTCAAAGCTAAGGGGAATGGGGGAATGGGGGAAGGGTTGACACTCCCCCACAATGCTCGGCGCTCTGCGGTCAGCACCCCACCAGCCCCCCAAACAGGGAAATTGGCCAATCCAAGAGGCTACAATTCCTCTGCTTCACCACAAACAGGTTGTGCAGGTGACCATGGGAGGTTTCCCCCACCCAGAGAAACCAGAATAATATTCACAAAGCTCAATTATTAACTATGACGACATCAATCATTTCTGACATTCCTCTGCCACGCTGCCCAGTGGGATGACCCTGCATGTTGGCACACAGCCCATCTGAATCAAAAGCATTTTAATTAGCACAGGCAAGTTTAACCGCCATACATTTCTCAAAAGCGAGACGCTGATGTTTGCTAGCGTCCGATGAAAAGGCAGCATCATTGTCCCCGATCCAGAGCTGGCAGATTGTTCGTCACAATTTGCTGACTTTCACTGGGGAAAAAAAAAAAAAAAAACTGCCATCATTATGCTTGTCTCGCTTTTCCCGCTTCCAAAACCAAACAGACAAGCAAACAGAGAAGTGTCGGCAGGCCAAGATTAAACTATTGTTTGCGTTTTGGGGAAAAATGCGGTGGGTGGTGGACTTCGGGGCCAAACAAAAGGCTCCGGCGAGTGGAAGACTTGGGCTCAGAGAAATCCGGTGGCATCCCTCCAAAACGCCCATAGCTTAAGACTGTCTGTGAAATGAATTACAATATACCTCCCTCCCTGCTGCACCATTTTCAATCCCTCCATCATGGGGACTCCTCCCCCAACCCCCCAACCACAGGGGAACGCGATGCAGAGACAGAAACCTGCTCTCCTTAGCTGAGCCCGTCTATGTCTCTAGATTACGCGACGGCAGCAAACTGCTGCCACGGGAATAGGCATTGAAACACATCCAGACTAAAAGTACTGATAAAATTTAGTCATAATGGGTGATCATTGCAGTGCAAATTCCAAAAGATAAGTGAAATTACGTAATATAAACAAAGTGACTCACATCATAATTGATCATTAGTGTACAACTTTTAATGCAGATTGAAGCTGGTAAGTTTATGACAACATTTGTCAACTTTGAAAGTTTTACTATATATCATTTTAAAGTCTCTTCAGTGTTGGAGTGGAGGACGGGGTCTGTAAAATGAAATGGCTACACTCCTATCATGTAATATTGTTAGAAATTCTTATAAATTGTGCAATATCACATAATTATAAGAATAATTTTGCTATCATACTGTGATTTAGTTGCATCATTTTTTTCATAATTGGCAGGTAGTGTAAAGGAACAAATCACAAGGTATCAAATGACCCCATGATTCTGAGGGACGCGCATAATAATAAAGCTCTGAAGACCAAATTTCAGTGTAAATATTAATTTATAAATTATATCTTATTTCAGCTTTATCTGGAAAGTCTGACAATATAAGAGACAAAGATTCGAATTTAACCTTCTGTGTATGACAATAAACATTTAGCTCCCTTAAAGGGCATCTATAGTCGATTCCCATTGTTTTTGTTTATCGGCCAGTCAGCGAGCCGCACCTGCGCAAACGAACCGAAATAGAAGGATTATCTACGCAAGTACACAAAACATTGGTTTATATGAATGAAATTGGTCATGTGACAATGCACAATGTCAAAAAAAGCAAGTGATTTGTTTGTAAACATTGGACGTTCAACATCCCGTCTGAGAATCGACTTTAGATGCCCTTTAACCTTTAAGATTTGACTTGAGATACATGCGATCACAAATATGTCATAAGAAAGCTCTTCTGCAGAGTCTGATGTGATACTGATTTGATAATCATTGCTAGTAAAAGCAGACAATGGAGTTCAAGAGCACTGCTCCATATATGGGGCAATAAAGGAAGAGTATCTTCGATCAGTGGCCTTGGATTTCCATTACCCTAAATCCTTTCATCCCGATCAGATTACAAATTACAGTCAGCAAAAGTCTTTTCTCCAAACCAACTTAAGCTTGCATTGAAATGCTGGAAAGGCACAGCTAAAGAATTTCATGTGACTGCTTCCCTCTTTCTAAAAAAGTGTGCAGGTGATTGGAAAGTGGAAGCTCCTGGAACGCTTTGCCCTCACTCTGACTCCTCTGCTTTCTCATCTCCTCCCTAAAGCACTCGCCCAGCCCCCACAGGGCTACCTGTCGGTAGAGATTTCAGAAGCTGCCGCATTTACCCAAACTGCATGTCGCAATCGCGCCGTCCATATGTTAAAACGCAGCCAAAGAACTTATCCCAGTGGAGTGAAGTGAGTTCAGTAGAGATCACTCATGTAGCCACCGGCGATCATCGTAATCCTCAGGAACGGGCTAATCATAGCTCATTTTTAAACCAAAGCACACCTAACAATGGCGAACGTGAACGCGAACGCAAACGTAAATGCGAACATGAACGCAAACGCGCACGCGAAAGCAAACGGGAACCAGGCCTAAAACAGTGTCTCCCCCCTCCCTCCGGGGAAGGGGGGGCGGACATAATATAATAATAATAATAATAATAATAATAATAATATAATATAATAATAATTTCCTCGAAGGGTCATGAAATGTCAGCATGACATAAGCAATTACATTACTTTATTTTACAAAATTACCTCATTTTATCCATAAAGAGGGCACTTTTGGCCAATTTTACTCTTTAAAAACCCTGCAATAGCCCACAACCACCCACCCAGCCAGTTATATCCAATCAAAAAGTAAATCCTTGTGTTTGTACATAAAAGATGCTCCTCAAACCATGTCTTCACTAAAAATGTTCAAATTTGACCATAGGTTCTTCACTGGGTCAGTAAGTGAATGAACATAATTAGCCAGGTAAGGTAATTTTTGAATTGGCAGTCAGGGGCCGGAGTTTTCCTTTTCATCACCAATTACCCTCAATTGCCCGAGTGGTCATATTACAGTTACATACACTGTGTCCCTTCCTCGATTTCACCTATTTTTGCATATTTGTCACACCAATGTGTCATCAAACCAATTTTAATATTAGACAAAGCAACCCTGGCTAAACAAAAAATGCAGTTCTTAAATGATGATTTCATTTATTGAAGGAAAGAAGGAAGCCAACCCTACCTGGCCCTATAAGAAAAAGGAATTGCCCCCTTAGGTGCACAATCATCCAATTAAACAAATTTAGTTGATAATAGGGGTAAATGTCACTAGACATAGCCAGGCATGATTACTGCTGGCTCTTCTGAATCTACACATCACCTAAATAGAACCTGTCAGGCAATGTGAAGTAGGCAAAAAGCAGCAGATGATGCTGCAATCTAAAGACATGCAATAACATATGCAAAATAAATTTGTTGACATGTATCATTCTGGAAAGGGTTACTAAGTCATTTCTGAAGCTTTGGGATGCCAGCCAACCATGGTGAGAGTTATTATCTACAAAAGGAGAAAACTTGGAATGGTGGTAAACGTTCCCCAAGAGTGGCTGGCCTATCGAAATTCATCGAATCATCCAGGAGGTCACAAAAACCCCAAACTAACATCTGAGGAACTTCAGACCTCACTTTCCTCAGTTAAGGCCGATGATCATGATTCCACAATATAAGAAAGACAGTGACTGGGCTAAAATTGCAGCCGGGGGGAGAGCTGGAAGGCGAAAACCACCGATGGCCACCAAGCACACAAATGTGACCACAAAGTCTCACATTTGCCGAAAAATATCTTGATGACCCCTAAGACTTTTGGAATAATATTCAGTGGACAAATAGGTCAAAATTTGAACTTTCTGGAAGTCAATGGTCCCATTACATCAGGCTTAATGCTAAAAAGCACAGCACAATAAGAGCATCATACCAACGGTCAAACACAGTGGTGGCAGTGTGATGGTCTGGGCCTGCTTTGCTGCTTCAGGACCGAGGGAACTTGGCATAATAGATGTAACCATTAATTCCTCTCTCCACCAGAAAATCCTGAGAGAGAATGTCCGGCAATTTGTTTGTGACCTAAATCTCAAGTGCAATTGGGTTATACAGCAGCTCAATGATCTGAAGCGCAAAAGCAAGTCCACCTCCTAATGGCCAAAAAAAAAAAAAAATTAATGTTTTGAAGCGGCCTAGCCAAAGTCCTGAATTGAATTCAGTTGAGATGCTGTGGCATGACCTTAAGCACACAGTTCATGCTCAAGAACCCTCCCATGCGGTCAAATTAAAACAATTCTGCAAAAAAGTTATGGGCCAGATTTCCTCCACAGCAATGAAAAAGAATTTTGTCAGTTATAGCAAATGTTTGATTGCACTTGTTGCTGCCAAGGGTGGCACAACCATTTATGAGGTTTAGGGGGAAATTGTTTTTCACAAAGATGGTGTAGTTTTGAAGCACTTTTTACCTTCAGTAAATGAAATGATTGTTTAAAAACTGCATTTTGAGCTTACTCATGTTGTCTTTGTTTTATATTAAAATTAGTTGGATGACAAATGAGCAAGAATAGAGAAAATCAGGAAGAGGGCAAATAGTTTTTCACAGTGGTGTACTCCATATATCTGCAAAAGATTGTGGCTTTTTCCTCTTTTTTAGGGTTCAAAGTACAGCATTTAGAGTGCTACAATGGCATAGGGCCTTGATGCACGCTGCAGTTACGTGTGCCTGAATATACAGCCTGGACGGCCTCCATTTTAAGCTGCGCAGACAAACACTGAATTAAAAAGGAGAGGAAAGGCAAGAGGTGGCCGGCTGTCACATCCTTTCATAGTGAAAAGTGACAGCCTGCCAATTGCATTTGCGATTACAGAGACAGCACATCGTTTATAAGCTTGGGAAACACGTTATTTGTTTCAGTTTAACAAAATTGCTGCCTCCGCGAGATACAATCATCTCCGAGAACAGGAAGCTGTGCCATGAAAAAAATGAAAAATAATAATAATAGCTGGCCATTATTGAGGGGAAATCATGTTACGCTGCACCCTGCTGCTCGGATAAGCAGACCTGGCCCTCCGCTTGGATAGAGGCCCCGGCAGATTAACCCCGAGTCCCCAGCAATAGGAAACAACCACGAACGCAACACTTCTCATTTATCATCTAGGAACAAACCAAGTCAAATGTGTGGCACCCTCAGCTTAGCTGTCCAGCAGTAGATACTCCAATAAAATAATGCATGAGACTATGGGTGGAGCACCCAAGTTCCAAAACTAAAATGCCTCCACAATATTTTGTTCAAATCACCTGTATCTGCCAATTAGCACAATTTTTCAGCGAGGAGGTAGAATTAGGCATGAATAGGGGGATCTCATGAACAGCTGAAGTCCAGCTCTTCATACTGAGAGCATGGGACTGAAAGAAGGAAAAAAGGGGACCATCTGCTATACTTGCTAGTATAAGGAAACTCACAAACAGGCCTTTTCACGTTTTGGCAGGCAAAATCCATCCCTAGCCATACCCAGACGAGCAGCCAACTCACTGCTAAAAGGTTCAGAATTTGTGCAGTTGTAAAAATCTTTTTTTTTTTTTTTTTTTGTTACCATCAGATGTCGTTCTTAAATCATTATTGAAGTGAAGGTAGATTACTAAAGGATCAGGAGCAGAGCCATGCTGGCCGCAACCTCTCCCAAGAGTGCAGCCAGAGGCGAAAGCCCCAGTCCTGCCACCATAGTTTCTTCGACCCGTGGAAGCAGGTCAAGGTATTTTCTTAACTTGGATTTTCCGACGGTAAGCGCCTGTGTAATGACATTGCACAAAGCAAAACAAGACAGCATCAGGCTAATTATGTCATGTCATTAGTAGCTGTGAACACAGGATGCATTTTTTTCACACTCACTCAGCCAGCCACACTGAGACAAGGTTCTTCTCTCCTTTTTCCATTGCGGTTGAAATGGCACATCTCCACACACAGTCTATCATCTGCAACTGCTTACAGGAGTAGCCATCTCAAAAAAAATCTCCTCTCTCAAAAATGTGACTGCTGAAGTATGCAGATTTATTTATCATAGAAAAAGCCTTTATCTCGATTAGTGCATCTCAGATGATTTGGATATTTGGTTTGGTATATTTCTTTTTTCGAGGACTGGTGCATTAAATCGTTCTGTTTAAGAATTCTGAAATCGCATACCTCGAGTGTTATTGAATACTTTGAAGTGCTTCTATCAACAGGGGTACTCTGTAGCAGCTTTTCTAATCAAACACTGTTTTATAGCTAATTGTTAACCATCTTTGCGCATTTAGAAAACCAATAAAGCCTAACTGATCAGTAGTACACATAAACACTATGGAGAGTTTGCAATACTGTAGAAGTCTAAGGCTTTTGGGAAAAAATAGGCTATTTGCATTACGATAATTTCATTTTGTCAATTTCATGGTGCTCACTAAATTTAGCTCCCGGCAGGTCATTTTCCATTTACTGAGTCCTGTTTAAAGAACAATCACTGGCATTTTTAGCGGCTGCATTTGTTTTAGCCGGGTGCTTTGTTAAGGAATGGCGTTGAGGTATAACTGCCATATCCATTCCTGACTTTAAAAGACTTTTATAAATTTTTATTAGCCATGAATGCATAGCTCCACCTCAGCTCCACTACTCTTACTCACACTGACTTTCAAAAGAGCAGTGAAGCTAAGGTGAACTTGTGGATTACGGCTGATTGTTACTATGCTTGTTTACACTCCCTCTGGTGGCTCAGTGTCTGTGATAATGGCTATAAAGTGTTCCTTCGCAGTTACTGACTTAACCTATAAGAACCAACACAGACAAAAAGGCCTGAACATATGTTTTTATTTTTTTCCATCTAAAAGTATTCTTTCAGTCATAACGTACTGTAATACTGTACATCGTGATTCAGGAGCTCCATGTGACATTTGGTGCAAATACACCAGTGAGAACCATTCATTACATTTTTTTAATCAGATATGTGACAGTACATATTTTTTCTAAAACCTCTTTCACCATTTATATCTTCTTTTTCAAGCACTTTGCCAGGTTTTCTTTCTTTTTTCTTTTCATTCTTCCTGTATGCTCCTACCAACGCACAGTGAGCGCGCACTCTGATCAAGGAAATTTCCAATCACGTGAGCCAGCAAGCCTCTGTTCTCGTACAACCAGTGCGCGCACGCGTCAAAAATCGACCTTGATTGTCATGTTTCAAATTGGTTAAGAAAGCTGAGAATCTCAAGGTTCATTGCATTGATAAACTGTTTCTGAGTAATTTAATGTTATATAAAACATGTCTATCAATGTGTTGATTCTACACTTGCATTAATTGAGTCACAAATAATTTAACCCTTAAGACAAGTGTAACTCAAGAGCCTGGATCGAGATACATAAAGGTGCTTTAGTCAGCGATTCCCTCCATTTCTCGATGGATGCTTCACAGACGGCCATGCACTGATGCAGTGCTCTGAGCTCCGTCACACACTCACAGTAGCGTGAGGGATATCATTATTAAAATTTGACTTCCTTTATATCAGACAAGAAAGCGTAGTTCTGCATTCATACCTTCCAAAATTAGAGACATAATGAATCTCATCCAACTAACAACAACTGTGAGGGATATTATGGTGACAGATGCATAATTCACATCATTACCATTGAGAAGTGCAACAGTTGAGCAGTGCCCCTGCAGTAATGCCCTCCACTGATGATGTGATTCTCAGCAAGCCCTGGTCACAAGCAGAGTACACTGACTGGTAGCGAGAAGCCATGGTGGTTTCTGTGAGGCCTGTTGCTGCCTAGAGAGCTTCTGTTCTTGACAGTGCTTTTCTAAGATAGATACAGTGCTGTGAAAAAATATTTGCCGAATTCACTAAATTTCTTTTTTTTTTTTTTTCTTGTTTGATATCATGTAATATTTAAGATTGTCTAAATAATTTTATATAAGATACAGTCAGTGTGAGTTAGCTCAAAATGCAGCTTTTAAATGATCATTTTGTTTACTGAAGTTACTGAGTTATTCAAAATCTTTATCACCCATGTGAAAAAAATAATTGCCCTCCTCAACCCAATAATTGGTTGAACCACTCTTGGTGGCAACATCTACAATCAAATGCTTTTGATGACTGGTAATGAGCCTTTTACATTCCTGTAGAGGAATTCTGACCCAGTCCTGTTTGCAGAATTTTGGGGGGTTTTGAACTGCCTGTTTAAGGTCAATTGAATGCAAGTCAGTAATTTGACAAGGCCACTCCAAAACCTTCGTTTTGTTTCTTTTGAACCATTCAAAGGTGGACTTGCTTGTGTGCTTCGGATCATTTTCCTGCTGCATAACTCAACTGCGCTTGCGCTTCAGGTCACAAACTGATGGCCAGATATTCTCCTCCAGGATTTTCAGGGAGAGAGAAGAATTCATGGTTTCATCAATTATGGCAATGGGATTGTGTGTTAACGCCAGATATTATAGGACCTGTATTTTCCAAATAATTCCACTTTTGACTCATCAGTTCACAGAATATTATCACGAAAGTCTAATGTGTCATCAAGATATTTTTGGCAAATGTGAGACCAGCCTTTGTGTTCTTTTTAGTCAGAAGTGGTTTTTGCCTTGTAGCTCTCGATTGGTGCCATTTTTGCCCAGTCTCTTATTTACCCTGGAACCATGAACGCTGGCCTTAATTGAGGGAAGTGAGGAGGTCTGCAGTTCTTTAGATGTTAGTATGGATTTCGTGACCTCCTGGATGAGTCAATGATGCACTCAGGGAGAAATTTTGATAGGCCAGCCAATCCTGGGAAGGTTCACCACTGTTCCAAGTTTTCTCCTTTTGTAAATAATGGCCCTTACTGCACTTTGCTGGAGTCCCACAGCCATAGAACTTGCTTTGTAACCCTTTCCAGATGGATAGTTGTTAACAACTTTGTTTCTCATCTCTTCTTGAATTTCTTTAGATCGGAGCATCTTGTGTTGCTGTTTGACTTCCTCACATTGCCAGACAGGTTCTTCTTCAGTGATGTTTAGATTAAAGAGGGTTGGCTGTAATGATGCCAAGGTGTGTCTAGTGAAATTGAACCCAATTATCAAATAAATTAGTTTAATTCCTTGATTTAGTAACTAAGGGGGCAATTACTTGTTCTCATAGAACCAGGTACAGTATGATGGTTTTTTAAGTTCAATATGTAAAATCAACATTCAAATACTGTTTTTGTTTAAATGAGTTACTGTGTAATACAAAAATTTGTTTGATGATCTGAAACATTAAAGTGAGACAAATATACAAAAATAGAAGAAATCAAGTAGGGGGCAAATAATTTTTCACATCACAGTAGACACAGAGTGACGCCACAAAAGGAAGATAACAGTTGCTGTTGAAAAACTGATGATTTTGCTTTGCTCCAATGGTCAGAAAAATGACCATGAACTGGTACATGGAATGAGGTTATACAGGCTCTGAAGCTGGTGACCTGGTACATTTCAAATATTTACGGACCAAAAACAACCCACCTGAGCAGAAAACTATGCAGACCATGGCAGAGGGAATGCTTTTTCATCATAGCTGAAAAGCCCTGCTGATGTTAAACAGATCTGAAGGCTGAGGATTTAGATTGAATGATGCAAGTTTTAAAATAACCCAATTCATTAAACTTCACCCACATTAAAGAAGTGGGCAGAGAGAGAGAGGCTTTCTGTCCATAAGGACCGTACTTTATTCACGGTCGGGAAAACCATAATTTGAGCCTGTCATCCGCATGGAGCACAGTGGTTTTGAGTCATGATCAGATGGTTTGCTGCTAAACGAATTAAAATGAATAAATTGAGGGCTCCTCACTCAGCACGAGCACAGTCACTCCCTTTGGGCATTGAGAGAGAGAGCCTGGTGAAAGGAGTTAAAAAACTCCAGCATGCGTTCGAGCCGCCTGTTTTTTACGGATCGCTGAAGCATATTAATAACTCAGGCGGCTGTCTCCACCACTGCCACCGGGATAAAGATTTGAAAAACATCAAAGGGCAATCAATACCTGCAGTCACTCTCATGAATCTTCCTCTGTCAAAACTGCCATTATGGCAAGTCATGATGACTTTTTTTCCGCACAGTTCTGCACAGTCCAGAAGGAGTCCTGCAATGATGGCCAACAAAGCAGGCATTCTGCTGCACTACCATTCATCCATCCATCCATTCTCTATACCGCCCCTTCCTCACTAGGGTCGCGGGGGAGCTGGAGCCTATCCCAGCTGACTATGGGCAGAGGCAGGGACCCACCCTGGACGGCTCGCCAATCCATCGCAGGGCACACGCACCATTCACACACCATTCACTCTCACACTCATATGCACTACCATTCACCTTAATGAAAATTACTTTCTTCCATATATGAAGTATTAACCAAGAATTCATTCAAAATGTGTGTTGTTAGCCTCTTGTAAACTAAGGTTGGCGTTTGTTCACTGAAGACATATGTCACAGCCCTTGTGCGAATTCCATCTATGTCTCCTCCCATCCAGCGACTTGCCTGAAGTAATGTCTCCTTTGATTAGTTTGTGTCTTGCATGCTCCCTTAATCCCCGGCTCTGCCTTGTTTCATAGTAACCCCACCTCTTGTGTGTGATGCATTTATGCCCCCTCTTTTGAGTTGCAAGTTGCTGGATTGCAATTTTCTATGTGCGCTCAAAACCAGTCAAGTATTTGCTATTAAAACTTTGTTTTTGGAAAGTAAAATGTAAAGTTTAATGTTAGTCATTTACGGAAGTTTCCTTCCTTCTGTAGTTAATAGAAACAAGCTCTCAAGCCTTCCTCATGGTCTCCCGGATTAGGACCACGTTCCTGTTAATCCTTTCCCAGTATGTTCTTCTGCCCAGTTTATTAAGAACAAGCTCAAAATCCTTCTACGGTCATCAGGATTGAAATCATGTTCCTCCTAAGCTACTCAATCCTGCCTTCGGACAGTTTGGCTCTGGCAAAGTTTGCACTCCACCTGGCAGTCATCCAGGAAAGCCACTGACCAAAGATACGCAACGCCTGAACTGCTTTGCCCATAACATCTGAGCTGAACTGTGCTCCATCAGTGGGGCTCCATCCCACTGTTACCTTACTACCATAAATAAACCCTACCATTCCATTGTATCGTCTCCACAAAGGATTTACTTCTTTTTTCATCTTTTTTTTTAGAAAAGAAAAAGAACTCCAATGGTATTCCCACTTTTGTCAACAAGAATAAACTCTCAAGAGTATGTCTGCACAGAAGATGCTTGAGTTTTTTCATTTGTTATACGAGCAAGACATTATGTTGGGGTGGCAGTGGGAGGTAGCTCAGTCTTTATACAAAATGCACCTTCTTTCACAGGCAGACATCTTGAATAGCATCATGGGCCCTTTTTTAATCCCCCAGATGCCTCAAAGCATCACTGGGGCTTTTGCCACTTTTCAAAATAAAAGCAAAAAAGAGTAAGATATGATCTGAGAGACTTGGAGGGTTGAGGGTTACAGCAGTGCCACCGGACTATTTTGCTCCCTACTCCACAGGAATCTTCCAGCCGCCATACCCAAGTCGCCTGTCTGTGCATCAACACGTCTTCATAGGTGCACACATAAATAAAGTTACTGAAGCTTATTCCATTTAAACCAAAAAAGCAGTTTTAATTTGCAATAAAATTCATACTAAACAGCAAACACGTAACGTGACTATGCAACATTGATTGAATATCCAAAGGTTATTACAGCGAGCACCATAATTTATTGGACATAATTTTATACAGTGGCAAATTTTTTCATATTTCAGTTCTGTTGGCCAAGTTCAATGATCTGAATCCAACTGAACATGCATTCTACACTCTGAACAGGAGACTGCGAAAAGTCCCAGAAACAAGCATGAACTGAAGATGGGTGCAGTACAGACCTGGCAGAGCATCACCAGGGAAGATACCCAGAGTCTGGTGATTTCTATGCGTCACAGACTCCAAGCAGTCTTTGCATGCAAGGAATACGAGACCAAATATTCACTATGATGACTTCATTCTACATTATGTTAAACTGTCCAACATTTTTGATGCGACTATTCACACAAGGTGCAGTGATTTCCTACCACCTGATATGGATGAAAACGCCCTTACTGCAAAGCTGACAATCTGCACTTCCCCCTCACTGTTGTATCATTGTATCAGCGTATCCCTTTGAACTCAAAGTGCTAGAGTACAGAACCAAAATAATAAAATGTTTCTCCAAGTAGTGAATTGTGGTGCTCCATGTGTATTTACATACTGTTAATTACATGCTTTGTGTAATTTATTTAACTGGCCAGTGGGTTCATTGATTATAGGACTAAATTAAAAATAAGGGAGCTCTTGCCACCAAAAGCTTTGGAAAAGCCTTCTTCCTCACCTTGGTCTGTTGGATATTTTGAAGGTAATTTTGCAGTTTTTGAAGTAATATGTTTATGTTATTTGTTCGCGACAACCTGTGAAATGCTGCGTAATCCTAGCCTGAGAAATGTGGTCTATTGCTCTATGCTGTCAGAAAAAAAATGGTCCCAAAAGGCATCTCTGGTATCCCCAATTCAAAATCCAGTCCGTGTTTTCTTCTATGCCAGGCAATTCAGTACTAAAGAGGTTTTCTCTGCTGAAACAAGCAAAATAACTTCTTTCATGAGTATAAATAAATAAATAAATAAAAATAATGTCATGGCAGAATCTCCAAGTGCTGGAAAAGTGGAGAACTTGTATAGCACTTCAGAGATGCTGTGATGGAAATTTACAACGTATTTTCCTGTAAGAAACACTCAGAGACAGAGATAGCAAAATTGGATCCAGTCTTTACTATATGCATATAGGGTCCAAGTTACATGCAGAACAAGGACAAAGGGATTCCCCTTTGCTTGGATATTTGTATGAGCACAGAGTCTTAAGTGTACGCCCCTGCAGCAGATATTCCTTAATAGTTTATTACTTTCCTCCTTTCTGCAGGTACTTATTATTCAACCCCCCCCCCCCCACTTGGAGCTGATTTACAGGGATGTGTTCCCTCAGCATTCCATAGCTGAGTGCACGTATCCCACGTATATCTGGTCCCGACAACCTCATCAGCCCCAGCGGAGAGGAGACTTCCCCCACAGTTATCTCACTCATGAGGCCTTTTCTCATGGTCCTGCAGGTTCACTGGGAACACACAGTTCAGTGAATACAGTCTGGGCCCTGTAGGATCCCCAGGCCTCAGGACAAATAAGCACATCTCATAAGGCACAGTTACAGAAAGCACATCTCATAACACTCTTGCTTACGCACAAGCTAGATTATAAGGATAAGCAATTACGCACAGCCTAGGTCACAAGGATAAGCAATTTATTACTAAATTTCTCTTACAGATGCCCCACAAATGCTTAATCACATAGAAAGCTGTGAATCATCGCGCAAGGCTAAAAGCCTACAGTAGGTGGTTAGGATGGGTAGAATCCAAACACCCCTGTTGTCCATCCGACAAAACTGACATCAGAGGAGGCATATCTTAGCACGTTATGGGCAAAGACCTTTGTGCACTGCTTTGCTATGCTGCATGCATCTTGGTAATTAGAAGGGCCATTCAGTGCTCAAAACACAGCTTTGAATTGGCCTGCTCTTGTTGCGCCACAACACACCATGCACACCAAGAGGAATATCATCATGACTCCTCGTCCCTTTACCGCTAATCACCGCCAGAATGTTCCGATGCATGCTAATGAAACAGACTCACACGGTAACAAGAAACGGAGATTTCACAATTCATCAGGGCATATTGGGAGCAATTCTGCAGGTGCTCCATGTCAGATTGCAGGCGCAGTATTTCCCATTTCATCAGCTTTCTCATATTCTCATTAGCACCATGCTGGGCCCACACTGTTGCAAGAGAGAGGGAGAGAAATAACGGCTTGAGTCTCAAAATTCTGCATCGGTGGGAATGATGCAATGGGGTAAGCCACATGATCTATTGGTAGACCCCTCAAAGGAATCAGTCTCAGACAGCCGGAGTTCACAGTCCCGCAGAAGCCGCAGAAAGAAATAGGTTTTGATGATGATGGCCCGTTTGACAAAATGTCATAACATTTTCTAAATTAAATGTAATTTGTCAACTTAAGAGTTGCTTGGCAGAACAATGACAAGCTGAACCTTGTAGGATATGTATAATGTCCACAGAACACCTAAGTGACAGCAGGATATTTAGTAAAAATTATTTTTCCACTCTAAAGTAATTTAATACATCTAGCAAGGAAAAATTTAGGAAAATATTTGCATTGAAACTTAAGAGTCAACTCCACTTTGCATATAATTAAGTCAAACACCACCAGTATTAGAACAACTAACATGGTTTTCTACCATACGTCAAAGCTCAGCTATGCTGGACCTACTAAAAACATTCACAATCAAACCAATAATAAAAAGAGAAAATTAGATGAATATAGTTATCAACTTAATAGTTTGTAAAAACATTTTATATAAAGATGATACTTTTCTGGAAAATTTAGGTAAAATCCAACATTTTGAAATCACACATTTTTCTTTACATCTAATTGGTCAAATCTTTAAATCCATGGCACACTACTGGGGAGTTTGTTACACATCCAGCTACCAAAGTCTGTAAGGACTTTGGAATCTGGAATTGAAGATACCTGGCTGGCTGTGTTAATCTCTGCACTGATGCAAATGTGAAATAAATAAAGAAATACAAAGCTATGTGGTTGGATCAAGCATCTGTTATTCCTGGGACCATGTCACAGCTTATTGTTTGCAAGGTAAAGACAGCCTAGCCAGCAAATATTGTTTATTTCTTCAGCACTTGTGTATTGCTGCTGAGCTAGGCAACACAGCCTCTGAATAATGTATTTACTCTGTCTGGTTATTAGGTTTGTTTTATTGATTCGCTTAGTAGATACTCCGCACAGAGCAACTTTCAATTCTCAAATTTTTACACAAATCCATTTGTACAGCCGAACATTTTACTTAAAGAAGTTCAAAACTGCCATATCTATCTCAGAATAAGAATCTGAAGTCAGGGCACATTAAGATTTACATGGTTTTAACTCTTTGTGGCATGTAGTCCAATATTTTGGACATATTTTAAGAGGGATTTATGTTGTCTAGGACCATAGATACCCTGAAAACACAATGTACATTTTATTGGACAATTCTAGTTCAGAATTTCCCCAATAGTTGCCTCTCTGATTAGTCACATGATTAACCCCGAACAATCGCAATGGCAGCGTCTTCAAGTAAGAGGTGAGTTGATGAAAATCTGAAATATTCTTATATTGTTCAAGTTTGATCAAACTTTTACCGGATGGAATACACCTGATTATATGCTTTGTCAAAAATATTGAACATTATGCATGCCAGGCAAATAGCTCAAATAAGCTATGTCCAGAATACTGGACATCATATATCAATAACCAGGTTTCTTTAACTTAACATTATTTCTGTCACCCCACATGCATACTGTCCAAAATCTGGATGGCAGTATGAATCCCACAAGCATAATGTCCAAAATAATAATACTCAATGCAACAAGGGGTTGAAAGCTTGGACAGATTTTGAGTGATCAGCCAAAAATCTGGTCCTCACAGTACCAGTGTTATTAGCATACTTTTTTCAGTTAACTACCCAAGAGACAGAGGTGTAAAACCCAGATTCAGAAGGTAGAAGTCGAGTCCCAAATTTGTTTGTCATCTTAAAATGCTGATTAAAATGGATTTTCCACCTCTCCCAAGAGAAAAGAAAACCTGGGACAGATTGGATTTGAGGGCCTGATTTGAAGACTTATGAGACCCAAGGCTGGTGAAAACCGTCTCTCAAGTAAAAACTACATTTTTAAAAACCATCTGTCAGAGAACAGCAAAGTTGAAGCAGAGATGCAAAATGAGCCTTCTAAACAGGCAGAAATGTTCTTACAATTTGCTAAAATGTGACAGCAATAACCCTGACAGAACATTCCTGTAACATTGTGACATCATAACATTTTGTGTTAGCTGAAAATCCCTTCCCCTGCATTATTCTGTTTGAAGATAAGCTCTCTTTTTGTGCTTTCCTCACTTACACAGTTCCAATATCAAGACATTTACCTGAATAACTCTCAAGGCCCTGGGAATTACCTCCTGATTGTTTTGCATTCTCAGCAAACCTCAAAGGGCTTTTAAATATCCTGCCTCCAGAGAAAACCACACTGCAAACCCACACAATAAAGACAATGGCTGCTGGAAATATTGCCGAAATATTACTAAAGCTTTAGGGATTACAGGCCTCATGATGAACAAATGCAGGCAAAATAAAGAATTCAAAGAAACTTATGTCAGCACTGATTTATTCTCTGAGAAGGTAAACAAAGAACACATTAAGGAGGGCAATGACATATGACAGTGACATATCAACAAAGGTAAAGAAGAAGGCTATATAAACCACAAATTTTTAAGCACTTATTACTTACAAACATGTTCCAATTTTCTTTGTCAAATAAGCAATCAAAAATTTTTTTATCCCACTGCACTACCACCTATCCCTTAACTTAAAGCAAGAACTTTTAACTTACTTATCCATTATATCGAGCATCTTGACTGACGCATAATGCAAGTTGTCCGAACATTATATAACATACCAAAGGGAAGCAAGATGGAAACCTGCAATATGAAGGAATTGTAGAAATGTAATAACCACACTAAAATTGCATTGACATCTCTTTTTTTTTTTTAAAAAAAAAAAAGTTTCAATTAATATACTGAATAATGAAGGCAATATGCAGCCTATAAAGATTAAGATTTGATAACGAGACAACATTAGCTTGGCTACAATTATGCGATGCAACAATGACAATAATCTGAATAATTTATAATAATTAATCACTGATTAGTTACTGAGCGAATCAGTTGTTTGACTGATTATCAAACAAAGCAAACCAAAGTAAGTAAAGAGTCATCATATGTTGAAGGAGAGGTTTCAACAGACCTTATACCTCTGACAGTGAGTCTTATCATGCATTCAATAACACCTCTACCAGACCAAAACAATGGCCAAAGCCACTGTATCTGGCACACGTACTGCATACAGCATATATCGTGTAACGTGTTTATAGTGAAAGCACATGTAATTATGAAAGATGTAAGGAAAATAAAATGGCGAGAGTGACATGTATGATATACTTCCAATGAACACCAGCTGTTACATGTGGGTCATAATATTGCTATATGCATATTACAATGGTCACTACATACAACGTAATGCCAAGTGTTAAGTCATTATTCACATGGCGCCTTTCAAAACCAGGGTTACAAAGTGCATCATGATTAAGCAGCAACATTCTGCAGCATAACAAACAGAACATAACATTACACAGGTAAGAGCTAGGGAAAGCTGGGGAATAAATTGGTCTTTAGACATTTTTCAAAGTGATTGTTGTATCGTGTAATCTATTATTATGTAAAGTTTGTGAAGGTCATATAAATGCTACACAAGGCCAGTTCTAATATCACATTTGTTCACCTCCCTGGTTCAGCAAATGGGACTCTGAATGCTGAAATCGCTTTTCTGTACTCTGGCTCTCACCAGTGATTCTTATGAATATCATTTTTAGATTATTCCTTGTTTTTCCCTCCAATCCATATGTAACGCGCATTTTGTTTGTGTCAGCATCTACGAGAAATTTTTTCAAAATTCATACAAGACCAGTCAACGCTGGTGGATTTGTACAAGGTCAGCCACAAGATTAGGAAGTGATTCCTGGAGCAAAGTGGAACCTCTGCTTCCGAAGGTACTGTCAGGCAACCAGTGCTTGAAGACCCAGCTATCGGCAACTAAATTGGAACAAATTCTATGGCGACTCATAGGCAATATCTCAATTTAAAGTAGAAGTAGTGAAAGGCCATCAATCAGAGAGCGCAAGACTGTCTTCATTTCAACCTCCTCGGCTGAAGCTGGGCTAGTGAACCACGCCGAGCAGACACTGCCTAGTATCCAACTGATGCGGTGCTTTATTACGACTAAGGCAATCACAGAACGTATCAATCCCTCAGTAAGTAGAGCCAACAAGCAATGAGGGACAGGTCATTATAAATCACATTCATTCTTTACAACCCTCTGTGATTCTTTTCAGGCTTTCATCAAGCAAAGCAAATGCTACACGGCACCATCTCCGTAGTCGTGCGAAACATAAAGTCCCCGAATTTTACACTTTTCCAAACCAGAAGTCTGTTCCTGTAAAACACCATGGGGCTCGGAACACACTGTGCTCAATTAAACAAGCTAACAAGTGCCTACAAAGGTGAAAAATTCTTGTTGCATGGCTGGCACTGGAGTGTAGTACTAGCCCTGGCTTTATTCATCTGCACCCTGTTCATTTGTAAAGGGTACTTATGAGTCAGGTGCTACCCAGGGTTCCCGCTCTTTTTTACCAGTGATTTTTCAAAACTTTTCCAAAACTTTTCCATAATATTTTACCTAATTTCCATGACTTAGTTTAAAATAGATAAGGCCTAGAATAGCGAACACAGAGCACCATAATGAGCTTCAACAGTGTGCTAAGCCCTAACCAGTGTAGCAAAAATGTAGCATGGAGAATGGAAGGGAAGCTGTGTCTATCTACCACCTATCCTAGGGCATCACACAATGGCATAAGGGCCTGTGGCACCATTCTTGTATTTTCTCAATCATATTTAACAAACAAACAATAAATAACCAAGTGCTACATTTAAATGCTCAAGAAGGCAAAAACACTGAAGAGGTAACAAACAGATGGCATTTAACATATTCTGAGACAGATGTTGAACAATTACAAATTATTATTTAGAGGTATTATCCTTGCTTGCGTGCATTGTTCGCAGAATCTGGGGGACGTCGTCCGAAGAAGCCGCTGACATGACATGTAAACATTAAAGACTGTAACCGAGGAAAGGTTTCATAGAAAAGCTAACCGAGGAAAAGTTTAATAGAATAGCGGTCTTTTGAGAGATTTTTTTTCGTATGAGCGATATGCAAAATTGTTAGTGCATTGTCTGTAAGAGGCCTAGTGCTTATCGGTAGAGAAAAAAAATGTTTCTTAAAAGCTGCAAACTAATTGTTCTCATTAGTGTGCACATACTTTTGGAGAATATTTTCATTTTATAATATCTGCACATCATACTTGTTCTGATGGAAAAATACTTGAACTGCCCTCAGAAAGTTTCTACGAAGAAAATAAAGGATCCAGGTTTTGGCCCCACGGCATAACGTAATTTTCTGGTGAGCACGGTGATATGGAAGCTTTCAGTGTACATGTAAAGAGAAAGTTAAGGTCGACGTCCACCTTTTGACACCACAGTAGCCGCTAAATTTGATATTATTATCGGCGACTATTCATTATTTAAGTGCGTCCAAGCACAAAAATTGATCGAAATTTGTGTTAGACGCACATATAAATAGATGCACATTGCTCCATTACCCACACTTATTTTTTAAGTGTGTCCAAAGCTAAAATTTTTTCTTGGCCAAACTTAGTTTAAGCGGTACTTTTCTAAAAGCTGGAATGGTCATCAACTGGCTGCGTGGCAGCATTGGCCACCGTAGAAGTGCCATCGGCCTATTATTCAGTTGTGTGGGCGAGTCCTATCAAATTAAGCTATCAGTCAATGACGTATGTTGTATTGCTACATGATATGAAAAGGAAATTTGAAAAAACGCAAATTGGTGGAGTTAATGAGGTCCCCCAGCCAAGATCATCAAAATCACTTTGCGCAAGTTTTCTCAAATGTAACAAATGCCACAGTCATGAACAAAAGTGTATATTGTTTAAGATGTTGCGCATGTTCGTATAGAATTACCATTTTGAAATTTTGAGTGATTAGTGAAAAAATTAATGGTGTGTTTTAAGCCAGAATTGGAGTCTTTTCCTTCATTTTTTGGTCCCATTTTCTCAGAAAATCAAAAATCCGGCGTTTACACGAACATGCATCACAATAATGTCGAAACAGACACGCTTTAAAAATACAGAAAATATGTTATTTGGAATGAGAAAACTTGCAGGAGAATTTCAAAGCAAATAGTGAAAGTATTTTTTTACACTCCGTTCTGCCACAATCGAATCGGTCTTTATGGTCTAATCAATTTACTTGCATGACGTGTTCATAGACCTGAGAAAATCATTGAGTTTCATAAGCGAACCTGGGTAATCAAACAAAAAAATGCCAGGATGGAAATGAAAATTTTTTTAACAGTGTATAATGCAGGAAAATGAATTGGAGAGAAACCAATTGGGCCATAGGTGGACGTCGACCATAAATTTAAATAAAGTTGTGTGTTTATATTGAAATCTTATTATATTCACGTTATTTCATTCATTATTCTGATTGACATTGATGCTATTATTACACTAATTTGAAGCGAGGCAGTGGGAAAATTCAACTGGCGTTATTAGAAAAACGGTGCCTTTTAAATTCCGGGCGCCAAGTTACCACGTTGGAGGGTACAAGCCCATGGCGTCAAAATGTAAACAAAAGCATTTGCTCGATTCTTATTGTGTAAGCTAATGAGATAAAGTTGGTATTATCCCAGCTGCCCGCCAACTGGCTGCATCATGTAACCTACGTATAACGGTCATGTTTTTCAACGGTGTCCATTATTTGAAATAATAGCTTGTGTTTTGGGAAACTCGACATCTTTTGGGGATTTAGTGAACATATTATAAGCATTAGGCAAAACAGTGTATTTTTCCAAACCTTTCCAAAACCGTTAATTAATTCCATAACTTTTCCAGACTGGAGAACAGGTTTTTCAAATTCCATAACTTTTCCAGGAATTTCATGACCGCGGGAACCCTGGCTACCTGTCCTTCAGCAAAAAAAGGCCCACAAAGCTCATTATTATCCCCTCCATCAGCCACATCAGTCAAAGAAACTGAATTTTCATGCCCTGCTTTCACAGAAAAGCAAACCACCCTTCGAGTTCTTTAATTGAGATTGAGCAAATAACCAAGTCAAATAATTAAACTTCCCAGCATCGGGAAGACTCCCTGGCAGTCTCCGGGTTGGACTTCGATTTAATTCCAAATGTGTACGGCCAGCATACAGACAATATCAGGATGCCTGAAGTTCCCCGCAGGCCACGCCCTAACAGTTATTTGCTCTACGAGAGAGCCGTGCTGACTCAGGCTACCCTGGGGCCAGTTCTTCCAGCAGTTAGCTCCATCTCAGTCTCTCAACGACCATCTTTGTGGCTTTTTTCCATTACGACTGAATGGGAAGAGCTCTTACAAACAGAGCAGACCATGAATTTAGACACAGCTACATTTCTCTTTGTTGACAATGTCACCCACCAAACTAAAACAAAACAATGAGAATAATGGTAAACTGCAAATTGTTGGTACTTACATACACATTGGGAGACCTTGGTTAATAGCAGCCATTTGCATGCATAGCAACTGTTCATGTCCATACGGATCACACGGTAGCAACAAGTATGCACTGTAAGGAGCAGATGACAGGAACAACCCAAGACAGCCATAGCCAAGGCAGGGGAAAACAGATGGACGCCTAGAATCATGAGCATTCAGCACTTCAATGATACATGCACATGGTAATAGCCAGGCATTATGGGAGTAATCCACCTTGCTAATGTCGCTAAATAACATAATAAATACATCACAGTCACTAATAGCCATATCACTATGTGAAAGCAACCTGCATGCATTTCAGTTTGAGTCTGGCTTTACAGACCCAATATAAAGTGATTTCAAACAGATCATTAGTATATGCATCAAAAATATTTGCATCAACAGCAGAAGCAGTTCAGAGTAACAGTGGAAAATTTGGGAAAAAAAAAAAAGCATGTAACAGAAATTTTAAAGCATAAATGATCACATCTCCTCTTTTTCCCAGTAAGTAGCTGTGTCACTGAGAAGTGACTGCTTTATGAAGGAGAATTTCGTGTGTGAACATTATTGCAGTTCTGGCTGCACACAGCATTTAAAGGGCATCTCAAGTCGATTCTCAGACGGGACGTTGAACGTCCAATGTTTACAAACAAATCACTTGCTTTTGTTGACATCTTGCATTGTCACATGACCAATTTCATTCATATAAACTAATGTTTTGTGTACATGCGTAGATAATCCTTCTATTTCGGTTCGCTTGCGCAGGTGTGGCTCACTGATTGGCCGATAAACAAAAACAATGGGAATCGACTTTAGATGCCCTTCAAGAGGAACCCATGTCTATTTTACATCCTACAGGTCAGACACAGTGCTACAGGAGCCATTGAACAATTAGCACACAACAAGTCAGTCACAGTACTTGGGCATGGATAATTTTCACCCTACAGGTCCCATACAGTACAGTACCTGATCATTTTATGTCCCACATACCATATAGTAACAGAGGAGAGCCAGAGGCAATTTTACACTCCATATGCTATATAGTTCTACAAGAGCAAGTGATGGAATATTTCACACTCTAAAGCCAATAGATTACTATAGAACTGCAAGTCAAATCAAAAGCTTAAATGATATTTGACTCCATCTAAGCTCAAACGGTTCCAAACACCCTATAATTACAGTTCAAAAATCTTAAATTAAAAAGATGGTTTGATACAAGCATGTGCACCAGAAGGCCCTTTGTGCCACAAGGAAGACAGGTGACCGGTAACAGAAACTACCACAGAGCAACATCATTTGCATTGAAAGGTGGCTTGGGTGAGTCAAAACACAAGCAAGTTCTTGCACACAAAAATTGCGCAGAAGCAGCTGTATTCATTGACACATTCCCTAATGCACAGTTCAACCAATTGTGTCTCAAGCCCCTTTGTCACAGAGTATGAAACAACAAAACAAACATATTGCTCAGGCAATTAATATTCTGTTTCTTGCAGATAAAATTGTGAATAATGTGACTACGACATGCATTACCATTTTTGAAGACAGAAATATAGAGTCCATTCTCTAAAGCGCTTCTTCCTCACTAGGGTCGCAGGGGAGAACATGCAAACTCAGCTCATAAAAGCTCCCGGTCAGATTCAAACCCACAACCTTCTCGCTGAGAGGGAACAGTGCAACCTACTGCGCCATCGTGCCACCCTAAATGAGAATATAGTCATGGACTTTTCTCTCCAAAGAATCACAAATTAGACCAAGTAAAATTTTTAAAGCCAAATCAAATCAATATTACAAAATGACTGCCTTGGCTGGCTCAAATGTGTGGCCAAGAGTGCACATATAGAGAGCCCATTGGTTTCTCTCTCACCCCTCCCCTAACTCCTCCTTATACTCAAACAGCAAGAATGGGTATTAAAACAATCACAACTGCGAAAACTTGAGAAGTAGTAATCAGTATTCCAACAGGTTATAGAGAGGGTATCTTCCTGTGAGCACAAGATGTGATAGCCTCATTTCCCTGGCCAAAAGAGATTCGATAAGAGGGTGATGACAGTATACATGGGCGTAACCAGGACAACCGGGGTTGTAAAGCGTCTCAGTACAGAAACTGAAAACTTGGAATTACTCCACATTATCAATTGACTTGTCACTGTTGATGTTTTGGATGGCTGGAGATAAGATTGCTTATCCGTTATCTCAGCAAATTACTGGTATAATGCAAAGGTATTACAAATGAATACGGAAGCAATTCAGCTGAAAACTCAACAGGAATTTTATGACAGTGGCATTAACTTAGTTTCTTGTTTCCCCGCCAGAAAAATATCAAATGCGTTGTTAACGCAACCTCTCTGGCGTAAATCTTCATCTTTTGTTATTTTAATTGCTGTTGAAATAAAAATGCCATCTGTCAAAAGCATAGGACATGACCAGAAAATACATTTTTTTTGTGTGTCGTTTAGCAGCAAGAGTTTATGCAACACCAGTTTGCTATACCTGAGGTTTTGTTGAACTGACACTACTGGGATCTCATTCCTTTTTAACAATGCCTTTCAGCACGGAAATGTGCTGATTCCTCAAATGGCATGTAAAGACACATCTATATAAATGGGCCACAACAGGTATTTTCGATTCCAGCACTCTAATTCAACTCCTGCCTTGGTTTTCTTTCCTACCATGCAATTAAATGAGCTATTAGAGCTGTTTATTAGCCAGGCTGTCTTCATCCCGACTGACAGGCAAATGGAAAGTGGAAAAATAGCAATTCTCTGACCCAAGGACCATGCCTCAGGAACAGGGTGCTAATGTATATCTGGAATGCACTCTCCAGGGAGCCGAATGAGTAGTAATAGTACATTTGTTACTATATGGCACTCAGAGAGCGCATACTCTGCCAGGTTTTCATCCACTAGCACTTATAATCAGCTGCAGAATCCACATCTATATCCGGATTGGTCCGGGAATTTAAACACGTCTTCCCATTCATACAGTCCAACTTCCCATAAAATTTCCTGGTAATCCTTTGAATAGTTTTTGAGTTATCCAGCTGATGAACACACACATAAACACACACACACAAGTGAACACAATACCTCCTAGCAGAGGAAAAAATGATCACTTCTCTCGCCTCTAAGTTCATCCATTAATCCATTCCTTCATTACCTAAACTGCTTCTTCCTCACTAGGGAGTCTATCCCAGCTGACTATCCGAGGCGACAGGCAGGAACAAACCCAGGACAGCTCGCCAATCACACACACACACACCATTAACTCACACACTCATGTCAGTTGGGCAATTTAGAGTCTCCAATTAGCCTGACATGCATGTCTT
The DNA here is from genome assembly GCA_029692085.1 of Gymnothorax javanicus. Taxonomy (NCBI): domain Eukaryota; kingdom Metazoa; phylum Chordata; class Actinopteri; order Anguilliformes; family Muraenidae; genus Gymnothorax; species Gymnothorax javanicus. The sequence goes on along the minus strand of CM056207.1, from coordinate 15,090,768 downwards.
TGGATTGTGAGGAGGAAACTGAGGTACCCTGAAAAAACCCATGTGTTCACTCGGAGAACCTGCAACCTCCAAACAGAAAAGGCCCCAAGCCTGATTCAGTCCCATGACTTTCTTGCAGAGAAGAAACGGTGCTACCGACTGAATTCATTTCATAAAACACGCACTATTTTTAGTATGAATACTGTTTTGACATTTTAACAAAGGGATTCATTCCTGCTCCCCAGAGGAACTAAGGGCTCAGCTGATTGACAGAGGCCAGGAAGATTACTGGCTCAAACCTCCGTGCAGCTAAAAGGAGATTGGAGCAGCTCTTGGGCCCTTGATCTCCTAACTTCACATTGCCAAGGCATTGGCAAATTAAAGCCACTTAAAGCTACGGTATGCAACTTTTTTAATGTCATTGGGCCAAAAACATCATAGTAAACCTCCATACGTCTGTTGCGAAAGAGCCCCGTAAGAAAATCAGACAATAGCGGTTCCTGTGTGCACTGATAGACCCTCTTTGGCTTTGCTGCCTCTGTGCTCTGGTCGGTAAAAGTCTCAAGGTTCCCTAAAAGCCCCAACTAATCACCAGAGCTTTTCCAGGGGGCGTTGCCAATGCCCTTCGTGTGTTGGTTTCCAGTCACGGTTTATAATCTTATGAGACCACGGCAGTTACAGCAATGGTGGGGGGATCGACAGCCTTGACACCAACAACAACAGAGAAGTTCTAATAAGTGAAACAATGAATAACAAGCAATGAATCCAAAGCAAAACTAAGGCTTCTGAATGTGCGTCACAGATGAAGTAAAAAAATTGACTGGTAACCATGTAGGCACTTGCAACTGCTTCAGGAGCAAACGTTCTAGGAGAAATGCACCAAAAATTCTCAATAAACATACACCAATTAAGAAACATAATTTAAAAAAAATATAACTGAGAAGTATTGCTAATTTTGTTGCTATTTGTAGCTTTGCCAGATATTTAATGTTACCGCAGCCAGGTACCCCATACTTGCCAGCGATACATCAAAACTTTATTTTCAATCAAATGTGCCAGTACAACCAACGCTATGATAGTAGCTGTGAGTAATAACTGCAGGCGTGTTCATTGTTTGCATTTTGTGCAACTTAACAAATTTTCTTTGCAAAAGTTCTCTTAGATTCTTCCATAAGCAGCCTGTGTTCGATCAGTTCTTCTGGGGAGTGGCATCGAGAAAGGATACAAATGAGGGGTCAGGTTGACTACTTTAAAAATCTACCTTGCGTTCACTGGTTCCTCAAAAGTGGCCCACCCCAGTTTTAATTTAGTCCAACTGTAATTCGCTTTAGATAAAAGTGTCAACTGAAATAAATGTCATGAGACACTGCATGTGATGACTGCACACCAAATGTTTGGATTGATGACTAGTATTACAAATCAACGGCAATGGTTTGATCTTGACAAACTGATTCAGATTGTGTCACCTCACTTCTGCATTTTGAATGCAAATTGTGCTCTAGGCTTAAAATGGCACCGTCAATGAGAAATACTGTGTCTGCTCCCACAAGGATGCTATTAATCTGGTTCTCTCATTGCTCAAAGCAATTCAGACTCACAAGTAAGTTTACTTTCATTGGTTATGGAAATGTTTCAAAGCAGTTTGTCAAGACTGCATATATTTTGACAGCAAGGACATTTTTTCATTTAAAGGGGAACTCAGGGCTAAATCAAAATGCTGTTTTATACAAACATAATTAGTAAATAAAAATTGTAAAATACAAAAATGTGGAATTTTGTTTTCAAAGACGAGATAAATGTGGTTTTATTCTCCCTAATTAGTTGTCGTCTGCTTCAACGGTCGCGTGATAATGACGTAACGTCGCCCGAGAATGCCGAACCGTCGCCCTTCGCCCAGAGGTATGCGCTGTTATTGTGTTGGACAGTGTGATTGTCCCAGTCCATTATTTTATGACAAAAGATCGTTCAATATGGCCCATTGGCTAGTTGCACGAGATGGTGTTAAGTACTTTCTGAAATACGCAGGGTTGCTTCAACATTAACGGTTTGCTTCTGTCACTTATCAGTCTATATCAGATGCTGAGCAGATGACAGGTATATCATCCCGGATAAGCCTGCACGATAAATCGCCAGAAGATCGCGATCTCGATTCACCCCTACGCGCGATCTAATTTCTAAATGTCAACGATTTTCCAGCATTATTTCAGGAGCCGCAGAGCAAACTAACTCGTAGTTTTCAAAGAAAGTGAGTAGTAGGCGGTCTCTTGGGGGCGGCCTCAGCATTGACGTTACATTCGCGCTCATCCTATGGCAAAGCAGCTCTACTTCACTTGAGTTCATGTTGAAGCCACAGAAGGTAAAAAGTAAATGGCGGTGATCTTAAGATTTGAACGGAGTTGGTTAGCAGTGCAGATTCAGAAGCAGCGAGGGAGACACGGAGAAATGTTAAAGTGCAGAGTGCAGGAAAGTTTGTTGTCAGGAAAAATAAATGCATAATGAACACTGATGAAAATCCACCCGGGGCATTAATAATAACTCCCGCAACGGGGCGAGTGGACGAGCTTGCTATTTTTGCTTTACGAATCCGACCTGATGCGGCCTTGACCATACAGTTGCCTAAATTCAAAGCCATGAACAAAGCAACGTCAAGGTTTGCAGAATTATCATCGTCTAAACAGCAATAGTTCTCACCTTGGTCCCATGCTCAATTGACAATCAAGCACTTGATTCAAGGCAATTACAAATTTGAATCGGAAGACGGTCCAATTTATTTTTATACTGTTCTTTTCGCAGTCGCATTTTGAGATTAAAATGACCAGGAAACAGCACAGATTCACCTACGTATGTTTGCCAGATTATTTTTATAGGCTTACATTTGACGATTTGATGTGAATACGAAAATAAGTCACACCTCACGGTGGATAGGCTTAATTAAATGTTTTCCACATTGCGTCGGCCTATATTGTTATATTTTTGAAAACCAGGACCGTATTAAAATGGTTTTATTGTTATTAGTTATTGGCACTCTTACACTGAAGCCTTGTTTGGTATGTCCACTTTTTATTATCGCTTTTTAATCATTATAGGCTACATGCCGGTTGTACTTGTTGGCTAAATAAATTGCTTGATTTTTTAAAGCTTTTCATCGAACACGAAACGAATTATTCGCACGGCAGATTAGTGCATTCAAAATCAATGCGAAGACGCGAATGCACGCAGTGTATTCGCGTCTTTGCATTGACTTTGAATGTTATCTGTCGTCTTGAAAAATCGCTTCACGCTCGTGGAAAAGCAGCTTTAGTTCGGCAAAGTAGCTACTCAAGAATAGATTTAGGGTATGCTAATTATGTCAAGGTGATGGAGCTGACTTCGAAGCGCCAAAAGCATTTTAAACGGCCACACAAGTTTGACAGCCATTTTTTCAAGACTGCAGTTGGATGATACGTGGCCTGGCTTTAAAGGGTTGCCCCAAAACTAATCTTGGTTTATGCTGGAATGCCGCTGGCGTGCTGCTTTCTCTCCGTGCAGGCTTTTGTTTGTGTGCGAATGTGCCTCGGATGGGCTTGCATCGCTGCCTGCCTGTTTGATATGACATTATAATTGAGCAGTATCGTTTTCTGGGTTGCGTTTTGACATTGTTGCATCCCTAGTTCAGGGCCATGTGGAGTCAAAAAGCACTGAAGGTGCACTTATTTTGCTTATTTTGTCTTTTTACCTTTTTTATTAAACTGCACTTTAATCGCCAGTTTTTTTTTGTTTTTTTTTTTTAATTACTACAATAAACATTTCAGTTTGTGGGAAAAAATCGTGCCAAAGAATCGTGATCTCAATTCTAGACAAAAAAATCGTGATTCACATTTTTTCCAGAATCGTGCAGCCCTAATCCCGGATATGAGATTTTAGCTATTGCCAATATTCCCAGGATTTGGCTTAATTAACCACAAATGACGTTCGCAAGATTTGTCTCGATTACCCGTGACTGATGTTTGTTCGTTGGCACGCTTAATGAGACATCAGCTGCTCCACCGAGAAACGAGAGGGTTTTTAACTAGCATCACATTTCCAGCCATTCTCACTGCAAGTGATGAACTGGCTTTAAGCAACAGACAACAAATGTGAAAATATCTGTTAATTTATGTGTAAATATTACATAACGTCGAAATGCCGTTTCATAAATCTAACATTCGATTGACGCATATTTTAATATTGTCGATACTTCGATTACCTTCCCACTCGGGCATCAGTTGCACTCTCAGGACCATCACTTCTGTAGCTATGGTTAGCTGAGTACATCTAAGAAAACCATAACGATGTAGCAGAACTAGCTAGGTAGTTGCATCAGAAAATGTCGAAGAAAATTCACTATAAGACCGAAACAATTAAGCCAAATCTTGGGAATATCGGCGATAGCTAAAATCACATATCCGGGATGATATACCTGTCATTTGCTCAGCATCTGATATAGACTGATAAGTGACAGAAGCAAACCATTAATGATGAAGCAACCCTGCGTATTTCAGAAAATACTTAACATCATCTTGTGCAACTAGCCAATGGGCCATATTGAATGATCTTTTTTCATAAAATAATGGACTGGGACAATCACACTATCCAACACAAGAACAGCGCATATCTCCGGGCAAAGGGCGACGGTTCGTCATTCTCGGGCGACATTACGTCATTATCACGCGACCGTTGAAGCAGACGACAACTAATTAGGGAGAATAAAACCTCATTTATCTCGTCTTTGAAAACAAAAATTTCACATTTTTGTATTTTACAATATTTATTTACTAATTATCTTTGTATAAAACAGCATTTTGATTTAGCCCTGAGTTCCCCTTTAAAGACCCTTCTATACTTAGAAATTTAGTAAATAAGGCAGCATCTCACTCAAGGATGCAAAAAGTCTTAGAAATTAAGATATAAAAGCAACACTAAATGTCACTGGAGACATATAAATTGTGTTCATAACCAGCGGTATGCAATTAATTGGTAATGCATAATTAACATAAATGTATTTGTAATAAATTAATAACAATGCGTTGATTGTAAAAGTAACTCAATAGACTTAGATTTACTCAAAAAGAACAAAATTAACCATAAAGAACAAAATAATGTGCCAACACTTTATTTTCCTTTATTCCTAAGAGGATGGTTTGCAAAAGGCAGTGTAGTGAGGATTGAATGGCCACGGCACTGTGTGTCGCTGGTTCTTTGCGCATCCTCGTTTATGGCTTTGAGACATGTTGCTGAAGCTCTCTGCTCAGTGCTGCGTGATTCTGAGAGGCTTGGGTGTGGGACACAAGCTCTTCTGTGCAAGTCTCTCTGTAATCCACATTAGTTTTGCTCCGCATCAAAAAAAAAAACCCTATTTACACTTTTCCCCGATGACCTCAAGCCTCTCATCCCTCTTTCCCTGCCGCCAATTGAAAGAGCGGCTGTGTGCAGTTTAGCAGATACTGACTAACACAGCTAATTATGTTGCGACAAGGCCTGCTATTAGCGCGTCAAAAGCTGACATCCACACAGAGCTATTTCAAGATTGAAGCAATCATGCCAAATATAGGGAATGGAAACAGCCCCGGTACAAAGTGCTAGACAACTACACAGTCTAAGGCAGGAGATGCACTTTCTTACAACAACTTCCCACTGAATCCTTCCTTTAAATTAGCAGTTTCAAAACCTTTTCCTGAGTATCCCTGGCCGAATTTCAAGTATTTCAGGCGTTCTACCTCCGGTCCACCAAATACAACCTATCAAGCCCTTGATCTGTTGCGTCAGATGCGCTTCAAGTGAAAGACATCAAATACCTGGATACAGTTGTGGATAATCAAAGAGAAGCATAGGAACCTTTGATTTCAGGGAACGGTTTCCTAAATAGACCACGCAAAGAAGTCCGGGAATACAAAATCAGTCAAGATCACCCAGTTGAAATGCTAGGTTTGTACCAACCTTTTGTCGGATCTCCTCTTCCATCTTAACAGGGGATCCAAGCTCAGCCACCTGCTTCACTCCTTCACTGGCGTACCCCCCATACTCCCAGAGCATGTAGTTTCTGGAGTGGGATGCTCCGATGATGGCCGACCAGTGATTGGCTCGCCCTATGAAAAAACCAACACCTCTTATCGGAGAAATGATGCAAAGATGGACATAAGCGCACTCTGTCCTGTCCTTCCATCAACTCACACGTTTTCCTGGTCAGGGTTTCAAGGGGCGCAAGAGCCCATCTCTGCATAAACGGCCTCTGCACAAGTGGCAAGAAATGTTAACTCTCTAAATAGCTGAAAAATATTCTATCAAAAGGCCTGAAAAACTCCATCACAAAAATCCACGTACAGGAAAAGATTTTACCAACAATCTCAATTCTGAAAAAGTTGGAACATTAATGACAATACAAAAAAAAAATCAAAAAGAAGTGATTAGTGATTTTAACTGCAGTTAAAAATACTACCAAACACATTATTTGATGCTTTACCTGCTGAGTTCAGTTGTTTATTGAAAAAATACGTTAATTTCAAATGCAACTAGAATGTATTTTTACTCGTGAAAATGTACGTCTCCCCCACCCGGCCCCCTTCCCTGCTTAACCCAGAGGATGGATGGACAGACAGACAGACAGGCACATACCAAAAGGCACCACTGCAGGACCTGAGCAATAAGTATGCAAAGTTTCGTAAAGGTTGCGCAAACGGTTTAGGAGTTGTGCTTTGGACAGAAATTCATCAAAACCGGACGGACAGACAGGCACATACCAAAAGGCACCACTTCAAGACCTGAGTCGTAAGTATGCAAAGTTTCCTTAAAATCATGTGAACTTTCGGAGTTACGCTCCAGAAACGAAGTGGGAACGTCGACGCGAACGGGAACGCGAACGGGAACCGAGCCTAAAACAATATGTCTCCCCTCTCCCTCCGGGGGGAGGGGAGACATAACAGCAACTGACACCAAAAAGTTGATGCTGGGACGATTTAAGGCTAATAACGATTTGACAAGTTGCAATAATCAGATGATGTGAAACATCATCGAGCCACGGTACAAAAGCAGCTTCCAAAACAGGCCTGGTCCCGCAAGATAGGAAATAGGCTGAGGCTCACCAATTTGCCAACTGATGCATAAGTTATGATTAGGGATGGCACGACAACACTTTTTCATCTTTTCATCTTTGTTAGCAATATCAAAACCTTGAGTATCAGATACCGATACCCATCTGATACCGCTCTTACTGCCCCCTACTTCAAATAAATATTACACTTTTAAAAAAGCTATTGATATGGATGTGTTTTGATTAACCCTCTATTAACCACCGTAGCATATCTGCTACATAAAGTGAAAGGGTTAACGGCCTGGACACCCTGCTGGTTTTGTTTCTTATTGCCAAACAAACATTTGAGAATAACTTGAATGGTCCGTCAAGTTAAAATTTTAAAATTTGAATTAAAAAAAAAATTTAAATTTAAATTTTTTTTTAAAGTTTTAAATATTTTTCCAAATATTGGCCCATAATCAACATATTTGGCAAGGGAAATGATTTTTACACAGTTGGAAAGGTACTTGGTTAACAGAGGGTTAATATAGCCATCAAAGAAAACATGCTCAAACTGCAAAACAAATTTTCTACTCGCCTATTGAAGAAAAACATAATCTATTCTACAACATTAAACATAATCATTCAATACTGTTGCTGCTTTTCATCTTGAAAAACCTTCAAATTGTCAGCGGCATCACCGAAGCATTAAACTGAATACAGAAATGTAAATTAAAGTGCCGTTCTGCGCAAAATGTTAAACCTGAGAATTTAAAATAAAGGAATTAAAATTCCTGCATCAATGTACCTCGCCAATCACATACAGTTGCAATCAAAATTATTCAACCCCCATTGCAAATTGGGTTTAATAGCAAAATTTACAAACTTTCAACCATTTGTGATAAACAGATTAAACAAGAACATTTTAAATAGCTCAACACAACTAATATTACAAGAGGTTTCTCCAAATTTAACTAAAAATGCCATTTTTAATGACTGCTGCAGTCTCAAAATTATTCAACCCCCCGAATAGAATCCCTTATAAGAGCATATTTGCAAATCAGGTGTTGTCTCAAGCACACCTAATGCAGCTAATCAAGAGCTTAATAAGTTGCATCAGGTTTGCTTGAGATAGAACACATCAAATACTTGCACTCGCTAGGGGTTTATTGACAGTGACATTTGATTGCATATTAGAAATATGGCTGTCAAAAGACATGTCCAAAAAACTAATAGAGGAGATCATTGCCAGGCACAAACAAGGAAAAGGATACAAAAAGGTAGCAAAGGCACTGAATGTTCATAGAGATACAGTTGGAAGCAGAGTTCACAAGTTCAAAGTTAAAGGACGAGTGGCTACAGTACCAGGATGTGGCAGAAAGAGGAAGCTATCAATGACTGTTACCAGATTCCTGAGGAGATGGGTGGTCACAAACCCTCGAGTGACTGCAGGAGACCCGCAGCAAGACTTGGAGGCAGGAGGCACTGAGGTTTCAGTTTGCACAGTAGGGCGCATACTAAACATTGAAGGTCTCCAAGACCTACACCTCAACTGATCCAAAAGCACAATTTCCAATATGCTCAAAACCATATAAATAAGCCACAGAGGTGTGGGGATACTGTTCTGTGGAGTGATGAAACAAAACTGGAATATTTCAGGCTTAGGAATCAGTGGTATGTCTGCCGAAGGAATAAAGAAGCATATGCTGAAAAGTAAACCCTGCCTACAGAGAAGAATTGCGGGGGCTTTTTGATGCTCTACGGCTGCCTTGCTTCCTCTGGCACTGGAAACCTGCAAAGTGTGGAGGTCAAAATGGATTCAGTCAAGTACCAGGATATCCAAGGAGAAAATGTCATGCCGCCTGTAGGGAAGCTGACGCTTGGGCATCATTGGACCTTCCAAAAGGACAATGACCCAAAGCATACCTCAACATACCCCAAGGCTTGGTTTCAGAAGAAGTCTGGGAAGATTCTAGAGTGCCCATCACAGTCGCCTCACTTGAACCCCATAAAAAATCTCTGGTAGGATTTGAAGAACACAGTTGCAGCATGCAAACCCTAGAATATTAGTGAACTGGAGGCCATTGTCCATGAAGCCTGGGGTAAGATTCCTTGCGAATGCTGCCATAAGCTGACATCTGCCTATGCATCACATTTCCAGCAGGTCATAGCGGCAAAAGGGTTTTCTACTAAGTATTAAAGATGCTAGTCATGAAGGGGTTGAATAATTTTGAGCCTGCAGTAGTCATTAAAAGTGGCACTTTGTGTTGAATTTAGAGAAGCCACTTGTAATATTTGTTGTTTTGAGCCATTTAAATTGTTCTTGTTTGATTTGTTCATTGCAAACAGCTGAAAGTTTGTAAATTTTGCCAGTAAACCTAATTTGCAACGGGGGTTGAATAATTCTGATTACAACTGTAAGTATCAGTTATAGCTGTCAAAAATTACTTTAATGTCAGAGTCATGTTGTTGCAGCTCCACAGCAGTGTTCAGCAAATTTGCTTCTAATAGAAGCAAACACATACAGCAATACGCGACAAACAGGTTCATTACACAATCATACAACAGAAATATCAGCCCGGGATACAACCCTTTCACACGTACAAAGGAGGAGTATTTCTGACAGAAAACCCCCGTGATAAGGCAGCCTAGAGATTTTGGCCGGGGCTTATCGGCAGTCCGGATATTCGCACTTCAGTGCAGTCCCCGGGGAGTTCTGATTTACGGCCTCGCTCCTCGACATGAATCGCTCCCAGGCGTCTTCATTGTCTGCAGAGCTTGCTTTTCCTCTCTGTCCCACGGATAGATTAATCACCACCTCTCTCAACAGGCACAGGCGCTTTCAGAGTACCCAGAGCTCGGCTGATCCAGAATCAGTGACGGTCCCACAGAGGCCCTTCTTCTGAGTGCCATGAGATGACAGGGCTGCCCATTACAGCCAGTTTCCAGGGCTGCCCATTACAGCTCATTTCTGGACCGCCAATTACAGCCAGTTCCTGGCCAGATTTTATCCTGGCAGCAGGGTAACACACCGACAGAAAGACAGACACATAACAGACCTGCACATACAGACATAAAGACAGACACATATTTAGGCTACAAACTCACCAGAATGAACCTTCTCAAACAAACATACGCTGGACTAGCACTAACAGGACTGGCCACCTAAGTGTTACAAGGACAGACACACACTCGCACGTGAACGCTTGCATGTGCATACACTGTCACAAATACACACATAAAGACATATGACATACACACACACACCTAAACACACCTAAACACAAATACACAAACGCATAAATATGTGCATCTTCAGGACAAAATAGTGCGCGAATACAGTTTCATCTGCTAATATTGGCACCTTTGGGAAACGATAGCTTGAAAAATATGATGGTTGTAATCCTCCTAATCTTTAATTCAAAAATTAATAAAAACCAAACCCTGAATTTTTGATATAAAGTCTGCTGGTCTGCTCGACCAATACCAACTGGAAGTGATCAAAAAAAAAAAACAACAAACTGTGGAGAAGAGCATCACAAACTTGGCAACTTTGCAGAACTAAAGGCGCGTGTATAAAAAAGAATAGACAGGAAGCTTCTTGCCATTTATGATTCCACTTGCGGTTCGGAGGATGAATACGTGCCCAAAGAAACATTCTCCTTTGTCAGTAAAACATCATGCAACAGCACTAACATCTCCCTCACCAATGGTGGTGGTTAAGACCGAATCCCTCGGATGACAGGGCTTGCAGAGCTGTCTTTCAAAAAAAATTAAACAGAACAAAAAAAATGTAAGCATGAAAGCCAAGCCGAATCACATAAAATTCTTTCAGGATTCACTGATCTTGTTGTTGTGCCTTTGTAAGCAATTTCCTTTTAATAGAATGCAAAAAAGAAAATGTCTCACTTCTGCTGTGGCTGGAAACACAGTGTAATATTACAGATGACCTCACAGAGGAGCACTGGAACAGATCTCAAAATGGAAAACAATGTGAGAATCTTGCCATACTTTTTTAATTAAAAGAGTTTTTTCAATACAAGGTCTGGACAATGTACTCAAACATTTCCCCCTTGTCGCTTCTGATTTTTCCCCCTCATTGCCTTGTTCTGAAATATTAATTCACACCCTCCCATCACACTGAAAAATTCAATCCGCCAGAAAAAAAATTCAACCCGCCAGCGAAAAAAATTCAAATCTGCTATGCTGACATGCCAGTGGACATTAAAAGCAGTTTAAGCCAATAAACCTCTTTGTTAATTAATAGCACACTAATACAGGTTTTTAGATGCAAGTACACCTGAAGCGGGATATTTGTACTCAGATTTTGACGCAATTTCTGCCTGGCGATGGAGGCTTTCTGCAAAAGCAACAAGAACCCCTTCATTCTTCCCACAAAATCCATCTTATCTAATTTCCTCAATAATTTTCAGCATTCCACAATGAAAACAAGGCACTCACATTATTCAAAAGCTGTTTGCCTGAGACGATTAATACATTTAATCCACAGAAATCCATCAGGACTGTGCTGCTTTCCAGAGATCTGTTACACAACAGTAATGCATATGTCCTTATTGCCCCCCACCACCATCATGTTTCCATGGAATAAAAAGAAAATTTCTCATCTGGCAGTGAGAGGCCTGACTATCGCAGTTAACTGCTTCCCTGCTGATCCCTACCTGCATTTATAAATGGCCACCACTGGACAATGATCTTTTTCCCGCTGTTTAACTGCAAATATGACCAAGTGACGCATGGTTGCTTTTGTGGGAAAGATCATGAAGAAACGTAAACTCAAAAATCAAGCAACTCATGGGCCAGTGCTGCTAAGGTTTCTGCGAGTTGCGCACAATGCTGAGGCAACAGAATTTTCATTCCGGTATTTCGGCATCTCCCGCACCGTTTAAGCAGCATACACCCACCAAGATGAAAACCACTCTACCTCATCTAATTTTAATTAAGAGTCAAGGTCTTTTCACTGGTTTAATCTAGCACAAGGACAATTCATTTCAACCATGGTATCGATCCCAGTGCGAGTGCAAGCCTTTAGTCATGAGTAGAAATAATCCTCAAGCCTAGTGTACTCCTTTAAACATAATTTCAAGGGTATCTGCACAGTAAGGTGTGCAGACACGGTCACATGGCACATGTAGGGTTGAAGTGAGATGGGAATCCATAATATTCCTGATATTATATATAGGATTTATGTCACTCCAACAGTAACACAGGAAGATATCCCCAATATTTACATATAAATTCATTGCTAGATTAGCTAGCCATAGACTTAGCTGCTATATTTGGCGGATAAGGTGCTTCAGAGGTTCTTACAGCTTCACAGGAAAAAATGTTTGGAGTTTGATTCCCAGGAGAGTCAGATTATCACCAAATGAGGCTGTCTTGTTTGCCCAATATCTGGATGGGTTTCCTCCAGGTATGTTGAGTCCCTTCTGCAGTCCAGAGACTACACATGAAAATAAGGCACTCATGCGCTGAGGTACCGTAACAGAAGTGTACACTGTATATTGCACCTGTAACTTTAACTTAAATTTGCATGCTTGTGAGAATTCTCATTTGACAACGAGAGATTATTGCCCCAGAGGAGCGTCTCCACCTCACTGAAATGAAGGCAATGCCTACGGATACGACACAGGAACTCACTTGGATAGTCTTTGGGGTGCATGGTCTCTGACCAGTTCCCGTAGAAGGTCAGCCGGTATTTGGCCGTACCGCAGGCGCAGCACTCCATCAAGGGCTTCTCCGTCACCTCGCCGAACAGCGACTCTGAAAAGCAGGGAATTTTCCGGTTACAGAAAGCGACCAGCCCGCAAGAGACGAGGCCATTCGGGTTGTGCTCAAAATTTCAACACAGCAGCACATCAGCTTTGACTTTCTGACAATAAATGAATTGATAGACTAAGCCACGTATATGCATTTTTTAATTATTTTTTTAAAATACATTGCCAGGCCAAAAAAAAGCCACTTAATGATTTTTAACAAGGAAATACTTACAAATCTATGATTGAATCATTATTGCAGGAATTAATAATGTCAGCTGGCAAGAATTCTTTAAACCCTGACTGATACAGTGTGTAGCTTCTCATTTATTATAAACAACCAAGTTGGAGGATGCATCCCATGGCCGTGGAAAAGATGTAACTGTGTTTCAACAGGGGAAAATTATTGACCAGCATCAAGCAAAGAAAACAGCTAAGGAGAATGCTGCAATCACTGGAATTGAGTTAAGTACAGTTAAACGCATTATTAAAACCTGGAAGGATAACGGTGAACTGTTAACTTTGCAGAAGAAATGGGTCAGAAAAAAAATCAAGTACGATTGCGATCAGAAATCTCTTAAATGCTTGTTGAAGTCTCATTGTAAAAAAATCAACAGTAGAACTCATAACTATGTTTAATTATGACAATAAGAGTATTTCCACACACAACGCGACCTCACAGGATTGGGACCAAACAGCAGCACAGCCAAAAGAAAGCCACATATTAGTGAGGCTAATTGGGGAAAAAAGACTTCAGTTTGCTGGGGAGCATAAAGATTGGACTGTGGAGCAATCGAAAAAGGTCATGTGGTCTAATGAGTCCAGATGGACCCAATTCCAGAGCAAGAGACGCATCTGTTTAAGAAAGGATGGTGCACCCATCATGCATAGTGCCCACCGTACAAGTCTCTGGAGGCAGCGTTTTGATCTGGGGTTGCTTCCATTGGTCAGGTCTAGGCTCAACAATGTTAAGCAGCACTAAAATGAAGTTAGCAGACATAATCAGACATAATATCCCATCAATGGATATTTTAATCCCTCAGGGCACAGGCATATTCCAGGATGACAATGCCAAGATTCATTGGGCTCAAATTGTAAAAGAGTGGTTCAGCAAGCATGAAGAAGTCATTTTCACACATGAATTAGCCACCACAAAGTCCTGACCTTAACCAAATGAAAGTCTTTGGGATGTGCTGGAGAAGGTTTTACGGAGTGATTTGACTCTCCCATTGTCAAGACAAGATCTTAGCCAAAAATTAACACAACTCTCGTGGGAAATAAATGTTGTAATATTCCGTAGGATTGTCAAGACAATGCTACAACGAGTGCACACTGCGATTAACCCTTAGGGCACCGAAATCAATTTTCAAACATTTAAAATGAATTAAACATCCTGAGCTTTTGAAAACCTATCATGTGGCGACTTGTTGAAAAGAGCTCCCCTGCGGGAGGTCTTTTCAACAAGTCGCCACATGATAGGTTTTCAAAAGCTTTGATTTTATTTCATTGTATCAGCGAGGGGCAAATGCTGCCTTTGGCGCTTTAAGGGTTAAACCTCAAGGCAGTCCAGAAAAAATACTTGAGTGTGTTACTCTTCTTTCAACCAGGCAGTGTAAATGTTGCCTTTTTATTTTGCCTGAACCCATTCTTACCAACAGATACAATAATCAAATACTACAAACAAATGGTGGCAGAACACAAATGACAACCTCCAGAATACGTGCTAGCTAAATAAGAATGAAAATACAGTACTTCAGAATTCCCAACATACAGGGGAGTCTGAAAACCAATTAAAGATGCCATAGCTTTTCCTCAACAGCAATACACATCAAAATGTACGGCATGATGCAGATGGCCTTTGATAGCAAGGCAATTTCAACAGTAATTGTGCATTCAAACTCAAGCAGTATCATGATACCAGCCACGAGAAAAGCCAAAACTGTGATAAGACCCTTCCCTGCCCAATCAGGAGCTTACCTCTCTCACACATTCTCTTGGTGAGGGACCCTTCATCCTGGAAGTAAATGATCCTCTTTTGCACGATACTTGCCCTGCGGACAGGAAGAGGCACTGTTACTGCAATTTAAAGCAAACAGTCTGGCCCAGTGACATAATTTACTCCAGCCGTGAGCAGGCAGCGGAGGAGTGAGGAAGGTCACCGTTTCTGAAAGATGTTGCCATGTACGAAATTGCTCACAACGCGAGGAAATTTTTCTTAATCGGAATTAACTGTATTCAGGGCCCTGCCTTAAACTTCTACAATAGTATTAGAACTGACCTTTTGGTAACTATAAGTCCCTTCAAATAAGAACATATTTAAATTGTGATAGAGAGAGATAACAGTAAATGATCCAGTCATGTTCAACAAAGAAAAAATCAGTTGCATTTCATTTTCAGGAACATTACAATGGATTTTCAATCTAATCTCACAAGCCCTGCAATAGGAGATTCATTAGTGGCGGGAAAGGTCATCTCCCCTTGGGTCAGATATGGACTTCCAGCCTGCACGCGGGGGCACCCTCATGTCGCTCAGAAATTAATGTAACCTTCCACAGGAACAGATATTGTTCACTAAATCTGGAGCTCAAACCCACATCCAGCCATGGATTTCTCTTCTCCCGGGTAATCAGTTAATCAACTGAACTAAGTGATTCTGTTGGCCATTCTGTGTTTTCACCTGACTCCCAGGCAACAAGAGAGCGGAAAACTGTGGTCCGGCCATACGCTAGGTTTTAAGCAAGTCTCTCGTTTCTCTCAATTTCTTATCTAAAATAGCTCAATGTAAATACTCCTCAAAAAGCTATATGATTCCTCAAAGCATGAATACTGTACATCAGGAATGACCAAATCGTAAAGTCAAAAACAAATCCAGCCCTGGTGTTTTTTTTTTGCTCCCAGCAAATTAACTGAAAAATTTGTACATCTGATCGGTCTTTTCACCGACTCCCAGGTAAAGGGAGGGTGGGAGACCAGCAGTTCCTAGATCTTGAGGACTGTGATTTGATGATCCCTGGTGTAAATAAAAAATTAAATACACAAGAAAATACAGTGTGGTCTCCCAAGAGAGAATTCTGAAGCCTCAGCACAAAACCATATAGCAGAAAATCAAAATGAAAACACACTAAACCAACATAGAGAAGTTTAAGAAAACGAAACAAAGACCACAAGCACATTTTCAGTTCACTTGATTGCTCATGAGATTGGCTGTAACACACATAGGCTTGCAAGTGGTTCGTGTGACAGAGTTGAAGAACACCAGTACACTCACAAATCTCAAACTTAGTCAGTCTAGAAGGCCACAGCATTTGCAGGTTTCTGAATAAAAATCAAATTTTGGCCGAAGAAGACCAATCAATGGCTTTAATTTAGGGTGCAGGGACGCCAAGGTCAGAATTGCACCCCCACAACATTGCAATTACAGATCCTTGATGATAATAGGCTTGTGACCAGTCAGTGTTAAAAACTGGCTTCATTGACAAAACTCAGACATGCAGAGCTGCAAAAATCAAGAGACAGGATTGGCTAAGCAATGTTTAAGGCTAGAAAAGGATTAGTTAAACGAGGAAGGCGGGGTTTAACAATCTAGTGCACTCAGCTGTTTATAAAATGAGCTGTGCAAGGGGGAAAAAAAAAAAAAGAAAGGAAAAGGTTGCTGTTGGATTTTCTAACCCTAGATTCTGATTCATCATGGACCGGAGAGAGTTATGTTTAGGGTTTGTCATTCTTGTGTGGCTAGGCTACTTTTGTACTGCAGTGGAAGGCAAAGCTGTCTCTGAGTCTGTAGGTCTTCCATCCATTGAAAATCCAATTAATGATCGCACTGTGAGCCTACAGGCTGACGGCCCGTGGTCATCACCAGTTTCAAAACTTGCCAGCTCTAGTCCAAGTGGGGACTTCATTGTACATAATCCTCTGGCAAACAGTACTGCAGTGAGTGGCCCACTACACCATGTGCCAATGGTTACCTCCATTTCAGAGAACCAGCCATTGTACAATATTCCAGAAATGCAAGTGGGAAGGCCATCCTACCATGGGTCAGCACCTAACCTAGTCCCAGTGGGCAAGCCAACGTTCTCGGTGCCAGCGCCCGTCCCAGTAGGCAAGCCAACGTACTCGGTGCCAGCACCTGTCCCAATGGGCAAGACAACATACCAGGTGCCAGCACCCATCCCAGTGGCCAGACCCACCTACCAGGTGCCAGCGCCAACGTACCAGGTTCCAGCTCCCGTCCCAGTGGCCAGACCCACGTATCTGGTGCCAGCGCCAACGTACCAGGTTCCAGCTCCCATCCCAGTGGCTAGACCCACGTATCTGGTGCCAGCGCCCGTCCCAGTGGCCAGACCCACGTATCTGGTGCCAGCGCCAACGTACCAGGTTCCAGCGCCCGTCCCAGTGGCCAGACCCACATATCTGGTGCCAGCGCCAACGTACCAGGTTCCAGCTCCCGTCCCAGTGGCTAGACCCACGTATCTGGTGCCAGCGCCCGTCCCAGGGCCAGACCCACGTACCAGGTGCCAGCGCCAACGTACCAGGTTCCAGCGCCCGTCCCAGTGGCCAGACCCACGTATCTGGTGCCAGCGCCAACGTACCAGGTTCCAGCGCCCGTCCCAGTGGCCAGACCCACGTATCTGGTGCCAGCGCCAACGTATCAGGTTCCAGCGCCCGTCCCAGTGGCCAGACCCACTTATCTAGTGCCAGCGCCAACGTACCAGGTTCCAGCGCCCGTCCCAGTGGCCAGACCCACTTATCTAGTGCCAGCGCCAACGTACCAGGTTCCAGCACCCGTCCCAGTGGCCAGACCCACATACTTGGCGCCGGCGCCAACGTACCAGGTTCCAGCACCTGTCCCAGTGGCCAGGCCAGTGTACCAGATGCCGGCTCCCGCGCCAGTGGCCAGGCCAGTGTACCAGATGCCGGCTCCCGCGCCAGTGGCCAGGCCAGTGTACCAGATGCCAGATGCCAGGCCAGTGTACCAGATGCCGGCTCCCGCGCCAGTGGCCAGGCCAGTGTACCAGATGCCGGCTCCCGCGCCAGTGGCCAGGCCAGTGTACCAGATGCCGGCTCCTGCCCCAGTTTCAGAAAGCGGGAACAAACCAAACTAAAGCTTTGAGTGCTGTGTTTGAAGCATTTCCAAATAAACCAGTAAAACTCTTGAATTGCTTTGATTTCTCTTTGCCGGGGGGAAAAATGCATTTTCTTGGTCCTTTGACTGCATATTGATTGAAACTAGAAGTTTTATCCTAAATGAGAAACCCTAGCTTTCCTCTACAGCTGACTTAAAATGAAATCCCTCCACTCAAAGCAAAACCATTTCTCGGGAATCGTAGCATTAGTCAACATGCTCTGTACTGAATACCACATGGTTCATATGGGGAGGAAATTTTTTTTTTCCTGAACACCACATGACTCTCCACTCCAGCCAAATGGATGTTCACAAGTATGGCCATTATTTAAAACCTGGTTTCCAAAAAGCCTTTGTTCTAAAACCAGATCCTATGGGTAAATGAAAAGAGCTAATACCAGAAAGGTGAAGAGTGGCTATGCATAGGCATCTAGGATGTCTAATTTAGCTGGTTCCTCTGTCTACTGGTGATGAGACTTGACAGGATGAATTACGTGCAAAAATTCTTCCAACTAATTACAAAACACTTCACAGTACAGATGGATGGTGACTGGAAGTATAAAATAAACCCAAGAATTTTTTTTTTTTTTTTTTTGAATAGGAATGTTTTATCAGACGTGTCAATTGTATGACCTGAATCCATTTGAGCATGCATTTCACTTGCTGAAGGCAAAACCCGTCAAGCCTTTCGAACAGAAGTGCATTTGTAGGAGGCTTCCGTTTTGCACAAATTGGAATCCGTCTTATCCTTGTAAGATGCAGGGATGTAATCTGTTCCCATGTTCATCTACAGAACATTTCTTTAATGCCTCTCAGTGGCTCACAGCCAAGAAGTTTGTCAGTGGTCGGATGTTCAAATCCTACCCACGGTGTTACCGGCTCTTGCCAGAGGTCTGCATAAGCGAGCCAACAAATCAGCTCAACTTTTCCAGGGATACTAGAAGTTAAGCTGGTTAAATTGGTCTTGTTATTGTCTAGCGACCATCACTGGTTGGCCAGGAATTTTCCTCCTGTGGTATAGGGGGAGACTGTGATTGGCGGCACAACTGCATTGAGTAAAAGATGTGAGGGTCAGTTGCCATATAAGTTGGAGAAATCACATGCCATGGCATCCTTCTCTTGATTCGATGGGAGCAGGTTGCTGGAGTGGATTAAGCAGTTGGGCTGTGTTCAGGGTCGGAACTGAGCTAACAGCGCAATAACTTAAATCCGCACACCAAGCGACATTACGTGATGAAAAACACGTTGAGCGTTGATGCTTTCTTGTGGAAAAAGATATTTGACTTTGCAAGTCGAACTCATTTTTTACCATTGCTTCATCATTAGTCTGAATTCTCTACACAGATGAACCAAAACATGGCTACTCACAAATGTAGCAAATAATCTCAATTATATTTAACAACGGTGCCTTTCAAGGTCTTTCAACCGGCCTTAGATGGTGAGCAAACTATCTGTTCTCCTAAAAAACAAGTTAAATGTGGAGACATAAGACATGAGCAACTGGATTGGAGAATCTTGAAAGTGGCAAGGCTTGTGGGATGCTCCCGAATGGAAATGGCAAGTACTTGCAGGCACTGGTCCAAAAATGGACAAACCATGAACTGCCTGCACGTTGTTGGTTGCCCAAGACCCATCGGCATGCGAGGGTAATGGAGGCTATTGCGCTCCATCCAACAGAAGGGCTACTTGAGACACAAGGTGCAGAAAATTTTCATTATGGTAATGAAAAGAATTTGTCACAACATGCAATGCATTGCAGCCTGCAGTGTTTGGGACTTAGGAGCAGCAGACGAGTCAAAGTGCCCATTCTAACCGCTGTCCACCATTAAAAGTGCCAATAACTGGCACGAGCGAGTCAAAGCTAGACGGTAAAGTAATGGAATAAGGTCGTTTGGACTGATTTGTCCCATTTTCTTCCACCACATGTACCTTGGCCGGATACGTGAGCACCATTTACCTGGGAGAGATGGCACCAGGTTGCACTGTGAGAAGAGGACAAGCTAGTGTAGGGAGCGTTGGAACAATTTGTACGTGACAGATCGGGTGTAAGTAGAGCCTAGCGATTAGAGATGAGCTCAACAGGCATTGTACCAGCTGGAGTAGCGCTTTAATCTGCCTCCCAACCTCAACTCAGTAAGGGACTAAGGCTAATATAGGTTGGTCCAGACAGACTAAAAGATACAGCACACTGCAGCCTACAATGGACCCTTTCACCAAGATCTCAGCTTTCTCCACAGAAAAACACTAACCAGGTGTTATTTTTTTGAGCTGAACAGAAATCTACATTCACTTTTTTCCTTTGTGTCTTTTGTTTTTAATTAATGAGACAGAAAGTGATCATCTGCTTTACTCATTCATTTATGAATATACATAGTAAGCTGACGTAGCACTTTCCACAGATAATAAAACTATCCAACCAAATCACCTGAAGTAACATTTACATTCACATTTAGCGCTATGTCCGGTAGCTCATACTACTGCTGCCATCATTTGTTCTGCAGTCTCTCATGGGTGAACAGTTTTTTCATACCATAAAAATCTCAACACTGGATTTTATCCACTTATTTGAGAAGCAGCACAGATAAACAGCTGGAGGGAACCTCTCCATCAGGACATCTCCACATCAAACCCCTGCCTCCATCTGGAGTACAAGACACCAGCCCCAGGGAGAGCTGTACCACTAGCCCAAAACAAAACAACAACAACCCAAAACAGCAGACTGCCAGCACCACAGAGTAAAAGGCCAATGTCTCACACCAAGACTTCCCACTGGGGTGACATCCTGACCAGCGAGGGAGCTGGCTGAACCTGCCATCCCTTAGGCCAGAAATTCCACAAGCTCTCCCCATCTGCACTTTCATTCCATTTATTGTTTGCATTAGAATTTTGCTCTCTTTTATCAGTAATTGTGCTGGCATCACCACAGCCACAGAGCTAAAGAAAACACTAGGGTAGAGACTAGACCAGTTTTGGCGAGATTCGCGTCCGCCATCTTACCGAAGGATAGCGTCCCATATGGAACCTTCGACCAAGGTCCTTTAGAGGTGAAATACAGAGATTATGTTAATTATTTTTACATGAAGTAAGATTCTAAGGGTATGTTAATCTCGGTGAAGTTTGTATATGACCATATGTGAAGAATAGACCGGAAAGTGAACTTGATGCTGAGGATACCACAATTAACACATGTACCACTTATCATACGTAATATTTTAACTGTGAAATAAATTCAGAGTTTTTCATTTCATTTTATCTAGTCGCATATGCACATGTACAGCGTTTGATTGCGCAAGTCCCCTGCCGATTCCTTACACAAGATGGCCGATGCGTCTCACGTCTTGGAGTACATTGTCCCAAATAAGCTCCACGCCAAATGTGAAGTGAATCTGGCCAGTAGTTTCGTAACAGATTTTTGAAAAAGTTGCTTATGCATTACGACAGCGATGACAACAAAGATGAAGATAAAGACAAAGGCGACACTGGACGCCTCATCTTGCTAATTATAGCTAACAGTCTTGGCCAGTGAGCTCAAAAGCTACGATTGTGAAATATGTGCATATTTCAGTATAGCGCTAGGTTGGACAGATGTAATGGGCCCTGTCAATCACACGCAGGAGAACTTTAACTGGTCGAACAGCACAGAGGTGAGGTAGGGAGGGAGGTAATGGAGGAGAGGCAGGAAGATTAATGAGCTACACCAGCTGGAAAATGCTGGTGAGCTCATCTCTAATTGTCTATGCTTTAAACCAATCTTACCTCAGTTTCACATTTCTCCACACCAAAAGGCCTCCCCACTTTGCTGAGAGCCAGTCGATCAGCCGTAGTAATGGTTATTTAACATCCAATTTAAATTCAGCAATGAGGTGTTATTACATCCCAATGCCCCTTTGGCCCTCTTGTTCATAATGCTGCTCATGGCAAATGTATGTGCGCATGTGTGAGTGAGCATAAACATCGTTGTGTACTTCAGAGACAGAATGAGTCGCACGCATAGATAAGCATGCAAAAACTGTTTGTATACAGGTGCAATGGCTTGCCAATGGGACAGCACTATCAACAGTATTTTCACAGTACCCTGTGCACTTTTAGATTCATATTTTACGACACAAATCTGAGCAAACATTGTACCCTTGAGAAAAAAAAAAAAAACAAGACACTAACCATACCCCTTTTTACTATCAATGCAGAGACAGAGACATGGTGTATGGTTCATTCCTTATGGGACAAAATTCCAAATGAACACCTTCAGATTGAATCTTAACTCCACATGTACTCACACCTCACATCCACTAAATCACTCCTCTGTATTTTCATATAAATGTTACATAAACAACATCAATGTGAAACAGAATTCTCTTAAGCACATACCAAAAATGATTACATTTTTCTGCCTCACTGTGTTATGATGTTTCAATTTCTACTGGCACTGGCCCCAAAATCTATAAATACTCATACAGCACAGTTGTTGTTAATATGATGTATCTGTTACTGTTCAGGAAACCTCAACCAAGATTTCCAGATGTTTCTTAAATTAACATTGAAGTCACGGTTGTTCACAATTAGGCAATGCAAGGTTTTATTTTCTGTAATGGAGGGTCAGATGATTAAAGAGTTAGACTGAATTTTACCAGACCAGGGAAGTACATACAGCCAGATTACCAAATTAGCTGGATAACGTCATTCTGCTTGAAATCTGAAACACTTCAGTTGATGATCCACTCTGAGGGGTTTAACATTCAGTTCCCGAGGTAACTTAGAAATCCTATGAAACTATTTCTACTTCTACTTTCTCTTATATTACAACATTGTCCCAGAAAACACTATAAGTAACTCCTTAATTATTATACATTAATTATGATTTAAGAGATGATCAGGCCTTCAGGATAGAACCACACAGCTGCTAGGCTCAGCAAGTACTTTTCATGGTTTTATTTCCTGCAAACGTTTTCTGAATGGATTTTGTCTCTCTTTTCTTGGCAATTTATATAGGTTAGCAAAAAATGACAAAAAAAGAAGTGCTCTGAATGAACAAATCCATAAGATTAATTAATTTTCACAAATTGGCCAACTCCAGGCACAATGTGTCACACTCCCCACACTCAGTCTCACATCTGTTCAAACTGACAGCAGAAAGCTCCACAAATCAACCTATTTTACATTTTGGCACAAGCAAGTTAATTGAATTTTCTAGAAAACAAATTACAGCTGGAAAATATTTCCCTAATAATATCCCCTCTGAGAAAGAGCTATAGTCATTGAGTTGTTGTTACAATTTCATCTTATGTGTCAGTACCATTGACTGTATATAAATACGGATAACCTCATGTTCCCCAAAAGTGAGGCCAAAATATCTTGATTGCCATCAAGTGGCTAGCTGAAGTAAAGGTTATAATCCCACCCTCTCCATGTTAGTAGTTGGACATGGACCAGACTAAATAATTAAAGTACGTGTCAAATCATTTTTTTTCTCCAAGATTTTTAATAGTTCAAGTGTTCATTTTTCTGATAAGTTTGGTTTTATTTTGTCATTTGATACTATGAAAAGAGGGTGTGAAGTCATGATTAACAAATGTGGTTGACAGAGATTCTAAAAGAGAGGAAGTCGCCTTCTGGCTTATTTCCAGAAATTCTTCAGGAATGTGACTGTTGAGAAGAGCCATAATGTTACGCATGCATAAGCTGCTATGTCCCTGTACAACTGAATAGAGTCTACAGTAGAATTTACTTCACTCTGAACATAGCGTCAAGCACTGCTCGCAGGGATGCAACTGTTGATAAGTAAAGCCAGTTTTCTAGCTTTCTTAGGAAGCTACTTTAGCAAGACTCTATAACAGGTCACCGTAAGTTAAGTAGCAACGGAAATCAATGGTAAAAATCTCTTTACTCAGCACATAGCGTTACGTGCCGTTAGCAGCTATGCTATATTCTCTGCAGAGCTTTTTTAAGGGTAACGTTAATTTAAGTGACCCAATATTGAATCTTGCTGGCCATCTAACTAGTAAATTGCGATTCAGTAACAGCACAAGTCAGCAAATTAGCCAGCTAGCTAGGGAGGTGGTTACAGCACATGATAGGGAGTCCATTTACCCACAGACTGCATTTAGCCAACTTTTTTAAAGAGTTGTATGAGGGAACTTAACCATAGTCAATGTATTAGCCACCTAGCTAGTATAGAGCTAGCAGTCGGCACAACTTTAAAGAGGCTGGCAGGAGCAACGAACATCAGCGTGGACATCTGACACCCTTTAACAAGCTTTAATTCATGGTAACACAGTGCTTTCAATAGGCCTACCATTTGGTTTCGTTTCTGAACAAGACAATACAGAGTACATTATGACATTTGATGTTACTGAATACACTCCCAGTCTCTTGTCTTAATACTAAAGCAGACTTCAGGGGATAAGCTTGCAACTGAGTCAAGCGGGTGTATGGGTGGGAAAACCATACCGCGGCTCAATCTCCCGAACACTACTGCACGGACTTTGACTGCAAATGTGCAAGCTGGCAAATTCTGTATGAAGGATATTTTGGTTCCATTTCTGCACATTGTTAGGATGACAAAGTAGACAGGGATGACGTGAGGAAAACCACAGACTTGCATTGCTTTGTCTGGGTATTGGATTTCCGGTTTTGGTAAGCTGGAAGCATGTTCCAAATTTTGGCTCCACTTTTTACTATTGACCACAAATGCTTGCTTACATAATTCGCAAAAAGTAACATGTTGTCCGTCAGGCTGAAAGCCACACCGATGTTCACCAGGCAGTTCCAGGCACAGTCTGAGATCAAAAAAGCCCAGCACTGCTCTCGCACTACACTTCTATTAGAAGTAATCAGCGCTCGGCAATTACCAATAATCATACTGCTAATCATACAGGAAGAAATTTCATTTGATGCCAACCATTTGGCTCTCAAACCCATAGAGTAATGTGGCCAAAGTTCACCAAAAACGAGGACAAGTTTCCTCATTCCACGATACTGAGAGGGGATAGAAAAATTGTCTACTGTGGGCTGTATTCACACCAAAAACATCCGCATCCGAAATACAATTCTGAACTCTGCTTTTGATGAAAGGCAAGGCCACTGTCAACAATATTTCAGATTTGGCTGGTAGAATTGAGCTCAAGCTTTCATATGGAGCCCGGCAGAGCACGAGCATCCATTCTGCTCACAGAGTAATTATTGGCTTGATCGGAGCTAGGCTCCACCTGCCTCACACCACAAGCAGAACTTTAATAAAAATTGTGTTTCTGCCCCCTTCCAGCTTGCCCAGAACACAAAGGAAAGGTGTCACAGGTTATATGTACACAGGAGTAATTTGCCTTTTTGGAGATCTCTACCTCCAATTGCCTGTCATGCTCTCTATCTCCGTCTCTATATTCTACACACTCTCTCTTCCTCACTCTCTCTGTGTCTGTGTACAGTGCGTAAGATGTACGGATTTAAGAGAGAAAATTAAAGAAGCAAGTGCTGGCAATGCTTTTAAGTTTATGATAAAAATGATTGGGCTGGTTTAAATTCTCTAAATTAAATCATTTACCATGTGGGATAACAATTATGCAATCTCAATATTCTTATGGCAATATTCTAATGCTGATGAAACAATTGCTGCTGGTACTGTTATTTAAAGCAATGGAAATCTAGAGCACTTTCTTAGAATTTTTGAAACAAAATTCCAACTGACTCCTCCAATACCTAAACATGTATATTCTGTCTAATCTCTGTGTTTATAAAGCAATCACAGTACAGCTCTTATTCTTATGGGAGCCATCCGCTAAGCTGGAATATGATAGTACTTATCAGCTTTGTTCCACTGATTTACTGCCTCTTAAAATTTCTCAACCTTGCACAGAACTGATGAAATTAGCTTTTAATTACCTGGTGTCCCCAGGCTGGATTTTTCAAAAATCAACTTTATCTGGCTATTTTCATTAACACTTTAATTCTTGAAACTGCAACTAAGAAACAGCAGATTTTGATCTCCTTTAGCCACTGCATATCTGTCCCTGCTATATTGTCTGTATTACCTGCCATCTCATTGGAATACTCATTTTGTTATTGTGTACTGATGAGGACCACAAGGGATTTTCCCTGGTAAATAAACAAAAAATAAAGAACAATCCTTTATGTGTGATGCTATGCCTTTGTAAATGTAACGAATACCATCTTTAAATCAAGTCGTGGGCCACCACCCCACAGCGACAAACAGAGGCTGTGTCTGCAAAATACCAGGCTTCTGCCTGTTTATAAGGCGAGGTTTTTTCTTCCAGAAATTAGGGTTCTGGAACTGCATTGCCTTTGATTACCTGTTGTGATGTTATATATCTGCATTAGAATGTACAGTCAAGAAAATAATGTATCACCTGTGGGAAGGTCTTCAGTATGGCTCCGATTATGAGACAGACAGCTCACTGACACAACCGCAACCGCAATTCTGAATCTTTGCAACTTGAGCACAGTAGCTGTTCGCCACATTTGAAAGACTGAATGAATTCGTTTTGCCATGCTGTCGTGTTACATTGAGAATTGAGATCCGGTGCTACTTCGATGATGCATCACTGTAAGTCTGAGTTTTTGTCCTGAAGTCTTGGGTGTTCATGAATGAATGAGCGACATCACCATTGCTACAAATTCATGTTTATTCAATTTTATTAGTTGGACAAATATGGCATCTTTTTCCATCCTCAGCAAGCAAATCCATGGGCATCTCAGCTAACAGAACATGACAAGCCTGAATTTCTCCCACATTTTATCTGAAGCGGAATGATTATCATCTCCATTATGGAGCTGCAATGCCTGGCAGCTGACTGGCTACTCCTCTGTTTGGAGAATTTCCGTAATGGACATCAATTTTCCACACTTGACATTTTTCTAGCAGCCAACCACTCTGCTACCTAATGCTCGAGTTGAAGGCACACTATGCAGGATTTCACATAGAACCTATCACAAAATTACGAAATTAAAGCATATCCAAAATGTAATATTACTATCTGTCTTTTCAAACCGCTGAATTTGTGCTCCTTTTTTGCATATATTACCAGTCCTTATTTTTTCAAAAATTTCTGCGCACAACAAGGTATGGGTGTGACTGAAGATCCAGAGAGGTTAAAATAAGTTTTCAGTTAAGTGTTTACTGTGGCTTGTAGCTCGCCATCAACTGTAATTACAGAGGCAAAAAGCTAAAACATAGCACATCAAAGCCCCAAGCCAAAAGGACTGGTTCAAAAACCATAGCAAACCTCGGAATCGCTTATCCTCGCTGGTGAAAACTACATACGGCTGTGGAGGTAGCTCACTTAAAAATCGCTCAGGGATTTGGGAGGGATACAGTCAGTTTGGGTAAGCCATCAGTTGTTGGTTAAGTGCTTCCACTGGTCATCCTGGCACTCACTGGTTGCTCTCTGAGCAAATACATGTCTGCATTTCCTCCACCTGCATTCTGTGCAAGCTAGGACTGTGAGCGCGGTGTGCAAAGACAGGAGGCTGACTGGCACGCGTTTTGGCAAGGAACAGCCTGCGCTTTCCCTAGATGGCAGCATGTGTTGAGCGCGAGCAAGCTTATACATAATTTTCTGACTGAACATCGTAGATTCAGGTGGGATTAGATAAGCCAAATAAAAAAAAAAAACTGAGATGGAAAAACAGAGAATCCCGCAGTACATGCCTTTAAAAAAAAAGTGTGGACATCTTGAAAAGGACTCACTTCAGAATGACACAGCCGCTCCCAGTAGGGGGTGCCGTCCAGAAAACCTGTATTCTTGTTCTTCTTCTTGGGGTACTTTCAGTGACTGCTGGGGGACAGTTGGTCATGAACTGTGTGTCCTCCTCGTCAATGATCTGTGAACAGGAGAGACCCAAAAAGATTATTTCTCAAAAGCATAATTCCATTCCTTGCCTTTCAATGTAGAAGAACAAGTTTCTTTCTTGAGTTGTGATATTTTGAACAAACATACACAAAATAAAACAAAGACACATTCCAATTATATATTAAAAGTACACTATTTTACACATACATGGCCCTAATGTCCTGAAATAACTGCAACAGAGTTCAAATGCCAATTCCGCAAATGGAATAAACAACATCAATTTTGACTGCGCTCTTGCACCTGAACTTACACAGCAGCGATGAAAAACTGCAACCATCTGCCTAATTAGTTGGACTATGAGTAGGGGAATACATATGACATGGGTGTGAAATGGCTGACGCAAATCACAGATACTAGCATCTTCAAATTAATGCTGGCAGTGTGAGCAACAAGTAGACAGTCATTTTTTTTTTTAATTTAAAACTTATTGTGCTGGAGTAGTGAACCAAAACAGGACAGGCTCCATTCTAATCAGCTACGAACAGCATGATGAGGCTATATTGAGCTCGCCAAATCTGGATGAATAAGGATTGAGAAGATGCTTCTTGGTCAAAGAAATCTCACTTTCAGTGGCAACTTGCAAGTGGTAAGGACAGAATTTGGTATGAAGCACATGAATCCAGGAGTCTCTTGCATTGGGTCAACAGTGGGATAATAGTGAGTGGAATTCTTAACACACATTAGGCCCTTTCAACCAACTGAGCATAATTTTACAATGACATCATTGATATCCAAGTATTGGTGCCGATCACTGTACACCAGGGGTCCCCAATCTTTCCCAGAAAGGGCCAGTGTGGGTGCAGGCTTTCATTGCAACCAAGCAGTTACACACCTGATGCTACTAATCAAGCTTATTAGCAAAGAGTCCAGGGGTTGATTAGTAGTATCAGGTGTGTAATTGCTTGGTTGCAACGAAAGCCTGCACCCACACGGGCCCTTTCTGGGAAAGATTGGGGACCCCTGCTGTAGACTGTTGACCAACAGTCCAACCTTTTTCAAACTTGCTGGATGCTGGAAAATGCATCAAGTCGCAGGGCAAACATCATCTCAAGCAAGTTCCACAAGTATTATAAAGACTTCTGTGAACTCAAGTTTTTCCAATCAGCAAACTTTTGTGCTTCTCTGCAGAGTCTGCATAGTATTTTCAGCACTAATTAATATAAATGGTTATGAACATTGTGGTTATAATCCGTTTTTTTATCACAAAATAATCATAATTCACAGGCTCCTATGGCCAAATGACAGCTTTATATTGGGGCTATAAACACTCTACAGCCATTACCATTGTGTCAATAGTCGGCAATATAGCACAGCGTAATCAATACCACATTTCACCCTTGGCTAGGTATTTTCACAGAAAGAAGCTTTAGTGCTGTCTTGAGCCATTTCATCATCTACCCCCCCTACTGCTCAGAGGTTTCAGCGTGAACACACCAGCTGTGGCGGGGCAGCCTGTCATCTGGAAGAGACACTCAAAACAAGAAATAGACCACAAACAAGCAAGGATTTGTGGGTAATGGAGTTCTGCCAAAACATTAAACGGACACAACAACATTCCTGCCTGTTGTTTTGAATTCTGATCAGACTGAAATACTATATGTTCATTATTTGTTCTTGATATGTAACACTCAAACACAGGGGTTAGTGGGTGATTGCCATGGTGGTCACTGGTCACACGGGAAACATGATTACCACAACATTCTGTCCTGTTCGTTCAACCAACATTGAAATGTGCATTATACCGGCTGATCAATTTCAGGGTGATTTTTCATGTAAAACCAACATAACAGCAGGAATAGCTTGCTAAACAGATACTGTATACAGTCACTGTAATACTGGGCCTCCCTTTGCCCGCAGAACAGCCTCAATTCTTTGTGGCATGGATTCCACTAGGTGCTGTTGTTCTTCTGCCTTGGATATCTGTTTGCCCCAAGGTTTGACGTGTTGTGAATTCAAAGATTCTTTTCCGCTCAGGACAGTTGTAAAGAATCATTATCTGCCTTACTGCAGCCTTTCTGCCCGCTTGAGGCGACCTGACCATTCTTTTCAAACCTCCCTTTTCAACAAGGCATTGCCATTTCCAGAACTGCCACTCACACAATGGGCCCCATTTTAACTATCTAAGCACAAGGTCTGAAGCACATGGTACAGGTGCATTTAGGGCATGTCCAAATCCATTTTCGCTAGCTTAACAGAGTATAATCTGAGCGAAAAGTAAAGCATATGGACCAAAGGGGTTGTAGTTAATCTCTTAATTAATCATGACCATGTTTTGGGCTGAATACGAAATAAACCAATCAGAGTGTCATCATCCATTCCCTTTAAAAGCAATGTGGGCTTGTACCGTAGGGAATAGCTATTAGAAGGGCGTATTTGCCTAGTTTCCGGGAAAAAAAACTTTACACTGCCAAAGAAACGCACATATAGAGGAAAGTATTGAAACCTGATCACAGTGATCTCAAAAATTTAATAAAAGAATTTCAAAAATATTGTTCAAAATTGTTTTAATCATAGCCAGATGTTAAAAATAATCAGTGTGAATCACCAGGGTTGCATTTGAAATTAGTATTACATTACACCTTGTGCATACAACAAGCAAACAAAAAGTAAATGAAAGCTCACTCATAGAATGACAACTTGCCGAAGTCGTGCGAAGATCTCTGAAACAGAATGAACAGAATGGAGTTGGTTTCAAGACTCTGGCTGTAATAGTAGCAAAGCTATGAACCAAAATGTGGTTTTAATGTTTTTGGTGACCTTGACCTTTGACCTAAGAACTAAAAAAAGTATAGGCTTCTGGCGACGAACCTCCTCTATCATATAATGAAGTTTCATGAACATAAACGATACGGAAGGGGTAAAAACAAAAACAAACAGACAGACAAACAAATAATAGATCAACATTTAGTCTATGCACAAAGGAAATGGTTTAACAGCAAAACGAAAATAATGGTCATTTTTGTAAAATATGACTTTGACGTCAGAAAAACGTGAATTACATCACAACCGTTTGACCGATTGGGCTCAAATTTGGTGTGTGAGGTACTTGAACAATGGGCTATACGATGAAATAAAAAAATTTAGTAAAATCAAAAATGGAAAATTTTCATCATTTTGTGACGTCTTTTTGACGTACTTTGACCGGAGGATCGCCTTCGGGACCCGTAACCGCTAAAATGGGCTACGTATGGTGAACAAAATGGTGGTGGATTCAAGTCGTTATCTCAAATACAAACAAAGTTATCAACCAAAATGTGCTTTTGACCTTTTGCCTGATATTGACCTTGACCTTGAAGTAATCAGAAACAAAATCAATAGGCTTCCGTCCGGGACATGCCCGATAAGAATGATATAGAATTGAAGGTAATCAACGTGAGTTAAAGGGCAAAAAAAAGTGTGTGAGTAACAAACAGACAAACACACAAACAGACGCAACGCAGTAACATACTTGCCGATTTCGGCAAGTAAAAAAGGTTTTAATTCAGGGTCACAGGCAAAAAAAATAATAATAATAATTACGTGCTGGTGGGGGACGGCAGAGAGAAATTAAAATGAGCGAGAAAAACAGCCAGCTAGAAAGAAACAAAAAATATCTTATTTTGATTACCGTAACCCCTTGAATAATTTCTGACAGGAACGAAAATAAGTTGCTTCTGCTTTGCTGAGGATTGAAGGTCAAGTCGGGTGTGTGGAAGAAATTCGGGTTAATTATAGATGGTGACAACAATGTCATTCTTTGCTTTGGCTATTTAAAAGTGCCGTCTTTTAAGGCTGCTACGCATGTCAGCAAAGCAGTGAATAAAAATAGACACATTTCAAATAAAATGCAGAGTTTTGTATTTGATAATAGAAGTAGGATAGATGGGCTGTAGGCATTGTATTTATGGATCAGTTCAAATTCAAAATTGATTTTTCAGATAATTGCAGGTGAGGGATCGAACGTGTAGGACTCTGACTGGACTTATCCAAACATCTGAAGCGCATTTTCAGCACTTCAAAAGTTTGTGTTTTGAGTGATAGACCAAAAATCCACACACTGTTTTAGACATGATATGCAATTTAGGCTAACCATTGTCCCCTAAAAGCCACCCCTCCAGAGGGGATCCCCAAGAAGACTGCAGGAGTGACAGAATTCGCCAGTAAAAGGGAGTCCTGGCTTTATCCAGGATAATTTGTGAATATCTACAGGTGTAACTTCACACATTGAATCGCAAATTTCCTGATGAAATAGGTTCCCTTATGATCCAAATAGCCTACTTCAAAGTTTTCTCTAATGATAGATGTCGATCGCACAAACCATTATGCCACGTATGTTTTAAATACCTTGATTTGCATAACAATAAGCTTTCACATCATAATCTTTTTACTTGTAATCATTTGCAAGTGTGGGCAATGCTGCTCGTCCCTGTGCAATATAACAAGCAGAGTGTATGCGCATTGGGCACTCGCCTACAAAGGCGCATAATACTATCTTATAAAGCACCCTTAAAATAGCGGTCAAAAACTGATAATTGACTTTAGAACAAGTTTTTGTCAGTCAATCGCGCAAATGTTTTCTGCTGCCTCAAGATAGCAATACGCCATTAATGCACCTGAAAGACCAACACACCCGTGGGCGCTCAGTTTGGCAAAAGTTCCTTTCAGTGGTTAAGCATGCTTCACTTGGTATTGAAAGGACCCGAGTGCGAGCGCTCGCCACAGCTTTCACGGTACATTTGTGCCTTTCACTTGTGCTTTGGGCAAAAACACAGTACCTCACTCCACCCAGGTGTATAATTGGGTACCGGAAAATTGTCAGGGAAACCTGACTTGAAGGTAAATTCTGATGGACTAGCATCTCATCTTGGGGGAGTAGCAATCATCCTAGTTCCTGCATGCTACAGAAACCAGAGTTAAGCACCAGCCTGATGAGCCACTTGGCTTGGAACAGACTTGCTCTTTTTTTTCCTTTTCCTATTAATGCTAACTGGGCACTGGATGGGATCACGAGACCTGCACCGGTCATGACGTAGCAAAGACACTTGCCTCATGCTTGGCGCCGCTCCGCGCTGGGTGTAAGATAGTGCCCAATGTCTTTTTGTTTTCCACACTATTGAACAAACTCCAGGGACTGCTGTGTATGAGAAACTCATGAGATCAGCAGTTCCAGAAATATTCAAACTAGCCCGTCTGACACCAACGGCCATGCCATTCTGATGTATGATGTAGAGATTAACTGAAGCTCCAGATCCAGTATCTGAATAATCTTATGCCATGCACTGCTGCCACATGATTGGCTGATTGGATGATAGCATGACTGAGCAGGTACACAGGAGTCCCTAATAAAGTGCTCAGTGAGTGCATATCTTGCACACTCAGTGCAACAGTTTTAAGTGAATATTTAGTGTTTGGTCTGAGAACAAGAGTGGCAGCTGTCCTTCAGCTCATTCCCAATGACACTATTGACATTTGGACAAAATTAATTATGTGGCTCCTAAACAAGGCAAACTGCATTTGTATTGAAGGGCAACAACAGGCCAAAAATACTTTTAGGGCCAAAGTTCCTTTTGCATGTGGAAATTTTTTTTTTGCCCATGCAAAACCAATAGCATGGTCAGTGATTGGCCAGGGCATTTGTTTTACACCAAGCATTAGCGATGTCGCTGTGTTTGCATGTGCTGGAAGGTTTCAAAATGTCTTAGTGAATCTGGCACTTTGTTTTCAGTTTTTCAATGTTACTGACTGGCCAAAAATTACACAATTACCTCCATCTGGTGACTAAAGTTCACCCTTTACAAAGCAGATTTTTTGTCAGTGTCTCTCAGGCTAAAGTTTCTAAGTCAGTGTCAGAACTCCATTGTTTTCAATTGCCAGATTTGATGGCTACATCATAATTAAAATGCTCAAGTAAGTACATTCTAAAACCCTTTTTATGATCAAAAACCCTATGGGGTTGCATTAGTCCTAGACTACACAGGAAGACTAAAAAACCAGCAGTACTACAGGCCTAGATAGCGAGATTTCAAAATCCTTCCCCACCGA
Organism: Gymnothorax javanicus; assembly: GCA_029692085.1. NCBI lineage: Eukaryota > Metazoa > Chordata > Actinopteri > Anguilliformes > Muraenidae > Gymnothorax > Gymnothorax javanicus. The sequence continues at coordinate 15,056,982 of CM056207.1, read as the reverse complement.
CTGAGGCAAAAACATCCTGTTCGATGTGGATTCCTTTCTGGGACAGGGAGGAAGAGCTTGTGGCATTCCTCCAGTGTCTACTAGCAGCAGTTTCTGAATGCAAATACGTATTTCATCATTTCATCCTGTAGGTTACCCCATTTGCAATTTAACAAAACCAGACAACATTCACAGCTGGAGGCTTAATGGTGAACAAAGATGGTAGCTGTCAGACTTCAATCGGAGAGTCTCCCTTGGAACAGATGTCAAATCACGGAACTATTCTATTGGACCTGGGAGTTCTTGTCAGGCAACTTCAGAGTAAATCAGCACCAAAGTTCTTCCGGATGTCTGGTGCACTGCTCCAACTTATCAAGCTAACAATTACCATATACTCTTCTCTCAGACACCCAAGGCCTCAGTCCAGCAATGGTGTCACAGTCATCTGTCAGGGGGGAGTATGTTAAATGAAATGCAATAAAACTGGAACGACTAATTAGTTTTTTGTCTGATTGACTAATGTCTTGTTTGGCAATATAAATAAGGGCATCACTGACTGTTTTATTGAAGGCTACTTAACAAGCTAAGGGCAGGTGGCTGCATGAGAAAGGCCTCCTGGGCTGTTCCAAATGTGGAACTGTTTTAATCCTAAAGCAGGGTGTTATACGATTCAATGTGTAACGAAAATCTCACTGAACTCATCTTGTCTTTATTGCAATAACTTTGAAGAACTATTACTACAGAAAACCATTATTTCTTCAATCAAATCAAAAGTTTGAATTTATCCACAATTTTTACTTTCCAAAACAAGTATATTCAGCAGAAATAGTTGCTTACCAATTCAGTTTAATGCTTATTTTAAACCATAAAATGAAAAAATCTGTCAAAGCTGCATAGAAATACGGGGTTAGATTGACACTTTGCATTGAAAAAAAATTTGCGACGTCAGCGCTTTGCTCGCGTTGTGAACATTGACCTTTAAGTTAAATTTCAATAGAGCAACAAATCTTCATTCAAAATGAGATGACTTATCCTCTATCTTAGAATTTCAGTATTTTTAAATTCTTAAATGTTCCGCTCAGATGATCTGCGCAGGTAGACCAGGGGTCCCAACACCGATCCCTGGGGGACGCCACTCCCCACCATACCTAGCTCAGATGAGATACCATTGACCACCACTCTTTGTGTTCTGTCCTGTAACCAGTTTTGAATCCACTCCAGAATACCTCCTGTAACTCCAATGGAGCTCATTAAAAAAAAAAAAAAAAAAAAAACTATGCTTATTCCAGTGATGATGCCCACAAGTGCCTAAAACAAACAATGAATGAGTTATAAAAAAGAGGCGTGGCTGAAATACTATTGGGGTTGGGGCTAAGTCAGACCATTTAAACAGGAACTTTCTGTGAGACCAACGCTGCCTCGTACGAAACGTCTTCAAGACACAGTTCACGTATTATGGAAGACGGTGCGGTAAAAGTATAAGGGGCTGGGCTAACCCAGATCAATGAAAATGGAAATCTCTGCAATGATGCCTCCCATAACAATCTACAAGAAATGGTTTATCAGTTATGTAAGGGGGCATGACTAAAGAGTATAATGCAGGTCTAACTTTCACCAATGTGAAGGAACTCTGCTGAGTGCTAGCAGGAAATGTTAAGGACCTTGAGGGCATCTCCAAGCTTTCAGCTCCACAGACTGTTTCAGTTATCCTTGCTTGCTGCAAGGTCCAGGCAACACGATGTAATCTATAGTACTGCATATATGCATAAGCCAGAAAGGCCTAAAGCCATAGTGTGTAATTCCCTTTAAATATTTTATATCTTGAGAATAATGCCTGTCGTAAAAACATGCAAGGCCTTTATTCAATGTCAGCATGCACATGACATCAATATACACTGCGGGGCATCTTTCTAATCATTTGGTCCACAAACATATTTTTTACAGCCGAACCATGAGACTTGTGACACGGTTCAAAATACTCCCAACATGCAACATTTGCCTGGATCCTTTTTCCACTGTAATTTTTGTGTTTTTTTCTCTTTGTGCAGTTTTTGAATGGGTGGGGATAAGGGGAGAGGTAGAATGATATTACTTCATAATGGAGGCTCAGGAACAACAATGCAGCTAATTTATGCTCACGTGAGGGACCAGATCGCCCACACAATGAGAAATTTTCTTCACTCCAAAAGCAACAACACAAACTGAAAATCCAAACAAAGTAAATATCTAATGTTTTCGGCCTCCCAAAGGCTGGAGAAATACAAGGTTATGGAATTTAAACTCCACATCAGGACACAAAATATGTTGTGCAAGTGCATGAGTTGGGTGCCGTAATAAGTCTATAGTACGCTGACCTATGCAAGTATTTACCAAGTATTCACTCAGAGCATGCCTGAAAGGTATGAACAGTTTGGGCCCTGTACTACCGAGTATTTCTAGAGCATTTCTAATTTCAGTGATGAGAATAGAAAGCTTAAGAGCCAGTTGCATAGACCGAAAGCGAATTACATTAATTAATATATCATTCCCCGAAGGCTATGTAAACAAAAGCAACTGTAATGCACAGCCTTAATATGCAAGACAGAACCTCATGGATAGGCTCACTGTGCATAACAAAAGGGTCACATAATGATTGAACAGCTTTTCAGAGCCACAATGAATAGCTTTTCCTTAAATCCACACCATTATATGATAATCTATTATGTATGGCACATTATTACATTCATAATCAGCTGCCAGTAGCATATGATTGCTCTCAACCTCTCCAGTAAGGGAATAATATGATAATATTCTGTCCAAATTTGCACTAGATTTAAAAAATTAAAGAGCTGATCTGGAGTTGCCAAGCCTTGGTGGCACTCACCATAAAAATACTGAATTATTTTTAAGAGTCTTTACACAGGTCTGGGCCACTATAAAAGTTATAGTTGTTAATTTTTTAAATGTCCTGATTAATACTTTATTCTTCTTCTTCTCATTATTATTATTATTATTATTATTATTATTATTTGTAATAATCTCAGTGCACTGACTGTTGTGCACTGAGATATAAAAGTGAAAGCAAGAGGATCCAAATGCGAAGATGTAAGAAGTAGTTCTATTTGCATCTGGGGCAAGGCTTCAGATGCGAAGCCAAATACGTTGTATGAACAACACAGAAAACAACACTTCCCAAAAATTACAAAGGTTGATCTAGACTAACAAAGAGTCTGCTAAAATATACAAGCGAATGAAACACGAAATGTCCTACACAATGAGCGACACAAAGACTTCGCACCAAACTGGTGCGAGAGCCTGACATATATAGGCACAACTGGGTGTCTAGGTAAACAGGCATGGCTGTAGAGTGTGGAGTTGATTGTGCGGGAGCAGGCCGGAGCTCAGAACTCTGGTGATGAGAACCGTTGTGGGCGAGGCATGACATTATTACCTCTACTACCACTAATACTACTATTACTAATAATAATAATAATACTGAAGCATGTGGTGCATTGCATGGCCGACTCTCTTGCCAACTCAAAAACTCCAAATCTTTCCCCAATGATGATATGTCCTGAAACTGTCCATAATTTGACATATAACAAATAAGTCCACTGTCCTAAGGCCTAACTCAAAAGATAATAACTGAAATCTATAGAAGAACAATACATGTTATTCATGGAGCACCTTCCAAGTGATATACACAGAATGGGTATGAAAAGGTGCCTAATAAAGTACAAACACTTGTCACTACTGTGGTTCTCTATTGCTACATAAAACTGTACCCCAAGCCAACATTACATAATTCCTCTGTCCCTTTATTGCAGGTGAAAGGTACTTGTTAGTTCGCAAATAAAATATTACTGTACTTTGAAGGTGAATTTGACTATTTTAGCCATTCTCCTCTAAGATAAGCCACAACAAAGTTTAATTCCCCATCCCTTATCCCCTGCCTCTCAGCCCCCTCCCCCTCCTGAGAATCATGACCACACACAGCACTTTACTGTGGTCAGATACAGCATTGCAAGTGATTTCAGCAAAGAAGCATTGACAGGGCTACTGAAACCTTGTAGATTAGCAATAGCAATAGATGCCAAATAGCAGTTGGTGAGATTAGCCAACAAAACGACAAGCTTGGCCCAGACAATATTTTCAAAGGACTAAGTTTCGAAACCTAGCAATCCAAGAGTAATATTCACAGAACGTGACAGTATGTCATAGACTGAATGCTCATTCCAAAAACAATGCTTGATTTCCCACCCTGCGCTCAAATCTGTACAAGTTAAAATCTCAAAAGGGAATCTACTAAGGGTAGACACAGCGGCACAAGTATAGTAATATTTAGCGCAAAAATTAATCTTAGCTGAAGCTTAAGCCTAAGCTAAATATTTAGTCAAACTTCCAAACACTGGCAGTCACTGAGTGGCTCACAACCAAGAGACTCACCTGGAAGCCCTGTGATTGGGTGTTTGGATTCAAGCCATGCCATTACCGGCTATGTTCAGAGGTCCAAATGGGCACAGGAATAATTGGCTCAGCCTCACCTGGGATAATATGCGTTAAGACCAGGGGTCCCCAATCTTTCCCAGAAAGGGCCAGTGTGGGTGCAGGCTTTAATTGCAACCAAGCAATTACACACCTGATAATACTAATCAACCCCTTGACTCTTAGCTAATAAGCTTGATTAGTCGCATCAGGTGTGTAGCTGCTTGGCTGCAATGAAAGCCTGCACCCACTGGGAAAATTTTGGGACCCCTGGTTAAGACGGTCAAAATTTGTTAGTCTCATTGCTCTCTAGTGGCCACTCCTGGTCAGCTGAGCATTCGTAATTGTACAGAAAAAATTGTACGCAGACCGTATGGTCCTACAAAGGCACAGGCAGTGAGTGATTGGCAGTGTAACGGCATAATGTGGAAGAAACACAGGCTAGTTGTCATGTGAGTAGAAGGAATCACATCTTCCTCCCGAGTTGATGGGAGCAGGTTGCTGCAGTGGATTAAACATTTCGGCTGTGTTCAGACAGGGGAAGAAGGGAAATCCCCCGCCCCACCCCCATCCCCATCCAAAAAAAAATTCCCAAAATTCAGGACTCATTCTTTGAAGCCACATACAGGGCAACATTAATATGCCGTAGCTCACAAGTTTGTTTATCTGTTTGGAAATGTTATTGGTTATACATCGCAAGCAAGGAGACTGTTTGCGATGAACAGATGCACCACATTCTGAAATGAATAGCATCCAGAATATTCTCATAATCGTACCAAAGCCAAGCGCTACCATGCGCCCAAGTTTATTTTCCTTTATATAAATGTTTACCTGCAATTTTTTGCATTGGTTCAGCTGCTTGGAACAACCATTTCCCTTCGCTGGATGTAACTGTAAAATTTCCAGCACAGTAGTACATGTTCTATTGTATTGTTTCAGCAGGTACACAAGGAACTCCCGTGGTTAGCCTTTCAGCAAGTTACAAAATCAAGATCAAGCGACAACAGGGATGTTCACTTCTTAATGCCCATATCATGGAAATTTGGAAATCAAAAGAGGCAAACTCACGCCAGGCGCCTGGGACACGCTAATGCAGTCCCTTGGCAGTGGTAAAACAGAGTAATCATTAGTGTAATACAGGTTTACACAGGCTAAAAGAACAGCTAACACTGCTTTCCTGAGGCAGCTCCAGCCCCATAGTCCTCCACCCATGAAACTTGACCTCAGGCCTCTCTGACCTCTTCCAATCTCAGAGCAGCCTCAAAGCAGAGGGGAAGTTATTACTCAGTCTAATTACGCAATCTAGCATCGTGGAAAGGTTTCACCATGAACCCTGTAATCTTAATGTGCCAAAATGAGTGTTTTACCAACTCCGCTACTCAAAGAGTTATTGCATGGCCTGCACATTTAAGGAACGCCTGAACCACTGGACCTCCTTCTGCTCTTTCCCCCACCCCTCACCACCTCAGAATAATGCAAAGTTTAATCCATACAATTAGGAAGAAGTCCTGGTTGGCATGAGTTTCTCTCCCAGGGGAATTCCTCGTAATTAAAACTGACAAGTTTATTTTGCCAGTTAACAAGAAGAAGGATATTTTTTATCATGTCTTGGTCTGTTTGTTTTGTCTGGCTAAAGTTTGCAAGTCTCACGACCACTCAGACTGCATTACAGAAATAACTTTCTGCTCCTTTCAAACTCTGAGCACGACAAAGGAACGTCAAAAACTGACCTTTTCCATTGCTGTAGAGTATCAAAAAGAGGGACCTCCTAAAAGAATATGCAATGCGGAAGAACAGATATCATTTTTCGCCAAAGTGTGGACAAGATAACTTATAAAGGCTGTGTCTTTTCAGGTTTTAGAGTTCCTGCCTGGAATACTATGTTTGAAGCACACCCAGAAAAGTTGTCAGCACAGAGGTTACTCGAGTGAGAGCAATGACATTCATTTTTTTTCCCACAATTGCAAAACTGAGGTTAATCCCTTGCTTTACGCTCAGGGGAGTTTGCCTCTGAAAATGCTGTCTTGCACAGAAAGAGGTGAGAAGTCTAATTTGAAAAGAAAACAATGAGCAGACTCCCCATGTTTGGGTGGTCCTGAGGACAGAGAACATTCCTTTTGGCCGAAATACACGCCTCTTCGACCTCAAGCCATTGTCTCTTTCTGAAAGCGCTGAAAGCTAGAGGGTTCTCAGGATAATTCTCCATTTGAAAATGAATCCACCCAATGGAAAGTGAAATATCTGACTGCAGTCTCAGGCACCAGATTTATTTAATACGGCACAGTGTGCTAGACAGACAAGAGTGCTGGTGACGGCTGCTTGTAAATATGGAGACGTTATCCGGCATGCAAACAATTTCTTTTGATATCTATGTCTACCGAAAAACAGTCAAACAGTCATGCCGTTTTGTTTCTTTGCCTAACACATATCAGTCCAGTTCTACGTTAAAATGTTAACCTCTGATAGAAATGTTTGCATTTCACAAGTAAAATTTGACCTTTTACAGGTTAAACATTCTAATGCTGATGCGAAAATCGCTACTGCCTATTGAAAACAAAAGAGCTCTAGAATGCTGACTTAGCATCTTAAAAACCATTAAAAAAAATTTAATTTTCACAGAGTTAAGGAAACTTGATTGAATCTGGGCTTCTGTGTTTGCAGTCTAAATGGAGAGAATGGGGATCAAGGCACCGAGCGAGCACTAAATCACCAACCAGATGCAGTAATAATGAACCACAAATTATTAATGCGAATAAAAACCTTGGGCCTGTTCATGCCAAACCCTCAGCTTGAAAGGGACAAAAACACATGTTCAAATGATACGGAACAGCAAGCCTTAGCAGGGACTACAACCCAGGCCAGTCCATACTGCATCCTCAAAGAAAATAACGATCCTTGTCAGTTTATGCTCAAAAATAATTTTCTACTGAGACCAAAACCACAATTAGTTTATACTAGACTGTGTCTTCAAAGAGATTAAAACCCAGATGAAATCATACCAGACCTCAGGCCTTTAAGGAGACTTTCACTCTGACCAGTTCATACTGAAGCACAAGTCTTTCACCAACTTCCCCATCGAGTACCGATGGACTGGTAGTCTGTCCGGTTCCCATTCTCGCCTCTCACAAACAGCGTACTAAGATAGGCTCCAGCATAACCCACGACTCACATCAGGAGTAAGCAAGTCAGATACTGAAAGAGTGTTTCCCCAGCCAGAGCAAACACTGAACCTCAGGTCTTTTAAAAGGTGCGTCGGGTGGCACAGAGGCCCTGTTCGAAAGCTGCCAGTGTGTTCAGGGGGGTGTGAAATGGACCAGGCGTCAGTGCACATAATGACAGGAACTGAAAAGGACCAGTCTTCCCTAAAGCAAGAGGATGGGCATGAGCTGTGAGGAGTTGGCCGGGTACACATTTTCACTGACTCGACTTCTAGAAGCTGACTTTCTTAAATTTACAGCTAAGGAAAAGTACTCTTCCTTTTCCCTTCATTCATCTACAATAACATCATCTGTTCAGTGCCTCCACTGGGGTCCCCTCAGGTCCATCCCAGTATTAGGACCCCCCCAGTACCTCTGTGTTATGCCAGCATTGTAAATTACTGTGTTAATCCCCCAAACCACTAACGCATACCCCCTAAGCAATGTAATAGCGATACCAAGATAAGTTAAAATTGTGTCTTAACACTTATTGACAAGAACAGCGCTGATTCTTCCCTTGTCATTAGTCTTGTTGCTTCCCTCTTCAGAGGTAAACAAGCATACAGTGCCATCCACTAATATTGGTAAATGGTAAATATGAACAAATGTGGTCATGAATTAAGGCCTTCATTGTTTATCCTCTATTTATCAAATTCAAAATATTCACAAAAGTATAGCTTTTAATTGAAATACAATGGTTGAAAGAAAATAATTATTTTTATCATGAAAGAAATACTTTCTTAAAAATTTGCTACAATTATAAGATCCCCTTCATTTAATACTTCATGCAGCCTCTGTGTCTTCTCGTATAGTTTGTAATGAGAATGGAGGGGAGATAGCGAGGGATCCACGACCATTTCTGCATGCAGAATCTCTCCAGGTCCTTTAAATTCCCAGGTTCATTTACGGACTCTCCTCTTCAGCAGCAGCACAGCTTTTCTATTTGTTTCAGGTCAGGGGACTGGGATGGCCATGGCAAAACCTTGATTATATGGTCAGTGAACCATATTGTGTTGATTTCAGGGCATGCTTTCAATCATTTTCCAGTTGGAGGCTTCTCAATTAATTCCCTAAAAGTCACAATGGGTATTTTCAACTTTTCTGCTATTTTCGAGAAGCCAATTCCCCATTTCTGAAACACAGCAACTTTCTGTCATACATCATTGCTGTATTCTTTTGTCCCCATTTAGTTACACCTCAGGGAAACAGGGAGTCATGAGTGACCCCTTCAGTTTTCCTAATCATCATGGTGAGCCTAAAACAGTAAAATATGAAAGGATATTTCCATTCATTCATTTCTTTAAATTTGGGGTTAGATTTTTGTTCATTTTTGAATAAACAATCGATAAAATAAAGGACAACCACATTTTTTAATGCCTCTTTAGCTAATATTTATCCAGGGTGCCAGTATAAGTGGAGGGCACTGTATTCAACTACTCTTCTGTAGAGTTTTATGACAACCCTATAAAAGCACACCTCATTCGACAACTACTTATCTCCCTGAAATGTTCACAAATGGAGTGCAGTGGGCCCAATCAGGGTCAGGGTGAAAACCAACAGGATTGTAGATCACCATGAACAGTGATGGTCACCACTAAACCAGATGAAATTTGAATCATACATCCAGTAGAACCGTAACAGTTCCCATAGCCTGCGTTCCACAAGAGGGGCCAACTTCTGGGTTGTCATCGAACAGAGCAGAAAAATGCAATCTAACTCATCTGTTTTACAGTATTTTACCCAACCCACTGACATTTAAGCCGGTTCATTTCATTTTATCACCCTTACCTGAAAATTGCCTGCATAATCCTCATCTTTGTCGCCATCTTTTCCTTCCTTCAAAGCGATGAGCGTAAAGCCTCTGAAATAAGAAGGGCTGGATGCGTACAAAGTCACTAAAAACAGGAAATGAACAAAGTTAATGAAATATAGGACACAGCAGCAGCAGCACTGGCCTCAAAACAGGCTCTCCCTCAAGGTATTTCTGTGTGGAAGTAGAAATCAAAAAGGCTGAGAGGATCTGAGACAAGGGATGCTAACTGAGAGCTTGCGCCATGCAAGAGCGGAGTACAGAGTGAGCTCTCTTGGTGACAGGCCAGTGAAGAGCTGTTGAGTATGCCAGAAAAAAGGCCAACCCTCCACCTATATTGTACTCAGAGAAATAAGCTCAACCAGGCAAGGGTCAAATGGCCTGTGGTCTATAGCCTTGAGGGTGGGGCACTCAAGTACAAACAGGAAGGCTGATTTTTCAGCTGTGCTTTTGGTCCACTACTGAAGCCAAAGTAAGATCAGTGAAGGATAGTACCTTAAACTCACAGGATTGGCCCCAAGCTCAGTACAATCAACTAGTAGTCACTTTGGATATGAAAGCATCCGCTAAATAACAGTAATGTAATGACCTCTGAGAACCTAGCCTTTTATAATGCTTCACAATTGTTTTCTCAGCATGAAGGATTACAAAACGGTTATTAAGTGATTAGAGAAACTACATTTTTTAAACATTGATTTAAATATCTGGATATGTACTAAAGCAATTCAGGTTAAAAGCCTTACCAAAGGATAAAGCCATTTCAGAGCCCCAACAGGAATTTGAGCCTTTAATCATATAGTCTTTCTCCGTCAACATTGCAATACATTGGCAGATGAGAGGCAGAGAAGGTTAGGTTTAGATAGGGACTCGCACGAAAAGGCAGAAAATTTAGTTCTGAAGTATGCATTAATATTTCACGTCTTCAGTTTATGACTGAACTCGCACCGTCCTCACATATATCTAGTTTTTTAAGAACATGTAGATTACCTACATAAATATTCACTCATGCAAGTAAAGATGTAATGGATTAAGTGAAATTAAATGATCTCGTATAGGCCACAGCGGGACGGTGTATACATAAGGCATTTGCAAGAACTTGTAGGAATTCACTTCTAAGCAACTTCCAGGGTTTTGGACACGTTAACGATCTCAAGTTCGGTGGAAATACAAAACAAGGTTGCAACGAAACCCTTACCATCACATCTGCGAGTAAAGCCATAGTTTCAGTTTCAAAGTCTCGAAAAATCTCTCATTATCTTTAAACAATATTAGCGCAACTGTTTTACTTGATGCAACAGTAACAGAGAGAGGGGAGACAAAGAAATAACAAATTTTGTGGAAAAAAATATATAATCATACAGGCAACACGAATCCTCCCTTCCTATTTCATTTATCTGTCTGAAACCGTCCTCGTTCCACATGTAAGGCGTTTTTGCAAATATATAAACCACTCATCACCGATGTTGCTCAGGGTAACACCAGTAGGCGCGCCAAATTCGAGAATTTAAAGGAGCTGGGCATGATAGGGTAAACCAATGCAAAATGTTAAATTTGTGAAATGAATAAAAGAACACATCATGAAGAATATCTTGATCAATATGCTATTTAAATTTTTTTTCTGGCCAAAATTACAACTCCAAAACCAGCGAAGTCGCGATTAAATTCAATCACACTTGCTTTTCCATGACCGACCAGGGAACAACAACGGGCTCCTTTCACAATGGTCGTGCACGGCAAAGCACAATGCAATTAATCCAACCTTTTTTAACTCACAACAGCCAGCAGGCAGTTTAACCGTGCTGTACTACAACGCTGGCAGTATGATTTAAACAGTGAAATAGTTTCCTTTTCTATTATTGCATTTTTTTTTTATTATTATTTGTCCACTTTGATCCGGTGTATTTGCAGTTTTAGAGTTAAACATTACTAAATAGTCGCATATTCCATCTGCTTCGTCGGCAATGTGAGTTCCTTCGTGCGCAAATTAAAATGTTGCGAAGTTTTACTTAAATTTGTGCATTTCATTCAGCGTGTGTAATAATTAGAAATATTGATGTATACATGCACCCATAACTAAATGAATTCCAAACTATTGCGCAGATAACTATTAGCGCTGTATTAAAATAAGGACAGATGAACCATCAATATGATCTGTTGCGACCAGCATTTTTGACTACTCAGCAAGATTCCAGCAGTCGACACCTGACATTAACCCCGGACACATACTGTGCAAACACAATAGCCAGCTAGCATAAGACCACATGGCCAAAGTTTCAGATGGAAGGAGTCAGGAGTCCAAGCGCGCCCGGCATTCTAATAAGCACTGGGCACAACTCGGTCATTGGTGACAGTGAAACGGCATAATAATTGTGAAATTGAGATTATGAAGGCAGTTTTATCAGGTGTAAGACACGTTTATCAGAACGGAATGGTGTTTTCGAACCGGACCTATGCAATGCGTAATAGGTGCACACCACAGTGCAATAGGACTTACCTCTGTAGGTACTCCCAGGCTGATAATGATCTGGATCCCCCTCTATCCTTAGCCGAAACTCGTTATAACCTTCCCTCCTGGTGCCCTGAGCCCTTAATATCCTACTGCAATATCCATCCGACTTCGCCGCTTTATCTACGGGCTCCTCGGTAAAAGCAGACGTATTACACAAAAAACTCAAAACAAAACACTGCGATAGCAGTATGTATACTCCCTTCTGTGGCATTGCGCGGCACAAATTTTTCTAACAGTCTGTGCAGTAAGAACCCGTAAAAGCGGACGAGATCGGGGAAATCCCTCCCCAACTCCAGAAATTGACTAAACTTGTCAATTTGTCTAAGGTATTTCACTTTGCATCAGAAAAAAACAACGGTCTGCTACACGAGAGAAGCCATCCTGGAATGAGCACATTCAATATACGCTGCTCTCTTACTGCAGGCGAATTTTACTGATTTGCTGGAGAGCGCAACGATCAGAGATTCAGTGCTACTCAGAGTGCAATTCATGGGGTTCAGGGAAATTGCGAGGCGACTGGCTAAGACATCGAAGCAAGTACCGCAATGAATGGACAGAGCAAACAGACTTTTAACAAAACCCAGACATTCCGACCAGTGGCCATTGGCAGCGGAGAGCGCTTTATATTCAGGGGTTGCCTGCTGTTTAGTCCAGAATATCTCGAGTTCTCGAGAAAAAAAATAGAAGCAAGGATCCAGTAATTCCCATTTTTTCCTTCCCTGGTTGAGTATTTCATTCCCAGTGGCTCCACACAGAAATTTTATACACACACACACACACACACACACACACACACACACACACAACAAGGGTATTTAGGCTATATGATATAAATTTGCCCACAGATATGTGAGAAAATCGTTGAAAAGTTTATAAAGAATATGCCCCAGAGATAGGAAGGGATTTGGATTTTTCTTTCTCCATAGTGCATAACATAATAACAAGATTCATGAAATCTGGAGGATTTTCTGTGTGTAAAGGACAAGCTCACAAGCTGAAGCTGAATACCTGTGGCCACCAATGACTCAGAAGGCACTGCATTAAGAACAGTTATTTATCTATAAGTGATACCATCACATTGGCTCAGGATTACTTTAGCAAACCTTTGTCAAGCACTACAATATGTAGTTACACCCACAATTGCCAGTAAAGACTTTATGGTGTGAAAATGAATATTTATTTTAGCAGTGTCCATAAGCGCCGTCAACTTCTGTGGGCTCGAAGTCATCTGCAGTAGATCATTATGCAGTGGTCAGGCAAATCAATGTCTCGGGTCTCTTTTTTAGGGAAAAAAATGGACATCATGTGCTCCAGACCAAAGAAGAAAAGGACCATCTAGATTGCTACCAACAACAAGTCCAAAAGCCATGTTGTCATTGTATGGGGTTGTGTCAGTGCCCTTGGCAAGGTGACTTACACTTCTGTGATGGCAACACTTATGCTGAAAAGTGCACAGAGATTTCAGAGAAACATATTCTGATTTAAGATCAATTTCTTTTCCAGGGACAGCCATGCATATTTCAACAAGACGATGCAAAACCACATTCTGCAAGCAATACAAAGACATAACTGCAATAAGAGGGTGCAGGTGCTGGCCTGGTCTGACTGCAGTCCCAACTTATCCCCAGTAAAGAATGTGTTGCCCATCTTGAAACGCAAAATTCGACAACAAAGACCCCATTCTGTTGGACAGCTTAGGACTGGTTTGCAGGAAGACTGGGCCAAAATTACACCTCAGACATTTAATCACTTGGTGTTTATAGTCCCTAAACCTTTATTAAATGCTGTGAAAAGGAATGGCAACATCACAGACTGAAATGTGTTTAATTTAAAAATCAATGAAATTCATGTGATAAAACAGCAAATGATGTGCTGTTGTATTATTTTCAGGACTAAAGGTAAAAAATGATTTACCAATGAATGCTTTCAGTTTTAATTTTAAATTAACGTACTTACCCAACTTTCCCAGATTTGGGGTTGTAATTTGCAATGGTGTAGCTTTCATGACTGTTTTGGTAATGGAAAAGGCAGTTATTGAATTGATCCCAGCAATTTGTGCCCTGTCCACATTTTAGTAGGCCTACAGTAGAGTGCAGTGATGATTATGCACGGAACAAAATGAAGTTAAATCAGAAACCAAGCACTATTCAAATATACTACTCAAAATTTGATAGGGATCATAGGAATTTTTTTGTGAAATGACATGCAAATTTGGTAACTGCCACTGATGAGCAAAATATTGGATAAATGACATGCAGTCAGACACAAAACACATTTGCAAGTGCATTTAATGACATTAAATGAGCGTGCAGCCTCACACTTTTGGCTTTCACGAACACTTCATGGTTTCACCTCTGACATGTAAAGTGAAAACAGACAGTGTTCGTTTGATGTTTCATTGCCACAGTTAATGTCAATTACGGGGTATGGCCTCCCCCCAGCTTGAATGACGGCTTGACAACGTTGGGTCATACTGTCAATCAGAACCCGGATGCTTGCAATTGGAATGTTGTTCCATTCTTCAACAAGGGCATTTCCGAGCTCTTCTAGAGTTGTGGGTTGTGCCCTACGACCGGAAATGGCGACCTGCAGCATGTTCCGCACATGCTCGATAGGGTTCAGGTCCGGCGAACGCGCGGGCCAGTCCATGCGGACAATTGTCTCCTGCTCTAGGAATTGATTCACCACCCTAGCACGATGGGGACGGGCGTTATCATCCATCAAGATGAAATCAGGGCCAACAGCACCAGCGTATGGTCTTACATACACATTGAGGATCTCATCCCTGTACCGTACCCCTGTCATCGTCCCTCTCCCCATGACATGCAGGTCCGTTCTGCCGTTCCTGCTTATTCCTCCCCAGACCATAATTGATCCGCCACCATAACGGTCGTGTTCGTTGATGTAGGCATCATTAAATCGCTCACGTTGTCTTCGCCACACCCGTTGCCTCCTGTCAGTAAAGTCCAAGCAATATCGGGACTCATCAGTAAAGAGAACTGGAGCCCAATCGTTGTGTGTCCATGTGACATGATCGTGAGCCCAATCCAAACGGTCACGCCTATGACGCCGGGGTCAGTGGGATTCAACACATGGCCTTCTTGAGTTGAGGCCGGCAGTATGAAGATGATTCCGTGTCGTCTGAGTGGATACCCTGACCCCGAGGCGTTATGAAGGTCATTTCGTAGGGGTGGTGGCTGTCCAGAAAGGATGACGTCGTGCCTGAAGTGTGAGAAAGTGGTCTTGTCGTTGTGTAGTCGATCTCTGACGACCACCCCCATGACAGTGTGCTGCTGTACCAAACGTTTGATGCCGGTTCCACGCTCTGTTCACAACGCTTTGGCTGACGTTAAGTGCATTAGCAACGTGACGTTGTGAGAAGCCAGAGTCAAGCATTCCGATGCATCTTCCCAATTGCTCTGAAGTCAATCGATGTCTAAGACGTTGAGGAGACATTGTTATTGCTAAATGTAATGCAAAAAATTTGGGAACTTCCAAATTTTCACCAACAAGCAACACACACGTCTGAGTTGAAATGGTGAAGTGTTAGTCAAAGCCAAAATGTGAGGCTGCACGCTCATTTAATGTCATGAAATGCACGTGCAAATGTGTTTTGTGTCTGACTGCATGTCATTTATCCAAATATATTGTTCATTAGTGGCAGTTACCGAATTTGCATGTCATTTCACAAAAAAAATTCCTATGATCCCTATCAAATTTTGAGTAGTATATTTATTTCATGTAATATTGGATCATATAGATGAAAATAAGTAAACAGATGACAACATATAGTAAAAACAAAAATGATAATGTCTTTTTGAGAGAAAAACTCAATATCTAGTGTGGCCACCTTTTGTTTGATTACAGCGTTTAATCTTTCAGGCATAGTATTCACATATTTTTTTATTTCCTCACTCACTAAACCATTCTATATGGTTTGAAGTTCATTCCAAAGAGATCCTATCGATGTTACAATGGATTTGCTCAATTGGATTAAGCTCTGGACTGGCCAAGTCATAACATTTATTTCACCAGATGTTTCTTTCCAAATGAGATAATTCTTGCACAACTTCGAAGTGTGTTTAGGGTCATTATCTTTTTGAAAATAAAATCCATGACCAATCAGTCTCTTTCCAGATGGCAATGCACGCCTCATGAGGATGCTGTATACTTCTTTTGATCCATGATTCCATTGATTTTTATGAGATCGCCAGCTGCCCTCGCGCAGAATGAACCCCAAACCATAATATTACCACCTCCATTTTTTACTGAAGGGGTTAAACAGTCATTTTTGAAAGGTTCTCAAACTCTCTGATGAATATGAGTTCTGCATTTGGGTGAGAAAATTTCAAATTTTGATTCTTCGGTCCGACGGATTTGTTCCCAGTCCATTGGTGTCCATTGGTGGCAAACTCAAGTCTTTTTGTGATGTTGCCAGATCTTGGGAGGAACACAACCCATCAGACCTTATTCGGACAGGTGTCTGGAAATAGTAGATCTTGATACTTTCATCACTTCTGGCACCATTAATATCATCACAGAGTTTTCTTGCTGTCAACCACCATTTTTTTTTCTATCATACACAGATAAAGAACATCAGAGGGACTTAACTTCCATTTTGCTCCTCTATTGCCACTAGTTTAAAGCAAACTCTTTGAAAAAGTTGATGATGTTTCTTACGGTGCCATAGCAGCATTTAACGTCGTCAGCATCATGTAAGGCCGCATTGTAGCGACAAACAATCTCAGAGAGCTCCTTCTGTCGTACCATGGTGTTTTAACGCTGTGACACTGTTCAGAGTTCATGTCACCTTAAGTACTGGAACAAATGACCATCAGAGGTAATTTTGCTGAATAAGTTTGCCTCTAACCTTTTTAAACAAATTTTTTAGCATCAATAGTTTTTAGCATGGATTGAGCCTTCAAACATGCATTCAGGTTATGCAAGAGCCAAAAAAATGAATTTTGCACACCTTTCAATCGTTATTAAAAAATGGATGTTTTCACTGTTTTTGTTTATTACCCATATTTTTATCTCAATGTACTCGTGGGAGTGATTTTTTTTTTTTTTGTTCTCATTACCAACAATAGTATTTTTCAATACATTTTCACTAAAAGTTTTTGGAGAAGTAATATTCTAGGACTCCTTTTAGACAAAAGCGGTGGTGTATAATCATCACTGCACACTGCTGTACATATCTTATTGAATGCTCCTCTTCGCTACTTGCATGTCAGTCACTAATAGAGGAAACATGCAATGCTTTGAAATGATGCTTTTTTTTTTTTTTCTTACAGTGAAGAAATTACTGCCAATTCAGTGAATTCAGGGGGATAATTTTACCGAACCATTCACAGCCATGTTCTCACCAACACAGAGACTTGCAGTGATTTAATATCGTGGGAGGGATCTTGAGCGTTCACCTTGTAAGACACCACTCAGGCATACTCTGCTCCCAAAAATGTGGGCCTTATATCTGCATCACTCAAATTAAACCTGAAAGGGGGAGTGCTTTTTCATAAAAAATAGGCATGCAAATTGTGAAACCCTGTTATAGCAACTTTGTGATCTCATATTTACCACTGCAGAGAGAAGTTTCTTGGGCTGACATAAATTAACCGCTTGGAAAAATAGCAGGGATAGGCAGAGGAGAGAGTGCAGTTTAACTGTCATCACAGGTGTCAATTTGTATTTCTGAATCCAAAGAGTTCATACCTTTTCACACAGGGCCAAGTACCTGCACCCTTGTTTAGAAAGTAAATTAAGAGCCTAATGCTAAAAGAACTCAAGTCACATTTTTAGAAACTGAGAGGTATGGATGGAAAAATGTCTTTTAGTTACCTGAATTGATTTCCTCAATTTTCTCAAAATGCCCATTCTGTAACTTACATATTTTAGAAATAGGGTCTTCAATTAGCGGATATCATTGGTCTATTTTAAATTCAGACCCTTCAGACCTGATGGACATTTCATGACTTATGCACTTTTAGAACCAGGGATTTCAATTCAATCTCAATTAAGTTTTTTCTCAGACATGCACACTGAGAAATGAAGTTATAGCACAGGTGTCATTCAGTTCTTTTGAGACCAAAGTTTTTAGATGTACCCTGCAGGTAAAATAATGTTTTATATCTAATTAGTTCCATTCACATGCAAGAATATAAAAATAAGGAACATTTGTCTGGTAGGGCAAACAATTCTACGTACCTAATGGGTTCCAAGGTGAAGGTCAGTTTCTCACAGGGTGTAAGGATCAGATGACAAAGATAGTCCTACCCCCTGTGCAATGCAGGGTGGATTCCTGGAATATGCCCTCATAAAAATTATTCTGAAACCATATTTCCGATCGTTCCATGTCAACTGGACCAATGGTCAGAATTCGACCCCTTCAAAGAAATCTGAAATCATGGCCATTTATCATTGTGAGATAGGACATTTCGCAAAATATTGGATCAATACACACATTTTTTACCGGGTTATAGCCCTTCAGATTATAGGGGTCAAAGTTCATTCATGAGTGGCATGCTATTGTATAGCATTTTTATGCCATTATTTTTATGCCTTTCCATACAGCTACAGTGCCGTGAAAAAGTATTTGCCCCCTTCCTGATTTCTTGCTTTTTTGCATATTTTTCACACTTAAATGTTTCAGATCATCAAACAAATTTTAATGTAAGAAAAAGATAACCTGAGTAAATACAAAATGCAGTTTTTAAATGATGATTTCATTTATTAAGGGGAAAAAGTTATTCAAACCTACCTGGCCCTATGTGAAAAAGTAATTGCCCCCCCCCCCGTAAAATCATGAATTAACTGTGATTTACCACATTTTTTGAGTCTAGTTTCACTAGCCACACCCAGGCCTGATTACTGCCAGACCTGTTGAATCAGGAAATCACTTAAATAGACCCTGTCTGACAAAGTGAAGTAGGCTAAAAGAACTCAAAAAACAACATGTCATGCCGCTAGCTAAAGAAATTCAAGAACAGATGAGAAACAAAGAAATTGACATCTATCAGTCTGGAAAGGATTGCAAAGCCATTTCTAAGGCTTTGGGACTCCGGCGAATCACGGTGAGAGCCATTATCCACAAATGGAGAAAACTTGAAACAGTGGTGAACCTTCCCAGGAGTGGCCGGCCTACCAAAATTACTCCAAGAGCGCATCAACTACTCATCCAGGAGGTCACAAAAAAACCCAAAACAACATCTGAAGAACTGCAGGCCTCACTTGCCTCAGTTAAAGTCAGTGTTCATGATTCAACAATAAGACAGAGACTGGACAAAAAATGGCATCCATGGGAGAGTTCCAAGGCGAAAACCACTGCTGACCAAAAAGAACACGAAGGCTCGTCTCACATTTGCCAAAATACATCTTGATGATCCCCAAGACTTTTAGGAAAATATTCTGTGGACTGACGAGACATAAGTTGAACTTTTTGGAAGGTGTGCGTCCCATTACATCAGGCGTAAAACTAACACAGCATTTCATAAAAAGAACATCATACCAAAAGTTTAACATGGTGGTGGTAGTGTGATGGTTTGGGGCTGCTTTGCTGCTTCAGGACCTGGACAACTTGTCATAATTGATGGAACCATGAATTCTTCTCTCTACTGGAAAATCCTGAAGGAGAATGTCCAACCCTCAGGTTGTGATCTCGAGCTCAAGCGCACTTGGGTTACGCAGCAGGACAATGATCTGAAACACACCAGCAAGTCCACCTCTGAATGGCTTAAAAAAAATAAAATGAAGATTTTGGAGTAGTCTTGTCAAAGTCCGGGCTTAAATCCTATTGAGATGCAGTGGCATGACCTTAAACAGGCCGTTCTTGCTCAAAACCCCTCCAATGTGGCTGAATTAAAATAATTCTGCAAAGAAAAGTGGGCTAAAATTCTTCCACAGCGATGTGAAAGACTCATTGCCAGTTATTGCAAACATTTGATTGCAGTTGTTGTCGCCGAGGGTGGCACAACCAGTTATTAGGATTTAGAGGGCAATTACTTTTTCACATGGGGCCAGGTAGGTTTGGATAGATTTTTACCCTTAATAAATGAACTCATCATTTAAAAACTGCATTTTGTATTTACTTGGGTTGTCTTTGTCTAATATTAAAATTTGTTTGATGATCTGAAACATTTAAGCGTGACAAATATGCAAAAAACAAAGAAATCAGGAAGGGGGCAAATACTTTTTCACAGCATTGTAAGTCCTGAAATCTTGCTACAATATCTAAACCGTGCCTGAATTTTCCAAATCTGCAATCAAAGTTGGGCGATCTGTTGCAGTTCCAGAGATTTAAGCCAGTCAAAATGACAACTCTAAGCATAATTTATCCTGAAAATATGATATGGCAGGTTTATGAAAAGGAGACAAAATTTTTTTGTACAAAATCATCTACTAGCGTTTATCACTTTTATTTACAAAGTTATGAATGTCTAAAATAGGCCACAGACTAAAAATAATCAAAAATGACCTGCCATTTTGCACCCAAGGAGATGTTAGAAAAATTCAAAAATTTTCACTGGAACATCTAGCACATGTAACCACTAAACTGTAGAAAAACCACATTTATTTTCTGTCCCCTTCTGATAAAATTCTCAAATTTTTGTTTCTCTTGTTGTGGCCACATTGTAAATATAAGTGCTATGTACATACATGTGTAGTAATGTATAACGCACATAAACTGCTTTGATACTCAATGCTTGAGTACTTTTAATGACCACTCCATGCTCGGTTTGAAAGAGACTATCATTTTCAGTAAGCAAGCAAAATATCTGACCTTAGACTGACAACTGACTTCAATGCTGAAGCCATTTTTCACCACTTCAATTGTATATATATCCTGCAACATATTATCAGCCAACTCAGGTAATTAACCTATTGTTTGGCCTATCTAGCAGGCCCATTATCTTACCTTATCAGTTAGACAAAGCACAGATTGACAAAGATTCCCTGTTATGGATTGCATTTTCGGGTGATGCACAAAACTGCTGCTGACCAATGGCTGGCATCTGGAGGTCTCACCTTCAGGTGAAATAGAATTATTATGATCAGTCTGTCATGAACTGGGCAGTTCAAGAGACACTTGGTTGAAACATCACTTTGTGTGCATGGAATATTATTTTTTGTCAAGTTTCTTGGATATCATCAATAGAATGACTGTTAGTCTTGAGAGCATGGATTGGTTATGATTCTTAACACTAAATATCCTTGGAATCAGGTCGTACAGTACAACTTCCCTTAGCGTACACCTCAGCCAGAAGAAGTCCTCGTTCAGGACACTGGATAATCCCTATTAATCCCTAATTACAAAGTAAATTCACCTCTGTTTAGAGAAAATCCCTGTATTAAGCACACCCTAGTCTAGTCCAAAGGATATCCTTAATAGGAAGAGTTTACAGTACATGTTTATAAATATTGCTGTATATACAATATGGTCACAGCATATGAAATAAAAATTTGAAAATTTTACATGAAGGAGTCTACAACCAAAGTTGTTTTTTTTTTTATAGTTTAGTGAATAAATGTGGCAGATATTTCAGTGAAAATTTCTGATTTTTTTCCAATATATCCATTGAGTCAAAATGGTGGGGGCTTACAGACGATTTTTGACCATTTTTAGTCAGTGGCCTATTTTAGACATTCATAATTTTGAAAATGAAAGCAGTGAATACTGGTGGATGATTTTGTGCTTCACCTTCCATTCATTTACCTGCAATATCACAACCTTAAGACAAATTCGGCAACCTGTGGAAACAAAGGCTACCATGGTCAGGGATGTCATTGTGACATATATATGGCATGTATCTCTGAAAGAATGACAGACAGCCCTAATCTGAAGGTATAACAATAATGGCATGAAATCGCTATAAAATCGCATGCCATTCATAAATTGCCTTTGACCCCTGAAATTTGAAGGGCCATAACTCAATCAAAAATGCTTGTCTTGACCTAACATTTTGAAGAAAAAAAAAAAAACGTGATTTCTCATGATGATAAACAGCCATGATTTTTTTCAAATTTTTTTGAAGGGATAGAGTTCTGAATTTCCCAAAAATTGGTACAGTTGACATGGAATGATCCTTTAGCTCATCCTCAATGGGTTACCTGGGTTAATTATTTATCAAATGCTCCTGCCTTCGTAATAAGACATAGCCATGAGTTTTACTGCTGTTGTTGTTGTTTTTTTCTTTTTTTTTATGACGAGGCTTCGTTAAGCATTTTAGTGATCTCTGATCAGGATCAGTCATGATTTTTCTCCAACCCATTCCTTTCGCGAAGTTAACAGTTCACCACTATCCTTCAGGTTTTAATAAATTGACATTTAATGACCCTCAATCTGGTGATTTAAGCAATCTCTTTAGCTGTTTTTTTTTTTTTGCTTGATGCTGGCCAATAATTTGCCCCTCTTGAAACACAGTAATATCTTTTCAACGACCATGAGATACTGCACATTTTTTGTCATGGCTGTTTAAGAAAAGAGAATTTATGCACTGAATCAGTCAGTATTAAAGAATTTTTCCCATCTGAAACATATTCATCACTGCAATAATGATTCGATCGTAGGCTCTTAAGTATTTGCTTATTTAAATCTAAACCGTGGCGCTTTTTTTGGATGGGCAATGTGTGTGTGTGTGTGCGTGTGTGAGATAGAGATGAAGCTGCTGACATTTGCTTTAAACTTTATACACAAAAAAATCTTAGATCTTGTTCCCAAGAAATTTTGGTCTGTTCAGTCAGAGTAGCATTACACAATTACATTAATTTTTCACCCATCATTCCATCCCATGAAGCTCTCCTGCCATTGACATACCTCCTCAATTTTTTCAGATATATATACGTTTATCACACACACACACACACACACGCACACACACACACACACACACACACACACACATATATATATTTTTTAGGATCATTGTGAAATTTGGTGAAGAGGTACATATGGAAATAAAGATTAAAATGTGTTTGAGGCATCAAAACTCGGCATTGAACATGACCGCCAGTCGGCAATATTTAAAATTGCACTATATCATGCTGGAGAGCGTTTGAAAGCAGCTAGAATGCTGACACTTTGTACACACCTACAAGTACTTTTGAGGACATAAAAATAAAAAGCTTGGCTCTTAATTTGCTACAATACCACTCCCCTGAGCAACACACTTAAGCCGAATAGCCAACTGGGTAAATTCAGTATATACTGCCGGGTATAATGATCTGGTGCCTGGGGCTTGGTATTTCAATGGAGATGCACTATGAAAGGTGCACTGAGCAGCAAAAAAAAATGACACGATGAAAGATCAAACCATGCTGCTGAATTTGGCACGAAATTTTTTTTTTCTTTCCATACACAAGTTATAAAATGTCTCTTCATTGTTCAAATGTTGGACCCAAGAATAAAAGATACTACCACTTGTGAGCTTATATAATACGAAAGCCTGAAATAAACCAAGTAAGCTTCAGTGCCAATGGCACTACTTTTTTTTTGTTGTTGTTACAGAAAGGCAGCTTTTTCCTAGATGCTGGGACCACCAGAATTGGCTTCCAATGTCATAGCATAGCCTAGTCTCTTAGACAACACATGACACTCATTTAGTTTGTTTAAAAGGGGGGAAAAAATCCAATTTACTATGTATGCAACATAGTTTTCCGTTTGGATAATTTGCTGTTTACAATAAGGAGCATGTTTACCCAACAAAGAGGGCAGTTAGTTTACAGATCATGGTTGGCCCAGAGATGATCTGTACCAAATGCAGCAATTTCTGATCATCAAGGATTAAAGTGCAGACAATTTAGGTTGCAAATTGGTGGATGGATTATTGGTTTACCATGTTAGGCAACATTGATGCATCTAGTGTTCTTTCAACAAATACACTACCACTGCCTTACAGTTAAAGTCTCAGAGAGCACAGAATCTTGATGTCACATTTCAAAATTGGCTTTGTTCTTGAGCATTCAACAATTTTTGAAAAAAAAAAAAAAAAAAAAAAAAGTTCACATACATATGATGAAATGTGTTACAAAAATACCTGAATAGACTCAGAGCTTTCTCATGGACCATATGGGCGTGGCTGGAATAAATGTTTCAAAATAAGAGGGACATTTATATCTACTCCCTGATTGGTTGATGAAATTAGGTGGATTACGCAAGTACAATGTGACATCATCTTGGGATTAAAAGGTTCAGGCCCAATATAAATCCAGGCACTGAAGGAAAATTTTCATATTTGTGAATCTATTTTTGGGAAAAGTAGTCATATTCTCATTCTTTGTTTATGAATACTGTATACCCCCAAGCCCCAAAAGGGATAGATATAAGAGAATTGATGATTAACGTTCCCAGGGACGTTGATGGCTTCATTTCACACGGAACCGTTTCCATTAGTTCTTCTGAAGGCCATCACATATCAGCTTTGTCTGGGCTGCACAGGGAGACAAAACGACACTGTTTGCAACTCCCACTTTGCCAGCTACACAAGAATGAGATCAAATCAGTGCGGAGCAGCGGCACTGGAATCTTGCCGACAATTATCGTTGATGCCAGACATAGTTATACAGTCCCCCTTTTGTTTCCAATCGTCTGAGTCTATTTAAGGAAGGTACTTAGAGTTACAGAAAATCTGAATTCAGATTCTGAATGAGAGTTTGAAGCATAGACTTTCAAAAAGCACGCGTAAATACTCAAGTACAAAAGGGATTATATCATTGCAAAGCCAGTGATGCTTTGCACTTTTGGGGTTGCGGGGCTGAAATGCAGTCCCAAAGTAGTTCATGTGCTAAAGATGTTGCATACCAAATTTAGTCAAATTTGATCAATATTTCTGACTGCTTGAGGCTACGGGTCAAATTTTTTGACGGACAACAGACAAAAGATGATGACAACGGAATTCACTCAGCCCGTCAACAACCAGCTGAGTAAAATATACATATTATGTGTTTATAAGAGATACTTTGTTCAGCTAGTCAGTGTTGAAAGTGACAAAAATGTGTTGTAATTATCTGGACATGGAGAAGTGGAAAAATTGATGTGTTGTTTAATTTAATTCAATCTAATTTTGGTGACTTTTGAAAGGAGGTTGTGGGGAGCAGCACTAGCAGGTTTCATGAGTGAGGGTAATGGTAGGTCCTTCCAGGGTAAATTGCTTCAACTTTCTTGCTCCCACCCAGTCACCTCCCACACTGTAAACCTGGAATGATGTGCTGAATTGCAGGATCAACAAGTCTGTATACATGCCATGGTGACAGGGGTCCAAGACCATCTTTTAACCCCCTTAATTCAGACGGATAATTCTGCGACTGTGCTACAGCATTAGTCAGACTGGGAACTCTCGCAAGAAACACACACACACACACCTTCTCATTTCCAGGCAGGTAGTAAGTCTCACAACTGCACCGCTTGTTCTCTTTGTCTACTTACATTCTCATGATGGTAATCTCTTGATGATAACTCAAAATACGTATGTTCACATCTGTAGAACTACAATGATCATGGGTCACCTTTTTTTTTTGGAAATATAGCAAGGTTACAATAAAATGCAACGACTTAATCAGGTAGACAGCAAAGGACATTTGGTAATACTATAGCTAGCATGGACAGAAAACACTCTTTTCCAGGATTTGTATATTAGTACTTGGTGCAGGCATACAGAAACAATATCAAAACATAACACTGCATGGCAGTGGTAATGTCCTTCCGACTAAACATTTCAAACTTCCTTTTAAAGTCAGTGTTCAAAAGTTATCTCGAGTAGGTGAGCTTAACGAGCATACTCCTCGCAACTTTGGAGTAATAGCAATGTATTTATGAGTTCATAAGATGAAGATGGGTCAAGTGAAGTATATTACAGAAACATCAGAGTACATTTCTTCTGTTTTCAAACTCTGCTATACATCAATATTCTATTTATTGCAATCTGCCGTTTATGCTATGTACAGTGATTTAGAGGAATCTAGCACCACCTGGCAGCTGCACACTGGAGGTCGAGTGTCAGAAAACTGAAGCAGTTATCTCTAAGCCAGCTGTGTTGTCTTCTACGGCACAAATCTGGTCCCACAGTCTTTCTCTATGATTAAGTATCCCTGACTTTGACACCCATGCCACGGTTCAAGAATATTCTGTTTTTTTCTTCAAAAGACACCCTCTGTTCCCAGGTGGCTCAGAAAAGCCATTCAAAAACCTAATTCAGCCATGTATTGTATTAGGTAATGAGTGGCAGGCAATCAGTGCAGAAGGAACCCAGGAAGTGGCAGCTCCCATAGACCTCTGGGTAGAGGGCATTGTAACCACCAAGGTTATAACTGAACCCATCAATAAAGGAGGTTATTCAGGGAAAAACCATTTGTAAGCCTGCACACCGTAGTGCAGAATTTAAAAAAAATTTCACATATCCAATGTGGCCAGCCATAAAAACTTTCTGGATAAATGATTTCAGTCCAGACTAAGTAATCTCATAAGAGAGCTAATTATGCTCTATTTTAGCGAGAAGACGGTGCACAGCCCAGCAGGAATATATGTGGGAATTCTATAATTTAAGATAGAAATGAAAGATGAAAAACATGATCACCGCTGGTATCTCTCGCAAGGTTTGGAAATGTCACCATGACACATAACTGCCACTGCCAATCAAGAGCTACTTTCCTACATCAACTGAAACATCTGCTCTGAACAAACGAACAGTCATTATATGGACCATAAGAAATTATTGTTATACATTATAAGCCAATGTCATTTGCATTTCATTAGAGCGGGACAGACGTTAGCTTCTAGCAGCCTTTTATTCATTCTTTAGGACAGCAGTCCTTCAAGCAGCCTTTAAAAATTTAATATTATTAGCTTGCTGAGCTAAATACCAAATCCCCAGTCATAAACCTAATCAGACTCTGGGCTCCAAAAAGACAGATGCAGCATAACACAGCACTTTGCTATTTGCGCACTGACTGGCTTCTGTGAACTTCGCTGCATACAGTAACCTGGTGGACTACATCAAGCTGACTTCATTCTATGTCAGCATCAATTGACACAAATCAAGATGTGAGTAATGACAATTCAAAAAGAATCCATAAATTTAGGATACTGTCCAAAATTGTAGAGTCTAGAAAAAAATTGTAGGAGAGGTAAATTTTTTTTTTTCTAGTTTTAGAGAAATATGTAAAATCAAATTAGATTGTGTGCTGCACAGTGAACTGAAAATTCAAGTAAACAAAAATCAAATGAATTGACATCCTGTCCTAAAGGAGACTCACTAGAAAAACTATACTGAAACAAGGTTGCCAAAGAAACAGAGGACTTACTAAAATGTGGCTTTGACAGGTATACATGATTACTTCATCTACACCACAATCTATATCATTTAATACACATGGCAGTTAATGTATTACATGTCTTTGATGCAAAAAATTCTGATTGCTTTCTGTTTTACAATTTCATTTGAGTTGAATCATTCCAGTAATATTCAGGAATGTGAACTATGCACTAAATGCTTCAACCCTTTTAAGCCTAACGTGCCATCGACACAGATATGAGCGTAATTTTAAAAGTACCGTAATTACTGGAAGTTTTGAGCAATCGAAAAATTCCAACTGTTCCTGAAAGCTGAGAACCTGTGCTTCAGCCCACATACAGGTTACTATGGTAAACACGGCAACATGATTCTCTGCTGGGATTTTTACATTAGGCCTTAAAGGGTTAAATCATATTTAACTGGTGTCGTTCTTGTTGTGGTGTGAAAATTATGAGGTAAACCTATCCAATGTTTTTATTAACCACTTTTTGCAGCAGACAACTAATGCCAATTTTTCCTGTTATGCATGAGCAAATTGTCAGGGTTTAGTCCCGCAGGATGCAACAAGCAATCCGGCGGGCACTGGGACCATGTACCCAAAGGCTGAAAAAGGGACCCACTCGAACAGGCTGGTAAGAAAAATAAAAGACATTTAATAAATATACTTTTTAAAAATGACAAAGAGACAGGGGAGCAGCAGCAACACATACGAGGCTAAAATGCCAGAATGCAGCTGTACTACCAATTGGCAGCGCAGCTCTTAAATACTCTAAACTTCACCTCCACTTCAACGAGCAACAGGTGTGGCTCGCTGAAGTGGAGGTGAAGACAGCAGGAGGGGAGGGACTGCAGGGCAGAACCATCACACATATTTAGCTTTATAACTCAGTATTTGTGTCACAGAGACTGGAAAATTATTCAAACGAAGCGAGACATTCGGAAATTCAATTACAGAATTATTTAGGAATTAAATATTGGAATTTATGGACGCCTGCGTCTATATCTGCAGAAAGGGGTTAAGTGGTCAGAAACAGGAATGTTTTTTAAAAACGGGCTTGTCGTCCAGTAAGGTTTTGGACTGTAACAAGCTGCAAGATCAACTTCAACACACCTTGGCACAAAGTCTACCAGGGCAAACCTTTGGTGGAGGCATGGAGTATCTCTCCTCAATATCCACTAGATATTTTCCTTCATTTGGTGCTTTGATGATGGTGATGGAGAGTCCTGTCAAACAAGTTGTTCCTAAATCTTCCATATGAGCTCAGTTTACTTGAGATCTGATGACTGTAAAGATGGTGGCAGACAGTGCTGTGTAGAAGTATTCGCCCCGTCCCGATTTCTTCTATTATTGCTTATTTGTCAGATTTAAATGTTTTATTATTTTTATAATTATTATTGCCATTAATAATAATAATAATAATAATAAGATGACACTGTCAATATCCTCCTCCACATGAAATCCCATTTTCAAACCTAATTAAGGTCATAACTAGTAACATTGACATAAAAATTTCATTCATGTAGGTCACAAAATTTCTGAGAAAACTTGTCCCCACTTATGTGGATGGACAGAAAGACCTCTACTGCAATATCCCTCAATCGACTTCATGTCTCGGCAGGATGGCAGAGGATAATTAAAAAACAACAACAACAATAATAATAATAATGATAATAATGTCAAATTAAAATTCTGTATACTGTTTTTCAGCATACTAAGGCAAAATTCACCTTAGCAGCCCACCTGGGAGATTTTAGAGTAGTCATCAAATATTGGCTGTCGTGGAGCAGGAGAATTTTTTTCCATTGTAATTTGGGACCTTGGCAGGCTGTAAAAGTCAGGATTGAAATTTTGCACAGATCAGGGTGGGAGGCCAGAGTTTTTTGACTAATGTATTTGATCAAAACTTCTAAAATATAGCTTGAGCACTTGCCCAGCTGCCAGCCTTCTCCTTGTCTAGAAAAGTGCATTTGGTCATGAGTTAATGGCCCACTGGTTCCTGGATGGCCCTTGTTCAATATTTCAAACAAGAGCGGGAGGTATGGGTAACCTGCCTCTGTGCAGAATATCAGGCTCCACTCCTGATACTACAGCAGACACAAAGTTTTTCAAAGGGCATCTCGAACCCTCCGTGCAGGAAGAGTACGGCAGAAATAATGACTATATCGCTGAAACGGAAGAAACACAAAGCCATTTTCAGTGTAACTAGCACCACTGTGGAGAGCTGGGGCTTAGGAAGCGCTTACATGTGTCAGCTTAGCACTCAAGCCGCTCTCATAGAAGCACTGGCCAGTGACTATCATACAACTTGGAGGGGAGCAACAAACTGCTTTCAGTTTAGCTGGCTCTTACTGTCGGTCCTCACAGCCAACTCTACAGCATGGGATATTCAAGCTTGAAGATGCTGAGGGATTTTGCAATCTGTGCTATTTGGAAGTGGAATACTTCATGTTTTGCTGATATGAATCCTAATACCAGACTAATAAAATTTCACTGGAGTTTAAACCACGCATGAAACGATACCTTGAATACTCAGAGCTACTGGTAACATCTAAAGAAAGTTTTTTTTAATTGTGCTTGGATAGAAACAGATTAATAATTTTATTTCAGCGAATTTTGGTCTTTTGACAAAAGTTTACATTAGTTTCATGTATTTGCTTCTATCATGCTCTCACTGATTTGAAGGCAGCATGAGTGTAACTAGAATCACTTCATCCCTTACTCATATAGATATGCTGAAGAACAAAAATAGTTTTGAAATGGCAGAAGGAAGTGTCAGAAATGACAAAGTTGCAAGAATTGTGTGTGTACACTGTCCATACCATTGGTCATGCAACATCCAATAGACATTTCAAGTCCATGTTTCTGACAATAGAGTTCCCTCCTTCACATAATTATGTCATCCTACTTGATGCATAGTACCCATCCAGATAAAACAAATTAATGTTCACTCATTAATTATGATGTTAAATTTCATGACATCTTCCACAATTCTTATCTGATAAATATCAAACCTAAAGTATAACTGACACAAATCTTATATGTAGATGAATTTGTTGATGCCTTATATCCAATCAGAATAGCAGTCTTAATAGCTTTTTCCCTGGCTTAAGCGAACCCATTAAATTCCCCCTATCACCACAGCGGTAGCATCTTTTCACTGCATGCAGGGTCTGCTATGAGATTCTGGACCATTAGGTTATGGTTCCGGATGGAGTGGCAAGCTCCTCAATGGGGATGAGAACAGCAGGGTAGAGCACTGTCATATTAGATAATTCTCTCAAGCGGCAGGCTGCAATTTTCATCAATAGAGACAGAGACCGGCTCAGCGGCCCACTACTCATCTCCTGTTCGCATTTTGGAATCAGTTCAGCCCCAGAACTTAACCCTTTGAAGAAAAATGATGGTGAATTTATTGTTATTATTATTATTATTATTATTATTATCGTTGTTGCTGTTATAATAATAATAATAATAATTACTAATAATAATAATAAAAAAAATTACATGGCATGTAGCTTGCAGAGCTGGCTCAGGCACACATCTCGAGGCATGCCTTTATGCTCATAAGCATTCCCATACACATCTGCCACTGCTCTACCCCGCTGCAAGGTAGACTATTACAGCTGCTCCCTTGCTGCATCACTCTTGCCTGCTGCTATTAAACATCCCACCTCCACTCCTGCATCTACCTGTGGGCTCTAAATGCCCCCTGAGAGTGGGTGATATCCTAACTCTCCCTGCTGTACCCTCTGAAAGTTCAGCAGGATGCGGGGTTTGTCAGGCTCATAGCATAAATTCATAAAAACTATCGTTGTATCTATCTCTTAATATGGCAATTAACTATTTAAATGTGAGATGACTAGCTTCTTCTTCTTCATTATTATTGTTATTATTATTAACAATAATAATAATAATAATAACAATGATAACAATACTATTATTACCAATGATAATACTAC
Source organism: Gymnothorax javanicus (assembly GCA_029692085.1). Taxonomy (NCBI): domain Eukaryota; kingdom Metazoa; phylum Chordata; class Actinopteri; order Anguilliformes; family Muraenidae; genus Gymnothorax; species Gymnothorax javanicus. The sequence goes on along the minus strand of CM056207.1, from coordinate 15,025,782 downwards.
TACTACTACTACGAATATTATTATTATTATTACTATTATTATTATTTTGTTATTCTCATTCTTCCATTGTTCTAACTCTTTTAATCAGGGGTGGTCCACTGCGAACACCTTTTTTAAGGATTTCCAGGTAGAAATGCCAGTTGCGAGCCAGGAAAGCAACAGAGAGAAATATGGGTAAAACCCCTGAAGCAGTTGAGGCATTAACGGCCTTGCTTAAATGCGCATTGGCAGAGCTCTTCCCAATTTTATCTCTGCAGATGCAAGTCAGATTCCAGCAGCAAGCAGCTCTGCAGTAACCACTCAAGCATTCTATCACTAGAGCACCCTGCTACTCCCTCTGGCCTCTGCAGACTGAGCTCCAGTGTTGGTCGGCCTATGTCTCTTCAGACAACCAATGAAATTGCATTCATGCTCTTTTAGGTGCCCGATTCCAGCCCTTTACCCTCATTCCACTGGAGCCAATGGGGTAGGATCCCCGCAGGAGAAGCCTGTGCGGTTTGACTGGATGCTGGTTTTGGAACATAAGGACCCGAGGCACAGGAGGTACAACTCAACGCAAAGCCTTGATTGCTATGCTTCTGCCTGCCATAGCTTCAAATGCCCTACAAGCGTATCTTTGGCTCCCCTATCCTACTGAACTTACGTGACCTAGAACTTTGACCCAATGACCTCAATACCTAATCAGATCAGCAACCTCGTGTGAGGAGTTACCATGTCTCATTTAGTGAAAATACTTCCTCTCCTTCAGTGGAAATAATGCAAACAGGATATTTGCGACGGACGGCGCGACAGACGCAAGCACAGACGGACGACCCGGAAAACAGTGTACCTCCCGCCCACTGCTTGTTGCTGTGGCATAATAATCACAGCAAGGGGCTGTTCTGCTTTACAGCTCGCTGCACATTTCCCTCTGTCTCCAAGTCAAGAAGAGAAGCAGAACAGAGCTCAGCTGTGACTGCAGAGTTGAGGACATATCCAGAACACCAGTTGGCCAAAATCTAAGCGTTTTCTTGCCCAGATAGGCATCATGATGGAAAGCTTGCCGCTCTCCACTCTGGTTATCATCTCAGGCCAGCCTCTTTTTGTATCCCCTCCAGCCCTTATTGGTCTAATATGTTCACATGGTTTGAAAGCCAACTTGACCTTCTTCGTTCTTTTGCATTCAACTTGCCCGCTGACCTTTGGCACAAACCTGAAGCTCTTAAAATGGAAGCATTCATATTACTCTCTTGAATGTCAGCAATGAAGGCAGAATGTCACTGATACTTTTACAGGCTTCCTACTCTATCGCAGCAAATAATAGCAAGGAAGTGTCAGCAAAGCAACCAGACGATCCAAGAATAGGACACAGGGCAGAAGGGTGTGCATATAAAACAGTTCTTATAATATGTACACTACAGTGCAGTTTTAAGGCATAATTCAATGCTGAATAATGGATACATGGCATTTTTAAAGAAACTGCAAGTACAGTAGCTGGCAGAAAACCCATTTTTCAATGTTTATACTTCATTTGCAATGGCGTTTCAAGAGTGCTGAGTCTGCATATATTTGGCCCCTGTATGTGGTGAAAAAAAACCAGGGGAAAATCATTAAATGTGTATAAAAATGTATTGTCCCTCTTCAGCAAAACTATTATTTCCACTATGATATGCATTTTTTTTAAATCTTGGCTTTAGGTGAAAAATTGAATGCCAAGATTCATAAAAAGGAAATGCTTTTGCATAGTGATTTTTAAATGGACATTTCATATGGGTGTAATAAGTTCTTTAATTATAAGATAAAATGCTTACCCATTCAGCAAAAAGCTCATTTCATTGGAGATTTATATGAATTTTTTGTTTGGCATGACAAGCCATGCGGTAAGCCATGGACGTTATTCCTCAATTGTTTGGAATCACTATAAATTCATTGATTAAATTAAAGAATCTTAGAGTAACAGTAAGTCAATGCCCAAAGACATAAATCCAAACCCTGGAAGAACTTTCTGGAAAGAATACAACATGAGCGGTACACAAAATATCAATCACCTGATTTAAACCTCAAACAGCTGTTGTTGGACGTCCTGGATCATAGAGATTGTGAAGTACCGTATGTCCAACTTTAAAGACACTTTCAAGAAATATCACAGATCACATGAAAATCCACTGAAAATGATTCCTTAGTTAATAAAAGAAAACCTGAATGCCCACATTGTACAAAGCAGTGATTAAATCTCATGCTGGATGATTCCATCTGTAAAATAGATAAAGCCATTAGCAGATAAAAACCTTTTTTGCCTCCAAAACTTGACATACGACATAACAGTGGTGAACTGAAAATAAAGGAGGTGCAAAAAATCTCTTATAACTAACACTTGGTCATGAGCTGGTTTCAAAATATTTTTTCTTTTTAATTTCACATTAAACTCCCAGAACACTCAACGCTATCAGATGGAAGAACAGGAAATAAAAGCTTCATCCTGACAAATTTCTATGAACATCATCAATCCATTGTGGATACTTTCTGTTAATCTTTGCTGAAATAGAAAGGATCGTTTTTTTTAAACGGGGGTTTTCCTCCTTTGTTTTCCAAAAAATCACCGTCCACACAAAGACGCAAAAATGCAATTAAAGTGCTGTCAATAGCATGCCAAACCAAGAGGCGGCGATGATTTAATTTAATGTAAGATCATGTAGGCCAATCATAGTACTTTAAAACTCGATATAAGACACACACACTCTGATGTCATGAACCTGCTTTCCCTGTCCACACATAAACAGTGAAAACAGAGTTTCCAGAAATCTTCACTCTGCATGTTTTCTGATAGGTCAATTTTCAGTGACCAAAAATAAAGTATGCATGTGGATAAAAGGCTGAAATGCATTAAAAAATGCTACATTTTTAAAAGAATCCCTGTCTCTCCGGACAAGGCCTTAGTCTCAAGAAATTTTTTGTGCCTCCTCTAATTTCAGCCGACCAGCCATCCCTGCAACAATAAACATCTTAAAGTATGTTTTACTGTTTTATTAATGCAATTATCCATCATGCACTCTTTGAAGAAAATAACTCCTTCAATCACTATTGATTCCAAATTTTTGCATGGTGGTGTACCAATCCCATACACTATTCTGCGTGTGACTAAACAAAATTAAAACTCTTGGCTGCATTAAGAACAACATTAGCAAGTGTTTTCTGAGCAGAGATTGCCTCTGAACTGTTGGATGATCATTAATTAAGCAAGTTAATTAAGCATCCCAAAAGGAGAATCGATGAAGGCCTGGGAAGGTCAGGTTGTTTATAACCAGGAGCATAACCAGGACCTAAAAAGTACCATGCTCAGTAGACTTTGCTGGGGTAAGGTGAGGTGAGGGGTTAGGCCTGGATATACCATTTTACCCTCCCTTCATTTAAGGATTTGATTGGGGATTAATGTTTGGGCGCTCATGCTGTGCCTCTTTATTAGGCTTAAATTTGAGTAGACAAAGAATGCAAGACCATTCACAATGACTATCCCCCTCTTGAATAAACTTCTGTAGATGTTTTTCGTAAAGGACATCTCTTGGTGCAGAATAAGGCTGCTGCTTTTTTTGATTACACTAGCTCCCAAGATTGAAATTTGCTGTCAATTGATCTACAGACTTCAGGCACAATTAATGTAGCCACCGCTGCTGTGTGCATTTCTGACAAATTCGCATTTTGTTGTTTTGGCTCGCAGAAACATAAATAGATGTGAATAAAATTCATGACCTGAGTATGTTCAAGTACATATCAGCATTTCTGTTGTTTATTTTAGTCATTGTTTCAAGCAAGCATTGGTACCGCACTTCCTAAATCTGTCTTGAATTAAAAAGATGTTGGGTAAAGCAACCCTACTGCTCTGTCTCTTCTCCACCGGCTCTCTCCAGCGGTGTTGAAACGTAGTTCCTGTTACACAGCAGATGTAGCAGAGCTGTTTCCATGTGGATTTTAAAATTGCATTTCAGCCAAACAGAATTTGTGGCAGGAAAGTACCAATGGTCCTTTTCAACATTGTCAAAATATGAAAAGAACTTAGACATAATAATGCAAGTTAGAACTTGTTTTTGAAATGAAAAAGAATAAAATCATCACTGGGTTAAAAATATGTATATTTAGCAGCCAATAAGAAGTTACAATCCATTCATTAGATTGGACAGCACTGATTTCAATCACAAGCACATTTATGCACAATCAATGCATGCGCGAGTAGGTATGATATTTTATGACTGCCTGTGTTTTTGATTAGCCAAGGCTGTTTTTGGCTAAATTGAGGATATCTTTGATAAATTTAATAGCCAAAAATATGCGGGGGTTTATTAGTTTAGGGTTTTTTTTTAATGTCCCCCCCACATTTTCCACATAACGCCACGGTCAAGTGTCTTAGCCTCCCTGGAAGAGAAATCTTGATGCTAGAGCACACAATGACATTGCAGATTATTCCCTGCTTCAAACAGTTTGTAATCTCTGGAGCAGTAGGATCACAGTGAATCTGATTGCTACAGTGTAATGCAGCTGAGCAGGCAAAGGGAAAATGGAGTGGGATTTCACCTCGACTTTAGCATCCCATACCGATGCTGTCCTCTCGGCAGCTAATGGTCCATAACACCTGGCAGGTTATAGCCATTGGCTGGCAGAAAGCATTCCATATGGTAAGCAATAGCCCACTATGGGCCTCATTTACAAAGACCTTCATTGTGCTTAAAACAGTCTGGCACAGAAAACCCAATAACACAACCAATGACATGTTTACTTCATATGTTTCACACCAATCATTGGTAATATTGGGTCTGCATATGCCAATAGGTACGGCATATGCAGACCCAGGTATGGTCTTAAAGTAAATCATGTCGACCAAAAAAAAGCTTTGCCCCCCGTCATTCACGGGGTGTGGGTGGATAATTCTGTGGGTGACCAATATTGATGTCTAACAGGTTAGGTCACCAGTGCCAAGCCACTGCTCTGATTAACAAGAACATCCATGAAGTAAATATTTAAACAAGAATCAAAATCTCGTGAGCATAAAAATCAATAAAAGAGGATTGATGCCAACCACATTTAATCAATATCAAAAACTCAATTGTTTTCTACAGGATTTACAAAGCAAGGTAAATGTGGATAGATATTAATTAAATTTATAGGAAACATAATTGCATAATTCATAGGAATATGCATAAAACATTCGTAAAGCGATACTTTTTTATAAATGACAAATACGAGCAGGACCAGATATGCTACGTGGGCTGCTGCCCCGCCTCCCCTGCCCGCCTGTCAGGTGGCTGGGGGTGGGGCCTCCTGTCGTCGTCCCTGGCAACGCTCTTCTTGCCCTTGCGCTTGCCTTGGGGTCGGGGGGCCTGCGGATGACCCAGCGACATCAGCTGCTGCAGGTAGTTCTGGGATCCAGGGGTGAGCAGGGGGTTGAAGGGCGGCTGTAGTGATGAAGGGGTGGTGGGGGTTTCTGTGGAACGGGACAGCCCCGCGCTGGAGCTCTCGCCCGCGTCCTGCAGGGAGTCGGCCAGGCCAGACGGCTGCGGGTAGAAGGAAGGATGCGGTGGAGGAGCGGGGGGGGGGAACATCGGGGGGTAGGAGGGGGCTTGGAGACTGCGCAGGAACTCAGCATTGTGCCTGGTGTTGGGGATTGGGGCCTGGAAAAAAAAGAAAGTGGACACCCGAGCTAAAATTAGCCCAGCAGCAGCCTGTGTTTTAGCATTAGCATGGCAGCTGCCTGTCCTCTCTAATAATAACAATTCAGGAGCATGCTTTTCCAGAAACACAAGTGAAACTAAACCTTTTACACTATTATCTAACCATGCTAAAGACAATGCAATTGTGACAACTGTTCAATCAACAGCTGAGAACATAATGGGCTTTCTAATTATTTAATTAATTGTATTGCATTTTTAATGGGAAATTGGGTTGAATGGCCTCCTTTGGTATTCATGCATTAAATTCAGACAGGAGAACAGCATTGAAGGGGTACAGACAGAGATGGAATCACAGCCCAGAAAACAATCTTGGCCAGACGTCTCTGGACACTCAGGGAGATGTGTGTATTAGCCTGGAGGCTGGCTGTCATGCAGAATATACCACAGTCTCACTGTGCGCCCTATAATTCACGTCCGGGGGGGTCAGGTTGGAGAGAATTTAATAATGACGAGGAAATACATGTATCATCATGCTTAATCCAGAGAATGAACTGGATTGGAGTAACGGCTGGTGATTGAAGAGGACTGATCTGAACCCATTGTGGGGTTAATAACAATGGCTAAGAGCATTGCGCTTCTTCGACAGCGTGAAATCCCAGTGCAGCCGCCACCATCTCCCAGCAGCTCTCACAAAGGAAAGGTTACGCTCCATTGGCTTTTTGGGGATTTTATGAGACTGTACTGACTTTTTTATTCCCTTATCTGGTAATGGCAGTCTTCTCTGAATTGTATGGTGTTCATGTCGAATATTAGAGGCCAGTGGCATTCAGTAGCCATGGCCCAAAATTACATTTACTGAGAGGATAATTTCAAGGTTTTGGTGCAAATGCTTTTTTTTGTGAGCAGGTTATAAATGGACACCTCTCGGGGAGATCTCTAGTATATTTTTTCCATCCTCTCTTAGAAGTGAGATTTCTTAACGGACCATAATATGTTCCACGCTTCCTTTATAAGCACAATGGATGGTTTCATGAGTGCTTCAGTCATTGTGCAAATTAGAGGGATGTGGTCTGTACCTCAGAGGTGACATAACACATCAAGTATTCACACAAGAGAAGTAAGGGTGCTGATCTAGGATCAGTTCATGCTTTTAGCCCAAATTTTACACTTAAGTCATGGAGCAGGGAGAGATACCCGTTTGGAGACAATTGAATTCACATTCACGGTCACTTAATTGTGGATATGCATTTATAAATGTTCATATGGTGTCCATGGAAGGGTTAAGGACTGCTTGCATGAGTAACATGAAGGTCTTATTAGATACCATTCAGTGGAAGTGTCCATATGATTTTCTAACATGATGACACGTAACAGCTGCACAGAGGCAGTAAATGAATTCCTCATTTCTCAAAGAAAATATGAGCATAAAGCCGCTTTCACACCAGACGCGAAACAAATTTTTCGCACGACAGATTACATTCAAAGTCAATGCAAAGACGCGCGTGTATTCGCGTCTTTGCATTGACTTTGAATGTAATCTGTCATGCGAAAAATTCGTTTCACGTCCGGTGTGAAAGCGGCTTAAGGAAAGTTTGGGCTTTCTCCAAAGAGGAGGACGGTGGTTCTCCAGGAATACGCCTAGATCAACCTACATTTAAGAGTTAAAAGAGCGTGGGATGGTGCACTGACTACGACATGGCATTGTAAAATCAGCCCAGTTGAGAAAAGCAGGACTACCAGCACAGGAACAAACAGTCATAAAATTCATTTTTTTTCCTTCACAGAACCCGTTTTGATGATTTACCCTCAAACCCTGATCTCATCTCTCAGCTCACAATTTTGTACATGACACGTCTGTATTTTATACAGTAAACGCCGTCCCCACTTCAGTACCTCACATTCATTTCCACCTTTCTGAGTTTGCCTGGAACACTTAACCCATATGTTTTTGCGCATTTCTGCTGTGTATCTAATGACAAGTGCAGTGGACCTCAGGGTGGGGCAGTGAAGAAGAGACTATATTGCGTCAGCACGCACGATCCTCCCAGCACCCAGACAGACACAGCGCACGGCTGACCAGCTCCATCTCACACATATAAAGGACTGTCAATTTGTTGTGCTGCGAATATCAATAAGAGTTTGTTCAGAGCAACTGATGGCTTAATTCCGCTTGTTGTGATCAATGAGCAGGCTTAGTCTTGACGTCGAAAACAAATATTGTCTCGGTCAAGAAGTGCATTTGTAATACAATCAATCATTCAAAGCGCGGAGCGAGCAAACCCTGGGAGAATTTTCAATAAAAATTCTTGCTCAGGATATTCACCACATGCACTTCAAACAAAGAGCTGTTCACCAAATTTCTAAACCCTAATAACGAGAGGACCTTACATTTTATGTCCGTTCCTAAATCAGAGGCAATTCCATCATACACTAAGGGAGCTACAACCTGTGATGAAATGGATTTAATTTGATGTCCTTATCAGAATCGCAGATCAATGTGAGAGTAGATTGGGAGAGCTTTGATTGAGTCTCTGATTACAAACTTACATTCAATGAGCATCAAATGAAAGTGTGAGCAATGAATAAGTTAAGATTGGTAGTGCTTGAGATATTAATCAGCAAACTCTTGGCCAAAAATGCTGCTGTATAGGCTCGACTTTCCCCTGAGGAACAAAAGGAAGAGGATGACTGTCAGAGTGACAACCCACTCAGCACATACTGTTAATGACTAAACAGCACCTGCACTATCCTGACAGAACTGTCTGTTAAATGCCGAATAAATAGCCCGGACTACATTCAGGTCTTCGCAGCCCGTGCAGGCAACAACCATAACCGCTGACCAGTTCACAGCTCGTCAATTACATTCCCAGAGAGACTTGCAAAATGCACTCGCCAAAATACTGGCTTTCACAGGCACAGCAAAACTGTGTATGTGGGAGGGGCTAATTCCCCTGCTGATGGCATGGAGCGTGATTTGTCACACAGAGATGCTCGTGGAGTGGCCGTGGGTGGAGGAAGAGGCTTATCCTTGTGCTAGAAGGTTTAATAAATCAGGTCCTTTAGTTCCTGCTTGTGGTTCAAGGGGGAGGAACAGGTGCAGCACTACTCTAAAAAAGAAGACATTGTCATCAATATCCTCCGCCACTATGGAGTCCCGTTTTTGAACCCAATTGAGGTCATGACTAGTAACATATGCGCACAAAATTTCATTCATCTAGGTAACGCAGTTGCTGAAAAAAAAAACTTGTCCCCACTTATCCGGACGGATGGATGGACGAGCCCCACAGCGATATCCCCTGCTTCTCTTCATGGCGAGGGCCAATATATGAGGCTGTGTTTATTGAATGGGTGTTACCTTCTGCCAGGGCTGAGCCCAGGGCCCAAAGCTGTTAGCCAGCTGGGAGGTAGCTGGCTGCACTGGTCTTGCTGAGGGGAATGGGGGGGCCCTGCCCAGCATGGGCCCAAATGGTGCCTGCAGGGGGTAAAAAAATGGACATTATAAAATGAAAATAGGAAATGTTCTAACTGACCATGAACAGTCCTGCAGCGTAGGGGCATGAATCAGCTTTCGCTGTTAATTCGTATGGTCATGCTGCCCGTTCTGATCTGTGGCTGTACTTGCTAGCTCTGCTCCGCACGTCTATACTTTCCGCGCTGGCCTGGAAAGGGCATTTAAAGTCAACTGTCTGGGCTCATTAAACCTGGCCGCCTTCTGCCTTCTCCCTGCCTATCTCTGTCCACCCCCCCCCCCCAATGCCCCCCACCTCCCTGTCTCCCCGCACCCCCATTATTGCACAACAAAGCAGACATAAAGACGACCTTTGAGTTAAATAGAAAAAAGACTTGAGCCAGAGCAGTGGACATGCAGGTGCTATAAGCAGTGCCATATACCCAGGACATATTTGTGTATTGAGGAAGCACTTACGTATTCCAGAGGCACTGCGTGAGAGTATCCCTGAAGGTATGCAGGACCTCGAGGAAAGGCCAGAGCACCTTGCATCGGCCTGCAACAGAGGATAAAAAAATATGGCTGTCCCCAGGCATTGTCCCTTTCTGAGTGTTGTTAAAATCTTTTTTTTCCCTTTTACAAACATTGCCAGTTCTCATACAGCTTTATGCCCCGCCAGTAAAGTTGTTTAGAAAGATCCAGTGACAAAGCCATAATGTACATTGCTACATGGGGATACAGATGCAGCCCTGCCTCATTCCGCCAGTTCCCTTTCTTCCAGAATTGATGGTTATTCTCTCCCACCATGAGGAGCTACTACAGAATGACCCTGAAAGATATTGGGGCCATTTGTATTCTCACAAACTGAGGCCAAATCATTGCTCTCTGTACCACTAACAGAGCCAAAAATGCTGCGCCCATTGAGCTGTTTGAAAACACAAGATAACAGTTAACAACCTTTATACTAAATGTGTTTTTTGAGATAATATGAAAATGGCTCAGTGCTAAATGGGAGCTTCGTACTGCAGGTCACAATGACGGGTGATTATCCAGTCACAATTCAAATAGTACTTTTGCAAATTCATAAATGCCACTGTCTGATATAACATCAGCTTTAGACCAATGCTTTTTAATGCTGGCCAACATTTCACAAGGCATTCAATGATTATTTCAGAAATATAGGGTTAATAGTAATTCTGAACTGGCATACAGCAGATTATAATGCACCACATATTGTATGGGTTAATAATGCATTTTCATACTGTATTTGGCTCAGAACTCAACTATTCTCACTTTGTATATGAATCAAACATGTAAATTTCACATTATCAGCTTTAATTAAAGGACATATTCGCACATTTTTGTTTCACCGTGCAAAAATAACAACCGTTTTCAAATAGCCAATGTGTCGAGAATTTTTTTTTTCAGAACTGGGTCTATGAAGTTTCACTATCTGTTGGCATTTTGCAGAAAGATCAAAGGAAGGACACAGCTCTCTACTGCCCCTTATTTGCACAGCTGCTATCTGGGGTGATTATGTGATAGTTTATGCAAATTCTATGAGACTATAACAGGCAATTCAACCCATCCTTCCAAAAATGACAAGGAAAACAAAAAGACACAGCAATCAGATGCCTTCAGTTAACAGGCCCTCTATCTGGCAATAGAATAGTGCTTACAAGATCAAGGAATAAACATTGGTAGGTCCGCACCATGGGAGGTCAAGGAGGACTTTCTGGATTTCACATCAAATTCTACAATTTATAATATAACAACCCCGATTATTTAATTGATAAATTAGCTGTGTTTCTCAGCAAGTTCATGAATAACAGGTAAAGACTGTTCCTGTATTCGAAGATGGAACTACTGTGGTCAAATCTGTGGCAAAACCACCATTGTGAATAAAACATTCAGATAATTAGCTCATTCAGTCAATGTGACTGGTAGCAATAAAAACCTGCATGTACGCCAGTCCTAGAAGAATGAAAGTGCCCAGCCCTCCTTGGTGGGGTCAATATTGTTACCTTTTCTGAGGAGACATTCACTGTGCATATGGAAAGTGTTATATGTGTCTACATGTATGTAGAATAGTCTAGCGTTTGTTTTGTGGAATAGTCTAGAAAATTCTATATATTTCCCAACTATTCCGAAAAGCTCTTGCTACAACTGGACTATGCTGAACAAGACTAGAAGTGATTATGTATGTATGGAAGGTTCTCAAGCAAGACAAATATTAAGAAGACTGTGGAAACTTCTGGAAAGTTGTTTGGGGTATATAAATACTTGTGGACTTGTGAGGCAGTTAATCTTAGATTTAGCAGTTCTTGGACACATTACAGCATTTATACAGAAAATCTTGGATTCAGTCAAGCCTGTGTTTCTTATCGCAAATTGTCGGCCTTACAGTTTTCCTTCTCAATTACATCAATGGACACAGAAATTCTTGAACTTCTTGAAAATTCTTGGACTTTCTTGGATATCTCCTTTGGGACCATTTCATCATCATATTGGGACATTTGTTAGTATTATCTTGGATACTGTACCATGCAACTGAGTGAATATTAACCATTTCCTTTCATATTATTCCTTTGTTCGTCATCTTACTTTTAACATAGCAAAGAAGCTACTGTGAATTGAGGATTTCTTGGAAAGTACAGTCTTAAATCAGCACTCAGGTTTGTTTGTTTCTTGACAATCACAGATTCTTGTGTGTGTAGAATTAGAGGAATTCCTATACATAACAAAAGTAAAATATTCAGAATTTTCAGTCAATCAGAAAGTCCAACAAAATCGAGTCCAGTGTGAAATAATTGTTGTCCATGATGGAGAAATGCACTTGATTTGCTTGAATAAAGAATTTAATTCTTAAGAATGTACAATGTCTGGTGCCTTGGTGAGAAACTTTATTTCCACAACATGGTTGGATGTTCACCAAAGCAATTCAGGCTACTACAAATGTTGGCATGAAAACATCAGCATACACTCGGGATTTAAAACAAAAACCTTCCCACTTAAAAAAGGAGGATTCATGACCATACTCTCATCACAAATTATTACAGAAGCCAAATGTGCATTTCAAGGTACATATAGAATACATGGCTTGTAAATGCAACACTTTGACAAGTCTTACTAAGGCAATAATATTCTTGCAGAAATTAAACTGTGGCATGAGACATACACTCATCAACATATTACAGTTTATGGTCAGTTCATGCCATTAAAAATAAACTCAGTGTTTATAGTAGAATTGTGCTTTACCTAAAATGTTCATTGAAATCTCCAGGCTCTGTCTCCAGGAGAGATGAGATCTAATAAGCAAAACAAACAGGTGTTAGAGGTTAGCTGTTTTAAGGAGAACAAAAATCAAGGAAAAGAATCCCATGAAACAATTGCCTGACTGCCAACACATAGCAGCTGTGAAGAGGGGCGTCCTCCCAGTAGAACAGCAGAATTACGTAGCCGAATGGCCAAAGAAATTAAAGCAAAAAAATGAGATCATTCATCATCGTTTATGAGGCATGAAAAACACGCAGAAGAAAATAAATCTTCAGCCGTGCAAGTTCTCTGGTGCCAGTGCCTCTCCTTCCTTGTGCATCCGCTTCAATAATAAAACCTCCGCGCCAACTCAGAGCTCTCAGACTGAGACACGACGACAAATAACGTCAAGTTTGTTAGGATCCAACATCACACCATATTCTTTGGTTCAGGATCCATTACCCTTTGTAAGGTAGGAGTGATGCTGAACCGCGCGGTCATGAAAAAACAATTTTACTGTTGGGGCTTTGACAGCCATCGACCCTCTTTTCAAGGTTGGCTGAATTTTTAGCACCTGCTTTAGCTCTAACATTTACTCCATTTGCTGCCATCTGCTCCCATACATGAAAAAAGAGCATGCGACTGAACAACTTCTTAACTGTAGGCTCCAGGGACTAGGTGACTTTTTTGTGGAGCTAGGAATGACATCACTATCTGTCACACTATGAGGTCATACTGTAGCCAGAGTTTAAAAAAAAAACTGTCAGAAATGGAGTGTTAAGAGCTGTAGGAAACCTTATATTTTTACTCACCGGTATTACTCTTACATTCAGGGTCGTCATAATTTGAAATTTCAGCCTCATTTAATATGAATATCATTCACTGTAACATTAATAAGACACAAAATACAAAAAAGCATAATAGGTACTTTGAAAGATACTGGACGATACTGTTACTTTTTTAGTCACATTGCAACAAAGTGAATGACCGGGAAAGGCAGGAAAAAGACATTTATGAACAATGCCGATTTACTGTAAAATATGTACAAATCAGTTTTTTTTATCATGTTTTTGCTCAATGTGAATTAATATTTTATGCATATATTTATGTTTTGATGCCATGACAAGCAAGCTGGTGGGTGGGTAAACTAACAGGTCAGTGGGTACTCACAACTAGCTTGTCAGCAACACAATAAATGGCAATGTTTTCACTCAGCAATAAAATGTTATTTCCATAAATCAACAGCTGTATCCACAAGAAAATCCAATAAAGTTATCACAGATTTATGATGGAGGAAGATGTTCCGGGGTCCTTTTTATATTTCCTCGTTCTAAGAACAAATTAATTATTCCCCTGAAAAATCCCCATACACAAGTAAACAAAAAAGAATAAAAATAGTAATAGTGTATTGCTTAATACAAATGCATATATCCTACTTTGTTATTCACAAATTGATCATGTCCCAGTTTAATGAGTCTCAGAAGGTCCGAGCCTCCAGTTGAACGAAGTGCACAAATATGGAGAGCCAGATGAAATGTCAAAATCAAAAGGGCAGAGACGATCAATAAATATGATAAGATTAAATTTAGTGCAATAGAGGTCAGAGAGAAAATTAAGACTGGGGGACTCCTAGCCCTGTGTGTGTGTGGGGGGGTCTTTCACCACCTAATGATTGAATAAGTAATGATGTGTGATGTTAAGCCTGTTCAAAGGGACATTTACAAATGTCAGGGCGATTAGTCTGCCAATACAAAGAAACCATGGCTCTCGCTTTAATCAAATTTGAGGAATTAAAGATAATTCAACAGGGCTGAAATGAAATATTTTCTCGGTCAGAGATCAAAGTATGTCCCTTCGAATCACCAGACCAGTTTGTTTATTTATTTATTTATTTTTCAATTTTAACTGAAGCAGGAGCTTTGCTTTTATTAATTTATTCACCATCTCATCAGCATTTACAGCAATATATGATCCAAGCAGCAGGTGAAAGGCAAACGGGCCATGAATTATTAAAACAATGGAAACAAAGTCACCTTGGTTTCTGAGAATGAAGTATAATAATACATGAGAGGTACAAAGCGTACAAATATCGACTTGAAGTCGAGTAAAATCAACCATTGTCAACTCACAGCCACTGTCACAACATATGGCTGAAAAGCATAATTAAGAGGCCATTTCTTCAACAAACACCCGTGATGTAGCCCACAGATTCAATCTCTAATTTAAACAATCCTATCCAGCCTTGGGACACGTTAAAAGCAGATGGCAAATAAGTCCACTGTGTACACATGAAACGGAGTTCTGGAATACTGGGTCTGCAAATTTCTCCTTTTATTTCATTATCGGCATCCAACACAGAGGCAAAGAAAATCAGCTGAGATGCACTAAGCTCTGCATCAAAAGCCTTAATTTTACCTCCGAAACCCATTGTTTTCCAAGACCTGGACAGGAGGCCGCTGACCTGGGACAATTAATTTGACAGGCAGGTGATCTCATTTATAGGTAATTATGCTCGAATATATCGAGGCTTCCCTGACGTGCTGTGTAAACTTCAGCAATCTGACATTCTACTTTATTACAGTATTTCCATTCATGCACCCTACACTGAATATTGTGTTGATTATCTGGTAAGTTAACCAGGCATTGCTGTCAATTAAATCATGGCAAATAGGAAATTTCTAATGACCAATAGATCCATTGAAATGCCACAGTTTACAGAGAAGTGGAGAGCTTTCAAGGACAGATTGAAGACAGGCCCAGAAATGCTGCTGTTATCTAAAACGATTTGCCTGGGTTAGATAGTTTGACTCGCAAGCCATTAATCTAGCTGAATATTTGCTGCTGCAATTTGGATTAAGTGCCTTACTCAAAGAAAAATTTGATATAAGAGTAATTTAGAATCATTATTTATTTCACAGAAAAAGGCAATGAGAATTATTTTTAAGGTACATCCAGGAGAACACACAAATGCATTGTTTATTGAATCAGGGCTGTTAAAATTTAAAGATTTAATTGAACTGCAGACTTTATTAGTTGTGTACCGGGCAAAAAACCGAACACTACCAGAAAATATACAGAAATTATTTGTTTTACATTTATGAGATGAGCAACATAGAAGGAAATTTAACATTAAGCATCCGTTTGCACGGACTACGTTGAAGCAGATGTGTATCTCTGTAACTGGGGTAAAACTGTGGAATTCCTTGCCAAATGATTTAAAGGGCTGTATGAATATCTTTAGATTTAAGAAAATGTATAAAGAAAGAATAATTAGACAATATGATGGTGTTAGATAATTTGTTTCTCAGATTGTAAATTATTGTGTTTTGACCTTTGTGTTTGTTTACAACAATACGTAGTGGTTGCTAAGCAACTGTGATTGGCAGGCCATCTTTTCTTTTCCATTTCTGATTGTATATTTGAATAAGGGGCAGGTAAAATAAGATTTTCTTCTCCCTGCTCCTTTCCGTCATGGGTTATGTAAACTGCTCAGAGCTGAATATATTTTGTGAATTTCTTTTTGTCTCCAATGCCATGAGCGGAACAAATAAAAATGAATGAATGAATGAATATTATGTCCATCCCTGTATATATACGCTGATGCTCGGAGCCACGTAAAGTGGGTTTCACTCATAGTTGCAAACTTATATGCTCCACCTGAAACTTTGCATGCAACACAAGGGCTACAGCGAGAAGAGTTACTGCTAGGATCACTATAGCACACAACAAGATGAGGTAGTTATTATTATTAGTTATTAGGTATTATTAGTTGTTATTATTGATTCTTTGACATTGTGTTTGCTTTTATTTTATTTATTTTAATGATCATGCATTTTATTTATTTTATTCCTTGTTCTTTTTCTGTGTTTTTTATCTTGTGAAGCACTTCGGTCAACTTTACGTTGTTTTTAAATGTACTATACAAATAAACTTGACAGTCTTGTTCATTTTTGTCTACTGTCGCCTCTGGCAAAAGGGAGACATAGGAATGCACTCTGTCCGTGTGTGTGTGCATCCGTCCGAAAAGTGGCATTAACACGATAACTCAAGAGGAAAAGGGATTACAGACCCCATGTTGTGCATGTAAGAAGATTGGATTATGAACCAGTTTCCTATTTAATATCAGTGACCTTGACCTATTGTTCTACCTTGCAATTAGCAGGTCAAATATTGGTACTTCCCCTATTTTTTTAAAACTTGATTTACAAGCTCAAAATTGTTCACTGTGGCATTTTGCGGCATTCTCTTTCACCTGATGGTCAAATTTTATGGATCCAGTTCCTTGCCATCTTATTCAAAATATCAACTTTCACGTTGAACAGAATTGACCTCCTTTAAGGTCACAGGGTACATATTTACTTTGGCGACGGGAGACCGTGGGCCTCGCGGCCAGCTTGTATTTTTAGTTTTTTTTTTTGGCTCAGTCTTTGACAACTGTCCTGGATCCAACTTTGAGGACTCTGGTACATTATATCTACAAGTAATGCGTATTGAGTATGCAGTACAGGAGAGAGCATTTGCAGTGCATCAGTCTGACATCATAATTTGCCTCTGTGCATACTGATGGTAGGGATCACAAAGTCAAGGTTCTCAAGGGCAGTGAACTGGTAGTTTTCCATGTTCTCTTTATTCTGGAGTCAGGTGTGAAGACAATCTGGCTAGTCAGAAGGACTACCGTTCAATAAATTACCTAGAAGAAAAGAAAACCAGGACTAGATTTGGATTTAGGGTGGGCTCGGTTCTCGGCAGGGCCACAGGGGGGCGACTATCCTAACTACCTGCTCAGTCAGCACCATGGAGAGCTCCTAGTACCACACAGGTAAACTGCAAGCCAGAAGGCACAGCTGAACAGGCTTGTTCATCAGCCTGCTGCAGACTTAAGGCAGAGCAGTAAGCCTTCGAGGCCAGAGCAGCGGAGTGCACAGGGAAGCTGACACTGAGTGGGCCTTCTAACTGTGTGAACTGAGTGGATTAACAGGAAATGATCACAGGACCCAGATAGAACCCAGGAAGGAGGTGGAGGAGGACATAGAGACTGAGCAGAGAAATCTGGCAGGCCAGTTAAACCACCTCTCCGGCTATTTTCCCCCAATTTCCCCAGGTTGCGACTGGAGGACGACAGCACAGCTTCTCAGGGGGGAAGGAATCTAATAGTTTTTCGACTCCCCTTTACCCTCACCTTGGTAATAATTTTGAGTTCTTGAAGAATTATCTTCGTCTTCTGTGACGTCATTTGGGGTCAACCCCTCCTTTCCCCAGGAGTGCAGTCACAATCTATTCAATCAAATTGTTTTCAGCCACTACTGACACAACCCCCATATTTTCTCTCCAAAAGCCTGCAGCAGTGGCACACAGCTCATGATAATTTCACCTCAAATTCATTCATTCATTTTGCAGTTTGGTTATTTCTGGTCAGGGTCACAGCAGTCTGGAGCATACGTATCCCAGAATGCCGAGGGTGAGAGACAGCAAAACATTCTGGGCATGTCGCCAGTCCATCACAGGGCCCACACACCATTTTTCCACAGACCTACACCAAGGGGCAATTTAACTCTCCAATAAACCGACCTACCAATGCCACATGGAGATGGCATGTAGTCAAAACTATTAAAATAAAATGTTTTGCTGCCATATTTCAAAAGCACACAACAAATTATTGACAATTCCAGATATTAAAATTATTATTTAAAAAACATTGCTTTGAAATATACCCTAATATAGGCCAATACAAACGGCACAATTTAAATATTCCATTTTTGAGGGACAGAATGTCTTTAACATGTTAAGAAAACTAGAGCAGTCAATGAAAACCTATGCAAAACTGGAGAGGACTCACGCACGTAAAGGGGTCAGTCAGATGCACAGGGCATTTGCCTCAAGGCCCTTAGATAGCTTACTTCTAGCTTACTTCTGTTTTAACATGTTCTAGAAAGCTGAGTTGCATCATGAATTGAGAATTTTTTTTTTATTGTTCTTTCATCACCCGTCCACATCAGAGTAGCCTCACTGAGAAAGGGTGGGGCCAGGTGAGGGAGGGACTACAGAATGTGCTTTCCTGAGGTGCTGTGGTTGGTTAAGCCAGTACCATGTGAGATTCATGCATTTTACCTCTGAGGTAACTAGGCTATGCATAGCACCTTTGTGGGACCATTTCAAATAATGCAAATATTTCAAATGTGAAATGGATTTGACATCATTCTCTAACTGCAGCAAGCCTCCACACTTTAAATCAAGGTAGATCACATTTAATAACATAAAAAAACTTCAGATGATAATACGTTTTATATTTTATGGGCTTAAATGTTTTTGTGTTTCACAGTGTTATGGTTTTCCGAGATAGTTTTGAAAAGCTGATGCGTAAGGCTTTTAAGAAAGGTCAAATTAACTCACTGAAGTGGAAGAACAGACTAAAAAAAGCCCTTCAGTAAGTGATGTCCATGTGACAAGAACCATATATAACAGAGATAGTGCTCTCAGGCAGATATAAGCTCTGATACCATCCTCAACATCTGGCGTGAATATTACATTTACATTTCTAATTCCTTAATGATGCCTTTAATGGAATTTCAAAGCACCATGCACAAACTGTTAGCAATTTAAGGGCCTCATAAATCTTTAGAAATTGTTTTAAAATGGTCCGTATGCACCAATGAGCCAAAACATTGAAATCAGTCACAGATCAAGCAAATAACATTGATGATCTCATACCAATGGCGCATGTCAAGGTGTGTATCAGACCTTAGACATGAAATAAACAGTCAGTTCTCACAGTTGACATTTTGGATATGGGAGGAATGGAGCCTGACTTGACAATGGCCAAATTTTTATAGCCAGAAGAGTGGGAAAGAGCATCTTTGAAGCAGCAAGGCTTCTGGTCAGCTCCCAGTCAGCAGTGGTGAATGCCTACTGACAGTGGCATAAGGAGAGACAAACCATGACTCAGCGACAGGGCGTTGGCTAGCCAAGGCTCATTGATGCACAAGGAAGGCTATCCTGTCTGGTCTGACCAGACAGAAAGGCCACTGTGGCACAAGACACAGAGAATTTTAATGATACTTATGTGAGGAATGTGTGGCAATACACAGTGCATCATATCCTGCTGCGTATAGCGCTTTGTAGCTGCAGACCAATTGGAGTGCCCATTCTAACCCCAGCTACCACCAAAAGTGCCAACTATGGGCACATGAGTGTCAGAACTGGACCTCGGAGCAATTGAAGAAGGTGTCCTGGTCCAGTGTGTCCCAGTTTCTTTCACATTATGTGTATTGGCTGGGTACCTGTGCACCCTTTACCTGGGGAAGAGATGGTACCAGGATGCACTGTGGGAAGAAGACGATCTGGGGGAGGGAGTGTGATGCTCGGAGAAATGTTCCGCTGCGAAACCCTGGGTTCAGGAATTGAAGTCAACATCAGTTTGACGGAGCTGTTTTGGCGTCATGCCGGCGACCTACACAATATAAGGCAGGTGGTTTTAATGCTGTGCCTGCTCGATGTGCACTGCACTCCGCTGTATGGAAACCTCGTTCATAAAACCGCGGCAGATTCAGGGCTCTGAACGCAACTGACGGTCAGAGTGAATGAAAAGCACAAGAGTCAGCTGGGAGGGATATTAAACAAATAACGATCTAGCTGCTAATTGGATTATAGTGGGCGCTTGTGGTACGAACAGGTCGTTTAGCATATGTTCTGCAAGCGCTATGTCCGATAAAATGGGCTCTGGCCAGCTCTGAATTATACAATGCGCCACTGCTGAAAAGCATAAAATGCCATTATTTAGGGGACCAGCGCTGTTCCTGCAGAGTAATTGAAGAATAATTTCAGTCTGCAGCCCACGGCTGAACACCAGAGAGCTTCTATTTAAGTCGAGGGAAATTACCCTTCCTGAAAAATGCTGACAGGGAAACATATGCATGTGTGAGCGTGCGCACGCCAGCGCATGTGTTTGTGAGTGCGTGTATAAATAAAACCGTTTATGCGGGGAAGCCTATTGTTTCGCCTGCAACTCAGCCCCATGATAGCTTTTTCGCCTTTCGCAGGCACGACTGGGACCAACTCTGAAGGCAATCAAAAACATAGCAAGCAAACGATGAAGATACTGAAACTTGCACAAAGGAATACATTGAACACACATCAAAAACACATCTACAGCCGGCTGTCCAAGTATTATGGTGTCCTCGAAAGGGGGGCTGTGAATAAAGACTGTAGTTTCCATAGGGTAAAATCAAAATTGATTGATCACCAAATTGATTACCAATGTAAACACGTGGCTTACGGAGCCTAATTGAGAAAAATATGTCCTTGTCAAAGACTGGCCCAAGACACTGTAAATAGACGTGGGCATGTGCCGCAGTGGTGACTCAACAGCTCAATCCGCAGAATGGCTGTCAAGAGATATTTCCTGTACCAGTCGCCTGTGAGGCTTGTTTAACAGCGTAGCTCCCCCCCCAAAAAAAACCACCCCACAGCTCTCTAACCTCCTCATAATTCCTCACATCTGAACCAGGAGATAAAGAGAGGTGGGGGCGAAGGGATCAACAGTGTACATTCACAGCGAGTGCCTATCACTACGGAGACAAGGACAGCGACAAGGAGGAGTTGGCTCACCTTTCGGCTCTCGCTGCAAACCCTACCGAGCTCTGCATCGCAGGCGCAATAATTACATCCCTTATCTATATCGAAGGCAATTTTCCATCACACGCGCAAAATGTTTTGTGTGTCGTGTGCGTGCAATGGGTAATGACTTCCACGGGAAAACTGCTTTTTTTTCCCTACCCTGGCACAAGTGCATCCTGAATCAATAAATAACTAAACACTGATGGATAATAATATTCATTCATTTGACCATGCTTTATTCTCACCGCAATGTGCATAGTGATGTATTGATCTTCAGATTTGTACTACACAGGCCTACTCCTCATATTCCCATCTTGACTGTTCATAGCCATGACAGGACAGATATTTTCACTTATTTTAGGTCCATGCAATTTTTTTGATGAGCAGAAATTTATAAGGTTACCATATGATGTTAGTTTGAGAGATTAGTCAGTGCAATCATAGTTTGCAGTGCCATTAGAGTGTTTGCATCTCTTCAGAGATCCGAGAATGCTCACTATTACAGGTCAGTAGCTCAGAGTTTTCTCATCAGAAAGGGTCAGTGTATCCCAGTGTTCTCAGTGGAAATGGTCAGTGTATCTGAGAGTTCACACATGGGCATGGTCAGCACATTGACCACATTTACAATTGTCAGTATATTTGAGAGTTCTCATTGGTCTGAGTCGGTGTATCTGAGATTTCTCATTTGCTTGGGTCAGTTTCTCAAAGTGTTCTCAATGCTCCTTAGTCTGGTGACTTTGTGAGTCATATAGTATGTACAGACAGGTGCAGAATTATTGGCAACCACGCACAGACACACACACGCATGTTCACGTGCACACACACACACACACACACACACACACACACACAGTAGGTGGTTGCAGCAACTACCCCACTCCCGTGCTGAAATTCAATATATCTCTGCTCTAAATGTTTTGTTCCTGGGGGACAATGCGTTTGTTCCCCTGCGTTCCTGAAAGAGGATTCATCAAAGGAACATCGTTACTTGCAGACTCCGCACACCGGCTGTACGTGAGGACGATTCTTCACCCACCACGCGGCCAGAAAAGCGAAAGGCTGGCTGAAACCTCAGACATACACACAGCACCGCAAAACGCTGAGGAGGCAGAGCGTGAGAGCAGCCAACATCAATCAGAACGGGCTTTACGGAAAACGACCGCTCTGGACCCGGCTTCGCCGTCAATTATGCCACCGTCCAAAGAGATTACACACCACAGTGCGCTGAGCTGCACCCAGACGCCAGGCCATCAGGCTGTAGGGTGGTTCTTCAAGCAGGATTACTCAGTTGGCTAGATAACTGCACAAAGTAAAAGTCCTAAACCCTCTAAAATTTGGAATATGGACTGAAATAAAGAGTTTTCATGCAGTTATCCTCCTGGATGATGCAGAAGCAAATATTACCCTCAAAACTTTTCACAATTGCTACTCAGGGGGCAGTTGTGTGCAGTTAGCCCAGAAGTGGAGTTGACCAATTCATCTAGAGACACTGTCGTCATAACTGTTCTTATTCCTGAGTTGTACACGCTGCCGGAGTACATGATTACCACTAATTCTTGTAACATAGCACTGAAAAACAAGCGAAAATAGACCTTGTGAGTGCAATTTAAATTAAGGTACATTAGTAACGATTATCAGATGTTGACACAACTCTATCCCCGGAGAGTATTGAATTTGGGTGTTGGGATCAACTCTCAATGCAAGTCAAGGAACATAATGAATGGCAGGTCTTTTCAGCTAGCCTGAAAGAGCTTGCGCTTGGACAGAAAACACAAAGTAAGCGTTTAAATGTTCATTAGCATGCAGGACTGAGAAAGAGGCCAGGGCTTGCATTCTTCCAAGGGCAAGCCTGAAAGGAACAAACTGAGAGAAATGTATGAGAGAGGGGAAGAGATTTAGAAGCAGAAAAAATCTGTGAGGAGGGAATGAGAGGGGGACTGATATAATGCTTGTGTTTTTTTTTTATTTGTATTACATTGCTGGTTCTGCTTCATATTTTTTCACCGTACGCTAGGCAGTACAATGTGTCAATCACTCTAAGAAAGAAGCACTGAATTGATACAGGAGGATACAGAAAATGATAGAGAAAGTGAGAGCAAGGAAGAAAGACAGCGAGAGAGAGCATTTAGGTTTCACTCAGGAGGAAAAAAAAAAACAACACATTGGTGGTCATCACTTGAATACTGACCTGGAGGGAAACTGGACTGAAACCATGGTAATGGAACAAAGACGCTAGACCACTCGTCATTATTATTAGCAATGTCTGCAATTATAATCAGCCCACCAAAGGGTAGGAATTTAATGTCTTAGGAGACAGTCTGGCAGTAACACGAGACCAAGCTAAAGTGTTCCGATGCAGTGAATAATCTCCATGCTAACTGAAAAACATCCTGCTAGTTGTCATCGACTGACTATGGATTGTGCTCACTGCAAAGACCTAGACGAATATCTCTCTCCCACGCTGAAGACAGCCATGCTTTACTGACAGAAGGCTGATCCTGAACTCACAGACTCAAAGCATATAGACAAATGACTAAAACAGAAAATCAACATCCACTACACTGCAATAAGTGATGTGAGGCATTTAGAATCAAGTTTTTTTTTAATTGGATGGTGTAATGATAGACTTACAGCTCAAGGACTCAGAGACTATAAACTCACAAACTCAGAGCTAACAGAAAATCAACTTCCAGCACATACACTGTGGAAAGCAGGGTGAGATAATAACAATCAACTGCTTAAATTGGCAGGAGTAATAATGCCAGCCTGCGGAGCCTGGAGCTGTACGGGCCCAGGGTTGCATACCCCTGCGCCAAAACTAATTAAAAATACAAACAGATGCCTATAATTATGAACCAGGGTAAAGGGGGAATGTTGATTCAATGCAATTTAATTGAACTTTGTTTTACTTCATCACTGTTTACAGACACAATGAAACAGGGTTGCTGTGCAGAAAATTAGGTCTGATCAGCTGGTTCCATCAAACCCAGAAATGGCAAAGGGAGCAAATACTTTCTCTCTCTCTCTCTCTCTCTCTCTCTCTCTCTCTCTCTCTATCTGTCCATCCATCAAGTTATAGCAATCATATCGATGACATTGCTTTGAGGTGCAGTAGGGGCAGACAATATAGATAGCCTATAGTAATAAAAGCAACAAGTTGTCATCCAGTATTTGTTTAATTTCTATTATAATTGTTGACTTGATGTAAAAAACCGCGATTTCTGTTTTTTTTTTAATTTACACAAAAAAAGTGCAAAAAATACTCTGTAAATTTCTTAATGCCATCATGAAACCCCTTGAATACAGCTTTGCACGTTGGTAGGCTACATGGACCTGAAATGAAAGCGAAATATAATTTTTTGTTTGTGTTTTTGAAAATGACCAGTAATTACAGCTTTGGTTCTCTTAAAAATCATTTTTGAAGTCAATTAACAGCTAAAAGCAGTGAGATTTTAATTTCTTAAAAACTGGAAACCTGATCACCGTAATCCCCAAATATGCTCATACAAAACAGAGCAGGGATGGTGTGCGGCCGCCTATGTACACGCTACTTAATAACAGTAAACTACTGACCATAGACTTCAGACCAGGTTTTTGTTGTTCAGTTGTGCCATGGTCTCAAATCAGCAATGCGCTAAATATGTGCCTCATTTGGCGCACCTAATTTTAAGACCAATATAATGTATCCACCCACGAGCGCTCGGATGGACTCATATGCATTTGGCATTTAAAGAATGTGTGCGGTGGATGGGGATAATTACCACTGAATCAGTCTAAAACTACCAAAGATACTTGCGTTGTATTTTGTGCTTGGCATCTCTTTGTGCTGGGTGTAAGACAGAGCACTACATATTATTTGCTCAGTGAAATACTCTCTAAGAGAAAGCTGAAAACTTTGCTGTAGGAGTTTCAAATGTTAGCGCAGCAGTTAGCCTTGGCCTGGGAAAAGCTTATTAACTCTAAAGAAACAACTACACACTGAAACACTTCTTTTGCCATGAACTTCCATGTAATACTGTTCTCTTATAAAACTGAATGTGCATCAAATTTCCAATATTTAAAAGTAGAAGTTCAACATGCATCCACCAGTTAAAATGAGCAGATTGTGTTCACATGGGGATGCAGTTGTGTATATAGAGGATTGTAAAGGAATACATTGCCCAGTCCATTTACATATCTTCCAGAGTATAAAAGCTAAATTGTTTATGCGTAATTAGCAGTTGAATTGGAGTCGCTTTATGCTGAGCAGTGGAGTCTACACATTTCCTGGTATGAGTTATTAGTTTATTTATTGTAAATATTTACTATTTGTTAGTTAGTCATTCTTTATTTTAGTTTTCCTATCATTTGTCGGAATTTTTCCAATGGTTCAGATTTACCATAAATTAGATTTAGTGTTAGCATTAGATCTTGTTCAGCTGTAGTTTCCATGTAGCTTGATTAACGTTAGTCAGGCAACTGAAACCAACCCAATCTCCTCGTGTCCCCACCATCAAGGCCACTGTTTTGCATAGTTTTCAAGTAGTGCAGCAGGTACCTAATGCCCTTTAATTTGCATTTTATTTAACTCTTTGAAGGGTAAGGTTACATATTTGGGCATAGATTATTCTGAACACCCAAAAAATCACAATCGGTAAGAGGTAATAATGGAGTTCTGGAGCACAGAGTAAAAATTTTGAAAAACATTGTAAAAAATTTGCTCCTCAAAGGATCAACGTAGAACAACTTCTTTTTTTTTTTTTTATCAGTCAGACGCACAGCTTCAAACTAGATTCCAATAATGGGCATCATTAACTTGAAATGACTACACAGGAAATATCACGAAGGGGAGTCCTGCTGTGACAAAAGTCTCAATTTTACCACATCGAAGGAGATGTGTGTGCAAAAGATTTATGCGTTAATACACTCCAAATTTGCTCGTCTCTTCTACTGGCATAGAAACAGAGAGATAACTGGCCAATGAAGGAGATGGCGAAAAGAAAAATGGCAAGTAATAACCTTTGAAGCCAAATAAAGCAGAAGGGGAAATGAAATCTTAATTTACTGTTATTTCACAGTGTTTGAAATGAGAAGAGGCCAGGCTGGACCCCCAAAGCCATGTGTGGCAGGAGCATTGGTCTATGAGGAAATGTGACTGGCCATGAAGCCACGGGGTTAATCACTTCACATGTGTTAAATCATGTCAACGCGCTCAATACCACTGCCTTTCTTTGTTTTTTTTTTTTTTTATCAATGCAGGGCTTGAATAAAACAGCTTGCTCGAAGTCACAGTCAGTCGATTCATTATCTTTAGGCAAACATCTATGATTAATGGTGCACTGATGTCCCAAGATTATCAAAGAGAAGGACTGTCCATCTGGCAACTTGACCAGCATTATTGTATCATCCAATATAGGCTTTCATTATTTGGGGAAATAATTTGTGCAACAGAAATTCAAACAGAGGATTGTAGTTTATCTGCTGAATGTCGCATGCGAAAGTCAAGAGGATGCAAAAAAAGAAGAGAACAAGAGAGGGAGATGCACAAACTCCGAACATCTCTATCATCTCTGTCTTCCTCACCTCTCTCTCTCTCTCTCTCTCCTTTCTCTCTATCTCTCTCTCTGAAGCCAGCTTTTGGAGATTGGATGGTTTGGCGCTAACATAGTTACTTTAACACAGCTAAAAGGAGAACAGGGGAGAGAGGAAGAGCAATGTGCACTGGAGAGAGGAGAGAAGAAGTCAGGAGGACGGAAACAAGTGGAAAGTATAGAGGAAAGGGAAGAGGGGACATTGAGCCACAACTTCAGCTTCATTTCAAGGCCTTTTCCTAAGGCTTAATCCTAAATGTGTCCCCCAAAACACATGGAAATACATTGCCTTCAACATGTATCATTGACCCTTTCAGCGCCGTGGGCAACTATAGTTGCCCAATGATGTAGGATATCAAAATCAGGCGCTGTTGAAAACCTATCATGTGGCAACTTGTTTAGAAGAGCTCTCCTGCGGGAGCTCTTCTAAACAAGTTGCCACATGATAGGTTTTCAACAGCTCAGGATTACTACATTCTTAATTCCTTGAAAATGTATTCGGTGCTCAAAGGGTTAAATTAGGAGATAAACCTACAGTTTTTTTCTTTGAAACGCGAGGTATTTATCATAGGATAGATACCTGGAAATTTCAGTTGAAACCAAGTGCTTGCGCGAGGTTTCAAATGTAAATTTCCAGGTATCTAGCCTACGATAAATGCTGAGTGCTCGAAAAAAAACGGTAGGTTTATCTCCATTCTACCATTACTCTTGTCAACACCCCTACGAAAATATCTTTTATAGCTCGATAATCAAGCGAGAGCTCTTCACGCAGCGCGAGGTCTTGACCCAGTGCAAGGTAGTTTACCGGTGAATAGATACCTGGTGTTAACCAATCAAAATGCAGAATTCACTGGAATGAATGGTAGAATGATGCTTTTTAACTGAACTTTACAAGTGAGCCACATCTTACCAATGTATGTGGAGAAAAATGTCATGTTTAAAGAAAATTTCCTTAAACCGCAGCATCTGTACCAATACGACAGAGCATGCCGGTGTGGGAGACCAGCGAGAATACCGCAGCATTAACCATGTTTTTGCTTTTTTATTTAGTTTTTTTGGTCAGAGAAGGGCAAATGTACTCTGCTTGTTATGGTGGGAAGAAAAGTTCTGTATAGTCATTGATCCTTGTACTTTGTGCTCCATTTGCCATGAACCGATGCTCCTCGGCCACTAAATCTGATGGGGTACCTTTCTTTCCATCGAGAGCACAGCTCTGAGTGCCACCAGGAATACATCAGAAACTTCGCCTCATCTCTCCTCAAGTCCGCCGCTGAACAATGGAAGTGACTCAAAGGAGTGACATCCAGCAATGACTACTGCAGTAGCACAGACTGCCGAGGTTTACTGTCACATGCAGTCTTAGAGCAGCGCTGTAGTTTCCTGTGGCGCACAGGCTTTCAGCAGTGCTTGGCTGATTGTGGCACACAGGGTTAAACTACACTGAGGTTTATGGGGACACAAAGTCTGACGTTTTTGTTTATTTACCGGTGTACTTTCACCTGTTCTGTCTGCGCCCGGCCATGAATGTACGACCTGTCTTTCCTCAAGAACCCACCCTCTCTCTGTCTCACTCTATTACACGGTCTCTCCATCTCTCCCTCCCCATGAAAGATGTGTGGAGACCGGGGCACTGGGGCAACAGAAGTGGCCACCGTCCACGTCACACCTCCCAGAAACGATTCCCCTCCCCTTATCGTCCCCCTCCGGCAGCACCATGGACAGCGCCTGTCGGATGGGCCTCGGTTCAGCACCCCCGGCGGCCGCTGCGCTACACTGGACAGCTCCCTCCAGTTGCACAGCCCAACCAATGAGAAGGGCTCTCTAATCACCTTCTGCATGAGGCCACACACCTGATCCTCGTCTGCATCAGGAGAACTGGCTATATAAAGCAGGCAAGGCAGCAGACGGGAACAGGTGGCCAAGAGAGCGAGGCACAAATGCGTTACTAACTGTTCTTTCTCTACTTTCCCTATCACACTGAAAAAACTGAAAAATCAGTCCACCTTACCTAGTAGTTTAATCTTGTATTAAGACTAAAAACACATTTCTATTACCTATACTGAGTAAGACAAAAATTTGCCCATGGGGCAGGGCTGTACAGTGCGACATATATGTCGCACGTGTGACATAAAAATTGGTCCGTGCGATGAATGAACGAACTGTTGTAGCACCGGTGCGATGAGAGACAGAGGCGTTGCGTGTGTGCGAGAGCGAGAAAGCGAGACGTGAAACAATGCCAGGTCGCTAATGTACTTGCTAGTTGTAGTCTGTCATATGATTAAGAGACACGATCTCACCTGCCTATCCAACACCATTTCCCACAATTCCTCCGCTGGACACAGTCGTATGAATACCCCAGTGACGTGCCGTCGGAGGTTAGTTAGGTGAGGCGAATACTCATCGTAAAGCGAATGATTACTCCCCTTTGCTTGATTAGCAATCAGACGATGAACTAATTTAGTAAGACTATTCGGCAGAATAACGGGCCAGTTTAAGTTTCCGCGACGTTATTACTCAGTACATCGAACCTGAAATGCTCACGAAACTGCAGATTTGCGCGTACTTGCTGACAGGAAGCCAAAGCAAGCAATGCCACTCAGTTCTTATGCCGAGTTCAATGCTTGATCAATATGCAATATCTTCCCCTTTAAATACGCATTTTTTTAAACCCCAATCAAAAAAATGGGGAGTTTGTTTTCAGTCTTCTTTCATAATCCGATGAGCAAAAGGTTAAAATAATATACGAAATTATCGAGAGCTGAGATTTTTTCTATTGATTAAACGTATTTCCATCCTTGCTGTCTTGAATCGAAGCGTATACGTCCATGAATCTTTTTGTCGTCATCATCAATCAGTATACAGGCTTCCTATAGGCTTGGATTTAATAGTTTTGATCGTCAATCAGGTATAGTACGTGGGAACAGGTTGACAAAATCCAGCGATAAAAGGTTAGGCCACTGCCTCACATCACGGCACGTCTCAGGAATACACTAATAAATAACAGCATGTATAAACAGTATTACAGTATGTTTAAATAAACAGCATGCACAGAATGCATAAATAGGCCTACTTAAATAAGTAATATAAATATCAAATAGTGGGGAGGTCTGTTTAATGTTAATGCAAATTACTTAAAATTGTATGAATTTCAAGAATTCCGAGACCTTTAAAGTACTTCAATTTACAAAGAGATTATTAATATTTTATATGTCTTTAAATGATAAACTGCACTACTTATGGTTGGTTTTAGAGATGTAACAGACACTTTTGCTGTGCTACAAGTTTTTGTCTTGTGCTACAAGACTATGAACCTCTGTAGCACCAGTGCTATGAGCAGAAAAAGTTAATGTGCAGCCCTACCATGGGGTGAGACAATTTTGACTTATTTCAAGATTTTCTGATGGGATAAGAAAATTTCACTTGTCAAGCGCATGGTAACTTAAACTAAGCTCAGATTTTCTACTTGAGAGAGAATAACTAGGAAGTTAGGTTAGGTTATTTTATGACAAAATGACTTGCTAAGACAGACACTTTTTGCAGTGCAGAGTCCGAAGGTGAAGAGATGGCGGACCCCCAGGTTAGCGATCCCTCCAGAAAGCCTCGCTCTGGCTGCTGCTCTACTACATGACAGTGGCTAATTCCCCCAAGGGTCTTAATACTCAGAAAGTTTATGGTATTTTGGTTTATTCCTGTAAATAAAATTATCGCCCAGTGGGCTGGACTGTCGCCAACCTGTTGCCCTATCTGTGCCTGATTTTCCGGCGGTTCGCCACAAATGAGAGAATGCGTTGCCATGTGTGCGTTTGCATGTGTCACTTATTGTGAAGGTAGCCTTGTTCCGAAAGGTGGGATTGTGTTTCTAAAGCCATAAGTCATTATTATCAAACTGGTAGATAAAATCATTTCCACTGGGGACAATCTCAAATTGTTTCTGTATGTAAAGACACTACCGGAATGTCGTCTGAACATGAACTCACGATGAAATACAAAAGTATATTTTTATATTCAAACCGGCAAGTTCAGCAATTACAGAGCCTAATTCTCCCAGTTGGGAGAGTATGAATCACAGTCTGTGCATCTTTGTAAGCAGGCAAGTGTTTGAGTGCGTGTGTGTGTGTGTGTGTGTGTGTGTGTGTGTGAAAGATGCAGACATTCATTTAACTGTCACTTAAATTCAGGACAAATGTTGATAGAATGCAGCCCCTAGCATGTCTCCCTTTCTCTGTGCTGCATTTTAACAAACTAGATTCTGCTAACTGAGGCCCCACAGCAGACCTGAGGTTGGCCCTTCAGTTGAGACCCTGGTTCACTCAAACACCCTTAACCCTTTCAGTGATATCAAAATCAGACGCTTTTGAAAACCTATGATGTGGCAACTTGTTTAAAAGAGCTCCTGCGGAGAGCTCTTTTAAACAAGTTGCCACATGATAGGTTTTCAACAGCTCAGGATAACTACATTTTTAATTTCCTTGAAAATGTATTCAGCGCTCAAAGGGTTACCTGCTCTTGTGTGGAAACAGAGCTCGGAGGACCAGGACTGCCTCTCGAGTGCTCTTAAAAATCAATTCAACCCAGGACAAATGGTCCTTCAGCCGAAGCTTAATGAATTAGCATAACAAAAATATATCATCAGCAGCCATTTTTAATCTAGACAAAGACCTCTGGTAAAGCAAGGCCAACGATGTAAATGATTTTGTGATGCCCTCCTTTAACAGGAGCTCTAGGTAAAAACATGCCAGAAAAAAAGCCTATGCAACCTCATTCAATCCATGTGCCCACTGAGTTCATCTCCATGTGGAACCAACACTCACCAAGTGAGGTATATCTATTCATATTCAAAACTATATATTCACATCAAGGACATCCACACACCTCAATTGAAAATTCCACAAGCATTTATTCAAAAGCTAAGCTTTCGGTAAAAAGAAATCCTTTGGCAGAGCTCTTTTTTTTCGACCAAAGGCTGAGCTGTTGAATAATAGCTATTGAAATTTGCACTGGAGAAAATGCGTGGATGTCCTTCTATTTTAATTTATCATTTTGCCAGCAGCACTTTCTCTGAACTTTTCTGAGTGCATTAGTTCTCTTTATCTACATTCAAAATTGTTAAACATATAATCATTTTCCCCATTCAATACTCCACTGGAGTTTATGGGAGGTCATCCTTTGTTGCATTTTATTGCAGCCATTTTTAAAATTTCACAGGTATGAATTGAGCTTACCAGCATACCATTGATGAATTTCTGAATACCAGAAGCAGGTCAACAATCTTCCCTATTTTACAACAAATTCTAGAGATACCAGTTTTGATATATATATATATATATATATATATATATATATATATATATATTTTTTACATAACTGCTCTATGAGATGCCAATAACAATGCCTCAGAGAGCCAGTCAGTCTGTAAGGTCACTCGAGTGCTGAATGCAAACTAGATTAAGGTTATAGGGAGTGAAGATATGCAAGTGATAAAAACACATTTAGTTCGAACATGCTCCAGCTCATAAAATATTAAAGGCATCAGTTGCCTTTCTATAAACGCTATTTTTCTCATTTCCATAAGTTGTTGCCAGTTTGTTATAGACTGCTTGGAATAAGGAGATAAATTATTATGTAAGAAAGCACCATAACTTGCCCTGATGAATAATTCAGCTCTTTACCAAAGCAGAGGCTACAGAGGGCAACAGAAGCGAGGCCGCCATTCTTGGAAGGGAATGATTTTGCAACAAATGGAGCTCACTAAACCATCTGAGGACCAGGTTTTAAGTGCTTCTTTCAAAATTCTAAGTCAACCATCTAGTACTCCATTGCTTTCGATCAGCAAAAGTAATGATTAGAA
Organism: Gymnothorax javanicus; assembly: GCA_029692085.1. NCBI lineage: Eukaryota > Metazoa > Chordata > Actinopteri > Anguilliformes > Muraenidae > Gymnothorax > Gymnothorax javanicus. Next base: position 14,993,409 of record CM056207.1, on the reverse strand, counting down.
CTTTTCACACACTTCTGATAAAGAGTGAAGCTGAATTCACAGGAGGGGCCAGCTTGTATCGATGAGCTGAATCGCTGAATCCTGCCCTCTCCCCACTTTCAGCCATTTTGTGGTCAGAGGCAATCATCACCCCCCCCCCCCCCACACACACACACACACACACACACACACACACACACACACACACAGACATTTTCACTGAACCCACCAGGATCTGAACAGATAGTAATCAAAATTCCTTCTTCAACAATTGCTCCACTCCCCCTCTCCATTCCCCTCTCCATTCTCCTGCTAGGGTTTTAATTAAGATTATACATGCAGACAACACTCTTTCAATACAATTGTCAACTTGCTCAAGAGGCTGCCGGGATCCACCTCACATGAAGAGGACAATGAGCAGAGGAGGGAAAGGTGATTTAAATTAAAATGCAGGTGGCTGTTTGGCGAGCCTCTTCCTAATGGAATCTTCCTTCGCCTCGCATGGGAGCCAAGTGGCAATAATTGGAACAAAACAACGCCCTCCTCTCAAAAACTGTTTGAGTTGTTCTCTAGAGGTCTTAAAAAGGCCTCCTTGTTGATGTTTTTCGATTGAACGCTCCAGAAATTTCACAAAGGATTAAGACTTTAATATACGAGTGGAAGCATCAGAAATACACAATGCTCTCTGTCGTCTCCAAGGAGTTATCAATGTCAACTTTTTTCGGCTCCTTCCGCCCACTCTCCTCATGGTTAAATTGGATGCAAAAATGTATTTTATGCTTCAGGAATTATGATACAGTTGGCTGATAAGGGTAAAACTACTCAGTGGTGCGACCCTCTCCAGATGTGTGAGGGCACTTCATGACGACAAGCCCACACAGTCACTAATAATACCGCCAACACAGACCAAAACGCAAAATCAGCCAGTCCATTATGCCCTTTAATTTGTGAGGTCATAACTGTGAGATGAGAATGTTCTTAACACTTTCCAAAGTATTATTTTTAAGTTGCCAGCCACTGCAAGCATTCATTGATTTTCAATATCTTTTTTGTCAGATCTACAGCTACCATTTAACAGTGAAAAAGTTGATTGCTGGAATATCTCATCAATAGAGGGGGAAACATTGTCTCATAATCGACAGAAAATCTTGTCAATTGTGGGAAATGGGTTCCTTAAATATTCTAACGCTGAAGCCTTCCATCCATCAGAGAAGCCATCCAGTTTGAACAAATCTCTATCAGGAAGAACATCTCTACAGTGCCAGGGTCCATCACAGCAATACTTTTTATGGTTAATAATTGTAAATGATAAAATGGAATGCAATACAAAATATTACAGAAATGATTTTATGTGGATACTGCAAACAGCATAGGTGTCAGTGTGTAAATTCATCTGCACTTGGCTAATCTGCAAAAATCAATAGTTTCATGAAGAAAGAGCATGCCACTGATGAATAAATCAATAAATTACCATTTTACTACTTCAGGGTGCAGCATGACTGCACATCACCACCTATTGTTGTAACAAAACATACAGTATTAGAGTTTTTTTTTGTAACAGATGCACAGTGTTCACCTATAAAACTTTTTGCAAAGTAATGGCAGGATTGAGAAAGACAGTTAATACAGCCTTTTTGGCCCAATGGGGCACTCTTCCTATACAAATATATGAACGGCAATGTTGAACCGATTCTAATGGAAGGCTTTGATAAGGAATATTTATCATAGGTCATGACTGGGGCGGGGGGGGGGGGCTTCACTGCTATAAGACTCGGACAGGATCTCCCCATAATTCTAATTGTAGACTCCCAAACTGCGCACACAAATTCAAAGATTATTCAATAGAAAAGCGTTCATACTGATTGCTTTCATTTTACGCCAACTGCAGAGCTCAGTTTTCACCGGAAAGCACTTTGAACATCAAACTGATGTCTGACAGCCAACTAAGTTGTAAAATGCAAGTGAATTAACTGAAAAAGGTGAGATCCCACTTTCTGTTTGGAAGAATGAGAGGGACAGATGGGTTTGAATGGTCCAGTGATGCGATGTTCGTAATCGGAAGAGAATTTGTGCCAGAGGAGCTGGACGATAGAGGAACAGGTGGTGAAACTGGGAGGCCAATGAAAGCCCATCTCTGTATCACACGCAAGCCAATGCAGCCCCATCTCTCAGTTTCACAGAGAAGCCAAAGTAGCCCCATTTCTCTGTATCAAACCGAGGCCAATGCAAACCCGTCTCTGTGTATCACATAGGCCAAACTAGCACCATTTCTCTGTATCACTCAGATACCAAAGCAGCCCCATCCATCAGCACCACAGAGCAACAAAATTAAGCCCAATCTCTCTGTATCACACAGAGGCCAATGCAGCTCCATCCATCTGTACCACAAAGCAGGAAATGCAGCCCCATCTCTCAGTGTCACATCGAGGCCAATGCAGCTCCATCCATGTGTACCACAGAGCAGGAAATGGTGCTCTATATCTCTGTATCACAGAGAGGCCACTGCAGCCCCATCTCTCTGAATTACACAGAGCCCAATTCAGTCCCATCCCTCTGTACCATACTGTGGCCGGCGCAGCTTATTCTATCTTTACCACAGAGCAAGAAATGCAGCCCCATCTCTCTGTATCACACAGAGGCCAATGTGCCCCAATCCATATGCACCCCCGAGCACGAAGTGGAGCCCCATCTCTCGACATTAAACAGCAGACAAAATGGCCCCAAATCTCTGTATCACACAGTGCCCAGGTTTTTATAAGTGTCAACAGGATTGCATAGGTAATTTCTAGGTACAAAAGGGGCAAACAACTACTTTATTCTAGTCCAGCGTTCACAAGTACCAAAAAAAGACACTTAATTCAATTAGACTTGGTCAAAACTTGGAATATGGCTGGGCTATGTTCATGGCTATTTATCTTGAAATAGCAAGGGTGAATGAGGAAACTTCAAAACTCGACCGAGCCACAGCTGAGCCAGCTAGCTTATGAAAGTGTTTGGCCAGCAAGTCATTTGAAACAATAATTGGAGTCAAAGGAGCTCACGTTAGCTAGCATGTTAATCTCTGAATGCTGTCGATGCATGAAAACTGCATCACAATGACCATAATAGCTGAAACTGATAACATATTTTGCGGTGTCCAAGAATTGAGACAGCCTTATTTTTGTACATTTTATGACTTGCCTACAAAGTTTTGAGACACAATCCCAGCATATGGCTGGACCTGGTGACACCGTAAAAGCCTCCACATGATGTTCATGGCTATTCATACTGAAAGAGCAACAGCCAATGGAAAAACACTCCTCCACTCGTGTAAATTCATCACTCAATCACTCAGCCACTCAGTAGCAGACTCTCACATTCAAATGGCTGGCTTACTTTGCTGGGGTCCAGCCAAAAATCAACAAAAGTGAGGAGTGCAATCAACAGCACTAAAAGTAGGATTAAACTGAACTTCCTTGTTCAGCAATGTTCCCAACATAAACTATAATACTAAAATGGTGCTAGATCCTTTAAAGAGCAGATTGCTCAAATAATATTTTTTCTAAATTCTAAATCTGCAGATGTTGTTGCATTTTATTACTGGTAGTGATTATTACATCAAATTAGAATTTTGAGTCCAGATATATTTATGATGCATATTTTAATGTTAATAAAAACTACTGAAAATGACTAATTATATATTAAAAAAAGAAAAAAACAACTTGGTGGGCCACAGCATGGTGACCCAGTCTATATAAGAGCCTTGTAATATGAGAGCGTGTCAATGGCTATGTAGTGGGAGGAAGCCAGAGCAAACATCTCATGTGCAGCAGAGCAGATCTACCATACAAGGTCATCCCTCTTTGGACAGAAATAATTTTTCATTACAGGCCACAAGAATCATTTTATGAGAAAGATTACAATGATCCCGCCCACAGTCATTAATTTTCTACTTTATTTTAAGGGGGCAATTTCATCATACAAAGACACTGATAACTAGATAACTGCAATTACCATATTACTTTAATAAAATAATTCACTCAAAATTGTCAAGATGTGTAATTGAGATAGAGATCTGCTTCCAAGAGATTCATTGAAGAGGTCTATTTGCTGTTCACTCATCTGTGGCTCAATGGGTCCTGCAGGCAAAAGGCAGCTGCTTACCTGCTTCATTTTTACTTCTCTGTATACAGTGCTATAGCCGCTGCTGGCAGCGCCACTTATGATAACCAGCCGAAGATAAGCAGGCAAGGCCTTGGTCAGTCCCTCAATGGAATTAAGTGGAAGAACTATTTATCGGCAAGAATCATCACTCTCGGTTGGTAATTCCAGCCTGATTTTAAGCTAATTCAGAGATGATCAAGCTGGTAATAAGACAGCGGAGATGGCAGGAATGAATTCCAGCATGGCCATGTCAGGGTGGTGGGCCAAGGTGGTACAGACATGCAAACCATCACCAAATTCCAAATAGTATCCAGCTGAAGCAGGAGTTTCCAGCAAGATTCCATCTCAAGCTGGTCACCAGTATTTACATCAGGGGTTCATGTCCCTTTCATTCATTCCCCATCCTTCTGATTGGGGTGATGGACGCCTAGACCAAAGAGAAATCCATCCCCCATCACACCGATGGGGGTATTGTCCATAGAAAGGCATTGGCCTTCAGGTGAGACATTGTAGTGCGATCTCAAAACACATTAAAGATCTCATGACACTTGTCGAAAAAGAAGGGGCATTAACCCCAGTGACCCCAAGCCACATCCCATGAAAGAAACGGGCAGATTGACAGCAGATTTGATTGCAACGGCTGTGCCTGCAAATAAAATGGACCAATTTTTCCCTGCTTCTTTCACACATTCAGGACAGCTGGAGCAGAATTTCTGATTGAAGAAGAGAGACTACAGTCAATTTCCGAGAAATTTTTTGAGGCATGACACTTTAGCTGAATTGGTAAAGTGACTTCTATGATTAATGAAATGGCCAAGGCAATGTCCTTAAAACTTTCAAGCATGAACTCCTGATCATGTGGCTTTTTTCATATTTATATAGTATGCATTTAAATCCATTCATAATGCTGGATACAGAAGTGATGCAAGTTAATTACTTTTTTTTGATTTGCAGACACACACGCACGTACGTATATACAACATTACAGAAACCCTTTATCCATCCCTTTCCCCAAAACTTAGAAACATGTCCAATTATTCATTTACATCATTCACCATCAGATTTCATAATGCAGATACCTCATCAATTGGCGATACCACTCACGGATGCAGCAAATAATGTTCATCATCTCATAACAATGGCACATGCCCAGGTATGCAGACAGACCTCAGATGGTAAGCAAACAGTCAGTTCACATAGTCAATGTGTTGGATGTGGACGAAATGGGGAACTGAAAGGCCCTGACCAGGACCAGATCGTTATGGCCTGACAAGTGGGTTAGAGCATCTCTGAGCTGGCAAGACTTCTGGGATGCTCCCTGTGAGCAGATGTGAGTACCTACTGACAGTGGTACAAGGAGAGACAAACCATGAACCGGCGACAGGGTTTTGGGGACCCAGGGCACAGTGATCCACAAGGGCTATGAAAGCTACCCCATCTGGACCACATGGACAGAGGGGTCACTGTGGCAGATGTTGCTGAGAATTTCAATAATCTCTGCATAAGAAATGTGTCACAACACACAGTGCATCATACCCTGTCGTGTATTACACTTTTTAGCTTGCAGACCAGTCAAAGTGCCCATTCTAACCCTGGTCCACCTCTAAAAGCAACCTCAATGGGCAGCTGAGCTTCAGATCTAGATCTTAGAGCACGTGAAGACGGTCGCCTGGCCCACTGAGTCCCATTTTCTGTCACATCATATGCTTCGGCAGGGTACGTGTACTCGATTTACCTGCGAAGGGATGGCATCAGGATGCACTGTGGGAAGAACACAAGCTGGTGAAGGGAGTGTGATACTGTGAGAAATTTTCTGCTGGGAAACCCTGAGTTTGGGAATTCAAGCGACAGCAGTCTGATGGAGCTGTTTTGGCAGCACAAGGGGGGCCTTCACAGTATTAGGCAGGTGGTTTTAATCTTATGGCTGATCAGTGTACATGCTCACATGGAAATAGCTAGTCAGCCCTAAAAAGCCACACAAACATCATGGCTCTGAGCAGCTAAGCGTATGCCACCTTCCCTGGAGCACCAGCCCAGTTCAGACACATGTAGCCCTTCGAACCAGAGCCACCAGTACACACCTCAGCCCCACAACCACAACCCCACCCAGCATCAGAGGTCAAGGCGATAAGGACAAAGGAAGCACTATCGCACAGATGCTCTGAATCAACCTGTACCCCAAGCGCCATCATCACCACCACAGAAAGAGGCACAGAACTTGGCAACAGTTTAAACCAGCAGAAGGAGAGAGGAGACAAGAGCAGAAACGTGGTAACCCCGTATAGGCTCATATGCACCATCCTCGGCATTTTCTGAGGTACCTATAGCCTATAGGCAGTACAACATGCCTGTACTCTCCATGAAAGCACAGACCAATCATGAACTCCAGGGAAACCAGTTTCCTCTCCCATTCTAAGCCCCCTTAGCCCCCAGACACGATGACCGGCTACTGTATAAGGCCACATGCATACGGCCAGCCCCGTTAAAGCCTCGAAAGGTACCGCCATCCACACTGGACCAACCACCCAGAGACGGCCGCACACACTGCACTCCACACAGCTTCAGTGCCCGACGCCACAAGAGCTAACCATACATGCATGTTCACATAGCCCTAATGCAGCTAATTCATTAAGTATTCCAACATAGGTACACATCTCATTCAGACATCGGTATTGAGCTCACACTGAATACATTTCAATTTCACAATAGAAATTCATGTTTCGAGTGGTGCAAATCCCTCCCCTGAGCATATTGTTTCCTATACTCTTGAATTCTCTGATTCTCTCCCCAGATCTCAAGCAGCTGTATAAATAATTGTTTTTAACAAAAGAGTTGAATTTATTCAACCTTTATCATGAGTCTTAAGGATAAACAGTATCCCCAGAGGAATAGTTATGCTATGCAACATTGGACACGTATCTTTCAAGTCTTCCAGAATGACTGAAGGCACGCTTATTTGAAGGTGAATGACACGCTGCTTGAATCATTATTGCCCTGGTGTCCAGAGGCCAGCAGCATATTAATAAATAAGTTATAATTTATTCCTCTTCCAAATAAAATCTACATAAATTTGCATAATGTTGTATACCCCATTTATGTAACATTTCCCTCCAAGCCAAAATTTTATATAATATTGTACACTGAAGGGCTCTTTCACTTGTCTCAACAGTCCTCTGATTAATTAATTAAATTAATGTTGCCAGGCAATATGTCTACCACATACCTCCCAATATTTATTGAACTCATTTTAGGCTTTCACTCTCCATGAAGACATATATAGTTTTGTTCATTTTACACCAAGTAATCCTCTTAACGTTTGTTATTAGGGGTTGACATACCAGCTACCGACAGATTCCTTTGTTCACCTGTCTTTTCCATTTTAGAGACAAGTCAGATTGATTACGTATTGTGACGAGCAAAGCAGTTAATATATTTTAGAACTAACGTTTCACGGCATTATTTTCCATTTTCATCCTTAAAATCATTCAAGACGTAAATGCCCCCATTACTAATTTGTTGCCACATAAAAGGTTTTCCTTTAATTGTGATATGCGAGTTAAACCAAATTATTTGTAGTAAAAATTTCTTCAGTATGACCTGGGGAACGGCACTGGAAGCTCAAACATGCCTCTGTGGCATCTTTGCTGAGGACTGGTGCATCCAGGATCACTTTGTCAGTGAGAGAGGGATAGGGAATGGTTTTAACTGAATAAATAGGAAAAGTTTGCTTTAAATATTGGGCAAAATATACAGAGAGGTCTGTAAGAGAACTAATCTGGGTTATGATATAGTCCTTACTCAATGATGTTTTTAATGATAACGTAATATTTTGAATCGCCATGTTCATGGTTAGTGTGCAGATATTTGGTTGGTCTTTTTATTTTTTGTCATTCCATGTGAATTTAAATATTTTATTTTTATGCAGTTTATAAAGACCATCTGATGGGGAGGGTAAAGACATGAATAAGCATATATGATAAATTGAGACACAATTAAAAAATTTACCAATGCAGTTCTTCCATATAGTGTCAGGTGTTGACCTTTCCGGTGACTTAAAAATGAATCTATTTACTTAACTTTAATTAGAAGTCTTTTCATACTTGTTCATTTAGTTCCTTTGGTATTTGTATCCCAAGGACATTCATCGGCACATTTGTCCATTGTATAGGGAGAGGGAAGAGCAAATTAAATAGTCTTTAGAGGAACAAATTCTAAGCAGGTTTCATTTTCTATAATTAGGTTTTAGGCCTGAATACTTTGAGAAATTGTCTAGGTGTTCAATAAGGATTTGAAATGAGGACGGTTGAGAACTCAGTGGGAAATTTGCATCGCCCACATACGTTGATACTTTAAATTCCAATCCTTTAATTTCCTGCCCGCTTATATTGTCAATTTCCTGCATTTTTATACCCAGCATTTTTTTGTGACCTTAGGGGCGTAAAACTCTTTGAATAGTGTGAAACTCTTGAAAAGTAATTAAGGACTTTTCCATTATAGTCAGGAATAATACTGCCCCACAGGCGAAGCAAGGAAAACTAAAACCTGTGGTAAGAAGTAGAATTACTGCTTCTGGCTGTGTGCCTCTGCCAACCAGTCAGTCACAGTTTACATCCATTTCTGTTCCGACTCATATATGTAGTGAAAACTTTGACGGAATTTAATAAAAGGTATTAGGTGTACTTTTGACAAAATGGACTATATTGGACTATATATAACTATATTGTTATGTAGGATTCCAAAGAATAATGTCAACTGAGATACATGCTTTCTTCACTTAGTGACTATTTTTTATATAGGAGTAGAGGACTAACAGACAGCTTTGTCACTTAGTGCAAAAACTATATCTATCTATGAGCAAAACTATAACCACAAAACCTACAGATCATCCATGTCCGTGGAAATGCTGTAATGTATACGGCTCATATTCCACTTTGAAAGAATCAACAAAATAATTTCACATAAATGCAGAAAATTTATAAGAGATGCAATATTTCTAAATCTAAACATCTCACCGAGTATCTGAGTGATTACAAGTAAACTGACAGCAACAATCAGGTCTTTGGCCAATGTAATTATGAGATATACCTTTCAGAGTTACTTTGCAACGATCCTTGAAATTGCATTTGAGGGTGTCTGAACTCCTCATAACATTTATAAATTCAGAAATGAAAATGGCAAGAAGGTAAATTCACCAACCACCAATTTCTAACTCCATACTCCACAGTGTAAATCCTATGAGCTCAGTTAATTCAATACCTTAATACAACCCAGGCATCAGTGCTTGTTAAGGAACATAATTCATTATGAAATTTTTTTGTGGAAAACAATAATTCACTAATTTATGTTTTGACATGCAGCATAATTTCCTGTTTCAATAATTCAATCAGCCTCATGCCAAACATAATCATTACGTACAATTACCACCATGACGTATTGAAGTCATACAGAATTGAAACCAAGTTACATCATAAATATTAGCATTACTTATGCTGAGCACAGTTGAATTTCAATTGACAACAAATGATGTGTCATTATAGTGGATAATAATAGTAACATTTTCTTAGGATTAGGTTATAAGTAAACAACTTTTTAAAGTTATATTGAAAAAAATTCCAAACCATATGTGACCCATCACAACAGTTACATTGACAAGGACATTATTATTTTTTTCCCCAATGTAGGCATGGAGCTACAGTATACCGAGCACAATGACCATCACAGTGTAACACCACCACAGCAACATATTTGATTGCCATTGTACCATCTTGAATTTTTACTCCCCATCCCCCGGGTTCAACTTTGTTTTAAGTAACAGTAAAACTGTAGTTTTACCTATAAGTGATCCATGTGAATGTAGCATTAAGAGCAGCTATACTAGTACGTGTGAAACACATTCAATCCTCAGCTGATATTAAAAATATATGAAAATACAGACTCAAGTGTGACATCACACAGTATTTATAAAACTTATCCATCAACAGATAAATCAGAAAGTGAAGGATAACCATCTTGAGAGGCATATATCGAGAGTTATTCCATTTATCCTTCAACCGTCTCAACCCATTTAGTCATATAGCAATGAAATTTTCATTTCTGAACTTCAAGTTCCCCTAGCATTCATGGAGAGGCTTCATTTCGACCTTTTCTGTTGTTCTGAAATCAATGGCTAAGTTAGCATTTGTGTTCCAATAAATCAAATTCCTGCCAGCTAACTCATTAAAAATTGCACGCTGAGCCAAGCGGGCATAATGATTAATTTGGTCTCATTTCCATACATTGTTTGCCATAATGTAATCTAGCAATGTAACTGCAGTTCAACCAATGAAGATAGCGTATTTATTGCCGCCGGCAGCAATAAAGCCATTCAGAACACTACTTAACTCGCACAAATTTTTCACTCAAGTTGAACATTTTCAGCTTGAGCGATACTCAAATTTCACACGTTTGCGCCATTTGCGTCGCGTTTCTTGCACAATTATAATCGTAAGGTCATATCTATATATAGTATCAAAACAGCAGCTTGAACAACCAGAATTGATAATGTGGGCATCCATTTTTTTTTCTATAAAGAGGATCTTGGGGAAATTTAATTTCAATATCTATTTCCCAATGGATCCACCTGTAGTTTTACTGCAATACTTTGACCCCATTAATTTATTCTCAACAGGATCAAAATTTTATTGCTGCTATTGGTTTGCAGGACTCCATAGGTAGTTCCATCCTGAATGCTAACCCTCTGCCCTGATGAATTGTGGGCCCTAGACCATGGTTCAGATGGACGGCACACAGAATTGAAGAGGCACCAGGGAAGAGTGAGCTGAAGCAAAGGTTAAATGAATGTTACACGTCAGGTCCTCTGCTGCATTAAATCAAAGTTAGAGCCTCACATATTCAAGAATGTGTCACCTTACTCCATGCTACACAAGTGACCTGAGAGCCCCGCGGTAATGCAGTCTGGTCCGCACAACACAACAACAGCAGAACAAACACCTGCCCAGCAGAATACCTCCAGACAACCAAAAACAGACAGTGATGATGCATTGTATGTTAAACTCAAATCCTTTTACAAATAAAGCTACAATAATAACAGCGAGTAAAATTTTGCAATTAGGAAACTGGTTTCATTTATTACCTCCTCCCACACGTTTCTTCATTTTTCAAACTGCCTCTGTATACAGAGGTATTAGGCTGATGGGCAATCTGTTCCCTGGAGGACAATTTGGCTGCCACACACACAGGACACAGACAACAACAAAAAATAAATGAATGTAATAAATAGATTCTGCTGATATGTATCCATGAGCTGAAACATTATAATCGCCTGTCTACTACGCTGTTGGTCCTCCATGTGCTGCCAAAATATCTCAGTCAAACTGACATCCGGATAAATGTCAGAATCCAGCACTTCCCATCATAACATCTTCCAAGCATTAAATGCCCTCCAACACCTTTTTTTCTTCCCACAGAGCGTCTGGTCACCATCTCTTCCCAAGGCGCACATGAGACTCGTTGGACCAAACTACCTTCTTCCAATGCTCCGAGGTCCAGTTTCAACAATAGTGTGCCCAGTGAAGGGACTTTTGATGGTTCACGGGGGGTAGAATGGATACTTTGACCAATTTGCCGCCACCACACTCCATGCAGAGCAGGGTGCTATGCGCTGTATGTTGTGAAACATTGCTCCGATAACCACTCTGACCAGTCTGTGGCCACCATGCCCCATACACAACAGGGTGCTAAACACTGTGTGCAGTGACACATTCCTCCCATGACCACCATTGAAATTTTCTAAGACTTGTGCCACAATAGCCCTTCTGTCTGTTTGGACTAGATCAGATAGCTTTTGTTGCGCTTATGCATTGATGAGCTTTGGGTGCCAAACAGCCTGTCACCAGTTTGTGGTTTGTCTCTCCTTGGACCACTGTCAGGAGGTACTCACCTAAGCTGATTGGCGTACCTCAATAGCCTTGTCGCTTCAAAGATGATCTCACCAACTTGTCATTATGATCTATCCCCTGTCAAATTCGCTCAGGTCCTATTCATGCAGCAACCAACAACGCATTGGATATAGCCGGCTCCTTAACTGTATTTAAAATGCATGGGGCTCAACAAGAATAAAACTTGCCATTTCAAGGGATCAGTGACCTAACCCTGAACCAATCACAGTTAATCAGAGCTCAGAGAGCCCACAGCAGCAGTTTATGAGGATGTGTGGAGGGCATACTGAACAAGGTGAAAGGCCCACGGTCTACAGCACAGCACAGCGTCACCCTGACAATGCAATGAGCTGTCTGCCAGGTTTATCACTGGGCACAGTCACTTTCATGTCCAGACACCCAAGCGTAGCTATCTTAGCACATGGGTGAGCCTTCAGTAAAACTGGGATAGTCACATTTGCATACAGAGCCTACAGCTCAGTTACTTTAGCACACAAAGCCCTTAGCATAGTAACTGTCGCACATAAAACAATTCTTATAGTCATCTCAGCACAAGGAGCCACAAGCAAGGTAACCTTAACATGCAGAGCTCTTATCGCAATCCTCCTAGCACACAGGTGGCACACATACAGGTCACCACAGCATATGTATAGTCTACTTAGTGCACAAAGTCATTAACATAGTCATCTTATCACACAGGTCACCTGAGTATAATCATTTTATCACGCAAAAGCCCGTATCATCCCTTATTATACTGAATTTACCATGCAGAGCCCTTCGCATAATCATCTTAGAACACAGGTCAAATAGCCTATTACAGGTCATCATTGCACAGTCACCTTTGTAAACAGTGTCATTAACAGCTGTCATTGCTCTTGGGTTATCTCAGCAGTATTATCTGCTCTTGGGTTATCTCAGCAGTATTATCGTAGCACGTAGAGCTCTTATCATATGACCCTTCCGCTCAGTCCATAGCATAATCATCTTAGCGCACAGGTCACCTAAGAGGAGTTACCTTTGCACATTTCATATTAGTTATTGTTTTCTCTTCATCAAGAGGAATACACAAGTTGAAAACTTGGTATTCTGTTCCATTCCACACTAAAATGACAAAGTCAAAAAATCTGTCAAGAAAAACTTGTCAAAAGTATTCAGGTTAAATTCAGTATGCGGAGCATCACAGGTAAGTGGACCTCTTCCTTTGGGAAAGGAAGCTACTGCAAAATAAAGCAGAATAACACTCTACATTAGATGGATGCATTACATCTCAAGACATTACTGGTAATGATGGCACAGTTGTATTTTGCAAGGGGGAGGAGGGTGATGTGACATGCCATCCCCATTCTAAGGCACTGACAGCTAACTGAAGCTCCATCGGCAATCTCACATCACTGAGTAGACAGTTAAAGGAGTGCATTGAAGGAGCTTTTATCGGTGACAAAGACAACACAAAGCACTGTACAATTAGTGTCTCTCAATGGCCCATACCCACACACAGAAGGCAGCCTCACAAGGTCCCAGCGTGTTTTTTTGGGGAGTAATTAGGGGGTTGGTGGCCTGCTCAAGGACACTGATGCTTTTGGTCTCCAGAGGGTCAGTAATTGTACTGTCGACTCCTCCAGAGCTAATGTCATCCCCCCCGGCGCAGAGAGGCACAAACACCTGAGCCGCTGCGCTCGGAAATACAGCTGCAATTGTCCCCTCATTGAAGAACATGCAGTGAAGAAAATCCTCCTACAGCGAACTGCTTCAGTAAGCCTGCTCTAAGCTTCACTGCTTCCTGTGACATGACCAAATACATACAGTGCTGCGATGGACATGGTGAAAGCAACTTGTATTAAAATACCCCAAAATAATGGTTGAAATCCTGCTCTGGAACCACATGGGCTTTGTTTGAATACAACTCTAAAATTTTGGACCGGCACAGCAAGAAATAATAGGGACAATTCATAAAAGTTAGTGGCAAGCTTTGTGCGGCAGCAGCACCATAGAACTCGTTTTCTGATACGTAAATGTGCACTAGCAAGCAAATTTTACCCTTATTGCATCCTTAGGGTGTTGTGTTACTGCCTCATTGGTCATTTACATTTGAAGGAGATACAGCATCTTGCAAAAATACCCCCACTTCTCATTTCTTTAAGCCGATGGAATATTACTGCAAGACCCAAAATTCATGTCAAATGCATTTGAAAATCATTTTGAAAGATCAAAATGTTTTGAAAATATATTACAGAGTGCAATAGCATTAAGATCCTTTGTTTAGACAATGCTCACATGTTGATAGAGAAAAGTAGCTTCCATACATTTGCACTGGCTAATTCTTTCACTAAAATAGATACATTATTGCTTTAGTCAGTTAAAGGTCCAAATTTCATCAATCTCTACTGACCTCAGTGGTTGACTGGATGCTTACAGTTGTATTGTTTAAGCCACATATGAATGGTATTCTTCCAGCTCAGCACAATGCAAGCCCACCTGGGGTCTTCAATGTGAAAAAGAAGAAAACTGGCAACATCAGATGTTTTGGGCGGGTACCACACACTTCCCGAAATTGGGTGTGAGTTTTGTGTTGATCAAGACAGATGATTCTGACTATTGGCCATTCTAAATTGGGGACGATCCCGGACATTTACCGCCCTATAGAGGGACCAAAAGCATTTTTAAAATCTGTGCCATTTTAAAAACAGATATTTAAAAAATGTTCCGAAAGTTGTGTCACAGAGACATAGAGAATTTTCCAAAATAGTGCAGCCGAAGAGTCACTGATGAATCATGATTCACGAACAGCTGGGGATGCACCTGTGTACCACAAGACCTCCCCCAGCAGTGAAGAAGTGAACCTGAGTGGGCCGTAAAGACCCTTCCAAGCATCCAGAACTGAGCCATATCCTTCCCACATGTAATTCTATTTATGTGCCTACGAGGCATTGGAACAATTCAATACACTGCACAATACAAGACATTATCTTTGCCGCAGAATCTTATTGTCTCTGATACGACCGCAAATGTGATCATAGGTGATGATAAATTATCATAAATTGTCATAAACTATTTTGTACTGCACACGTCCTTAGAATGAATGCGCTCTTCTCTTGGGCATAAATGGCACTTATAATAACGGCACTCTTTAAAAGGCAATTACTACTTGGGTACATTGAGGTTGAAAATAGTTTAATAACACTCCTTAAAAGGAGTTATGACCCTGCTCTCATTGTGTCCAAACAAGCGCTGTCCCTTGGGTCACATCTTCCATAGAGCAAATCAGGTACTTATCAAGCAGTGTACAATTGGCCAGCATCCTTCAGTGGAACATTTGAGTGAAATGACAATGACATAACAGGGTGAAAACGCCCGATGTACCACGTGCTGTCAGAGCACCTATGCTGCTGGCACCACAGTTCGCAGCATTCTGACTCTCGAAAGAGGGCACCAATGCATAAATATTAATAAGGAGCTGATCTGGGATTAGTGTTTTCAGGATATGGTTTGTTTATGGGCCACAGAAAACTGACTCCCCATCAGCACCCTTGCTTTGATTGGTTTCATGAATATGAGCCCAAGTATTTGGATTGAAAAATTCCCCGGTTCGGGGGCTGCAGTGATTTACCCGGTTGCATTTCATTGTCACGCAACCAGATGGCTCCTGGCAGTTTATGCCATCAGTGGGAGGGCAATTGTTTGCAGAGCATTCACAGAAATTAAACTCCTGAGCACTGCAATGTTTTGACACGAGGAATATGTGGGCAGAGGATGTCAGCAGGCAACTGTTTTTTTTTTTTTTTGCATCAGTGAAAAGCTTGTTGGATGAACAGCCAGGGAAAAAAGAAATGCAAAAGATGCGAGGCACACACACAGGAGGCATGCCACAGAGCAGGTACCTCACAAGGCAGGCACACCACGGCCATACAGCTTTGGCTCATGAGCAGTGATCCACGATGGGCTAAGTTGCACAAAGGGCTTTGGCAGAAGGGAACACATCTGTTTACGCTCTGCCAGCAATGCCAACTTGTATTACCCATTTTGTTTGTGATAACCCCACCTGTTCCCTACGTTTTTGTTCTCGGGACGAGGGGCGAAAAACTCACTCAGTCTCTTGTTGTTGTTCTTCTTCTTCTTGTTCTTTTTGGTGTGGACACTAACTTTGAACTCTACTCCTCCATCATTACTTAACATATGAGTTTGAGTTTCCAAAACTCAATTTATCTATTTACTCATTTTGGGTAAATCAGCTTTTTCTATGTTGGCACCTATTGCATTTTATAGAAAAACTCAAACTTCGACCATGAAAAAATACACCTTATAGTATGAATTTCTAAAAACTGATTTTTGCACCATGTGTAAGCAGCACAGGGCGATCGCTGTATGGTATGATTTCAATTTTTGTAATTTTGGCTATTATTGCGTTTTGGAAGCAAACTCTTCCTATAATCATGAAAGTTGACAAGCGTATTCTACGTCAATGCGCAGACATTAACTGAGCCCGATTTTGCAAAAAGGGCAGAGAAGGTACGTACATCCACCTTGCACAAGGACTCACTAATTATATGCCATTGTCCCGGGGACATAGTTCATTTGAAGTTGTTTATTTTCCAGTTTCAGCTGCAAAGGTATGCCGCAAAGTCCTGAAGAACCATTATTCTTTGTTATGGTAATGAAATTTGTCATCAAGTTTCACTTAACGTTTTCCTGAGTGTCACATTAACTGCCCTGCTTCGAGAAATGGCAACTTTTTTGCTAATTTTCTCCAGATTCCTTTGAGATCCACCTTCAAAGAGGTCGTGTCAATGATTCATCCACCCTCTAGAAGTTTGAACTATTGTATTAATATCTCACTTGAAGAAAGGAAAGAATTGTGTTGATGCGACGGTTGCTGGTTTACGGTGCTCCAGTGATGATTTGCACCTTTTAAAAATCTGCTGTCTGCAACTTCTCACAATCCTATTATGTACCCACAAACAAATACAGCAATTAACATGGTTGATGTCTTCATCTTGAGACTAGCACAAAGCTATAAATAAACTTTTCATCTAACTTTTTGAATAGTGCCTGGCAGTGCTTGAGAGAGATAAGCAAATCAACTTTATACTGAAGTAACTCTTTTTCTTGTATCTTGTTAATGTATTGTAATTAATATATTCCAATGGCTGAAAGATAATTAATGATAATTGCTCCTCATGTGGCATATATTTAGCAGTTTTTCTAACAACTTTGGATATTCACTGAACATGTATGTTTATACAGTGTATAATGAAGCTCAGCAGAAGTTCAGTCGGGAAGACTCTCTTTCGCATGCCCTCGCCAGTTTATCTTCATTCAATCTGCTTTCACTCCTAATGCATGCTTTCATTCTAGCTGTGATCACGCGGGGCTGTCAGTTGAATCATCAGCTGATCTCATCCATCCAATAACACTGCGACACACCTACGATGTTGGCCTATCCTCCTGGTGCCGTCTTTTTAAATATGACTCTCTCTGCTTCTAATACACGCAGGCTGCCATCGCGCACACCCTCCACCTCCCCATCACCGCCCAGCCTCTGCAGGTTCATTCGCTTCATCATCATCAGCCACCATCACCAATGTCTGGACTCCATGGGAGGATTCATCCAGCTGCGCCTCAGGCCAGAGGCTCCACAATTGACTTAAAAGACTTAAAGGTGCACTATGCAAGTTTGTTTACATTTTGCGCGATTATATTTTTGTCTTAATTTGCAGACATCTCTCCACGATCTGCTAACTGCCTGCCCCTAAATTCACTGTAAAAAAAACCCGGGCTCTGGAGACCGCACAGGCGTCACAAACTGCAAATAAACACAAAGGGGCACAGGCTGTGCCCCATAACATAACAAATCGTCCCGGCCAATCACCGACAAGAGTTGACAGTTATGGAAGCATGGGAAGGAGGGAACTATGGGAGGGAGGGGCGGGCTACCTCTGTTTTGTTTGAGATTGAATGTCAACAGAAGTGAAAGTAAACAAACTTGCATAGTGTACCTTTAAAGGCTATCATCACAGCCATTAATCTCTTCATTCTGTAATTTGCAAGAAATGCTTCCCTTAACCAATTCATTGGTCTGTCCTGACTGAACTAGTTATAAAAGTATATTTTTGTATTATCCAGAGTTGGACTGTGTTTCTTCACCTCTGACTGTACAAGCTCGGCAGAAATAGAGGAAATGGAGGCCACAGCAGGCCCGCTTTAAGACAGGTCGCGGGAGCTAACTGCAAGTCATAAAATGAGCTCTCCTGGGGATCATACTCACGGTACACAAAATCTATTTTCAGTGAGGAGCAAATAGACCGAAGGCGATGAGAGAAAATAAGACGAGACACACTTCAACTGGACCTCAAACATATTCATACCGCAGAAGCTGAAGCTCTCTGAATAGCACAAGTTGCATTTTCATTTCACACACTGGATATGCCTAGCATTGAATGCTTGCATATGTCTACACACGCACAACCCCTGCTGTATGCGTGGTAAGTGTGCACATGTGTATATTTGTATGCATAATATCACGTACAAAGTCACTGGTGAAGTCATGGAAATGGCATGGAAATTTGAGCTAGCTAAACGCCACTTACAAAGCCATCTGAAAGGAGTAAAATACAATGTATTAAGCACACCAGTTATTAACATATACAAGTCATAAAAGAGGTCTGAGGATTTGAAAAACTCACTAGTACGCGGCCATATGGTATGGGCAGTGGTCGAAGATACTTTTCAAACTGGCATGAGGGATAGCACCAAAAATGATGACCACACATGGCAAACACACCATATGGGCCAGACATATAGCAGGCCAGATGCTGAACACCCCAAAGCACTGGCCACAAAAATTGAATCAAAAACTCTGTCCTTGCAAAAACTGTAAATCATGAGCTTCAAATAGCTGGTATTTTTGGCAGGACTACCATTTTGAAACAACGTTGTATTTCAAAAATGGACATTTAAGAGTCAATGATGCATAATCAAATTCAACTACGACAAAAAGTTGAACTTAGGTCAATTGGGGGGGACATACTACCAGTTGGGTCACCTTACTCCTCATCTTTCATCTTGCTATGCTTACACTGGATGTGGAAAAGGGAAATCTTCAACTTGCAATGCCTGATAAACATAGTGCACAAGGAATTAGATGCCATCTCTTGGCACCCCCTGTCTCCGCTGGTTGCTCTGTGTTACCATGGCCAACCAAGGTCTATTTTAAAACAAATGCTGTCCTCATTTTTTGGATGATAATGTCCGATAACACTGCTGAACAAATGCAAGTGTAGCTTATGCACATCAGTATGAAAGGCAATTTAGAGACAAGTTATCTATGCATCAGATATAGGCAGGTTTAATATGCAGCAGAGAGAGATATGTTTAATATGCCATTGATAGAGACTGGGTTGTCTTCTTCAACTTCGATGATTCCATATGTCGGTTCATCAAATGTAGCTGCTTTATTCAAACCTGTGGAACTTCAGGCCTATTTTAAATTCTACTGGAGATCCCAAGGTTTCCAAAGATCCAAAATATGTCCTGCTGAATTACAGAGAATTTTCCTGCTGAATTTTCTATTTGAAGTAATTCTGTGGCCATGAAAAGATGGAATCTTGGGTTTGAATATTTCACTCCATATAACTGTGATGTATCTTCTTCTGGCTGTGAATCCTCATCGGGGAAATTTAAGAGACAATCAGAGTTCAAGGAGTTAATATGCAGCAGTTCAGGAGAGGTTTAATAAGCAGTAGACAGAGAGAGGTTAACTAGTCTTGAGAGAGTAATAGGTTTAATACACAACAGATTCTGTCGAGACAGATTTAATATTCAGCTCATAGAAATGTGCTATAAGAAGGTGATATTGGCAGGTTGAAAATGCAGTAAATAGACAGGTGTGTTTTAATGCTGCACCACTAACACATAGCTATACTGACAGCAGCACAGAGGCCAATTAAGGTAATAGTCCAGGCATTTAAAGTCAAGCCCTACATTAATTATGGAGTGAGTTGATAAAAATACATATATATTTTGCCACCTAATTTGGGCCCCTCCCACTAGACACTTACAAAATGCACTTTGCTTTCCATAAGCCCTCACTTATATGGACAATGCAGCAGCATATTGAAATTGGTTATATTAACAAGGATCAAAGAGAAAAACACTTTGCTCTATTTCATTAACTATGAATGTTAAAACTCACTGCTATAAAAGTACCTTGTTGTGAAATAGCTCCCTTGTTTTATTTTCTCAGACAACTATAAACACAATACATTGCCGTATTTTTCACTTCAAAAAGGGGAGGTCTTAGATTCAGATCTACAGTGAGACAAATGCCTCAGTAATTATTCAAGACCACACCAATCTTTGACTTAGCTGTCTGGCTAGAGAATGGAAATGTAATGTAATTCATTACGAGGCATCCGCATTTGAGGACGTGTCTGACTTCTGATGGTGAGTTAACTGCCCCTTGGCAATTCATTAGTTACAACTCAATTACTGTTTGGTTCTTTCCCTGAAAGATATTAGGCCATGTCTGAATACTTTACTAATGCTCAACTTATGCCTCATTTCCTGAACCCAGATGGAGCTGAACTGTCTGCCATGAGAGGGAACGTGAGCTGCTCCATAACCACCGGAACATGACTCACCCTCATTCACCTCCTTCAGTGCGGGTTACAATGATAAAACCACTTTTCTGAAGCTATACAGCACATCAAATCCCAAAAAACAGCACTTCCCCAATGGGTGACAGACAATAGTATGCATTAGTATACCTTACAGGTGGGAGGGAATAAATTTTTATTTTTTTTCCATAATAATGGCAGGTACAAAAATCTAGTCTAAAACGAGTAATATAGACAAAAATGGAATAGGGAATACATGAATAAAAGATGACGTGCCTCAGCCCTTAAAACTCCCTCAGTGCAGTTTTGTTGTAACACTGTGGCGCAAACAGGCATTGCACCGCGCATGCACGTTTTGTAAGTTTTATATGGGCAGACACACGCATAAACGGACAGACGTGACAATGACAACACCCCTTATAGGAAATATTTAAATGATATTAAATTCGGGTAAAAAATTTGAAATACACCTTTCACAAAATTAGTCCCATCTCCAACAGGCTCCACCACTAGTGAGGGGGCAACTTGGTACAAACACTCACGCCACGTGATTCAGTTAATTGAATGAAACATCTTTAAATGCTGTAAACATGTCCTAATGAGCTGCAGGTGCCACACGATCTCTGTGTGGACACCGTGGCTCACTGTGGCTCTGACTGATTTGAAAGAGAAGGAATACGTGATACTCGCTGTTAAATTATTGAAGATGAATTTAATTACGTTAAGCAAGCACTCTGGGGTTGCCGTTAAACTCGTTGGCAAACTATAATGAGTTTGGAGGCATGCATTACTAAGCTATTTATCAAGTCAGAGCAACTTTCGGCGACAGCGCTACTCTGTTAATGTCCTCCCCTCCGACAGTGCAGGAGATTTATACATTTTTCAACTGTGCTGACTAAATTGGCCCAACCGGGTGATATTCATTTGCAGAGAAACCTCTCCATTGGCCAGATTAACTGACAATTAATTTCCCAAGGGGAGGATGTTATGAGGGTAACCACCCCCCAAACTAAAATGATCCACATATGCGAAGACATTAAACAAGTAATCAAGTGAACCTCAATGAGTGACTCATTCCAATCTGACAAAAAAAAAAAAAAAAAAAATACACAATGGGTTTGGATAAAATACACTGACACAACGGTGTCCATTGAAACCAAGAGAAAGTTTGCATGAGATTATAAGATTACACTTTTTTTTTTGGAAAATTGGATGCAGACTGTAGGCAACAGGCCACAATTTTGAGCTGTGAAGGTGGATATTTTCTTTCTGTTTTCCCTCATAAATTTATTTCCTTCATGGTGTTCATGGGCAGAAAATTTAATTTGGTTTCCCAAATTCCTCCACACCACAACATCCAAATGAGAGATGGCGGATATGTCGGCGGTGTGACGCTGCAGCGCCTGCAGGTGAGAATGCAGGCGCTCCCCAAGAGAGTGACCGATGGGCCGTGGAAACAGATCTCGTTTAGCGGCTGCATTGTGGGAGAGGAGGGGAGTCGTAATGAAACGCAGGCAGGGGAGTTTGAGGCTTGCTCTACTGCGACAGTGTCATCAGCAGGCTTGTATAGAGAGATGGGAAATGGTTTTGCACCACCAGCTGTGATGAATGACACACAAAAAAAAAACAAAGACTATCAGGTTGTACCGCTCTTAAAAAAATCCTAATGTGTCATAATTCAGAGGAGCTGAGGACCACACACACAGTAACCTTGACAGAATAATGTATGGGATGCGTGTTTGGATTAGATGATTTGTGAACTAAGCAATTTATTATTGTATGTGTTTGGATATGTGTGCCTGAATTACTCAGCAGTGGAGACAGAAACACAAATTGAAACAAAATTGCAAGATTAGTCTGAAAATTTTCAATTGAATTATTTTCCCAATTTGTGCAGCCAAGCAGCATTAGCCATTGCACAGTGGAAACACGTACTGTGGTCGGACGAATCAATATTTCAGGGTTTTTTTTTTGGAAGAAATGAACACTGTGTTCCAGACCAAAGAAAAAGGCCGTACTGTTACTAGCAACAAGTACAAAAGCTGTGCTCTGTCATGTTGCGAGGTTGTCAGTCCCTTTGGTAAGAGTAACCTGCACTTCTGTGATGGCACCATGACTGTTGAAAGGCACACAGATTTTGGACCAATTCACGTTACCTTCAAGATGACATCTTTTCCAAGGACACCCATGCATATTTCAGCAACACAAAGCAAAGCTGCATTCTGCACTCATTACAAAGGCATGACT
This sequence comes from Gymnothorax javanicus, assembly GCA_029692085.1. Classification (NCBI taxonomy): domain Eukaryota; kingdom Metazoa; phylum Chordata; class Actinopteri; order Anguilliformes; family Muraenidae; genus Gymnothorax; species Gymnothorax javanicus. Next base: position 14,970,491 of record CM056207.1, on the reverse strand, counting down.
GCATAAAGACAGGGTGCGGGTGCTGGACTGGACTGCCTGCAGTCCCAACTTATCTCCAATAGAAACATGTGGTGCATCTTAAAATGCATAAAGCGGGGTACACACAAAAAGATAATCTGGCTGATTTTGCCCCGATTTTGCCCCTCCCGACCAACGACGACAATCGGAAGATTATCTTATGTCTTATAAGATTATCCGATAAGATTATCCTGTGGTCTGAGGTGTGTTAAAAGTGAATTTGTCCTGATAATCGGGTCCGAAACGGGTTGGGCCCGACGATCGTAAATAATTTAACTTGTTCAATATTTACGACCAAAAATCTTCACGTGTGTGGGGAAAGCCGATGGAGCCATGACTCCGTGAATTGTGACGTGAAACGGAATGTAGCCAATCAAGAAGCAAGTTCACCACCATCATTCCCTCCTCTCGTGTGTCCTCTTCCATGCTGCGTCTTGTGTTTGTTGTTGCTTTGTTTCTTCTTCTTCGTTTTTGTCAGATTACGTTTGATCACGCGAGATTTCTGTCTTGGAGAACTAGATTCTAGATCGGTGGTGGAACAGAATCGTCATGTGTGTGGTGTGCTGTGTTGAGATTATCGGAGCACACCACACACAGTACGATCAAAACTGTTCAGTGCCCGATTTTTTATCTTCATGAGTGGGGTTTGTAGCAGATAAAAAATCTCTTCAAATTTAAAAATCCTTATGTGTGTACCCCGCCTAAGGTAACAACAAAGAGGCCACATTGTTGCACACCTGAAGAAATGAAGACCACAAAGGAAAAACGATCAGAGTCAAAATTTAGCATTTTTGTATATTTTATATATACATACATATATATATATATATATATATATATATAATATTTATTATAATATATAATAATTTTAAATAGTATTATAATATTTTATATTTATTGCATATTTTTTCAGTGCTTTGTTTCTAAGATCGTTTTAAATTTTTACTTCATCATTTCTCCACAACGTGAAAATGTGACTCAGATAATTTTGCCATTGAGGTCTTCAAATGTTGGAAAAATGGGACAAAATTATTCCTGAAACACTGAATAACTTGGTTGCTTCAGTCCCCAAATGTTCATGAAGGGTAAAAAGGAACGGCAACATTTAAATGGTAGATACCATATTGTCAATTTATTTGAAATATGGTACAAGAATCAAAACTGAAATAATGGGGTGCTGTACTGTCTTCTACATTACACAGATCAAAGATAATTCGTAAATTACTGCTTTCAGTTTCAGTTTTAATTAAACATACCGTCTCAACTTTTTCTGATTTGGCGCTGTAATGCATCAAATAATATCTCATTTCAAATTTTTTTTGCACATTTGTTTACATCGCTGGTAGCTAGCTTCACTCCTTTGTTGTTACTGAGTCATAATTTTTCTCTTAGCGCTAAATGGTAGTGGAGAAGAAATGACAGTAAATATGAAAAAACTTAAGCTAAGATGGGCCAGAGGTTTTTAGTATTTAATTGTAGTTCCAGTTTACATGACATGTGATCATTCTCTACCATAATCATAGCATGCATTAATTAGTATGCAGAAAAACTCAGATGTTTACTAAGTGAGTTATTGCATTTCACAAAATGCATGGAGATCATATGTTACATAAACAAGATACTGTATTCAAAATCAGAGCATTTCTAATGCTGCAGTAGATTTAATGAATAAGAAAACTTATTGGTAGTGTTACAAAAGTGAATGAGGGCACTGTCATGTTGAAACTAGAATATGCCAATTAAAAATGCAGAATTTTCTCGAGCTTCATTGCATGCGACAATGTCAAGGTTTTCTTCCAGTGGAAATAAAAGTCCCTTGCCCGAACCAACACCAGACTAAGAAGTGTTTGCCGTCTTTTGACTAGACAGAGGGGCCCATTTGCACAAAGGGGCAGCGACTGTGGACCCGCTTTACATTTAAAATAATGCAATTTATCAATGCTGTGATTATTTTCTACAATTCACAGCAATGTGGCTTTCTTCACATCCACTTGAGAATGCCTGTGATGACACACTAATCACTTTTACTGAAGGCCCTATTGAATTCTCCATTCATCAGGAAAAACACTGACTCGCCTGCAGGTTGCACAAGTTTAACAAATGCGAAAGCCTCAAGTACATTATGGGAACTCGAGAGAGGCTTGTAAGGAGGCCGTTGAATGCAATGATCTGAAATAGGACTTCAGCTAACGTGTTCAACAACTTTACCGAGCTGCGCTGTAACGAACGAACATGAACCTGCACGAGGAGACATCACAGAATAAATCACCCAGTAATAAGCTTGTTTTCATTTAGTCCGAGAGCGCTGTGGTTGGACTGGAGAAACAAATTAGCGTAATATCCCGAGGAAAATGCGATCAAAACCATTCCCGAGACCCCTGCAGCGAACAGTCTCAGAGTATGCATTGATTGACAGAGCTTGTGCTGAGGTCGTTCTGGCGAGGTGGTGTTTCCCAGAGACGATGAGCAGGCTGCTCAGCGGGGAGCCAGTTTGTCCTCTGCCTAAACAGACCAGTACGCTACACCGCTGTTCTCTGAAATGCCCAGCAGCTCTGACTCAAACACACTTTGAAACAGCCCACTGATCCCCTTCATGCTCAAAGTGGAATTGCCTTCCCACTTTCCCAGCGAAAAGAAACATTTGTGCTCATTCATAATTTTTTCAGACATAATTATCACACTGCATGTAAGTTATTTGGGCATATAGTTCTACAGCTTAGTCACACCGGCAGGTAACCATACATTTTTTAAAGATGCATTTTACTTATGCTTCATAGCACTGTTAGCAGATACTCTTATCCACCAAATTTACAACTGTAAGCGACAATTCAGCCTGCAGGTATCACAGATTGAAGTATAGGAATTATCAAGAGGGAAAAATAATATTTCACAAGTGCAAGAGCGGTGGACTTGGTTGAGAACTGGACAACAACCTCATTGCATTTAACTGAGTGAAGCCTATAAAAACAACCGCAATGCAATCCTAATGAACACTAAAAGATTAAGAGGTAGCAACAAACCTAATCAAGTGTTAGAGCTAAGTAAAACTATTATTCTGCAATGCAAATGTTTCGCTTTTATGAGTCTCTCATTCAGCTAAGGCAGAGGTATTTTGACAATGAGAGTATCGCTGCCTGGTCGTTAAAGCCACCTTATTTGCCATTTTATCACAGAAATTCATGCAAATCTTGAACATATGAGAACATAGAGTTTTAGTATTTTCTTCTACACAAATAAACATGAAGGCCTTTCGCTCTTTAGTTCTTTAACCACTAAAGTTTACCGCTTAATGTTTTCCATTCATACCATGCTTTTTTTCGCATAGTGAAGTAGGCTCAGCTACAAAAACAAGCCAACAACTCTGAACTGGATCTGCAGGTACTGTGACTGTACAGTGAGTTTGTTCAGATGCTCGCCAGAGTTTATGCTGAGACCTCCCTCGCCTTTATTCAGATGGAGCGCTTACTCATCCCTCGCATTCCCTCTCTCTCTCTCTCTGCCATGCAGAAAGAGGGATTTAGTATGACTGTATGGAGCAGAGATGAAGTAGTACAAGACTCACTAATAATGAAGACTTTCTGAACCCAGTGCAAGCGACCCCAGTTTCTTCAGCAATGCAAATGGCTCCGGGAAAAGCAATTTCAAAGAAGTACAAATCCATTCTGCCACAAATCAATATGAATTACACACTCCATCGCCAACTTTTAAAAGCATTTTTTGGACAATGTAATTAATGTGTATAGAATGGCTGAAAGAAAGTCTCTGCTCTAGCACGAAAGAGGGCTCACTTCCAGCATTACAAAACTAACAATGACACACAGCTTCTACCAATATAGAGCATCCAACGGTATGCAACTTCCAACAATACAAACAATATACAGCTTCCAGTGATACACAGTTTCTAATGATGCACAACTTAAAAGGATACACAGTGTCCAGCGATAGACAGCATACAACAATACACAGCTCCCGACAAAATAATGAGAAATGTTGGTATTCTGTAGACTCTCCATTGTTTTTTGTTGGAGATGTGAACATGACAATGCTCCCAAGTCTGCACAAGCATTGTTTATTGGTTTAACCATAAAAAAAAGACCTATCAAGCAATTGTGTATCTTTTTTTTTTTTGACTGGCTGAAAGTGAACCTACAGTTGTAAGGAATTACGGAAAAAAGTGAATGACACTCCTCATATCTCCGTTCACTGAAAACAGCAGGCGCCGCTCATTGTTCTCTGCCTCCATTTTCGTGGCAAGTGGCACAGAAGTATGTTGAATTAGACAACTCTATAATCAACTATAGGGCCGAGTTATAGTGAAACAACTGCGTAAACATGTGCAATGATAGTAATATAAGGAACCCGCTACAGTGACAGAGAGAGGGGTCAGGCCAAAGCAGCACTGCCGAACGGAATCTAACGTAAACGATTTCACACATTATCTGACATAATGACTCATTAGATTGTGATCATGGTGACTTTTATAAAGTTACTTGGATGATTACTGCTGTACAATTCTCAGCTACCAACAATACATGGCTTCCAAAATAAACTGCTTCCAATGATTTTTGCTTTTCAGGTGCACACCTTCCAGACAAAGGCTCAATGTACACTGGATATTAATTTTTAGTAATTGACAATATTTGAAATTAGATTGGAAAGTCTTATATAATGTTTGGTGTCCTAATTGGTAGGGAAATGCATGCCAATTTGCAGCTTCATAGTGCAGTGGTTTCAGAGAAGAAGATTTTTACAGATGACAAATGACGACAAACAACGGACAACCAGGCTATGGCATAACCACACTGGACCTTTGGTCCAGGTGAGCTAAAAACTCATTGTCAGGTACTGAAAATGTTTGATTGCATTTGCTGCTGCCAAGGGTAGCACAACTAGTTATTAGGTTTAGGGGGGCAATCATTTTTCACATGGGCGATATAGGTTTTTGAAGAACTCCTTACCTTCATTAAATAAAATGATCAGTTAGAAGCTGCATTTTGTGTTCACTCACATTATCTTTGTCTTGTATTAAAATAATTTGAATGATCTGAAATATTTAACTTTGACAAATAAGCAAAAATATAAGAAATCAGGAGGGGGGGGGGAGGCAAATACGTTTCTGCAGTAATGTATGCATGGGAGTGTCTTTGAGAAAGAGGACATGTTTCAAGTAGTCAGCCTGAGCCAACTCTGAAAGATGCACCCCATATTACACAGCTTTGAAAATTATGTAGCATCCTGCATTGTAATGTCCATGCCATTACCCGGCTTCAAACATTACACAGCTTGACATATTAAGCTTCAGACACTGCAGAGCTTTGGTAGATAACATAGGTTAAGATCTGAAGCTGCAGGCAATACACAGCCTCACACATCACAGAAATAGAGATCTTACGTTCACAAATTACAACAATCTCCCACAACAGTTTCTCTGTGGCAAATGGCCTTAGCGTCGCAGGACTGACCTCGACATCATCTCTGGGACCAGCGGAGTCCTTGCAGCATTGCCGAACAATCCCTGAGCCAATTCCTCCTCAGTTCACAGCTCCAATTATAGCCAATTGGCAATTTCATTTAACAAAGGCAGGCCTCTCTTTTTCCCTCCCCTGTGATTCCAGGGTCCATTACGTATGAAAATTCCAATCAGCAATTAATGGATTTTTCCAGGATTGTTAATGGAATTTGTATCCCTTGCCTCCCTTCCCCCACAGCAGTGCCATCCCTGTTGGAATGATTAAATTCGCAGCCAGAAAGAGAATTATGGCTCACTGCCTTGCGAAAAAAGCAACAGCGTGTTCGTGACTCGTTATCCACTTCGTGCCATAGTAGCATCGAGCCCCAAGCCGTCTGGCTGCTCACAGTACTAAAATACAGTATGTGATAAATAAAAAGGCGTCGCACGTGTGATATGAGGTGAAAAAACCAGGCGCATAGGGATGACTGACCAAAAATGCACGACAGCGATTTAGCTCTTTCATTTTGCCACACATTCATCTGTATGAGTGTTTTTGGTTGAACATCAACCGGAGGCTGAGAGTGAGTGGAGTCGGAGGCACAGTTGTTGGCAAAGTTGGGGTATAGATTAGGGAGGGCCAGGGGGAGGCTGGAGGTATGGGAAAAGGCAGAGATAACATTGTGGGTTGGGTGTAGCATGAAATAGGGGCAGGAGTGTAAGGGGAGCTAGGAGTAGCGTTTACGGTGTGTGGCAGTTGGTTGGGAGAGAGGTTTAGCCCGCATTTACACCATGAGTGATTTGGTCACCTTGTTGCCATTCATTCTCCAAGGCAACCAGCTTGACAACTGAGCAATGAAAGTTACCCTATAAAAGTTGCCCTCAACTTTCCCCAGGCCTTGCCCATCAACAGCCAGTCAGAGTTTAAAGCTTCAACTGTTGCTTACCGACTCAATAGCATTTTGTGAAATTTTGTTCCGCCAACTTTTTGACCAGAAAATTGAGAAATAACTGGTAATTACAATTGAGTCTAGTATCATAGCACATTAAAAACACTTTTGGCAGAAACATCTAAAATAATACTTGATGGGGTTGTTTCTGGTCACTGACCACAGTCTGGCAAAGAGTAACTAATAATTTTGAAACAAGTTTTATACAAGGCCTGTTCGTTACATTAGCCAGGTTGCTGTAGAGCAGTTAACATAACGTTAGCCTGATGATCTACTTTTAAAGCGAAGTGCAGAATGATAGCTCAAGAGATGTGTCAATATCTAGCTATAGCTTGAACAAATAAGAACGAACAATTACATGTTTCATTACGATACAATAGAAGCATAAATAATTTCTGATAAATGCCAGTCTTTTTTATGTAGCTACAAAACAACACTAACAAGATACAACAGAAAACACTTGCCCCTCCCACAGCTGAGTGTACCGCAGTTATCCATCCTTAAAATTGCTCCAGTTATCAACAGCTTCAAAAAATGTTAAACTTTCAACAATATACAGCTGAAAAGGACACACAGCTTTTAATGATTCACAGCCCCCAACTATACCTATCTTCCAGTTTTCCATGATGCTTTGGTTCCAGCTATAAATGGCTTCCACTGAAACAGCTTCTAATAGGACTGGTTTTTTTACAGTAGGCTACAGTGGGCTGAACTGGGGGCTTGTTTTGTGTCAACAGGGTTGGAGGTGTGTTTTTTTCAGGGGTTACCTGTGCCTGCACTCTTCGCCATGCAGCAATATCGCTCTCCGCCCGGTTCATCGCAGCCTCGCTTCTCCGTTTGGCCCTGCGCCCCTCGTGGTGGCCCCGCCCTCCCTGTCTATGGTGACGCCTAGGGCTGGAGTCCCTCTGCGTGTGCCTGCCATCCCATAATCACACGCACATCATATTACATACTGTCCCAATCAACCCCTGAGTCGGCGGACAAATGTCTTAAAGCAGTATTTTCAGAGCTTTGAATATTGGGCTTACTGTGTAGTTAACACCGTGCACAATACATTTTGTAATTGACTCAGCCAGATTTCGCGGCTATGTGACAAAGAGGATGTGTTTGAAATTTAGCTCCTATTCACTTGCATTGAAGAGCTACAGACTCGCATAAAGATATACAATGCGTTTCAAATCCGAAGTTTCAACCATACCAAGATACTGTATTTACGCACTCAGCAATAAAATGGTCAGTTTCTATTGTCATTTCTGTGCTTAGTATTTGAGTAATTATCATTTTAAAATGTCTTAAACACAAGTACATTCAGTCCTTTGGACAGGAAGTACTTTAACCTAAATCATGATCTCCGTGCACCACAAGACGTTTCCCCATTAGTTTGACCACCAAGCGGGGGAGGGTCTGTTGTGCGGTGAACAGACCCAGCAGTTCTGGGGTGAGATTACGTAGCAACAGTTTGTTGGCGCAACTTTGAGCAGCATGGCAAAATAAAAATAGAACCACGCTAATTGATCACTTTTCTGTAAAAATTTAACTGACCGTTTCGAGGAAATAAAATCATAAAAATGCCTAGTAATGGAAAGGTTCTTCGAACCATATAAATCATATATTCCGTGATATTTGTTGGTGAAATGGAAGCGAATGGGGAGTTAAGTGTCAAACACCTCTTCTTCGTCACAGAGGCATCTTGGTGAGTCGATTGCAAAATTTATAGTGCACATTGATAACTGCAAATTAAGCCTTATATTCAAAGTCATGAAAATACTGCTGTAAATTGAGACAATGAAAAGGCCTGGGTTCTAAAGGGACCTATCCCCTCCTCCATCCTTGCTCTTACTTTTTAATTTTCCGACTTCAAAGCCCACTTTAAACAACCATTTACATAGCTGGGGAGAGTTCTGTTGAATAGAAAAATCAAATTTTACCTGCCAGCTTTTTTTTTTTTTATATACAGTACTTAGACCCTCTGATTTCCTATAATATATCGGGCTTTGATCAGTCAAGGTTCACAGGTCTAACTCTGACTTCAAACAACCACTGTTGCTGAGTGGGAGTTAAAGGGATGAAATAAAAATATAAAACCAGTGGGGAATAAATAATTTCTCAAGGGGTGAACCTATGGTGACATTGAGCGCACTTTGAATTGAGTAACACTTAAGAATACATAGCTGGAGCCACACTCAATATTTTATCTCAAATATGCACATTTTTGGCAGGTTTACACGATGAAAGGTTGGACAGTCGAAATTAGATTGTTCTTTCCAGAAAAATATTTCAGCTGAGGTTCTGTTTTGTTCAGCAAAAATAGTTCTCCTGAAAATTAGTTTTGATGGTAAATATAGCATTGATACAGCGTGAGCAGCCAGGGCTGCGAACTGACAAGGCATGATTTCTGAGCATGCTCAGTTCTCTGAATCTCTTTCAGAAAGGCATGATTTCTGGGCACGCTCAGTTCTCGGCATCTCTTTCAGAAATAAATTATTTCTGAGCGTGCTCATTGACATTTGCAACCTCACTCACAAAAAGGTGTGATTTCTGAAGATGCTCCGTTACTTCTGGTTCTCTCTCAGAAAGGAGTGATTACTGAAGACGCTCAGTTACTTTAATGGGTGATTTCTGAGCATGCTCAGCTACCTTTGCTTCTCTCGTAGGCGTTTCTTGTTCCGCAGTCTTTCTGCTTCAGTCTTCCTCTGCTGGTCACTGTCGACATCAGCCTTGGGGGCCCAGTGAACTGAAAGCTGTTTGGGGTGGGGGGTGGTACAGGGAAAGAGTTAGTGGCTTGTACCCAAACATGTGTGCTTCAACTCTGACATGCAGTTCATTCCAAGGGCTAGATGTAGAGTGTATGATGTTCCATGTGTTCAGTTTTCAAGCCAATCATTTGGAACAGTGTAGGGAAGATAGAAAATGACAGTTACCCAGATTTTTGAAAATGGCAGCCATAAAGAGCCAGCAAAAGGCAGGTAGAGCCTTATTACTGACCACTCCGTCACTGAATATGCTCTCACAATGCAAAATTTAAAATTCGAAGAAAATATGTTTCTTCCTAAACTAGCCTTATCAAACAGCAAGACTTAGAGCAGTCATACTCCATTTTACACATATAACATTTGAGCTTAGCATCTTAGGCAGCGAATCTAAAAAAAATTTGAGATTCAATTCCGTTCAAGCGCAAGGGAGAGCACACTTTCCAAATGCAGGATATTACAGACAGAACAATGAGCTCATCTTATTCAGTTCCGCTTCATTGCATCATCTTATCTTTTTAAAATGATATTAGAACCAGTGGTTATTAACTCCCAGGGCCCTATTGACCAAATCATGGTCCTTGAGGGAAGAGAACTGCAAGTTCCCTGGCCTCCTTTCATCTGGGAGTCAGGTGTGAGGACAGTCTGGTCAATAACCCGCACTAATTGCTCAGTGAATTGTCTTGGGAGGAAAGAAAACGAAGGGCTCGGATCAAGGACCAGATTGGAGCTGAGGTTCCCAACCTTGTCCTCGGGTACAGTCCTCGTAGCATCATCAGTCTTACTAGCAGTTGTGTGCTTTTTTAATGATAACAGAGTAGAAATAGACAATATTACCCGTGGAAAATCCCCAAGCCATCTAAGGCAGTCCCAGAGTTTTGCTTTGTGTGTCACTGGCATTCATCACAACCAATATCTTGACTGGTTTAAGTTGCAAACAAGATCGAGAGGAGTTCCTCTCAGTATCCAGCTGGATAGAGCAGCATTATCTGCAGTCATATAAATCAGAGAACTAGGACACTATGGCACTGCGAGAGTGGGGGGTCGGCATTTGTCATTAAAATGATTGCTGCAGATGCATCTGAAGATTAAATGTATCCAGGGCTTAGAAATGAAAGTCAAATTAATTCTTGTAACCCCGGCCTTATTAAAGGGATAATTTTAAGCATGAAAAAACTGTTGAGCTTTGTAAATATGGAGATTTGGAGAGCGCTAGTTGCTGGAAGAATGCCCACCTGAGCGTCACCCTTCCTGTATGGACCCCTGCTGTTTGGGCCCATTCCTGTTTGTCTCTTCTCTTCTCCTTCCCCATCACTGAACTGATGCCCTGTGTAGTGGAAGGCATCGATGACATTAACACATCACTGAGAGGAACACACCGTAGGCACATTTACAGTCTCCATGTTTGAGATGGTCTGTAGACTCAGGAGTACCTAAGGCTAACTTGGATTTGCCTGAGGTACTCATAACTCATAACTTGCTGTATAACTGAACTGAGTGATATCCACACAAACTCTTCTGACTTCAGTCTATGAATGAGGTTCCAGATTTTTCCATGCTAGTCTCTGGGGAGGTATCCTATATTCAGACAAAATTTTACCCTTAGCCAGAGGTTGCCAATACGTTGAAGGATAAAATGCACTCTACTGTACCTTAACTTCAGCTATTGAAATAGATTTGGGTCTGCAAAAACTGAACCATGCGAAATAGTAATTGACCCAAAATGTGCAAGAACAGGCTTACCTGCTCGATAAAGGTCTAACTCTGCACATGCAAGATTGCATTAAAAGAGAGAGGAATCAATCAAGCCAATCAATTCCACGCATTAAGTACCGACCTGATTGCGCCACTATCTGAATTCAAAACCTCAAGCTTGGGAGAATTGCCCCTTTTGTCATTACCATATAACCCATCCATCCCCCCTAAGATCCATGACGGAGAGGGCGATCATCAAGGTGCAATGCAGGCACTGGGGAAATTTCTGCCGTGCACATGCAAATGTACCCCGGTGATCGCTACCTTCTCTAGTTCTCAAGCATGGAAATAAAACCCATTCTCTTTTTCACGCTGAATTGTTCACCACCTTATTTTCTCTCCCCGTTATTGTTTTTTTACAGTGACTCATTGTCTGCCATCTTTTTGTCAGCAGAGAAAAGAAAATGAGAGCTGTGAATGAAATATTAATGGCTGCCGTGCAATCTGTCACACGAGCCCTTGCCGTTGTACAGTCTCTAATCTGTGGGAGATATCCGTTTGGGACTTTGGCCCCGTAACCCCTTGGGTGCTAATCTTTACCCACTTCCAAGATGGATAACGGCAATCAGAATGTGCTTGTTCTGTAGCTGAATCACAGGCCACAAAACCCCAACAGCCAGGCTTCCTGCTCGGCTGCTCTGCTAAGTGCCCTCAGCTTTTCCCCCTTTGCAAATCGTATTACCTGTTGCAAAATAGGAGAACACCCTAATAGTGTTATTAATCAACTGTATGCTGAAAAAAACAAGCAACATGCTTCATTCTGTGTTTCCGATGTCATAAAGCAACTAGTAAAATTTTTTGCAATGTGCAAAGCTGAGCTTCTAGCTACGCCCATCTGGTCTACAAGCTCTTCTGGGGTTTGCTGGTCATCAGAAAAGCCTTTGTCTCAGGCTGAAACAGAGCCATTTACTTTAACTAGCACATGCCATGGGACTCCGTAAAATCTGCAGCACAAATCTGCAGTCTGAGCTTTTCCAAGGCCCTTGAAATGAAGTCATTTCACGTTTCACACAGGGAGTAGCCGCAGATGAGCCACAAAATGTTCTGCCACTTGAAGTCGGAAAGACAAATCCCGCTTGTCTGTTTGGGCTTGCTCAGGACATTGACTGAACAGCCCTCTTTCAGGTCTTTTTCAAAGCACTTTATTAGTATGGCCAGTTCTTCCTTTCAGTGACTCAATACAAAAACTAAAAACATAAACCGGCTCTACAGTGATGTACATTAACTCATGTCAGCTCTCGATCAATGTTTTTATTACTTCAGTAAACCTTAAAATACTCATGTGTCAAAATAAAATTACAGCATTTATTGTGCCATTATTGAAACCTGGCACTGTATGGCAAAAATACTTTTTATCTGAATGTCAGAGAATGATCATAAACATGAAGGATACAGCTTTCTAAAAACATAGAATTCCATGAGTTTGCGCTTCCCAGAAAAATAAAGGAATGGGGAGTCTCTGATCGCTCTCCTGTTTGTAAGGGTTATTGTGCATGTGCGTGTGTGTGTGTGCGTGGGAATGCACGTGTGTATGTGTGTGTGCGCGTGTGCGTGCGCCAGCCTGTGGAAAACAGTTGCAATCTTTCTTTTACACACTGAGAATGTTTTCTCACTGCAAAAATTGTCTGTCTTAACAAGTCTTTTGATCTTATTATTAATCTGCCTCGTCTTTCTCTCTCAAGAAGAACATTTTGCTTATTTTAAGTTACAATATGCTAGACAAGTGAAATGTTCTATTCCCATGTGCAAATCTAGAAATGAGTCAAAACTCTCACCTCATTGGCAGAATTTTTGTCTTAATGAGAAAAAAAGGTTATAGAAGGAAGTGCTGTTAGTCTTAATACATCATTTAAATGCTTGGTAAGACTAATTTTTCATTTTTAGCAGTGCATACTTTTCTTTTGCAGGGGTTAGGGGCGGTGGTCACTGAACTTATTAGAATGCCAGTAATTGTTTTGATTGAAACACATTGGTATACTATAGATTGACCAATGAGGATGTTAAAGAAGGTAGAAACAAAAAATAATCTCCTGCCTTTTTTCCTCACATGACCACAGCAGCAACATGCAAATAGCCTTCAATACCATCATGATTTGTTTTATCAGCTAGTAACTTGAGCGTTGTTCACACACCACCTCTTTGCACAAAACTTAACCAAGGATGCTTTGATGTGAATAAAATTAGGACTCTTAACTGTACTCATAATGAGAATTTAAATTGCTGAGTGAAGGAACGGCATTTGTGTTGAATTTTAAAAAGCTGAAAATAAATAGAGGCGATTTTCTGAGTGAAAAAAAAATGCCTGGTGTCGAGAACCTCTTTCTGAGGGTTCAGCAGGTAATGAACCATTATAATTACTGAGGCAAATTTAACAATGGCAAATACTGCTTTTTAATGAGAAAGAAATTAACATCGCTATGCAAGCACATGTAGAAAATGAAATGTTAAAGGAGAAGTGAAAATTAGGTCTTTATGAGGAAGCCATTGTGCCCTTTCCTTTTTTTAACATTAGCTATTTCGTCATTTACGGCGGACAGAACAGCAGACTCGGTAACTGTTGCTATGCCAAAGATAAATGGAGTCTCCAAATTTCTCTCACTGGGATTGCTAAACATCTACATCATCAGTCGTGTCATTTATTTGTTTACAATTTGTTGCATCCTAGGCATAGCAATGTTTTCACAGATGGATTTTAATAAATGGATGCACAAAATAGCTTCATGCTAGTAAACAGTGAATGCCTATATAAATCTTATGCACTGCATTGATTGAAGATGTCTCCAGAAAAGCTTTTGAATGAAAATGCGTGAAGACAGGCACAAGATCTCAGGGGTCTCAACATTCAGCCCAGTTAGGCCCTGCACATTCGTACGTGAAGGGGGATACTTTACGGTATCCATCCAGATGAGCAGTGACCCTGATCAGGCCCCGATCAGGCTTTGCCAGAAACTGAGCAGTTCTGTTCCATAGCTGTTGGCTACCTGGATAAAGATTTGCAGCAAGATCACCCACAGTGATACCATACCTAAGCACTTGTAGGCTTCTTTATGGGCGCAGCTCAGTCTTTGACTAAACCCTCATGTGCTATCATAAAATTTAGGTGGGAAAAACAAAGAAACATCAACAAGAAGCTCTCTTTTGAACCATGTATATTGTGAACACTTGTTTGTTTTACTCTGCTGGTAAATCGCCAAAATCGAATGGAAATGCACTAATCCAGCGGAACTTAAAAAAACAATTGCCAAAGCACACTCCATCCTGGGGGCCACTTTGTATTCTTCGTTTCACAATTCATGTTTATAAGGATTATTTTCCATCTTTTGCTGCATTTTAGCTATATTGTCAGTGATAGCTATGTTTATGTGGAAACCTTCCACATCACCCACTTCGAATGTTATCAGTCTATTTGATGGGCGTTATCATCTGTTATCAGCGCCATAAATATGGGCCAGATTGGCTCTACTACTCCTACTACAAGCGACTCCAAAATTCCTCTTTTCATCATGTTAATGTTACGTTTCAGGATTAGGGAAAGACAATCACGCTTTTTAAAAGGTACAGGTTAGAATTCTGGGTTACAGAATGGCAATGGTGCTTTTACAAATTTAAGGTTAGACCTCAGGGTTGGGGAAAGGTGATCATGCTTTTTAGAAGGTTAAGGTTAGAGCGGTGAAGATGGGAGAGGCGATCAAACTTTTATAAAAGATATTTGACTCTTTTAAAAGGCAATTGAACCTTACACTAATAAATATCAGGCTGCCGGGCGCGAGGATCAAACCCGGTTCTCTCGCAGGGAAGTTCTTTGTTTTACTATCACCTTACAGCAAGAAGGTCGTGGGTACGAATCCAACCTGGGGCCTTTCTGTATGGAGCTTGCATGTTCTCCCCATGTTCGCATGGGTCTCCTCTGGGTACTCCAGTTTCCTCCTCCAAAGACATGCATGGCAGGCAAATTGAAGACTCTAAATTGCCCATAAGTATGAGTGTGTGAGTGAATTCTGCGTGAATGGTGTGTGCTTGCTGCAATAGATTGGCAAGCTGTCCAGGGTGGGTCCCTGCTTTACGCCCATAGTCAGCTGGGATAGGCTCCAGCTCAACCGCGACGCTTGTGAGGAAGAAGCGGTATAGATAATGGATGGATGAATCGATGGAAAGAAAGATGGATAGATGGATAGATGGAATGCCCACTCATTTCTGTCTTAACGTGGATTAATAAATCTAAATATTAATAGCATATAATTAAGAAAAATACCAGCTTGTTAAAATTCTGGGATTGCACCCATGGTTGGAACATAAATCAACACACACACACCCCACAGAAAAGCCAGCCAGAGGAAACGCTAGCCAGGACAGGTAGAAACCCTGGGAGCTACAGCAGAAAAGAGAGAGCTGTACCAACCATCTCCTGCAGTTAATAAATAAAAGCCCCACCGTATGTTAGTTCCATTCATGATCTCAGCCATCTGATTTTTTTTTTGTTAATTAATTCTACCTCCTGGCAAAATCAAATAGACATTGGAGAATGTCAAATTTGCCAGCTGCATTTCGCAGAAAAGCATTTGGCCAAAGGATTGAAAGCAGACCTGCCACACTTGCACCCTCCCAAAAAAAACTGTCAATGAACACATTTTGGGCAATAACTCTCTCTCTTTCAGCATCCTACCATACTCCCTCTCGCCATTTCCAAGGAAAACATGCTAGAAAGAAAGACAGACAGACTAGAATAGACTGGACACTAACAGCCGTGCCCGAAAATTACAGTGTCGCATTTGACAAATCAAAGTCCAATTCTTCCTGACCAGCTGTCATGATGAATGGGAAGCCAGATTTCATCCTGGGGAATTTATTTTTGAAACGAATAAAAAAATAAAAAAGCAAAGCCCTGTTCCTCCAGTACATCTAAGGCAGATGATGCAGGCAGAGAGTGAGGACAGGAAATTTGTGTGGATCTCTTGTGAATTTTCATTGACTCAACCTGAGCTGTCAAGAAAGAAGTTTCTCATTTTCCTGCAAGTGACCTTAATCCTTCAGATAGAGTTACATGAGCATATAGGCATACTAACATGTAAATGCGCATGCATGCACACATGTACTCTAACACAACATGTCCACACACGCATTGAACTGCCAACAAATACACTCAACAAAAACTTGACCCAAACCTTCAGATATCTCACACAACATAATTATCTGCCGTTTTACATTTCGGTGAATTGGTTAATTTTAAGACTCCAAGTCCCAATTTTCCATTCAAATCTAAACAATTTAACCAAGAAATTTATCCAATTTTTCATTTTGTCTACAAAGATAAACCAGCCTTGGCTTATTTGGGGAAAGGCGACTGCCTTGAAACTGCCTGTTATGGTAATGCATAGTCTCTACTCATTTTAGTTTGAGCTTATCTTCATGTCTTGCCTTGTGCTTGTGCCTGCTTTCTTGCGTCTATTATCCCCCACCGAGACACAAAGTGGAGCAAGGAATATTTCAATGGACCTCGTCTGTCCGTCCATCTAGATAAGTGGGGACAAGTTCTCACAGAAACTACTTAACTTATTTGACTGAAATTTTGCGTGTCTATACTACAAGTCATGACCTTGACCTGAATCAAAAAGTGTAGTCCATGGTAGTCAGGGGCAATTTATGACAATGTCTTCTTGTTTCTCATGCCCAGGTTTTTCTAGCTCCTTATTGCCGCGACAGCCCCTTGTGTTTGTCAGTGTTGCCCCAGCTTCATGTTTGCCTCACTGTGCCCCAAAATTCCGGTCCTCTTCGCTTCTCTACCCCCTACACTGATCTTCTGGTTTCGACCTTGGCCTGGAACTCTGACCGTGTACTGCTCGCCCCCAGGATCCTGACTGCCGCTCCTGACTTCTGTCTGTCCTTGGACTGTGATCCGCCTCGCTGCATATATCTCTGTTTCCTGTGTACCAAACACCGATCCATCAAAGCTCTGGTTCGTCATGCCTGGTTCTGCACCTGAGTTCTGGGCTCCCTGACAATTTAACATGCAACCATCTGTGCGCAATTCAGACTCCACAAAATCTCTAGCTCTCTTGCTCATGGACATCAAATTTCATTATGTGGCAGGAATCTCAGGCAGACACAACTCATTTAAAACAGCATATTTCTACATCAATGCACACCAAATTGATATTGCCACAATGCAAAGCACCATTTCCCCCACACCGATAACATAGGTGTAACAGCATCCACTGTGGGCTCCTCAATCCAATGAAAACCTGTGGGCTAAACTGAAGAGGGCAGTTAATAAGGGGAAACCTAAGAATTTGACTGATCTAAACAGGATCTGCATTGGGAATGGTCTTAAATTCCTCCAAATTTGCGCCTTAGTCATGTACAGAAAACAATTCAGAAAAGATTAATTTTAGTGAATTTATTTATTAAATAAATGTATGATTATGGTTGGTTCAATAATTTGAAACATTAATAAACTCATTTTTTCCCCACATATCGGCATTTTGAGGATATCTCAATAAATTTTTTTTTTTTTTTAAATAATATTTCTAGTGCATGTCCAGCCAGGGGTGCCAATAAACCTGGGGCCCACAGTATCTATGCATCTTGACCCCTCCAAGGTTCACACCAAAGTTACGCCAATGCTACAATTCTATTGCAAGTAGGTATTAGTCATGATATTTTT
Source organism: Gymnothorax javanicus (assembly GCA_029692085.1). NCBI lineage: Eukaryota > Metazoa > Chordata > Actinopteri > Anguilliformes > Muraenidae > Gymnothorax > Gymnothorax javanicus. Next base: position 14,952,908 of record CM056207.1, on the reverse strand, counting down.
TCACATGAAAATAGTCCAGACTGGCATTTTGAAACCCACAAACTGCGGATCTATACAGAGCTTAAGGCCCAAAAGAAATCAAGGAAAAAAGTAATTGGCGTACCCAGTATACCTAATTATATACTACACGGATCTACGAGTATGCACCTATGATACAAAAACAAGTTAACTTCAGGGAAGACCTGAATACATAGCTGTACTTATTAATTGAAACCTCTCTTGACTGGCTACCAAGAGAAAATGAAAAATAAATGATGGAATAGATTTATTTACCCAGGGTCAAATCACTTATCCAACAGCTGTACTCCAATATTACTTGCCACAGCTGTGTATGTTTAATTGCCATGGCAACAATTCCATGAATCCAAGGCAGCGTCTGTGCGGCACTATCTGCACAGCCGCTATAACACTGGGACAGGGAAATAAATTACAAACGTCAATCAAGGCTGTTAGGAGGGCGGCAAAGGTTTTATGCCGCTCATGAGTCCCAGGGATTCTCTCTGGTGGTTAGGCTGGTATGTATAATTCACACACTTTCCCAGCTGCTAGTGGTCATCATCTGCTTTAATCAAAGAGGCAGTGCCCCAGCAGGCACATTACACCAGCTCAGGACTATCTAACCTCAGGAACAAACAAAGAGCCTGTGATGCAGACATTTCAAAGTCAATCTCCCTCTTTCCTCTTTCCTCTTTCCTGCTCTCCCACTATCACTCTCACCACTGCCCTCCCACTATCACTCACTCTCATTCTCACACTCTCTCCCTCCACCTGTCACTCAAATTTCATTTTCTGTCGATCAGGAGTGAATTTGTAGTGAAGTTCTATAAATGACTCTCCCCTTTAAAAGGGCACTTTTCAAAATGCATTTTTATCATTTTCCCATGTATAAGATAAAATTGTAATGTGCTGTTCTTTTTTTTTTTTTTTTTTAACAGACTTAAGGTATGAAAAACTTATTTAGTTCTATTTAGTATAATGTTGAAAATATTACTCTGATAATGCACAAGTCTGCTCGTCTTTCCCGAACTGTAGGAAAGCTAATATACTGATGAGAGGAAAAAGCAGAGCCAATATGCTATTATACGGACATGTCATTTCAGATCAATGCAAGCGATTACTAACAGCACAAGGCTGTTTTTCTGTTTTTCAAATATGTTATGCAGCTTTGAGATAGCAAACCAAAAGGGGGGGAGAAAGGAAAAGAGATTATTTTCTCTTTTCATTATTTCCCACATAAGCCAAAGATAACTTTATCACAAACGAAGGGAATAAACTGAAATTTGATTTGATTTGGCCCAATTGTTGGCTGGCTCATTTACAACTGAGCTATATTCTTTTCTGGTAAATCAACAGGAATTGTAAAATCGTAAAAGAATTCACAAGAAAACCAAACAAAAATCAGCCGTTGCCCAGTTTATACAATCAATCCTGATCATCCCTATCAGCTATGATTTAACCTGATAAATCCTGGTTCAACCTGATCAACATAGATTGAATCAGAGTTGAAACAGATCCATTTTAAAGGAGTTAAGTCAAAACTATAGAACTATGTCATTATTCATGTCATTTCTGAGTCTGAGTCCATGTACGAGTATTGATTCAGCATTTGAACAGGGCCAAAGATTCACCCCTAGAGACCAGTGATTAAACATTTACAGATGGAGAAATGATCAATTCAGTCATTCCTGTCCAACTCAGGATCAAAGAATATATGTGGACAATGCAGTGTTTTTCAAAATACACAAAGAAATCCAACTGTTTCCACATAGGGCAATAATGTACCTTCAGCACATACCAAACATCATGGTACTATGTCATTGTTTTTCCAATATATAAATCTCGAGACCTCCAAGATGTATTACAGCACAACAATAAATGCACTACCAGTGATCTCTAAAAATGCTGAGAAATTTGTTATTGAATAGCAAACTGGTAATCTGAACTTCGAGCTGCATGCAATTTTCTTTCACATCAAGTCACTTCAGTGAGACAGCATGCTGTTATTCCTTCTAGACATGAAACCCAAGTTTGACAAGGGAAATGCAGACATTTTTTCTCAATTTCCAAGAAGCTTTTGAAGCAGACAGCCATAATTTCCCCCAATGTAATCAAACTGAGTATTTAAGCCATTCTTAGAAGCCTATAAAGTGGATTCACGCTCATTGGTGTGACAAGGACCTATATGCGCATATTAGTTAGTCACATATTTCCCAAAATGCAACATTAAAGAGCACCGACAGGATCAGTTATGCACCCTCAATCAGACTCACTGCTCATATTTATCCAGACATCTGCATCCAAGCCTAAACCATTGCAACAAATTTCAATCAATGATAATGAATGCAATCTCAAATAATGCCCTGAACTTCACAAGGTAAAATAGAAGGGTGACAAACATTTCATTCCAAATTTAAATCCAAATATCTACAACTACATGAAGGTTCACAATATTTACACTCCTTAATCTTCTCACAACCCAATTGCTTCACCTTGAAATGTAAACTGTCAAAAGCAGTGGAGTGATAAACTGCATCACTCGGAATAGTTGGACTATTTTGCCACCAAAGTGGACATACGCACTTAAAATTCTTCATCAGGCGATTAAGAAATAGAGCTCTCAACACTGCTGTCATAAACTTGCTCTGACTTTATAACCTCTCCATGAAAGATGAAGAAATAGAGCAAGGGTAGCCAAACGTACAGTCATCAAATCATGGGCGTAGTTTTGATTTCAAAGGTGGGGGGGGACACATTTCTGGCACAAATTCTCAAGAGCGTTTTAGTTCTGAAGTAGAACAAAATAACCATGTTTTTTGATTGTTAAATAAAATAAATTTAATGCAAAATACATTAGAGAGTAATGAAATTGATCAAAATATTGGCGTACCCCGTAAGGGGGAGAAGAGCACAGTAAAACCACCCTGGAAATGCGATGGGTGGGGGGCTATGGGGGTGACTACTAAATCTCATGTCATTTTTCACCCATTGCTGAAATTTAGTAAGAATTTGCAATAACAGTACTCTGATAGCTGCCATCAAAGCAATATGAATATCAAAATATATGTTTATCTTAGAACCTGAGCCCAGCAGCTTTTAAAGCCACATTATGTGGGAATTGGAATTTCTTCAAAACTGTGCCCCCTCAGGTTCTGCGTGCAAGACCACTGTTGTAAATACAGCTCACACGCTTCACCTCCAAACCCCCCAGGAAAACCATCAACACCAAAGTCATCACTGTTGAAGCTTGCTAGTGAAGTTAGGGCAAAAACCACATCACCGCTAAAATATGATGATTATTTTCAAAGATTTTTCTTGAATAACGTTAGCTAGATGGCTGTATAATCTCAACAATAATGTCATTTGCAATTGTATATGGAACAACATAAGGCAGCTAATGATAATGTCTCTAGCCAAAGTGCATGCTTGCTGTGTTCAGCTAACAAGAAGCTGTTAGAGGTTGTGTGGGAGTGATCACATTGAAAGCAACCAATCATAAGAGGGCTAGTAACCCCCTGGCAGTGTGTATGCCCTCCCAAGAAGCTTATTGCCTGCAAAGTCAGCTTTAACTTGTTTTCAGCCAATCAGAGTTGTCAAAACTTCTCCCCTACACTGTAAACCCTGATAGTGTGGTGAACTCAAATGTTTTATGGAAACCAATTACCTCAAAAAAATTGAGTATGCCAACTTAATGATCTTGTGTTCACAGCACTTAAAACATGTAAAAAAAAAACAAAAAAACTTTACCTTATTTTCTTGAAGTTCCTTCCACACAATGCAATTAAGTTGGCCTACACAATTTTTTGGAGGTAACCAGTTTCCACAAAACATTTGAGTTCACCGCACTATCAGGGTTTACAGTGTACCTATCTCGTTTGGGAATCACACATTCGAGCTTCGGTGCAGGTTAAACGTTCAGCAATCATTGGTTCTCAAACTCGGTCCTGGTACCCCACTGTGTATGATGATTTTTGTTCCAAGCGTAATTGCAATTGTAGGATTTTAAAAACCAGTTGATTTGTCTTAATTAGGTGCATTTATGTTTAGAGCAGTTCTTTATCCTCTTCAGCCACATGTGACAAATCTGCACATGCCATGAAGAATAGAAATTTAATATCCAAGTTAAGATACATTAAAAACTAGTACAAATAACTGCTGAGGGATACAATTTAACTAAACATTTAATCAATGTAAACAATTGGTTACTCAACAAACAATAGGTTTCTCATCGGTGAAGCTTTTGACAAGTGGTTGCAAACACTAATTATTTACTGGCAAACAATAGAGTTGCTCCAGTTTTGTGTCATGCTTATTCAGTTCAGGCAAATTATTTTGCGAGAACCCAAAACACCACTGTCAACAACCGAATTTGGAGCTTACTGATTTTGTCAGTCTAATTTGATCTGTTTAATAATGTTTTCACCTGAAAATCCTCACAATATAGACAATAAGCACAGTATGTTCAAGGGTTTTTATTCTTCATGGCACAATGGATATGTCCACAAAAACGTGGATTAAGATGGTAAATAACTGCTCTTAACATGGAATGCAGCTAATTAAGACAAATAAACAGATAGTTAAAATTACGATTGCAATTGTGGTTGGAACAAAAACCAGCATACACAGTGGGACGCCAGGACCGAGTTTGAGAGCCACTGGCCGAGGTCTACATGCTGATTTACCCCGTAAGAAATGAACCATTTAAACGGTCCTGAAAACCAGATTAAACCTCAAGATACCTTGAAAATATCAAATCCTGCTTCGTAGTGCAGTCCCTGCTCAGATCTGAACAGAGACGTGCAGTCAGGGGAGGCAGTGACTTCTTTTTATCGCTGGATTTGGTCAACCTGTTTCCACGTACTATGCCTGATTGACAATAAATCAAATTTAACTTTTTTTTCTTTACCAAACAATTAAGACCTAGCCTAGGCTTTATGTAGTCTGTAATGATTAAGAGGTGATAGTGAAAAAAAATCATACGTTAACGCTTTGATTCGAGACTGCAAGTATGTAAATCTTAACCATTAATTAGAAAAAAACTCAACTCCCTCGGTAATTCCGTGTATCTGGAAATAAATTCCCCATTTTTTTGAATGGCATTAAAAAGTACTTATTTAAGGGGGAAAACTTAATCATAAACATATTGACCACACATTGAACGCCGCATAAGAAAAGTTTTAATACTTGTTAATGGCATTGCGTTAGCTTCCTGTAAGCAAATAGGAACAAATTTGCTGTCTCGTAAGCACTGCACTGAGCAATAATGTCGTGGATGAAATTGGCTCGCCATTTCTGCCGTTCAGTCTTGTAAATTAGTTAATCAATCCTCAGATTGCTAATCGAGCAAAGTTATATTGAGTTATCGTTTGTTTATCGGTGAGGATTCTGCCTCCCCTAACTAACCTCCGACGCCACCTCAGTGGATCTGAATTGTCATGACCGGGGGTGAAACAATATTGATTGGTTTAATTGGTATTTGTTTGCTAAGTAGCTCACTTTCACAATCAATCGCCCAACTCAATTACGTCGTTTAAGGAAGTTTCTAATACTGTTTATCTACATAGCTAGCTATATAAGAGGAAAACAAGCAGTTCCCCGCAAAATATACATTCGTAAAATGGGTTTAATGCGACTCGCACAATTAAAAAAAAAAAATCTTATGTAATCCGTCTTCGGTGGTTTGGGGGTTTACCATCGCGATTTGCGAGCGTTTTTTCTTAGATTTTGGCTAAGCCTACTGTCTGTCTGAATGAAAGGCGAACTTGGAGACAGAGGGAGGGAAAGTTGAAAAGGATTGGCCACTGGCAGCTTGAGCGGGTATTATTTCCTCGAGGTCTTAATGCGTGCAGTGTTTTTTTTTTTTTTTTTAAACATAGGACTGTGAAAAGTGGGGGGGTCCAATGCTGCCTTTTCAAAAAGGGCAGGGGACATGTCCCCCGTGTCCCCCCCCTAAATTACGCCCCTGCATCAAATTAATATTTAGATGCAATTTTCCGATTTTAATCTAAAAGCCAACCAAAATGATTTAGCCAAATTTCATTTCATAGTGCCGTTAAATTGAGTAGGTATACCAGACAGTGCTGCTGAAGGTAATTTATCGACTTTTAAAATCTGCATATTATATGCCCCAACAATTAATTTTTGTCTTAGACTGGAAGGGACTTTCACCATTTTGAGTGCTACAGTCATAAATCACTTTATTAAGTTCACTTGCATGTTAATACAGATAGCCTACATCTCCAAATGGGGTCATTCCACGCCAAACGTCCGAATGCCCCCGCTCGACCATCTCAGATTTGACTGAAAAAATTCCAGGAGGTTCACACACTTCCCAATAGGAAAAGTCCCAAATTTTAGCTCCCAACTCCTTATAGTTTTGTCATAAAAAAACATCTTGTCAACTACCCCCTGACCCGTTTTGAGCAGAGTTTTCTAGGGAGCCACTTTCAGATTGTTCTACCTACAAAACTATTTAAGGTAGGTCCTTCAAATTTTCAAGGGTTGAAATCTGTCAAAAGTACTTGTAGAATATGGACTTTTACACATGTGCTTTTGGTTTATCACAGAATTCTGGGGGCTTGAATTTGCTCGAAAATTCTACTCTTCAAATATGACTGCATATTTGAAGGACTGTGGAAAGTGCAATTTCAAAGACAGAGGTTTGATATTGAACATACACCTTCCCACACATGCTGTGTACTTTGTATTTTAAAACTGGCCCTCTGTGATGAACGGTCTAGAAGATATTAAGGTTTAAAAATGGAAAAAATAAATTTGGTGCCATCTTTGCCATGTTATACCAAAAAAATGACAGCACCCAACAACATAAAATTGACTGTTTTAGAAAGACCAGATGTCTGTTTTTAACATATCCAAAATTTGTGGTGGTGTTTTGCCTTATTTTTGCAAAATTAATTTTTGAAAATGTGGTGTTCACATACACGCATAGCATTCATGGCCTATGAAGGCACTTTCAGAAGCTAAGAAAACACTCTTAATTTATAACACACAGCTTAAACTCAACAAAATGCTTTATTTGATTCATCATAAACTACACTTAAAGGATCGCCTATATGCAATTTTCAGATATTGAAATAATGGAGCTCCAATATGGGTGAAAATGAAACTTGTTACAAACCATTACATTTCTGTTGTACCACGATGAACCAAAAATAACCTGTATGCTTCAGTAATTATCCATGATAAAAAGTAATTGACAGTCAGTAGAAACGATTATGAATATTCTTATGATTTATGGAACTTATTAAATGAATTATAAAGTTGGTAACTTTCGGACAACTATTGTAAATTATCTGAACTCTTTCAGGAAACTTTCAGATGCTTTGATGTCACATTCCTGAATTGTATATATACGTCCAGTTGTAGTCCTAGGAACATCTATTTTAGAAATTATGTGTTGCACAGGTACCCAGCACAAATCTTCTCTCCTGGGCCAGAAGAAACTTTTTGCTGGGCCATGTGGATGCATAAATTGTATCTGAACATCTTGCTGGGCTTCAGATGTCTCTCTGATGCTTCCAACCCACCAGTGATGGTCGTAAACACAGGTTATATATTGGCCAGGTATCATATCACTGATCTGGAAGCCCTGTGAAACCTCTTCTTCTGCATGTTCTACCTCATAGTTGACTAAAAATCCGGCAATTCCAGACACTCTGCTGACCTCAATTGTTGTTGCATTGACTGGCTTGAAACAGTGATTATCTCTAGTGCCTGGCACTGTGAGTGCATTTGCAAATCTGCTTTCCAGCTTGTCAGCCATGGACTTCACATTTTCTTTACTAATCCACATAAATTTCACCCCTGAGATGCTTTTTTCTGCCCATTTGAAGAGGTCTTCAGGGGTTAGGATGTGGTTTGTAACAGTGGCCTGCAGGCTCGCTCGTGTAGCCTCTCGTTTTACTGTGCCACCAATTCCATCACACGGTGACTTACCATGTGATGTTGCAAAGAAGTTCCATTCTGCAGAAACACCAAAGTCAGAGGAGTGATACAGCAGATTGATGAAGTTTTTGCAGTTTTTATACTGAGAAGCAGCTCCGTCACTGAAATAGTGAATTTTCTTCCAGGTGGACAGCAATTTCTTCACTTCAGGTATAACACTGCACAGAAAAGTGTACACAGCTTCTGTGTCATGCTTCAGACAATCACTTACTATGCACATGCTTGAACATCTCAGCTGCTCATCTTCCTTGTGGTATATTACAAAAGGATGCAGGGTACACTGGGAGTTATCCCAGTGGTAACCCTGGGCGGCGTCTTGTACAATAAAAGAGTAATTCTCAGCAAAGTCAAGAAGTATGATACACTCATCTGACTGAAGTTGTTCCTTCAGTTGATGCAAGTAATGACTCTGATGCTTTGCTATGAAATGGTGAGCTGACAGTTGGTTCACTTTTTCCATTAGTAACTCTAGGTAGTCCTCTGTAGATATGGTGTAGTCCACGAGAGTAGTTCTGTCAGTTGTCACCCACTGCTTGAAGTTTATGTTGTCCACATGATCACTTGCTTTTTCATTCAAAAAATGTTCTAGATTTGTTGATCCTGGGCACTCTTCACACCTGTGCAACATGCATTCTATGTTCTGTGTGGAACACACAATATGGTTCAGGAGATCAGCCTGGGTGATCTTCTCTCCTTGGTTTGAAATCGGGAAAGCAGAAAGCATTAACTTCACATTCTGATGGTACACACAAACACAAACAGAATGCGTCCCTCTTGCACCTACAGTTATGCACTCCTTGGGACGCAGTGAGCAAAATTTGGAAATTCCGATCTTCACGTCATGGTACGTTTCCTTGAACAACTGGAAGGCTTCGTTCAGATTCATTACTATCAATCTTTTCTGCTTGTGCACTTTCGTGTCTCCTTCTTTCACACTCTTAAAGTCTTTTTTACCAGGCAATGGTCTAGAAATATCATCCTGATGGGAAAATCCAATGACTTTGTTGACAGTGTCAGTACTCAATGGTCTTCCCACTGAAGGGGTGACTTCAGGCAAAATACCATATTCTAAACGCAGATCTCTAGCTAGTCTGACTATACACTCACCAACACCAAATTCATCCATGGTCTTTCCAATACTCCAACTTTGTGGTACTAGAGTTAATAATTTGATCTGCTGCTGCCTTCCAGTTGTGAGTGACAACTTCTTTTTCAAAGCTGCCACAAGGTAATCAACATCACTCACATGAGCAGATGATGTAGTCGTCACAGGAGCAGCATGTGATGTTGAAGGAATTGCATCACACCAATGTAGCATTTCTTTTGTCTTATTGTGAATTTCTTGAACTTTTCTCTGAATATAGGTTTCCTTATCCCTGGCACTGACTCTTGAAATTTTACATGGGGAAAGACCAATAGCAGTGAAGCACTCATCCAATTGGTTTTTCATGTCTTCCTGCTGTACGTAGTCCTGATCAACGTGTTGTTGCAATGGAACACTGGCTGACATCTCATACTTGTGTTTCTTGCACTGCAGGCATACTTTCATTCCAGCCTTTACTGATGTCTTTCCAATGGTCTCTGCTTGGGACAAAGAGATGGTGCGAAGATTTTTCTTTATGGGTCTTGCATGTAAGTTATATGGGTTGCAGCAGTTTCTTTGTAGAGAAGAGTAAAAATCCAGGTTTATTTTCCTGTGGTACAAACATACAGTTGCATCATGGGGTACATCATCCTCCAAACCACACCTGTGCTTCAGGAGCATTTGGTCATCATTTGACAGTGAGGTGATAGAGATCAGCTGACTTGGTCTGAAACAATAGAAGCATAACATTTCATAAATTCTTATTAAATTGACTCATACTACATTCACAGTTATCAGGAAAGTTTAAATAGTAAGTTAAAAATACTTGTGTTCACCACATAAGTCAGTCAATAACATCTAGATCCTGAGGTGAAGCTGCAAAATGTAGTTGCAAGAAAAATATTAATGTAAAGTAGTGAGACTTACATTGCATAACTTTTGGTGTAATCCAACCTGTGGCAGTCTTCAGTACATCCCAACGCAGCTCCAATAAAACATGGAACCAATGATGCCATCTTGAAGACTTGGAGCCTGTTCACTCTAGTCATATATATGGTAAATCTGACTGCTAATGGCTTGTTCTAAATACAGGTGTGAACAATTCCAAAGTGCTTTGGAATCTGATTGTTAAAACCACATGTGGAGGTGGTTTCACGTGTGTATCCACATTAAGTTCTGTAGTGTGAATGCTCAATTTGACACATTCCTATTTCTGTATCTAAAGACTACATATGGGTTATCCTTCAAGTATAGTTTATTATGAATCAAATAAAGCATTTTGTTGAGTTTAAGCTGTGTGTCATGAATTCAGGGTGTTTTCTTAGCTTCTGAAAGTGCCTTCATAGGCCATGAATGCTATGCGTGTATGCGAACACCACATTTTCAAAAATTCATTTTGCAAAAATAAGGCAGAACACCATCACAAATTTTGGATATCTTAAAAATAGACTACTAATCTTTCTAAAACAGTCAATTTTATGTTGTTGGGTGCTGTCATTTTTTTGGTATAACATGGCAAAAATGGCACCAAATTTATTTTTTCCATTTTTAAACCTTAATATCTTCTAGACCGTTCATCACAGAGGGCCAGTTTTAAAATACAAAGTACACAGCATGTGTGGGAAGGTGTATGTTCAATATCAACCCTCTGTCTTTGAAATTGCACTTTCCACAGTCCTTCAAAAATGCAGTCATATTTGAAGAGTAGAATTTTCGAGCCAATTCAAGCCCCCAGAATTCTGTGATAAACCAAAAGCACATGTGTAAAAGTCCATATTCTACAAGTACTTTTTCCAGATTTCAACCCTTGAAAATTTGAAGGACCTACCTTAAATAGTTTTGTAGATAAAACAGTCTGAAAGTGGCTCCCCAGAAAACTCTGCTCAAAACAGGTCAGGGGGTAGTTGACAAAATGTTTTTTTATGGCAAAACTATAAGGAGTTGGGAGCTAAAATTTGGGGCTTTTCCTATTGGGAAGTGTGTGAACCTCCTGGATTTTTTTCAGTCAAATCTGAGATGGTCGAGCGGGGGCATTCGGACGTTTGGCGTGGAATGACCCAATGGCAAATCATACCGCTCCAGCTTAATACATATAGCCTACAGAAGTGGTTTAAATTTTGGTTTGACGAATGTCAGGGTAAACAAGGCTTCATTATTTTAGATTCTCAGCCCATGGTATGATTGTTGTTGCCAAACAAGGTGGTTCCAGAATCAGAGAAACAGCAATCAATCTCGGATTTTCATGTGCTACAGTCCCTACAGTTTACAGTGAGTGCTATGAAAAACAAAAACATCCAGTAAGCAGCAGTTCAGGCGTTGAAAAAACCTTTTGCCTAAAGAGGTCAAAAAGAAAATGCGGACAAGTTGAAGTTACTGCAACGATCACAAATGCTCAAACAATAGCAAGATGAGTATCACCAGAACTGAATGACTGAAGATTGAAAACAATGTTGACTGATTAGTCAAATCCTGATTTCCATTGCAACATGCTGATGGTGCAGGCTGCATTTAGCGATAACCACAAGAATCCTTAGATCCACCTCCTCTGGAGTCAACAGTGCAGGTAGTATTGATGATATTAGGAAATGTCACTAAAGGCCAGATATTAGGCCTCTTAATATCAACTGAGCACCATTTTAGTGTGACAGCAAACTGTGCTCAATATCTGTTGCTTAAGATGTGCATCCATTTACACCCCTGGACAAATCTTTGTTATATGAATGCCTCCCATCCTGCAGGATATTGCATCATAAAATAGAGTACTAAGAATGGGGTGAAATCCTACAGGACAGAAGATGTGAGGGACCAGGTAGGGTTGCCCTGCTTTACACATTCAGTACAATCAAAGCAGCTGCCCAAGTGAGCACAGATATGCTTTGGACATCTCAAATGATTGTTGTCAGTTCTCCACATGAAAACCATCTTTGGATTTTTCAGAAAAATTCGTATCATCCGCACCTTCAGGGCTCCTTCCTCACCACGCGCCACCCTCCCCACCCTCTTTCCGTCTCGGGAGGAAAATGAAAATGTAACCATGCAGAGAATTGCTTCATCAATGGAAATATATCTTATATGAAGAATCCTGCTTTTCAAAATAGAAAAATTTATACATATTGTTTTGATCCTTGTGAAATCCCATTACCCCTCTGAATGGCTAGGTAATGAAGCAAAGCCAAGATTCTGGAACCTATTAATCAGTAATGTGCACCTTAGAGAGAGTAATATTAAAATAAATAAATAAATAAATAAATAAATAAAGTAAAAAAAAAAATTTCAAAACAGAGCGCAGACTGCAACCAGCCATCGAGCTCATGAAGAAACCCAAGTCTGGAGCATTTAGCGTCTCTAAGATGTGCTTGTTATCTGCTAGATAAATGATGCTCTGGTTAGAAAAAAAAAAAGATGCATTCTATGCAGATTTTGCCATGCCAAAAAGATCCATCTCATCTAGGCGATGTTAAACGCAACGTTTGCGTATTCGACATCAAATGTCTCAGGTACATTTTCACATCCCTGTGAAAAATTGCCTCTGAGGCAGCTTCAGCCAACAGTTTTCCTGCGGGATGCTGGGGAAATAGGTGCCAGCAGCAGAACAGAAATGAGCGCCATTTGACAGCTGCAAGTAAAGTGAGAGTTTAGTGGTGGGTGAAAAAGGTATAATTATATTTGGTCTAAATGGAGTTTGCCACGCTTTACACATTGACTGCTAAGCAGGGGTGTTTCTAATATCTATCAGAGGTTTAGCCCTTTGGGTGCGGGTTGGGGCGATCTTCCTCCCGGAGAAAATTGGGCTAATTTTGCAATGTGATACTACAGATGGCAGGGGCAGAAAAACTGTGATAGCAAACCAGGGTTAGCGGCGAGGCTGAGAGTGAGATCTAACACTGCTTCAAACTGCTAACCCTTTCAAGGGCACATATTGGTGTTTAAAATGTTCTTAGTACAACACTAAAATGCCAGTGGAACAGTCACTTGTAGTCACTCAGAGCAACTCAGATCTAGAACACTGACTCAGAACATTAGCAAACATTTCATAAAAATCCATTCCTCAAACTCAAAGAGCTGAAGGAATTTTGAAAAAAAAAAAAAAAAAAACTCTTCGAAGGGTTAATGTACTGATTGCATGCAACAGATCCGATGCTTTAGCCATGGGAGCAAAGTTGTGGTTAGGACACAGCATTGCTCAAGCCAGAATAGTGTGTGTGTGGGGCTAGGTTTGACAGTGCTTACCTGTAAGTCTTTGAGGTTGCAGTAGAGGGAGGGGTGCGACCGTGCTCTTGAAGCGTGGGCCGGTACGAGCTGCCGGCATCGGTGGGGAATGCTGCTCAAGTGTCTGCTCCACCCCATCATATCCGTTACTGGCCCTCTGAGGGTAAAACACAAACCCAGCATTTATTTAAATGTGCTTCAGCAGGACTCACTGTAGCGGTGTTTGAAAAGGCCTCACGCCTGCAATAGTGTTTGAGCAAGTCTCACTGCAGTAATAAGACTGTGAACAGGCCTCACTCCTGTAATTGTGTTTGAGCAGGCCTTATTCCTGTAAGTGCTTGAAAAGGACTCATTGCAGCTGGAGTGGTTGAACAGGCCTCGATCCTGGGCTGCATCCCAAAATCGAATGCCTTTTTCATTCCCTCTCCACTTTTCTACTTTTTTCCCCAGAAAATGTCACATAGGTGAAGTGAAAGTTGCAGGAAGATTTTAAAAGTACCCAGGGATATGTCTGAGAAAAATCGAATGTATTTTCCTCCAATATGTAAGGAGCTCGACGGCGAAGATAACCTTCACAATTTATTGGAAAACTTCAAGACGTGAATGACATATTCAGTCGCTACAACTGTGGTCCAAATTCGACCTGTCCTCTCTTCCAAAGTGAGCCCTGTGCTTCCTTGTTAGAGGGAAGCAACAAAGGAGCTAATTGCCTCCTTAGCTTCATGAAATAGACAATTCGGATGCTCCTCGTCATGGCTACCAGCCAAACTATTAACGGCTCATGTCCATCAGCAAGGAAGGTTCCTTGCTCTTTCGAAAATTTGGATGCAGTCCTGTTACAGTGTTTGAACGGGCCTCAGCCCTGCGATAGAGTTCGAGCAGGACTCAGTCCTCTATCATTGTTTGAACAGGACTCACTGGGAGAGTGTTCGAGAAGGACTCATTGCTGTTATTGTGTTTCAGCAGGCCTTAATCCAGTTGTAGTGTTTGAGCAGTCTTTCCAGCAAGATTTGCATCCACATTTACATTAAGTAGCATTGAATCTCATCTTTGCTTGGAATTAATTCATATAGCTCGATACAGTAAAGATGACTCAAACAAAATAATCTGAGCTTGCAGTAACACTGAAATCCCATCGAAGTGGTGTAGGCATTGGATTGTTGCAATAGTCCATTTAAGTGCACAATTTGTTACAATTTGCAACCTTCATTAAAGCAATTACACTTATATCCACTGAAAGACGTAAATGATTTATTTTCATTTTCCCACAAAATGAACGATTGACAAAAGACTGGCATTTGCACAAATAGACCATTAATCATGGTGTGAAATAAACAATAACAGTGAATCCTCTCAATGGGGAAAAAAAGCAGGCAGATATCATACCAGAAATCTGATGTATGTGCTTGAATATTCCGCTTGAAAAAGTTTACAAAACCTCAATTAACCACATTTTTCAAAACAAAATGGCAGAGCTTTGCAGTCAAAAGCATGTTTGTGGTCACAGATGAGCCGACAGATGGAAAGAACAATCAAGTTTTCCACATTGTACTTGTTCTGCAAGGGAAATCAATTTCATGCAATATGAAAGCTGTTCCTGCAATCACTGAGGACCTTGATGCCACAAATTACAACACAGTCACGGTTTGCATCAAACAGTACCTGCTGAACTTCAAAATTGATTTCAACAATGAGCCCGCATTTGTCTCAGATAATACGTGGGACCAGTTAAGAGCCTAATCAAGCACTCAAAGGTTTGATGCCAAATGCAGCGCATTTGACTTGGAACATTTGTAGGGCATTATATTTGTGCCTTCTTCCTTAGCGAGCAACGGGAGATTTGGAGCACAGAAAAATATATTTTCCTAATACATAAATTACATTTTAACTGCAAATCATAACACAAGAAAAAACTAACTTCATTCCAGCAAACAAAAATCTACTCTCCGATCCATAAATATATTTGTATTTGTATTTTTATTTGCCATCATCCATATTAATGATCAATAATGTTCCCCCTCACTGTATTTAACTCATACTCCATCTCACTGACTCTCACTTCTACAAACTAGCTCACAGTGAGAGGGCAGATGAGGGTGATTCTGTATGTGTCGTGCGGGACATTAAGAACATGTCTCCTAGCTTTGTGATTGAACACAATCGCAATGAAAAAAAAGCATAGTCACACAAGATCACTACATATCCAGTGAAACTATGCATATTTAACCCTTTCACTACCATTGTCGCATTTCCGCGACAGCGCTGATCCCGCATCACTTACCATTGTCGCTATTTTGCGCCTAGAGCAAGTCCCTCACAAAAACTGTCAAAGCTCCGCAACAAAACACCCCTTTGGACAAGTCTGGTATCGCACAACACGTTAGTGTTGTCATCAGGCTTCCTGTAGTTCCCAATCCTCCGGTTATGCACAGTTTTATTTTATTTTATACAGGTTATTGCAGGCAGTGCGTGCTGCAGCACGTATATCTCTGTTTGTACACAAATGCACGTGTATCTCCCTTTGTACAGAAATGCGCGTGTATCTCCGTTTGTACATAAATCCCATAGAGGAGAAATCGTCTTGTCTTGACAAACCGAAATACGGTTTTTGTCCTCATTTTCTGTTTTTACTTTCGGAAAAACTAAGGAAAGATATGCGTCAATGGAAAGGTAAATGTATTTTGAACATGTTTTCTGTACATAAAATTGTCCATTTCTGGCGTTTTTAGTTTGAAAAAGGGGGTGAAAATCCACATGCAATATCATGCTGCGATAGCACAAAAATTTACGGTAAGCAAGGGTTGTCTTATTCCCAGTAAGCGGTAGTGAAAGGGTTAATGTCCGTGTTTATAAATGGAAATGGGCAATGTGATAATTGACAAATAAAAAGCCAGTTTTCACCTCTTGTTGAGGGATGTGTGAACTGTAGGTAAGAAAACTACCTGAAAAGTGATGCAACAGTACAGTATCCCTTTAAGATAAAAAAATAGCTTATGACAAATGACATCATACTTATACACTCCATAAATAGGATCTCTGACTGTTGGCTATGTTTTGGAGAACTCTGGAGGCAATACGCAACCTTTCCCCATTAAGTGAAGACTTCCACAAAAGATGAGAGAAATGAGCCTTTGGCCAACTGTCAGCTTCTATTACCATCAGTATTATGCGCTGTGGTTTTCAGGGTTAATCTGATGAGCACAGGCTAGGGTGGTACAGACGTGAATGTCATACCAGAAGCCCAGCTGGAATACCAAGTGACAGATCTGCTAACACTTTCCATTATAAGATGCCAACCTACCCGGCAGAAGTCAAATTGCTGAAAGGTAAGGGGGTTAGTGAAAACCACCGTGGAAATTTCCTGAATTTAATGCCCTTTCTAATGGTAAATCAGCTTAGCCAAGCTCAATATATGGAAAATGGCCATTTGGTACCATTTTAAATGCAAAATACAAAGAATTTAAGTTGAAAACCTGCCTACGTTTACACATTGATGGCTCAGGAAGAAGAAAGAAAAGAATATAAGCACTGTTGTTGCATTTATTATATTGTCAGTTTGGGCCTCTGCACTGATATCACAGAAATATAATCAGTACCACTGCTTTACAATTTTCCATAAAATCCATAGTTGCAATAGCCAGTGCTTAAATTGAGGCAAATCTCATCTGAAGATCTAGAATATTTTAGTGTTGGGCAACCTTTGCTCCAGGAACAGTCAACAGTTCTTCTGCGAGAGTGCATCCCAAGGGCGTAGGCTTGCGTATGGACGGTAGGGACATGTCCCTACCAATATTTTGGGAAGCCAGATTGTTCCTACCAATATTTCAACAAACTAGTTCTTATCATCTTTCCAGATAAGCCATATTAGACCCAGTTGTGGAGGCTAAGTCTCTAAGACAACCTAATAACGCATCCTAGCATTTGATGGGTTGAAAGGAAGGGGCCACCTTAAGGCTAAAAGTCAAGTGTAAATTGACCACTCTATTCAGGTCATGAATATTGATTTTTGTCCAAAGTGGGGCTTGAGACACGCAACTGGATCGCCAGCTTTGATTACATGGTATTTGCAATGGCTCGCCCGTTGAAGAGAACCGTAATTTGGCATTTGTTGCAGATTTTTCTTCATCATGCAACTATAGCACTTTTCCCATGGCTCAACTCATGACATATATTTGATATTACCTTAGGTACATATCACTTTTATGGAAATTTAATTGTCTGAGCGCGTGAGAAAAAAAATATTGTTCCAAGTAATTCTATTAATATTCAGCCAAACTGATTGCCAAGAGTAATATTGGGAACTTGAATCATTGCAGTTTAGCACTGTAGCAGGCTAGCTAACTGCCACTTTCATAACCAAGTGTGCTTGCAGTACCTTTCCATAGCTAACCATTATATAACATCAGTATGTTAGCTAGCAAGCAAACGGCAGCTAGCCAGTCAGTTGATAGAGGAAGAAAACCGAGAGACCACCATCCAGGGCATAAGTGATTAAACTAGTCAGAAACAGTTAGCTATTTAAAATGAAAACTTGCTAGCTAGCTACCTAAAGTTACTTTTTATTGGAAAATAATGTCAACTAATGTTAGTAAATAATGTTCTCTAGTTTCTACTAGCAAACTAAACCTGGTTTCTGTCACATGTTGGCTAGTAGTCAGGTTGCTACCTGTAGTAGACATAACATGGGTGGATATATCAAATTATGAGGCGAATTTCAGTCTAAAAATCCCACAATGGCACTATTATTAATGTATTATTTTGTATGCAGGAACCACGTCAGCAAGCTGTTGAGGATACAGGTGTATCAGAGCTTCAGGTGAGATCGTAATTATCAATTATTGTATGGAATTATACGGAAAGCATTAAAGTTAGTCTCATGATGTTCAGCGAATAATAACCTTTGAAAGTCAAAATGTCCAGACCAACTTTGCCTCATTGGGGAAAATGAAAGAAACAAGTTATCATAAATAGTAAATCTAACATGATCTAGTTTCATAAAATGCTTGGTTTGTGGCTTGTCCAATTCACAGATAGTCAGTGGTCCATTTTGAAGTGTTTACTTTGGCTGCAGTCGCGTTACCACACAGAGAGATGCTTAATAGACATAAATTGCCTATAATGATTTTAACATTCTCTAATAATAAAACATACCATTATGTAATTAAGAAACTTATGAATTGGTAAGAGTATTTCAATTGTTTGATATTGCTAACCTTCATAATAAATGTTCATAACTTTCGAAACAGTTGTAAACTTGTATTCAAAAATCAAATCAAAAGTATTCAACAAAATCGAAACGGAAGTTTATGTATGTGGCATCTATCTATTAAGATTATGGAGGCAGTTTGCTTAGCAATATAAAAAAAACAAAGAAACACTCATTTGGATAATCTCCGTACACAGAAAAGGCAGTACCTACACTCAGATTTACAAGAATTTTCAAGCGCGCGCGCTATGCACACTCACATTACATATGTGTCCCTACCAATAGTCACATTAAACCTACGCCCCTGGTGCATGTGCATGTCCTTGTAGTGATGATGTTGTTTTTCACAGGGCCTATTTACAGCAAGACAGTTACAGAGAATCTGACTTAGTTCAAAAAACAAAGTTAAAGCAGTGACACCTGATAAGAGAGTATTGCGCTGTAAGATAGGGGCTCTCTCTGGTCTGCAATGGAACAGGAGTGGTCTCTCCAGGGGCCAGCAGGCATGAGGGCAACAGCTGCCTCATTTGCAGGGTGGATAACCCGCCCTGTGTGGCTGTTCATTGCATGTGTCAGGTCTATCCTTAGCACAGAGTCAACCGCTGGAATAAGCAGTTATGTGCAGGGATTTAGAGGCAATGTCATATTTTCAGTCTAAAGCAGGAATGCCGAACCCTGCTCCCAAAGGTCGAGCTACTATCCTGCAGGCTTTCATTTCAGCCCAAACAGGAACTATAGCAACAGGGCAGAGTAGTTCTGCTTTACAGGGTGCCTTTAGACCCAAAAATCACACATGTAATCCCACCCACACAGTCATGGCAGCTGAGTCTTCTCCAGTGTCACAGCTGTGAAGATGTCACCTGGTCCTGGAGCCTGTCAGTGTTTCTGCCCACCTGCCCTGTTTCACTTAATGTGAGCTGACAGACAGTTTTCTGTTTTTTTAAATACAGGATATCATGGAAGAAGGAAATTTTGGAGAAGGAATTGGATACTTTTCCCTTAATTATCTCCACTGATTATTGGAAAAGGTTTTAGATGTTTCCTGTCCAAAGTTGAGGCAATTCATAAAGAGCTGCATATTTGCAGTGATGCTGATGCTGAGCCCATTATTTGAAATGAGAGGCACCTCACTCGTAGTCTCACTATGTTTCCGCAAGGTCAATGAGTCCATCTTATTTGACCTCACTAAAACACCTACGAGTCAGCTCTACATGTCAGTACATTCTCAGGACACTGCAAGTCAGCCTCCCCCTCTCACCCCTCTGTTGGTTCAGATTTTCAATTAATCTCTGAACTCCAGCACCAAACACAACCTCAAGACAGCAGCAGTCTCACCCATACTGTAAAAACCAGGTGCTTACCCAGAAAATGTCACTTTCATCCCATTTCCAAACTTCTCTATATGGCTAAAGTGCTCTAACAACAAGGTTGCCTCTCAACTTCAGGACTACCGAAATTCCAGGAATATTTTTGAGCCCTTTCAGTCTGGCTTCAGCCAAAACCACAGCACAGAAATAAGCCCGGAAAAAAGAAAAAAAATCCTGTGTTTCTGGTAATGTCAAGAATATGAGGTACTGTCAGGACACACCAACAGATCCAGGTGTAGACAGCGGTACAGATCCCAAATTGGGTTTTCTTACCAGGCCATGGTACAGGAAATGTAATTCAAGAAACACAATGAGACAGTCCAGATAAAAAGGAATGACATAATCATAGCAAGCAATCAGGATCTGAGGGCCATGGTCAGGTTGGTAGGAGTCGCAATCGGTATGTATAGCAGAATAACAAAGCCAGGATCCGAAGTCGCAGAAACAACCCGAAGCCGCAGGAATCAGGGAATGAGGATAATACAAGAGACAAAACTTATTGAAACACAGGGAAATTTCTCACACAAAATAGTAGACGGCAGCTAAGAGAGGCCCAGCAAACAACAGCCAAGCACAGGCTAAGCAGAAAGGGGAGCATAAATGCATGCAGACTCAATGACTCCGACGGGAAACAGGTGGGGATATTCACAGAGCAGGCGGGGCAAAAGACAAGAGAAAAAATACCATAAGATACAATTTAGGGGCAAGGGAATGGGGATGCCGAGAGAAAGGTAAAAAAAAAATGCTCGTTTGTTTGTTTGTTTTCTAAGAATTTTTTAGGCCTGTTGTCAATCCTAATCCCAATCCTTTCCAAAATCTATCCTGGATGATGAAACTCCCTAAACAGAATTCAATTTCTCCTTTCATTGTGTCTTTTTTCAAAGCATAGCCTAATTATATGACACTGGAATAATAATAGGTTTTGCACACTATGGTAGCCCATTCAGGGTGTGAATTATAAAAAAAAAAAAAAAAAAAAAAAAAAAAAAAAAGGGGGGGAGTTGACATTAGGGTAATTTGTATTGCCAAACGTAAAGCATCTAATATTGTTCTATATGCTTTTTATGGTAATGACTGATAGACTGATTCATCAACGATGATCAGTTCAACAATTGAGCGTTTCGCCAACCGGCTGACACAGGTAAAATAAAAATGAAATAAAAACTAATTTAGCTTAAACAACATCCAACGTAATCCAGACAAATTAACTAGGACCTTTCATTAAATGTGGAACACTAGACACGGATGTGAAACCATCTTGGTCCATAGCTCGCACACAACTTTAACCATGCAGTTGACATTTAGGCTGAAAATAGAATCAGGAATACAAGAAAAATCGCATACCAGCATACGCTGGCTCCTTATTTAGCATTAGCATGAACAAATCTCATTAGGTTATTGCAGATTCTTCTATTTAAAACAAAAAAAATCTATTAAAGCACAGTACGGTTTTCAAAACACTGCTCTAATGTTCCCTGGCAGATCAATCCGGGAAAAACAAATTTAAAATAATGTTGCAGTTTTATAGTTTGAGCTGATTAGATTTTTGAAAACTAATTAAGGAAAATCATGTAGCTTATTGCTTTCATTTTCAGGTTCAAGTTGTCTTTGAAAACATACCGCGACACTTATAACATAGTTTCAGCAATAAAGTAACACAGGGTTTCCCACATATAGTCCATTCTGTGGCGGGGCGCCACAGCTTCAATGTGGAGCGCCACAAGTAGATTCCCGTCTAAGTAAATGCGGAATTGCCGCGTGTTGATAATACATGCGCAAGTTCGTTAAAAGAAAAAAAAACCGGGAAACTTTTAAAGGTACTGGGAGACACGTGATTTGCGCTCCCCCTGCTCAACAGAATTAGAGTAATCCCCCCGCTCAACGGAAAAAGTTCCGCTTCGAGGATTGATCGCACCTCTCAAACTTGTGTTCCTGAGTGCAAATTAACACGGCAATGCAACATGATGCTCACACATCTCCACACTCTCATTTCTGAGCTTTTTGGCGCATCTTACTGTGCTACATATGAAAAAATGCAGGTGTATTGCCCTCTTTTCATTTTAAGGTGCTAGATGTTGAGTAAATGCTTGCTGGTGACAGTATGCATTCTTACATTGTATGTAATGATTGACCGTCAAAGACTGTGAATGATCCATTTCCATTTTCATGGTTTGTCCCCATCACTTGAAGTGTGAATTGGTGTCATTATGCAGTCACTGAGGCTTACAGTAACATTGGACAGTTTGATGGATGGTTAAATGCATTTCATGTTTTGCTCTTGGGGCAATCCATAACATCTTTCTGATATCACCGATCCTGGTGAGTTACAGAACATCGTACCACGTACTGTGTTGCATAGGAAATGCACTAGGCCAATTTTATTCAGTCTTGTTAAAAACTAAGGTAAAAAGTATGCCTGCTCCCCATCACTGCGGCAGTAAATTCTCTGTTTTTTTCCAACAACTTTGCACATTTGGTGCTGCTGAAATACAAAAAAAAAAAAAAAAAAAAACTCAAAATCCAGGTAAGGTGCAAGGAGGATCAGTATTTGTTAATTTTATTTTTAAACAGTGGTCTAAAAACTTTATGATCGGCGGTTTTTGGGGAGGGTTGGTTGGGTTACCAGAAACAGGATTTTTTTTCACACCTAACCTTACTTAAAATTACCGATGTTATGTTACCATGATATAAAGGTTAGGGTCAAGGATAGTATTATAATGAAGGAAGAGGGAGAAGCATTATTGGGGATGAACCATCCAGGGACGAAGAGTCTGGGGACGAAAAGTTTGTTGGGACGAAAAGTCAACGGAGATGAAGAGTCCTAGGAGGAAAATTCCAAGGGGAGGAAATGTCTGGGGACAAAAAAATTGGGGACAAAAACTCTAGGGAGGAAGAGTCCTAGAGCCCATCTCCAAATCCAATTCTTCCAACACCCCCAGTTTCAACATTTTAATTGATTATTTTTTTTTCTTCCTGTCTCCTGGCTTCCTGCCTCTGCTGAGGTCAAGAGCCTTGGAATCATCTTTCATTCCACACCTTAGTTTGAGCCACATATAAAGAACATCGCCAAAACTACCTTCCGCCATCTCCGCAACTCAGACCTGCTCTCACTGACGCCGCATGAAACCTCTATTCAAAATTATTGCATAGTCATAACTGTATTATGGTCATTCACATCTTGCACAAATCCAGAGCAGATCCATCAAAATAGCATAAAATAATTCAAAACTCTGCTGCTAAATGTTTGACTGCAACTAAACCACATCACCACAGTGCTCCACAAGCTCTATTGACCCCCAAGTCAAGTTTTGAATTCAGTATAAATCCTCCTTCCATAGAAAGCTCTTCATAACCAGTATTTCCTTGACATCCGACTAAAGCATTTAACCTCCCACTCGCTGCACACTTCCTCTCCTGGCCTACCCCTGGTCCACGCCTCTCCTTACTCGGTCATCCGGTATTTAGTTATTCTGCAACCTCAACTTTGCAATACTTGTCCTCCACACAGTCGCTAGATGAATTCACTCTCCTCATTCAAGAAACAGCTCAAGACCCATTTATTCAGACAAGCATAAGTGTTACACACTTCATCTTACAAACCCACACACATCCACGTTCGTACATTTATTCACTTAGTCAAAATATATTTATCACTTCTGTTTTTTCCTTGAATGATTTTCCGTAAAATCTTACGTGTTTGCCATTTTTCATTCTTTGTGTTGCATGTCCGCCTCTGATTTCTCTGATAAGGGGCCTTGGGTGTCCTGAAAGGTACTTGATAAATAAAATGTACAAATGTTATTAGTATTATTACAACACTGACCTGACAACATGATTCACTTGTTAAAAAAAACCTTTAATAACCTCTGAAAGCACATGGTATCGCAGAATGTATACAGTAGGAAATGTCTGCCTGCCAGGAGAAACAATCCATGCAATTTCAGAGCTGATAACATGATGGATAAATAGTAACGGCTTCAGAGTTACAGCTATGAGGGCAAAACAAGCCGTATCACTTATTGCAATGAAGGAGAAAATGAACAGCATCGGCATTAACCTTCCCATGTGCCTGTGTGGGAGGGTGAGAGTAAATTAAAGGCCACAGGTCAGCAATCAAGATGGATTTTACAGCCTATGCAGCAGCCATTAAGAGACTATCACCTAAAACACTCATACGTATTCGGACACACACGCACAAACACACACTCACAAACAAACATATAACAAGCAAAAGACAAACTCACACACCCCAAATTTTTTTCCTCAATGTTTTTTTGAAAAAACTAATATAAAAATATAAGGTCCAATAAAGTTTGAACTTAGTGTTTTTTTTTGTTTTGTTTTTGAGCGACTGCTGTTCTGATAATAGTAATGATAGTCATCTCATCTGACCAAGATAGTGACATCTTGAAATAGATATTGCTGCACCCAATAAATCTATAGCTATAATTTTGACCTTTGGCTAAGACACTGAAGGGAACAGCTGTTTGAATTGATACGTTCCTTCACGTAAAACTTTGGTAAGAGAGGTTAAAATCACTCTTAACACTGCCCTTGCAGTCAGTGAATAGTGAGCTGCGACTGCCGTATGCCAATCAAAGGCTCAAGGATTCTGAGCCCCAGGAAAAGATCTCCCATTGGGTCCTCCCACATCACAACTCCCATCCTCACAAGATTACTTTAAGCTCACTGTCCCTCCTTCCCTCTCACTATCCTTTCTTCTGTCCCTCCCTGTCTCCCTCCCTCTATCCATCTCCTGACACAAAGTCTAATGTTTCAGAAAAGGTCTGAAATGTTATCTACGGCTTGGAGGTGGGGGGGGGGATCGATCCAAACTCTTTCAGGTTGAAGCTCTGACCTTTAAAAACCTTCAAGGATAATGATTTTAGATAACAGGCGGGCTTGTGTATGAATGTTATCATTTACTGGAGACACTTCGAGCACGTTCTAAAAAGCACTGTCTGTATGAGCTGTCTAAATACCACCAGGAACTCTCCACTCTGAGATTTTAGTTGAAAGTTCCTTTTTTAGGCTATGATGCTCACATCACGCCCTGTTTGTCCCATTCCCCAGATACACTGAAACTTATCAAGAAAAATTGTCAGGTCACTGCCTTTTCTTGGAAAATGAGTGATTCGCTCCCAGACTTGCCAGCAATCTGCAAGATCAAGGAGGGACCAAATGAAATTAGCACCTAGATACAGAACTAAGTATATGCTGATTAGTGAGATAAATCTTTTAAGAGTAAACTGGTATTTTGTCAAATTTTGTGCAAACATGTATGAGACAGCAGAATGAGTATTTTGTCACTCGTGAAAATCACATGTAAAGCACTGAAGATGTGTTCCTGGCACTGCCTTAAATTTGAAAGCAAGTTTTTGTTTGTGTAGTCCAGAAGAAAGCTGTCAGAAAGCTGTCTCTTGTAAGCAGTTTTCAGCGTTCACTAGGACTAAAAGTCAGTGCTCGCACACTCTCTGACAGCATTTGTTTGAACAGAAGAGGACACCAAAGATTAAACACAATAGATCATGAAAGAATCATCACATGACTGCAAGCCGAGGGCTGGTCAAACATTGGCTGGCTATTTAGACTATTTTTTGTCAATGGACTTACATTGTAATTTCAAGCCAGTATTTATCTTCTAGTACAGAATATTTGAAGTAAAACTACTCCACAATTTTTGTGTAACACTTTTCCTCGCGTTCCTGTGTTCGAGTGCTGCTACAACTGCCTGTCAGCTGTGCTGTTTTTCTCAATTCTACATTGTAAAAGTTGCTGGGGAGCACTTCTGTGTGAAACACTGTGATATTTTAAAAACATGCAAAGGGATTTTTTGATAGCTGGTGTCCACTAATAACTAGAAAACTATAACCAATAGTCACAAATTTTCTTCAACTATGATAAACTCAATATTAATCCTGAACCAGCCCCCCCCCCCCCCCAATCCCCAAATAAATAA
This sequence comes from Gymnothorax javanicus, assembly GCA_029692085.1. Classification (NCBI taxonomy): domain Eukaryota; kingdom Metazoa; phylum Chordata; class Actinopteri; order Anguilliformes; family Muraenidae; genus Gymnothorax; species Gymnothorax javanicus. Next base: position 14,927,121 of record CM056207.1, on the reverse strand, counting down.
ATAAATAAACAAACACTCAATAAACCTGGATTCCTTAGGTTTAGCTGAGTCTTGTTTAGAGGGCCAGATGTCAGTATTCCTGCCTTAACCCTCCTATTATCCTTGGGGTCAAACTGACCCCATTCAGTGTTCACAGTTTCTAAATCCATGGTAAACATATGATTCTTTGCTGGATTTACCCCAACTTTTTGGGGAAAACAAGAAATTTACCCCAAAAAATTAATTTCAAGTCTTGTACACATGGTATGCATTGATGCTGTTCAGGTCATTTTGACCCCAGGCGCTATTGTTATATAAAACTATCATTTTGAGCTTCTTTTTGTTGTGTTGGCCATTACTGAGGGCGCCGTATCATTCATTCTCATTCATTTCACAATAGTCATGTAAAATCAATACTTGATGCATGAAGGGAGGATATGGGGAGTCATGTTTTATCTCCTGGGCAATTAAGATGGTCAGTAGAAATGCCTAAGGTAGCTGAGAGAGACTTGGGTTACAGTTTCAGTGACAAAAATTTTCAGTAGGTTCTTTAACGGGGGTCAATCTGGCCCCAAACTGAAATATGTTAGTTGATTTGAAGATAATAAGTGGATCAACATGCATAAATGTTTGCATAGAAGGAATAGAGATGAAGGATGGCCTTACAGATTAAAGCCGTAAGTGAAATAAATTCCAGAGCAGGGAGATAGTACTCCCTCTTCACTACAAGGTGTACGGACTGGCCCAAATCCCTTTGATACAAGAGAACAAAAATTTTGATCAATCAAATGAGCTGTATCCATCGGTGAGGAAGCAGCAGACATCTGCAGGGGCCTTTTGCGGGCACATCGGTATGAAAAACAGTCATTATTGATGGCTCAATTTCATTTCGCTGAAAATGCGACCGTTTACCTCACTTTCACCCCTGAGAGGACTTCACTGTACTTTAATTAAATTGATTACCGACTTAATGAACCAATGTAACTGAATTCGCAGAGAGTTTGTGCCTTGGGTGCACACGGAACAAAATGATTTACCTCCCGACAGACGAGCAGCTATAGGAAGCTATTTTCTCAAGGACATCTTCACCAACCTCTGTCCTGAGCAAAGTGGCGATCAATTATCTGCTGGACATCATCTGTGACAATCTGATCCACACTTGGCTAAATTCATTAAAATTATGTTTCATACTCAGCAGGATTCCATCATTCACATGGGAATGCACACATTTTTGCGCACACTAAATTAAATGACTGGTTATGCACTTAGGAAAGGACAAAATAACTAAATGTAACCAGTGGCAATTCGACTAGCTGCCAGGGGTTGATATGAATAATCGAGCAGTGATTACTGAAACAGCGGGAGGTCAGCGAGTTGTGGCCGTGTCTCACCTGTGGTAATTGTCTTGCAGGCGTGGCCTCTCCTGTGTCCGGGTCCCCGATGGACTCTTCTGAGCTGCTCTCCACTGGGGAAACCTGGTGATGGCGGATGCTATTCACCTTCCTCCTCTTCCTCTTTAACTTCTTACGTGGGGCAGGTCTGAGCGAGCCAACATGGACACCAAAAAGGAGGGGAGAGGTGTTTCATGGTTGCATTAGATGAAACATCGCTGAGGCCCCGCACATTCAAACATGGCCGCACAAATGCACAGACTGACACACATACACACAAACACACAGACACATACAGACACACATACACGTGCACACAGACACACACACACACACACACACGCACGCACGCACACATACACACACACACAATACATAGTACACTAAACCTCAGGGGAGGATGGCAGGCTTTGAAATCCACCCTAATCTCAGTGACTGACGGACACGCACACACACACACACACACATACACATGCGCGCGCACACACACACACACGCCCGCACGCACAAACACACACGCACGCACACATATACAAACACAATACATAGTGCACTAAACCTCAGGGTAGGATGGCAGGCTTCCTACTCTCATTGACTGACGGACACACACAAGGACTATGCAAAGACAAAAATGAGAGAACGGTGCCGCATTTAAGAGCTGTGGGAGGGTGTCACCTTTTCCTGAAAATTATAAAATATGTGTGAGTTTAATAGTCATTCTTCCGCTTGCAGGCTAAATTGACATAATGTATGTTTGGTCACAGTCTGTGATTGCATGAGATTTCTTTACAGCGCATGAGACTGGACAGGTCATGCGTGAGACTGAGATCTGCTCCAAATGAGTAAGCCCACTGAACAGGTTGTGTGAGGTCTGATATACAGGGTGGTCAGCCATTGAAAAGCTGATTAATCAGTGTAAAGTGTTGAAAACCAGCTTAGACCGGTTCATTAGCTGCAGTTTTCGGCTGGGTGCCAACTTTCATTTTTTTAATGCCACCGCTGCGCCCACACCACAGAGGAGGAAGGAAAGTTTTATCAAATTTCAGCTCCCTGAGAAACTTCCATTGTGAAAACCTAATTGCAAGTCGCTCTGGGTAAAAACAACAGCTAAAAACCAAACGCTAAATAGTAAACTGAACCACTATTAATTCAACCGGGGGCCAAACTCATTTGAATTTAGAGCCGTTTCTGTACAGAGAGGTTTAGTTTTGATTTAACCGTCATGCCCGGGCTCAAAACAGCAAAAGTAAAATTACCCAGGAGCACCCCTGGTGTGCAGGCGCAAATTAGCGCCGAGTTTGGGCATTGAAAGGACGCAGACCTTATTTATCTACTCACACTTCTGGGGGAAAAGTTATAAAACACAACGTTCTAATTATTGGGGGGGGTCAAACAAATGCATTTCCAAGCACCCAATCACACTTAGTGTTTGTTGTCATTAGCCATCTGTTTGCATTAAAAGGCAACTAAAACTTAATGGCCAAAAGTATGTTTTTATGTTTCATGCTACATCTCCGAGTTATACTGAAACTATTAAAGTTATGGCATAGGACGACATTCCCAGTTATTCTGCGTTTCCAACAGCTTGTGAAGGGTACATTCCTGGGTCAGCATGACAGTGCCCTCTTGCACAAAGTGAAGTCTGCGTATGGTCTTTCAAAATCAGTATTGATGTAGAATAACTTGACTGGCCCACACAGAGGCCCTAGAGGATTGTGAGACATGAAACACATTCAAGGGCAAATAAACACAGATGAATCCAAGAGAACTACATAAACTACTACATACTTAGACCTGCAACTTATATTTACAGTATTAAAATGCACACAACATGGGCATGGCCTAGGCAGTCAACCACAGAATATTGGACTTGAATTCAAACAATAAATATGAACTTAAAGTGCAGATTTCCAGCTTTAATTTGAGGGTATTTATATCAAAATCAGGGGGTAGGAATTGCAGTCCTTTTATATGAGGTCCCTCTCTTTTTGTGGGACAAAACGTTATTGGAGTTTGCTGAGAAGTTGTTCCATAGCCAGGTGTGTGTAACTCCCTCATTTACAAATGAGCAGCTAAAAGTCTAGAGTAGTGGGGTCTTTGCATATGAAGACCACATTGGAAAAATGATCAGAGTCACATTTTCACGTTGTGGAGAAATGATGGATTAAAAATTCAAAATGATCCTAGGAACAAAGCACTGAAAAAATATGCAAAAAATGTAAAATATATAAATTATTATAATAATATACAATATTATTATAAACATTATAATATATAATATATGAAATGTACAAAAATGCAAAATTTGGACTGATCGTTTTTCCTTTGTGGTCTCATATGAATTCTGCAACTCTCAGTACAAAATCCAAATAACTGTCACTGCCAGTAAAACAAGCCATCATTCAGGAAGAAACACCAAAACAAACCAATCAGAAAAATAAGCAAAATGTAAGTGCAGCCAAAGCAACAACTGGGAAATTGTTGAGGAGAAAGAAAGCACTGGTGAGCTCAAGTACACCAAAAGGCTCTATTGGACCCGGAAAAATAACAGTTTTGGATGAGAAAACAAGGCCTGGAAGAGCATAACCAGAACAAAAAAAAAAAAAGAAGAAGAAAAAAAATTGAGCATCTGGCAATGTCTATTGGTTCCAGATTACTTCAAACAGTCATTGATTACAAATCATTTGCAACCAAGTTTTAAAAACGGCAGTTTAATGAATGATCGTTAGTTTGTTTATCCACTTTTTTGTAAAACGATTGTAATTCCTACACAGTTCATACAATATTTTTTTAACAAAACCCATAATTAAAACTGAAGCTCCCCACTTGCAAGCATGTTATGATGGTCTCATTTTAAATCTACTACGGTGGCAAAACAGAGCTATAATGGTGAAAACTGAGTCATTGGGCAAATACTCATTAACCTGACTGAATGAACAGCAGGAATAGTCAAGAACTGCCCTCCTGAGGAACTTTTATGATATCTGAATTATGATGAACTCTGATAGTGCCTCTGGGTAAAATCATCATTGATTCTTTCTATAAAGCCTATTATGACTTATTAAACTCAGTGATTTTATCTCATGCAGCTCTGTTTGCTTATTTTCTGGCTTTCTGCCAGCTTGAGAAAATAAAATCAGCATCGCCAGATCCTCATCAAGGTTACAGGACTCTTCGTCCCTGGATTTTTCATTCCTGTGGATTTTTTGTCCCTGGACTCTTCGTCCCCAAGGACTTTTCGTCCCCGGATTTTCCGTCCCCTAATGATAACAAATTGAGCCACCATTGTTTACAGACGGATGGCGGACAGGTCACCATGATATAAGGGTTAGGGTTAGGTTTAGGATTAGGGTTATAATGCAGGAAGACGGCAAAGCATTATTGGGGACGAACAATCCAGGGACGAAGAGTCAGGGGATTAAGCTGCTCTCACACCGGACGTGAAACGAATTTTTCGCACGACAGATTAAATTCAAAGTCAATGCAAAGACGCGAATACACGCAAAACGCATGTATTCGCGTCTTTGCATTGACTTTGAATGTAATCTGTCGCGCAAAAAAATTCATTTCGTGTCCAGTGTGAAAGCGGCTTTAAAAATTCAGGGGGACGAAAATTCCTAGGGGAGGAAAAGTCCGGGGACGAGGAGTCCTAGAGCCCCACACCAAATATAATAAAATAATTACCAATGACAGCGAAAATTACCCTCCAATAGAGGTTGCTTGAATGTGCAACACCTTCAGACTTCAGGAGCAACTGGTCAGAGAACACATTTTCAATGACAGCTTTTTCTGAGTGACAACCCAAAGCCAGACACACGACACTCAGACAATAAATGAAACCAGACTCCTATTTGCCTTCATTCAAAATTGCCCCACAGTAAATTGAAGTGACTTTTTTCAAGCATGTGTAATCCAAGTATATGACATCATTGCACTATATCTTCTATCAGAGTGTGCACCTAAAGTCATGCTTTTCTGGATGGGCGAATCTTTCTTCATTTTAAAATCTCTGTCCAGGTCGCCCTTTCAGAGACATCATATAGAGAAGCTGTAGAATGACTAGCTTTCGAAAGAGTTCCCTTTCTTTTGAGTCATTGGGAGCAAAGAGAAAGGTTATAGACATTGGAAATTGTAGTTTTACAGGTGCATATGCAACGATAGAGCACTGCCCACTGCCAGTGGTGCTCCTGAGACCAAATGATCTCTGATGGAGTTTGTGGAGACTGTCACATCTTTCATAGATTATTTCCTCCTTCTCATCCCAATTGGAAAGCCAGCACATTTTCAAGAGGCAGAGGAAGGGTTAATATGAAAGTTTTGTAAATGATTATTTGGCATAGCATGGGTGTTTCAAATAATAAGACCACATTACAGTGAGAATTACTGAGTGTGTTTTGAAGTGCATGTTTCTGCATAGTAAAATGCATGTTTATTAACCCTTTGAGCACTGAATAAATTTTCAAGGAATTAAAAATGTGATTATCCTGAGCTGTTGAAAACCTATCATTTGGCAACTTGTTTAAAAGAGCTCCCCTGAGGGAGCTCTTTTAAACAAGTTGCCACATGATAGGTTTTCAACAGCATCTGGTTTTGATATCTTGCACCATTGGGCAACTATAGTTGCCTATGGCGCTCAAAGGGTTAAGACAAGAGACTTGAATCCCCTCCTTACATTGGGATAAGCCTTACGTCCACCAGATTCAAATCTCAATGATTTTGCACACAGTTATATTCCTGATCATTCTGCACTTCCAACAGTTTGTTGCAGGCCCCTTTCCGTTTCAGAATGACAACACCCTCATTCACAGAGTCTATGTATTATTTGTCAAGACTGTCGTAACAGACATCGACTGACCAGCACAAAGTCTTGACCAAAATCCCATCAACAGGAAAGCTGACTCTGAGCCAAGCCTAATCACTCCACAGCAATGCTCTATCATCTGTTACAAAGTGTTCCCAGAAGAACATAGCCTGTCACAACAGAAAAGGTTGATATTAACATCTATAATTTTGGAATAAGACGCTGCATTGGCAGTTGTCCGCATTACTTCATCCATAATGTGCTAGTACATCTCTGCTCAGTGATGTACCCTGTATTGTCAGGAGAGTGGAGATAAGCGTGTACTCTGCTCTCCAGCTGTCACTAACAAATCTAGGACCGTAAAGGCATGTGCTGGGAGAGCTGACCAGGCAGACTTGCAGACAACAATCGACTAGAATCTACTGAGGAACGAGCCATAATCACACTTATCACAGGTGACAACACAGTCAATACTGTCTCAATACTAGCATGGTCAGTGTACAGTACTAGAATGCAGGCTCTCGGTTTCCAATGATATGCATTTTCTTCTGAGAAAAGGCCACCCTTTTAACTGACACATACTGAAAAAATTTAAGCAGCATCTCAACTTGCCTGAACTCCATCAAGTTTACCACTTGCCAAGTCCATCCATTAATCCATCCATCATTTATACTGCTTCTTTCTCACTAGTGTTGCAGGGAAAGAGAAGCCTATCCCAGCTGACTATGGGTGCAAGGCAGGGACACAGCCCAGCTATAGAGTTATGTTCCTATCTTGATTCAAGAGTACCACGCTCTTGAATAAAGATAGGAATGTACCTCCATACCAGAGGGCTCGCAAATCCATTGCAAGGCGCACACAATATTCACACAGCATTCACTCACACACTCATACTGTACCTTTGGTCAATTTAGAGTGTTCAGTTCACTTGAAATGTGTCTTTGGACTGTGGGAAAAAAACTGAAGTACCCAGAGGAAATCCCAACAAACACTGGTATAACATGACAATCTCCACACTGCAAGGCTCCAGGGCAGATTCTAATTCACAACCTTCTTGCTGTGAGGCAGCAGTGCTACCCACTATGCCACTGTGTTGCTCCCTGCTGACTCCAAAATCTCTGAAAATACTGTAATATGCAGGGAAACTCATTGAGGAAAATATTGAGAGTGTTATCTTTTATCACCCCTTTCAAATAAAACCCACCACACATTTGTGGTAAAACCTTTCAAAAAAGCTTTGAAAATTCAGCACAAAAAACAATGCTTGGACTAAAACAACTTCATGAAACTTTGTGTTTAATAACATGCCCACCATTTGACCAGATACCTCCAAGCTTCACCATCACTCCAGAATCTCCAACCAAAACTGAACCAAATAAACGCTCATTCTGAAATCCTCCAGAGACCAGTCATATCTCCAGATATTATATTTTTATTTTTATTCTTTCATAAGAAGGAAGCTTTTCCAACAGCCAGAGTTTTTTGGCTTGTAGTGCTGAAAAGTCCCACGAGATCTATGGGTAGATTTTAAAATTTTCACTGCGCCTAAAAGTTCAACAGTTCGAAATAACTATTGGGCTCTGGGCAGCCACTTTCATCTCCTCTGCTTGTTATTGCTCTCCCAGAGTTCCCATTAAAGTCCAGGATGGAAAACTCAGCCTGTCACCTCCGCATGGTGTTCTCGAGCCGTCAGTGTGGAGACTGCCCGTGGCTCTTGGGAGTCCAGGGCTCTGATGGAGCGGAGACTGCCAGTATAAAAGGCGCGGAGATAGAAGTGCGGTCCGCTGGGAGAGCCTTCAATGTGATTTGTGACTAACAAAGCGCCATGTCAGTCATACGCTAGCCCTGTCAGAGCCGCAGAAAAGACGGTCCTCATTCTGAGCTCACAGAGACAGTCCCAGTGGGCCTTGGGCAATATTCAAAGACTCCTGAAAATGTATTATAAAAAAAAACAGTTTTTTGTCCAGTTGGCAATTTAAAAAATATCAACTGCCATGGTAACATTTTCACAGTTTTATGAGTTGGATAACATATAAATAGATATAAATAGATGAACAATGTGCAACTGTTGCCGAAATTATGGAAGAACAGCATTTTTAAATGAAGATTGACGATAAGCACCATTTTTCATACTGACATAATTCAGCAATCTGATGTACCTTATTGCAGGAAAGTTTATAAAAAGCTCAATTAAGAGTCTTCAATATTTTCCTTTGTAAAATGATGATAGTCATGAAAAGAAAACCATTAAAAGGGTTTGATACTTAATTCCAAGCATGCCTTCTAGGCCAAAATTGTAATGCACAATTATTCAAACACATGGCTCAGAGGACTTAATTCTTAACACCTCTTTTTCCAAAAGAAGATTTGTAAATCCGCTCAGAGGCTTCGCTAAACAAAACACCCCTTCCTCTCACACTTAGGATTCCGCAGAGGCCAATACTGGCAACGTCTGCGTTGGGGAGAGAAATGGACGCTCCTGCTGTGAAAAGCAGTTTCAAAACATATCCATGCATTACAAAGCCCTTAGAAATTCATCTCACACTAAACAGATGATCTTTCTTCCAAGCATATGCAGGCACAGTGTGAAATTTTCATTCACTTCCCCACTGCAATAACAACACAACACGCAAACAAAATGTATTAATAATGCTGCATTAATAAAAGCAAGTTAATAATGATATCACGGTAGTACTATTCATAATGCCATAATGACAATCCCATATGCAACATCTATAACAGCATGTGAGTAAAAGAATATTAATACTAGTAAATGTGTGCCGATTTGTGCATTAATAGTAGATTACACTTAATTTTATTGAAATAATGCAACATACAGGGCACTGCATTTATGTTGATGGAGCACAACCACAACCAAGGCAACTGGCACTTAAAAAAATAAAAGTGCAACAAATTTGAGATGCTGCATTGCCCACAGAAGCCAAAAACAAGCTTCTCTCTAATAACCTTGGGGGCTCTTCTGCTGCCAGAGTTGAATGTGGCAATATGTGCCTAAAACAAATAGCCCAATTACCCTAATGCCTTTCTTTCAATCTCTCACGACTCAGTGAAAAAGATTTAAATCACACTTTAACAACTGTGCCCATATGGCAGGACAGAGACAGAGAACTTCTCTGTTTACTAAACCCTCTTTCTTTGGCCTCCCAGGGGCTGGACCTCGAGGCCCTCTTAGTGCAGGGTACTGTGCTCAGCAAGTAGGTGTGTAGTTTTGGGAAAACCCTCATCTGGGATTCTGAACTTTTATTCCGACCCAGCTGAAGCAAAGCATTTGCACTACTTGGTGTCAGGGGTTGGGGAGTCAGGAGCAATATTTAGGCTACCATGTAGTGGGAATGTCATAATGCTGACAAAACATTCAGATAACATTGTGAGAACACTAAGCAGTCCTAAGCCAGGTTCTGTGAGATTCCTTATTGCTCCTCCCCTTCATCGCCTGTAACTGACCAACCACTCTGCAGATTTACACTGTAGACAACCCCTTCAATCTAAATAAGCCTCAATGTTCAAAAGCCTCACTGTTCAAAGTAAAAAAAAAAAAAAAAAAAGAATCATATCTGCATTCTAATTATTATGAGGGCATTTAACGTTTGTTTGTTTTCAATTTAACAGCTTTTCAACCTTTGAGAACCTTAATTTACAAGCAAGCTCTGTACATTTGCCTGGTGGTAATAAGCTGATTGATGCCCTTATTGCAGCTATCCCTTGATAGCAAGCAAGTGACAGCTCTGATACAAGCTCAATCTTTGTAAAGGCCTTGCAGTGATCAAGTAGTCCGGGGATAAGTGCTCATCAAATTAAGATGATACTTAAAATTGAATTTAAAAATTTATAAATGATATTTTGAAGATTTTGCATAGAAATTTATGAAATTAATTTGTCTAACCAGGCACAAACGCGAAGCTACACGCGCATTCATGGTCCATTTACCCAAATGCTGTGCGTCAGCTGACGCCTACGCCTCCCATTCATTTCCGTATAGAGAGCATCAAGAGCATTCGGTGCAACAAGTAAACAACACAGACTGTAGCGAACCGTCCAATTTTAAGCTTTCAGCGCATTGAAAATGTGGGGGAGTGCTTAATTTCATGCAAATGATTCCATCAAAGGCAGGGTGAATATCCAATCATGCGAAGGCAGACAGAGTGTGCGTCATTAATTGTCAACAAGCCCATGCAGCCTATGAACTACTGGTTCTACTTTTCTTAATTTCCACGCAGAAATATGGAAGAAAAGCTGATTATTGCTCTTTTGCCAACTTTGTGTGACACTTCCCCACCAAATCACAGAGACAGTGACCACAGAAATAAAGCACCAAGGAAGGAGGCACAGATCGGTATCTCAGGTGGGGTTGAGCATTTAGTTTTAGCTAAACATGAAATAATATCTTAAATTTTCAGTAGAGAGTCACAGGGCTATAGTTTTGTGCATTTGCAAATGGAAACACATGTACAAAAATGCCATTTGCAAAATTGTCCATCCAAACGGCGTATTTATTGCCTTAGCCCAGTTAAGTAGTTTTGTGGTGTGCAGTAAAAGCGTTTGCATCTCAACAGGTTGAACAGCACATGACGGGGTGCATCAATAAGTACAGCTAGCGCTGTGCAAGCTTTGAGTCAAAGAACTTGTTTGCATTTTGATTCACCCAGACCCCGTTTTGAAGCAAATGTAGTCGCTCTATGGTAGTTTCTTGGAAATGAATCCCAGCTAGCAGAGCCCTTAAAAAAATATATTACAAAAATGACATATTTGTATCATTTTTGTACCTAAATGATGCTAACAAAATAGTGGCGGGTCTAATGGGGGGTGAAGAGCTATTTTTGCACATTTTTTAAGTCTCCTGGTATTTTCAAGGACAACACTCAATTGAGTTTACAGAAAATGGAGCAAAACTAAAAAAAAAAAAAAAAAAAAAAAGTCCTGTGAGCGGCAGCATGGTAGACGAAAATGCCTGAACGGGAGAGCACAGATGAGAATGGCCAAACTCGTTCAAGCTGGCAGGAAGTCAAATTAGCACGTGTAACAGCAGTGCTATGCGTAATAGCATCTCCAAACACAGAACACAATTAAAACTGGACTCAGATGGGCCACAGCAGCAAACGTCCACACTGGGTTTCACTCCTGGCAGCTAAGCTGTCAGTATCTGAAATTCTATTTATGTTGTTTTCCTGTTTGTTATTAATTTTTTTTTTTTTTGTTATTTGATTCATTGTGTTCATTTTCCTGTTATCATCTCCTTTCCCCATTTCGGTTCCAAATGCCTTTATTTTCATTGCACTTGTGCACCAGCCCTCACTGTTCAGTTAGTTTATGGGTCCCCATTCATTCTGTTGTTTGTAGCCACACCCCCAGTCACAATTCCCCGTTCCCCACACAGCTGGGTTGAGTTTGCGTCATGTTATTTTCTCCCATTATATAGCTCTGCTTTTCCCCTCAGTCTTCAAGAGTCTGTGCCTTTCTAGTCACTTACAAGCTTTGTATTTCCTTGTGTTTATACAACTAGATCCGGTTCTGATTTGTTTTCGCCTACGGTTTGTCGAGTTTGCTCATCCGCTTGTCCATTGAGATTTTCTGGTTTTGACAATGGCTGGTTATTTTAATTTATGATTTCCTCCTCCTTATACTGGCGTTCTCACTGTGTGGAATTCGACCTCTGGACTGCTCTTTAACTTCGACTTGGATTATCCTTGTGCAGCGAGTTTCCCGAGTGGATTTGCACTGGACTGTCTGACACTGAGTATTTTACTAATAAACTTGTGAAACTGACTTCCTGCCTGCGCCTGGATCCTGAGTCACAAGCCATTCATAACTGCTACAAACTGAGGCCCTGTGGACAAAGTGGGCAAAGGCACACTAACACTGGTTTCTAACCACGAGTATCCTGTTATGGCAAAAGTATACCCGTGTTTTTATGTCTTCATTTAGCAGGATAAGGTGCCCTGTCACAAAGTGCACATCATCATAAGCTGGTACTACACTACCACAAACATGAAAATGAGCTTAAAGCACTCCGACTGCCTCCACAGTCACTAGATCACTGTGCAACAGAGCTCCTTAGGGATCTGTCAGAATGGGAGATTCGCAGCATGACTGTCCAGAGGACAAATCTGCAGCAACTGCGTGAAGCTATCACTCTGGTATTCAGGCTGCACGGAAGTTGAGTCATGTCTCTGCTGGCAATTGAAGCCACTGGCCAATTAAATTGTTTGTATGTAGACTCCAGCCCAATACGCAGCAAGGTGGTGCCAACCAACAGGAGACAGTCCAAATACAGCGCCACCTCCCATTAGTTCCTACGGTGCCTCCTCATTCATTGAGGATGAGGCTAATCTGATTAACTAGAATAGCTAACTGGTGGACAGTCAGTCACAAAAATGGCATTCTTATTTTTCATCTAAGTGATTAGGCATTTGACATCCAATGAACTGAGGTTTAGGTTGCGTAATATTTGTAACTAGAGCATTAAGAGCGGGGGCTTGAAAACCCAAAAGCATTCCAGCCCATGATATGGACTGACAAACAGGACACTCAACTTACGGTCGGCACCAATCTGTGTCCTAAATGGGCAGAAAGTGGAAACATATCATGCACAGGGCAGTGAAGAACTGAAAGTCACAGCTTCAAGAGTTTTATAAGTATAAGAGCTAGGGAAAACTTGAAGAAAAAAAATATGTCTGGTTGTGAAATTTATGTACTTGCAATCATGTCTTTGGTCACTTTTCAAAGAAGCAAAATAAACAAATATAAAAAACTAAGGCAAAAATGCAAAAGGTGGCAATGGAACTCGCAAAAGAAAATTTTGGTTTTACTGTGGGTTCATCATTTCACTTATGTCATTTTGACTTTCAGATACTTGTGTCATTGTTGCTAGGCTACCTTATGGGGTTGAAGTTCTTATCTACCGTATATGGCTACTTCTGGCACATCGTTTCCCTCTTGTACCTTCAGCACTTTTGTATCTAGGCATCCAATTTGTGATGCAAATCATACTGGAGAGGAGCATCATTTTTTTGCTCTTAAGGTGCCGTGATGCAAATTATGGTACCCGGCAATGCTGTTGTCAGAGCTGAGCAAGTTCAGGGCAAATAAGATGGCTCCCACCTATGAGATATTGCAGATGTCATTGCTGGTTTATGGGAATCTGTGCTGTCAAAAGCACAGCTGATAAATTGATAAAAAAATGCAAAATTATTTTGGAATATTCCCAACTTTAAACTCTATATTACACATGAGGACCAAGACTATTTTTCACTTCCTCTTTTACCCTTTTTAATTATTCGCAGAAACAGATCTTTCCAAAAACCATGAATCTAGCATGAATGGCAGGGCCACAGAAAAAAAAGAATCCAGTACAAACAGTTTATTATTTTTTATTTTCCTTTCTAGCTTCAAGGCATTCCATCACTCAGAGGAAAATAAAGATCACCAATTAAAAAGATTCTGCCAAGCTGCGGTGTAATTACTTTATGTACGATTTCCAGGCGACAGATGAGCTTTCCCTCTGTCTAAGCTTAACTAATCTGCATAAATTAGCTCACAGAGGAATCTACAGCAAACTATACATCTCTGCTTTTGATTTAAAAAATAGTCACGTGCATTGTGTTGTACTCCATAACAGCTAATTCCGAAAAAATTAGCACATCATGGAAAATGCAAATTAAAACAAAAAGGAGTGCTTTGAAAAGTGTATTCACCTTCTATTACAGTGAAAACAGTATAACAGCACATTATTTGATGTTTTAGCTTGTGAATTCAATTGTTTCTTGAAAATATACAATGTGATGACTGCAAAATTTTGAGTCCAAAATAGTTGGCACAGTCGACTGTTTATAGTAGCATCATGTCTTTCAATCACAAGTATTAAAGGGATAGTTTGGGTTTCTGAAAGTGGGGTTGTATGAGGCACTTATCTGTAGTCAGTGTACTACCTGCAGTAGAGGTCAGCAAGCTCATGGTTTGTAGAAGCAGAGCGTAGTGTCAACATGGAAGCAAAGCAATACACTGCTGTGTATGGGGACAGCAGCACAATGATTGTTAGCCACCTAACAAAGGCCCACCCAAAATAAATCAATATCTGTCTAAGTGTACTCTATATTTTGACAATTTTCTGCGCTTTACCTTGTTGTAAGACAGCTCTTTCTTTTGGCAATGCATTTTCTCAACTGTATAGGAATGAGGAAGTTCTATCTTTGGTTGTGAAAAAGTAACATCATGGCCAATGGAAAGTGCTCTCTGACAACAAGGTGAAGCAGTAAAAATATTCAAAATATTAAAAAATGTAAAAAATATAGAATATTGTCGGAGCCGCAACATTGGGTGGCGGTATTGGTACTGCAGTTAAGCCAGCCTCTTTTGACGAATTGCCGCTCTATATAGTGCGCCTCCTTGCATCTATGGCATAAGGCCTGCCAATGAGGGACTGCGAAAGAGGCTGAGATGGTTTGTGAGTGTATCACATATGATAGGGGACAGGCGGCCCTGTGTGCGTTTTTTAGGACTGCAGCTGATGCACAATCTATGAGCAAGCAGTTAGAAGAGAATGCCAGATCACCTGTCACAGTTTTACATTGCAAACAGCTCCATTTTTACACGTGTAATTCTGAGCATGCTCCGTGTGTTAACAACTGAAATGTGCTGGAACACTGCATGCACTTATTAGCTCCCTTAAATCCACCACGTGTCCCCAACAGTGGACATGCATCTTTGGTCCTAATCTCAAGAGCCATAAATCCTTTGCTGGAACTCACTCAAGGGCCATACATAAAATAACAACAACATTTTGTGACCCATGACTCCCATACCATGCCCAAAATGACAATTTTTATATGTATCTATTTTTTTTATTAGGCCTCAGGAGGTTTGGCTGCTCAAGCTAATGCTGCTTGTCCGTTTGGTGCTTACAGCGTACAGTGCTCGGCACTTTTTGAAGAAAGTCCATATCAGTAGCCGCTGGGCTGTTTGAGTTATAATAGAGAAACAGCAGGAGTGCAATCGTCAACTCAATTCAGTAACCCGCTGGCAGCCGTGAATGGGAACGTTCAGTCTTTAAATAACAATGCACCTGAGAAATATCTCTCAATTACAGTGAACCACAGCATGGCATCCATCTATCTATTATCTACCCACCTGCCAACACATTCCATACATCTCTCTTTCAGCAGGGGTGATTGATTTGTTTTAGCACAAAGAAAGCCACAATTGAATGCAGAATTTCCTCAGCTCTCGGCTCTAGTTTGAATGTTTCTGAAGTCTTTGTCCTGGCTCACCTGGAGCAGAATAGTGTAGAGTTGGGCAGTTTGATTTCTTTTATGCAGAGGAGGAACTTCAGGTTCAGAGAGTAAAAGTCAAACTCGATCCGTCTTAATCATCCGGGTGGGACCATCCACATTGAGAGAATGGTTGATTAAGTCTCGATCAGCAGTGATTCAGTCAGTCCCCTTGTTCTCTCAGGTGTTGATGTCCTCGTTCGAGCGTATGTTTAATTCAACAGCGTAATTACATCGGACCTCTTGTTCATTTGGGTGTAGACATTCAAGTTGAGAGAAAGGTTCAGTCTAATTCAGCAGTCCTCACTCAGCCATTGGATGTCTCCAGATATTCCCCTGAATGCAATGACCAAGCATGCAGTTTGGCTACTCATGAGGAACTGGAGTAAGTCTGACTTGACTTATTATGTTCGATGGGCCGATCTGGTTCATTTCAGACAGTAAAAAGATTTGTTCAAAAAAGAATTGTTTGTTCATTTCCACTCATCACTTTTGCAGCAACTGACGTGAAGGTGCGTGACGCTGCTATAGTATGTGCTGATCAGCATCATTATTCGCTTTAACAAAAACAACCCTGCTTGTCAATCCATTTGAACATTATATACGAGCTCTGTGGGGTAACTGCGGACAGACGAGCGCCGTCAAGATGGAAGAAAGTGTTCATCTATAAATGGTGACAGTGTTTATTATATTAACATCAACTGGCAATGAATTATTTATTGGTGAGTTAAATATTGCAGAATCTATGCCAGTATAGGGCTCCACTGCTTTCCAGAAGTGACTGTGACATCAGTTACAGACGGTTCAATCAAAAGAATTGGTAACCTCACATGTTAACCCTTAAATGCCCCCTGTGACAAATTTGTCACACGATTTTGGGGGTTGTCAAAACCACTGACCCCACATAAATTTTGCAACCTAATGCCCATAGTGACATATTTAGACCATCAGTGCTGCCATCTGATGCATAAAAGTGGAACTGACACTACACTGGCTGAACCAGATAACCTTTCCAACATGGCCGCCCCCCATGGTGGAATCCACACGATAGATCAGCACCCATTCATCACTGGATAAAGTAGACAAACAGGTAAGCTAATGAAAAATAAGCTATGCCTAATACTTCAGCTATATGTCAACTGTTTTATCATTCAAGTCATTTTAGCAATAAGGTCCCCGAAATGCCCATCTAAAATGAGATCAAAGGTCACCAAAAATTAAAAATTGCTATTGGGTTGTTATTAGCCCCTCCCCAGGACATATTAACAGAATACATAGATTTTTCTTTCAACTTTTACTATAGTTGGGCATTTAAGGGTTGATAAATTTTCTACAAGTAATGGTTGCACAATAGATGGCACACTCTAAGATATTTAGCGTGGAATATTCAGATGTAATATTATATTATATTATATTATATTATATTATATTATATTATATCTATCGATCTATCTATCTATCTATCTCTCTATCTCGGACATATTAGATTACATCCAAGATACTGTTTAAGACAGTTTAAGCACGGCAAACACAGTGATGACTATATAATGATTCTCAGTAACACTAGCAAAGCATAGATTGGTATAACAATGAGATATGGAGATCAGGATTAGTCTTGCCTTGTGAAATATTTCAGCACCAAAAGCAGATCATTTAAAAACGGCCAGATCACAACTTCTTACAAGTTGTTATCCACCATACATTTGAACATTTACTTTTTTAATGGATCATAATGAAAAACTGGAATGAAATAAATACAAACACTTGTCACAAGTTAATTTAGGTCCTAAATGAAATTCTCATTGATGTTTCCAAAACATCAGTGGGCTGAGTACTACTTTTGGCCATTGTTACCCATAATCCTCAGGAGAACCATTGGCAACTAATAGAATATATGAAAATTGTTGCCAGTGTTATGGCTATTGTTGACACTTCATGCATCTCTTATCAAAAATGCCTTCAATTATATAAGCTTACATCTTAGAGTATATTGCACTCTCCTAGAGGGCATTCAATCATTTCACCACTAGGGGCCCAGAGTGCACCTGTCATCTTGACCTCATAGGCACCGGCTCCTGATCCAAAATTTCCTCCACAGGCTGTGAGTAAGTCAATGAAGCTGGGTCAACGCACAAAAATTACCTACAGTACAGCAATAACGAGAGAAGGGAGCAGCAGTACACAGCAATTCCAGGACACACCATGTAGCCATGCTAGCTGATGAGCATTCAGAGATAAGAGAGACTCTGAAGAGAAGATCTTTGGGAATGTTTTTTTTTCACTAAAATCCTCTGAACTAGAACTTAATTGTTTTCAGAGAGCAGTAGCAACTGTTACAACAGCAATATAAAACATTCAGTTAATAACATGCACCAATGGGCCAAAACATTAAAACCACTCACTGATGAAACAAATAAAGTTCATCATGTAACAATGGTGTTTATCAAGGTCTGCAGACAGACCTTAAATGGGAAGCAAACAGTCTGATGAATGTGGAAGAAACAGGATCTGAACGATTTTGACAAGGGTAAACTGATATGGCGAAACGAGTGAATCACTGCATCTCTAAAGCGACAGGTGCTCCCAGTCATCAGTGGTGAGTACCGACTGACAGTGGTCAAAAGGGACACACCGTGGAACGGTGACAGGATGTTGGAAATCCAAGGCCCTTCGGTGTACACGGCCAATAGAGGCAATCCTGCCTGGTTTAAACTGACAGAGAGGATACTGCGGCACAAGTCGCAGAGAATTTTAATGATGCTTATATGAGAATAATTCACAACACACAGTGCATCGCATCCCACTGCGGATAGTCCAGTTGGATTGACCATGATAACCACGGTCCTCTGCTGAAAGCGCCTACAGTGGGCACGCAAGCATCTGTACTGGATCTTGGAACAACTGAAGAAAGTCACCCGGCCCAGTGAGTCGTGTTTTCTTTTACATCATGTGCATCAGCCAGGTATATGTGTGTTGATGGTTAGGATGCAGAAGCATCAACATCATCAAAGAATGGGTAAAATGCTATTTCATGACCTAGAAGATAAATAAATAACTCATGCAATGAACAAATGGTTAAAATGCAGACATAATTTCATGATGTGAGGTGCTGATAAATAGCTCATGGATAAAAAGATTTAAATGATTTGAAATGTTGAGTTAAAACGTTCTTTACTAGGTTAAAAACAAGTAAGACCGCATTTTGAAAAAATTATCATAAAAAAAGACCCCCCTACAATTTTGTTTTATTCACTGTTTATTTGCAAAAGTGAATATTTGCATTTTTTAGTATGTAGCACTACAGCCCACTAGCTGGCGCATTTGACCAAGACCGAGAGGAATATAATAGAGTGCAGAGGCCGAAACTGCAGAGTAATCTCAGCGGCCAATGTGAAAACATCTATGTGCTCTCTGCCTTTTTCTTCTACTCGCAGTCACAGTCAGGGGTGAAATGTGCAACATTTGCCTGAGGAAGAGATGGCATCACAATCTACTGAGGAAAGACGACAAGCTGGTGAGGGGAGTGTGATGCTCCGGGAAATGTTCTGCTGGGAAACTCTGGGAATGGAAATTCAAGTGGACGTCAGTTTGACGAAGCCATTTTCGTGGCACGAGTGGGGACCGACACAGTATTAGGCAGGTGGTCTTAATGTTGTGCCTGCTCGGAGTATTTGTGATCTCACATCTTAAATGAGCAAATAATGGTCTAGCTAGACCTCACAGACAGAGGTAGGAAGCTGAGCCCTGAGTAACAGCCATACCTCCCCCCCCCCCCTCCCTCCCCCACCCACGGGATTGGCGAGTGACAGATCAGCACAGCCCGCTCAGAGCATCCCCATTAAAATGTGGCAGGAGAGACGCGTTCGGAGTGCAACGACAGTCGGCCATGACTGCCAGGTGATTTATGCATTCAATAACGGGCGCTTAGTGCATTTTCTCTCCACTTCGCCTTTATTTGCTGTGACAGGCGCCAGCCGCGGCCGTAAAGTGAAATGGTAAATACATAAAGAAACAAACGAATGGCCGTCATCTCTGAATGCCAGCTCAAAATCGTCCGGTGGAACTATCCATAAGTGTAAGACATGCATGCAAAACGCAGTATAGTATATATTCAGATTGATTAATCAAAAAGGCTAGATACCTCGTATGCTGTGTTATACAAATGAAAGGAGGCAGATTGAAAAGTATTTTTATGTACATTTTTCAGTGAATGAACGAATGCTATGACAGCAATCCTTGACCAGGGGTGGCCAAGCAATGGATAGTAAGTGTGCATCAGACAAATGAGGTAAAGTGCTTCTGACAAAACTGGATGAAGAAAAAAAAACAGATATCTGAACTCTTTAAAAAAAAATTAAAGAAGGGGCGCCCTGGTGGCTCATTGGTCTAAGCGCGCGCACCATAAAGGCTGTGTCCTTCCTGTGGCGACCCGGTTTTATTCTGGCTCGGGTCATTTGCCGCATGTCTTCCCCATTCTTCTCCCCAACTTTCCTGTCTCTCTCCACTGAATAACTATCAAATAAAGGAAAAATTCTAAAAAAAAATAATCTTTAAAAAAATTAAAAAAAAAATTAAAGAAAAAAACCATGACATAGCAAGTGACAGCATTTTAAGAGATCTTGCATTGATGGTCTGACTTCAAGGGTCAAAGCAGATGAATGCGAAGTGTGAAATGTCAGAGGACCTCCGTAGTAAAGAAAGGGTTTGGTTTCACTTGCCCGCGCGTTTGTTGGAGACATCCGCAAACACCACTACTGGCTTGGCAGCAACATCAAGGGTGATTATTGAAAAGATGCGAGGAGCACTTTGAGGAAATGCAAGCTTTCAAGGCCAAAACTAATCGATCTAATCGACCTGCTGTCGGGGAGAGAACATCCTGCTGCTTCCAGCTGCTGTCACCGCGAAGGAAATACTAACAGTAGCAGCAACAAGCCCCTTTAACACGCTGCAGTAACACACCAGGAGTAGAAGACACAAAAATATCCGAGAGTCAGCCAAGGTCGAAGGTAAAAGGCGTATAATTTGAGGTTGAGTAGGTACATCTTAACTTGTAAAAAGACCGAAAAGCCAGTTCCATAATGGAAGCTTGCAGTTATAGCCCGAGATGCACAAAGGGAACCAAGACTCTAAAAGCCCACTTTGCTCAGCGTCTTCAATGAGGCCTAATTGCACTCTTGAAAGCAGCTGTGTTTTTGTTTGCGAGCTCTACCCGTGTTAAAAGTGAGCAGGAAAGGTAAAAGCCAGGGGGACAGTTCTCACCCTCCTTCAAATGAGGGAGAGATTGTACTTCATCCCAGGAGGAGGTTCAGCATTTTAGAAGGAGTGCATTTCAGGTTGCAATGCAGAGAGCGTACCCTCAAATGATGTTCAGGACAGAGGTTAAACCACAAACATAGCCAATCATTCATGAAGATGGGCTACAAACCCTAGCATGTCAAATAAGCATACTGAATGAGCAGCCATTTTACTTTCCAGTGAAAGAATCATTCAGTATTTTAAGGGATAGTGGCACTGGATCAAGATTGTGCTCAAGTCATTCATGGACAGAAAGCTGGCTTCTGGTTTAGTTGGCAGTGACTGCAACATCCCCCAAGATTGTTGCAAGTATGATAATGCTGTTGGCTTGCTCACAAATTTCGACATTGTTTACGTTTATGTTGATTCGCATTAATTTAGGATTCATAGCAGGCCATTCACAGAAAAATAAACTACTCTCAGCCCACCACAATTTAGTATTTCAGCCAAGCTGGTGTGTAGTCGTGCATAATGTTCATTCTGTACCTCATAATACCGTTACCCACCAAACCACTGAGTTACCACCCCTGTACATACTATCTTGTGTGCTACTGTCAGAAACATACAAGCCCAGGACCACAAGCAGCCAAAAATCAGCAACATTAGAACCGGGATGGCTGGCTATGTGAATTTATCCTTAAAAGATTAACTAATTTTCACCAGGGTCTAAAAATAAAACCAGGAGTAAGCTCACGCACTCTTTCGAGGGGCAGTGTTCAGTGTGAATTTTTTTTCATCTTCCCTATATTAATTGCCCCAATTCTCAATTAAACATAGGTGCTACATGCAAATCAATGAAAGCAACAATAGTAGTAATTCACTGATTCCCGATAAAGTCGAATATCGAGTGCATGAGGACATCGCGAGCGACCAGGCGGCCATGTATGAGCTGTAATTCACAAGACACACATCACCCAAGATGTATAAAAAAAGTCATCAATTTAAAATTGACAGTCCATTCCCCCCCCCCCATTTTCATAGTCTCACTCAAAATTCAATTAATTGCGTGAAGGGAAAAAGCATCAAAAATTATGTCATTGTCCAGGTACTCATGGACTGTCACTGCACTGTATTTAGAGATTACATATTGACAATAGAGGTAGGTGCCGTGAAAAACACGTGGAACAACAAATACCTTATTATTTCTTTCTTTGTAAGTGTAGTGTTCATGAATATACTCTGTCACCACTTCAGAATAATTCAGAGGTTAATGAGGCATGTCCACAAAATAGCACGCGCCACTCACAGAGGCGCCACAGCAACAGTAATAAGGAGGCGCGGCTGTCTGTCAGTTACACGGGCAGAATATGGAGCTGAGACTAATGGCATTGCTGGAGGAGGCTTCCTTATATCTGTAACTATCGATATTGCCCTCGCTAGCCCTTTCATGTAGAGCGAGCGCGCAACAGCTTGAGTGCAGAGGAGCCATTTTAGAAAGACTGCAAAAGGTGAGGAGAAATGGTTTGACAGTGATGTGGAAAGAACTCCGAAGAGAAAATCGCTTTCTCCACCTCAGAAATAACTCAGCGGAGAGCGGGAAATTGAAGGTGGGGGAGGGGGAGCCGGGGTGAGCCGAGGCCTGACTGTATTTCACTCCCTATGGCTCCGGTATAAGCTGTGGGTTGCACAATCTCCCTCCACCCTAATCTGTACCCTTCGCTAAACTCTGCCTACCCTGAGATTTTTTTTTAAGGAAGGAGCGAAACAGGCCCAAAGCCACAGCTGTGCACGGGTAATGGCAGACTCCAGGAGCTCCAGTGCAAAACTGGGATTGCGGTCTAATGATGCTGCAGCTCCTTAAGGGCCTATTGGAGAGAGGCCAGGGGGCGGCAGTGCTGTCTCACGTCGCAGGTGTCTGACTCCAGACCCGCATGGACCTGGCGTCAGCTGGCTTTCCGCACATTTCGGCGCCGGAGATTCATTCAAGTCAAAAGTCTTAAGTCTTAATGGCTGAAGAGCCCACACATGTTTTCTCAAAGGCTTTTACTGGCTGCTGAGCGAAAGAAAATCAGTAATACATGCAGACACTGCAAGCCTTCTGGGACGGCAGTCTGACGCCGACGACTCGCGGCACTGATAATGCAAACACCTGTTCTGGGCCAGAACTTTAACAAATAATAAGCCGCAATACAGCCGAAAACTGCTGCAAGAGCTAAACCCAGTAAAATCATGAGCATTCATCCTCAGAGATACCCTTTCCCCACATTATTGTACTTTCAGTGATAATGACAAGCCATCCCACAAAACCGATGACAACTGACCATATCTAGGGACGGACAGGTTATGTTGGACAGGATGTTTCCCACCTCATTGCCCAACAGGAACTGCAGATAGTCAATTGTGCAGTTCAGTAACCGCTGTTGTCCGACCACCCCCCTCCCATTTTTTGGTGAAGGATTTTGTCATTTCAGTGGCAACAGACAGCAATCTCCTTACCATTTGTCTAGATTTGTAAACTGTCCAGTCAAACTGCATGAGTATTATGGTCTGCCTGAAGTGGGAAAATTCTGGAGATGCATGTCATTGACAGACAGCGTCATATCTCACATTTTTCCGCAGAAAATGGTTGATTTTTCTCTCACGCAACACTTGTCAAAACAACACGCATCAAAATAAAACCACAGTGACTGGCGTTGTGTATTTTAGAGATCCCACACACTGCTACAGCCAAATGGAACAGCAGGAAGTTCAGTGGACGGCTCATTTACATGAGTGCTAAATTGAGGGAAAAAAAAAAACAGATGTGACCAGTTCTTCCACTTATAATACTGCCTCAACTGTAAAACTGGACAGAGCGAAAGAGACAGATACATATACGGATGAATAGACAAATATCTTTATAATATCGTAAGGATGATTTATTGTATCCTAACTTTAGCTTTTGTGCACCATAGTTCAAATATGTTTTCTTTGCCAAAAAGCTTTCGCATGCATTTGACATCCAATACAATAATGAGCACAGGAATGGGAACAAACATGCCATTTTTCTTCAAAGCTGACAGCCCCACCACAGACAGTATAAGGCATATTTAACTGACCCTCATCCGCCCCACTCACACAATCAAAACAAGCAATCATCCAAAGCAATATGTAAAGTAATAAAAGTAATAGTAGCAAATGGAAAATACACAAGAAAAATAACGGTGATGCATTTTAAAGACACTCAATAGTACTGAAGCACAGCTTATGAAACCAGAGGAGGCCGAAGACCCTCTGTGCTTATGGATAACAATCTTTAAAAGTAAAAAAAAAAAAAGCTTTACTGAAAATTCTTTGTTAGCATGACCCTGAATTATAAACTTGATTTTCAAAAAGTTTTTAAAGAAGTCAGGCAAAAAAGCTTGCAGTAAAGGAAAATGAAGCATCCAAAGCGTTTGCTACCAAAAATTACTCAATTTCCTGAAATGATTTTATAATTGTTCCTGTTTATGCGTCAAACTGGACTTTGTCTTTGACATGGTAATGTAAATTTACTGAAATATTATGTTCACTTGTTCATAGTATGCGACAGCAGTATTGTTTGTTCTATAGTTTGTGTTAATTGTTGCTATATTGCCTATGCTGCCCTCTTAGCCAGGTCGCTCTTGAAAAAGATTTTAATCTCAATGAGACCTTTACCATGTTAAATAAAGGAAATTAAAAAAAAAAAAAAACCATCTAAGACCAGCCAACAGTAGATTTCCAAATGAAGTCTGCATTGTAAGCCGTGGAGTACTCGTTATGTCCCCGAGGACCTTCCTAATCAATGAATTCATCTTCAAGATTATCTAATAAGCAGAGTCTCACACCCTAAGGTTGCATAATAGATGTCCTTGTTATATTACTACCCTCCATAATTTTGGCTATTTGCTCATATCTTTAGGCCACACATGGGGAACATGCAGATACTCTTCTGAGCCTGAATCCGTCATCACAAGAGTTTCTCCTTTAGCGATTTGAAGAATGACTTATTTTGCATTACTAAACTGGCCACTAATGCACACTCAGTCTGTTACACATACAGCATTGCTGCATCTTCTTCGGAGGTTTTCTCCCTAGCGATTCGCAGAGAGACAGAATGCGCAGTAAAACATGTCCTCCAGTAATGAATTAAAAGCGGTATAATAAATGCCCGTCCATATTGATGCAATAGAGATGGTTATGTTTCAGCTGCTGTGCTTGTTCACTGCTGCCCGCCTCGTGCATTGCATTATACACATCGTGTTGTTTCACGTCCCAAAGGGAGCAATAACATTCAGGAGATATTTCCAAATAACGCGTGATAAAAAGGTTTACAGGCCTCTGCATTCAGCACTCGGCATTCGTCTTAGCAGATAAAACCTCCAATGCAAAATGCTTGAATTATTTATAACTGTTGCAAAAAAATGGCAGGAAACAAATAATTCCACTGCACCACTGAACTGCAAAAGAGGCGCGCTCCTCGTGTACTGTATATTATTCTGACAGCCCTTAAGCATCATCATGAAACGCACTAACAGGTGTCCGTCACCTTGGCAAGTGCATCCTTGCTCATGATCAGGGAAAAGGATGGCTGGCATGACGCTGTCTTGTTTTCTGAGCAGTCAGACATAAGATGCTTGCAGCGGCCACAGAGAATCACAAGCAGGATTGCTTAATCATGGCCAACAGGCTTTTAATGAATTTGTGTCAGCTTTACAAACAGATCGTTAGACTGCTATAATCACAAAATATATAATCATAAGTGATGGGACTTAAAAACATTCAGCAGTTTGTGCATGAAATGCAAATTAAATCTGAGCTGAAAAGCGTTTCAAATCATTGTAGTTTTCGAACCACAATTGGGCTTTAAATCTTAGCTCAGAATGTTATGTTTAATTCAGTGTTTGCTACCCCCCAGTAAATCAAATGTGTGCTCAATTATACTGTAGCTAAAGCTAACTACCAACCTAGAACCTACAAAAGCCCCAGTAGTCATCAGACTCGCTGCGAAGCACTGTGTGAAGACTGTAGTCACTTTTTATCAAGCAGGCCTAATCGGCTAAAAACTGGGATTCCTTTCACAATCTTGAAGCCTTTTCCCCTCTTTACAACACTGTTTCTCGCCTCCAATCTCAGTGCAGACTGGAAACATAATCCATCAAGGCCATTCAGATTGATAAGGCAGCAGCAGCCATCTCATAATCACAGAGAGAAAGATCCTAGCAGTGATCTTTACCTTTACAAGACTCACTTTCGTACCTGCACCCCAAAAGGGAACATACTCCAATGGTCTGAAGACATTCTTCTAGTGAGGCTCTAGCACATGTGATGTCCAGCAATGCAGGGCTAATTGTGCAGTACTGTAGTCTCTTAAATGAGAGCAGGTGTCATGGTTACCTATTGCTGCCACTCGCGATCTTGAATCACTTGAGATAACTGGCTCGCGGGTCTACCAACCGGCACCATCCAGCCTCTGCAGCTTGCCCAGAATGCTTGTCCTACTTCTTGCTAACCTTCTCAAGTTCTGGAATGTTCTACCCCAGCTGAAAATCACTCCTCTGGCTGCCATTGTAAGATGCTGCAGCCAACAAGACCACTCTTTCCTACCAGCACAAATTCATGTCACCAAACAAATCTGCTTGACCACTTCACTCTGCTACAGCAGGACAAGTATGAGAATGGTTCTCTGCTGTCCAAACCATGAAGCTCCAGCAAAATAACTGCTCATATCACAGAGGGACTGTTCAGACTCTGCAGATCTTCCTCTGGGGCCAGAAGATTCATTGCTTTAGATGATAGCTGAACTACTTCACTTGCATTTACTGAATAGTCTTCGTTTAGATGTCTTAACAGACACTGCAACTTTGAATTTCATATTTGAATTTGTCCTTATCTGACCAATGTTGCATCGCCAATGACCCTTTGCATGCACTTATTGTACCTAGCTTTGGATGAAAGCAACAGGCAAATAAATGTAATGATCTGAACAGTGGACAGAAAACGGGCAGCACACAACTTTAAGATGGTCTTCAGCAAATGGCAGCATCTGACTTAAGAGGATTCATAGATACTACAGCTGATTGACGTTTTAGCTTAGACCTCATAACAGAGGGTGTTACCAGCACATGTGAACTAGAGGTACTGCACATGCAATCAAATTAATGCGCAGCTGCATAAATAAACACAAGAAAATTTCATTCAGGGTTTCATTTTCATTAACTTGACATGGAGTTTTTTTGCTAAAAACCAGCGCAGTCTATCCCCCAAATAATTAAAACACAAACTCGTCTGGGAGTCATGACCAGAGCATCTACTGTCAGTTGCTGTGAACTGCCTTCGACAGAGGAGGGGTGTAACACAGCTCCACTCTAAGAGTTTGATCATGACTGCCTTTTGAAATACTTTTTTAAAAAGCCAAGCTCTCTTGGGCTTTCTTTAATGTAGCGTTTGAATGCAAGTGCCAAATGGGTTTGTTAAATGCAACTAAAGAGAGGAGTTCCTCTGGCACTGAGCGCGACGCATCACACTTTGATGCAATAATGTGCAATGCCATCGGGTTTCTCATCTCACATCTCCCTTGCAATCGAGGGAGCGCACGGCGCATCCTCTGTGAAGGCATTTTTCGTGTTTGTTTGTTTTTCCTGTGGCTATGGAGCCCACCTCAGGGATAATGATTCCCTCGACAGGAGCAGGGATTTTTTTTTCTACCCCCGTTTCTCAAGGCTGTTCTCTTTCAGACAGTATTCCCTTACTCAACATTATTAACTCCCAGGACTGTTTCCCCAAACCAAATGTTTTTCTTAAATAAAAGATTGGCGACTGTATTCTGAGGTGACCTGGTATGAGAGAGATGGTCAAAACTGTTAAGGTTGAGTAGAAGCAGCTCTCTGCCAGCTGATAGAGTTTGGCATGAGAATCAGCAGGTTCTTTGATTACTTTTCTCCACAATTCCTTGTTCCTATTACCTCTTTTATTTACCCAGACTAATGAAAAACATGTCTGGGAAAGTGATTGAACTCTTTTCGAAGGAGAGCCAGCCAGGAGTTGGAGCTCAAAATGTGCCAGGGGTGGCAGGCGCAAACTGGGAGGATGGAGAGGGGAGTTTCACCGAGCCGTGCAGCACCTTAGCACAAAGAGAGCGAGGGCAACAGCGAGAGAACTGTCAGAAATCAGTCTCACCAGGGGGAGCTGCGATAGAGACATAGAGGAGAGGGCCTGCTGTTTAATTTGCGAGAACCACACACAGGGTTAGTCTTGGGTAAGGGGGCTACTAAACTAGTCTCAATGAGAATTTTGACTCAAAAGCCATTAAGTGCCTCCAGAAAAGTGAACAAAGGGGGGATTTGTGGACTACTGTGGTAGCACCATAACCTGCGGCATGCAACTACCCCTCTCAACAGTTCCATCTGGTTAGCTCGCCTTATCTGCAGTAGCATATTTCCTGGCAGTCAAATGGCAGCCATTTCCTAACCGCAACTAAGTCCGCAATGATCCCAATTTGGCGTGATAAACACAAAATTGGCAACCTTGCTGCCAAGAGGCTTTTCACAGTCAACAATTAAATCCCACCCAGGGCAGCACACTCAGTTTCCCCATCACAGACCATTGCTCCGCCTGTGTAGGGAGGGAGCCAACCAGCAGGTTTGACCTTGTCAACCCCGCCCACCTGAACATGCTGCAGAGCTCAGGGCACATAAAACTGATACAACCAGCCATTCAAAACACAGAGAAAATTGGGGGAAAATATTGGGTAAAAAATCTCCATATATAAAAATGTAAAAAGGTCATACAAGCGTAAAATAATTCAAAAATCAACTCAGCAAAATCTTCATAACACATTAGGCGCAAAAGCTCACAATATTATACCAGCAATCTTCCACTCAATTATTTTGTTTGCATATCAGCGCCGACCTGTATTAGCGCGTAGTAATGCAAGCTGTCTGAGCACATGCTGCAATAGTCCAACTAACAGCATTATTTAAATCAGTGTGCATGAGGTTCAGGCGACTATCACTGCATCACTTAAATCAATAGTTGAGCACAGGTCTCATGTTGCTATAGCAGCGTTATTTAAATGGAAATGGCATGATAAGCAGTTGACAATGAGAGCCTGCGGAACCCGTGAGCCCGGGATCCTGAAGTGAGTAAAGCTCCCCCAGAGGAGGCCAGACTGTCCTGTTTACTGCCTTGGGTGCCTGATGTTTTGGGAAGAATTCACTGACAGCTCTGTGGTGGAGAAAGGGCTGTAGGAAGGGACAGAAATAGCCCCGAGCGGCAGGACTGCTAGAACAATGCAGCCAGGGAGGGGAGGGGAGGGGCCAGTCACAACACAGCGGCTAGTTTGATGGAACGGAAGGGTGCAGAAGGGAAGGGAGAGAAAGAGAGACAAATGGAGCGATAGAGGTAAAGATGGTGTGAGATATACTGACAAGTGAAGACGGGAGAGAGAATGCAAAAGAGAGGGAATGGGTGAGATGTGTAGTGGGAGTGAGATGGAGATACAGATATCACAAAAAAAAAGGTAGATGGGAAGAGACAAGAATGTGCGAGATGGAAACAGTGAAAGGAAAATAAAGATGAGAAAAAGGCTATGAATGTCATTTTACAACCATGCTGAAATTTCACAGAATAGTATTTATGTTGACGCAAATTACATGCTGACCAGAGCCAATTTTCATCAAAATTTCATCTTGTTAGCAAAAAGTTAACAGCTTGCGACCTGCTCTGCAAGCTCTCCCGCTATCCACATGCGCAGCCCACAGTCCGCTCAAAACTGAGCTTTCATTGCTGTGACGTAAAGCCATTGAGGCACCAAATGTCTCCATGTGTAGCAGCTGTGATGCGGCATAACGACTGGATGGACATCGACTGGAATCGCAGAATTTAAATGCACACACTTTACGCTTAGCAGAGTAGGTTTTGCCAAGTTTTAAGTCAGAGTTCCTGAGCTCCATTATCATCAATTACCAGTAGGTAACTGTTAAATCAGCTTCAAAATGTTCAGTTTAGAACATTAATCATACTGTATATTTGACTTATCAGATGTTACATCTGAAACCTTAACGGGATAATATTTCAAAAATCGAATAACAAGGTTTCATTTACCATGCAAGCGGTTGTTGTTTCGACTCCGCTGGACTTCATCAGTGTGAGCGGTAAAAATGTTGAGTGCTTGCACGCTTAATGAAATGCCATGAATTGTTTTCTTGAGCATTAAGCAAGAGAGTGACAGACTTTTTATTCTTATTATGAGTGAAAGCACCATAGACACCCCCCCAACACTCAGTCCTGGAGTCTCACAGTTAACCTCCGCAGCCAGCCTTCGCGGACAAGAGCGCAGCAGCCACTGCTAACTGCCGCTTCATCAACGGGTGACGCACAGCTCCACCTACTGACAAAATGTGGTAAAGACTTTTCCCAAGTGAATGGGCACACTACCCAAAGGCAACATAATACTCCGCTTCACATTGCATGAATCAGACGCAGAATATATATTTCAGTTTCCCTGTAGTAGTTAGGTTCTGCATGGATGGATGAATGGAAAAATACACAAAAATCACAACACAATAACACAATTGACTGACTGCAGCTGGGACAAATGATCCCAGACATTCCTCTTAGCCATTGGCCAGAAAACAGTAATTCAAAGTCAAAGTGGATGGGATGACTCATGTCATTCACTATAATCGGTATCTGCTTGTGTGCTGCTGAGTTGTACAGGTCAACTGTTTTTCTGGTATCATTTCCCAAACTACTTCAACAGCAATATCAAGTCCCTCATTGAAAATATCATCCTCAACCAGCCCAGGAGGGTCATGCTGGTAAAAACTGTGCTTTAACATCCTACAGAATAAACAGCTGATGACCAACAATATCTAGCTATTGACCACCACAAATAAAGCCACAGACCAGCTCTTACTGGCCACAGACCAATAATATTTATCAACGGACCTGCTGTGATCAAAAACAAACCATCTATGACCAGCTGGAGCAGACCAGCTAGACATGTCAAAATCACATATAATTCTTAAACCATCCTTGTTGGCCTTAGCTGGATTTTGAAGGACAATAGTGGACTTATTCAGAACCTTAGAGAAAACAAGCAAGTCATTCACCAATAATGCTTATAATGTTAAGAAATACACACAAAAGAATAGTACATAAATAAGTTAAGCACAAAGAACCCTTCCAGTTATTAAACTTAATTTTTCAGTTTTAATAAGGAGTGCTATGGAGACTTCGTACAACAGGAAGGAAATCTTTTGATTCCTTGTTTTGTATCAGTAATATGACACACTCCCGGCTTTATTCCAAACAACAAAAACATGGTTCTCCGTGCACTTTATCTTGGCTTACATTCACAAATATCATTAGCATTTTTACTTAGTTTCTCTTTCCTTTTTTTTTTTTTTTTTTTTATTTTCCATAATTATTTCAATACACAGCAGCTGATGCTTTCCCCACACTCCATCAAAGCAAAACACATTTCCAGGAAACAGGACATACGCTTAGTCACTAATGAATACATTAAAAAGGAAAAAAAAAAACATCCACAAAGACGAGGGCGGAAATGAGTGGAGCCAAGACTAGGGGATTCAATTTTGGGATAATTTGGGTGTCAGAAAACGAGGCAGTCAGACAAAAGCGAGCGGGCACAGGCTGTTTTTCCTCACTCGTCAAGGGAAAGTAGGCGCTCGTCCCACACAAGCAGTTGCACAGCGAAATTACCCCATGCAGGACAGGGTTCGGGCATAGTGGCTCTACTGCTGCTGTTGGCAGTGCCCTGACAGGTTAAGCACCAAATTCAATTCGCGTTGTCCTTCATCTCATGAGGCCTAAGGTTATTTTGGAGTATGGCTGTGATCAAACAAACTGTATAAAAAGATGGACGAAGCAACTGTGACGTCACCCATTGGTTTCAGCATACCATTTAGGAAGCCTTGATTTTGGCAATTTGAACAGTGCCATTTTGTCATTTTGCAACCGGATGTGATTTCTATTGGACGAGAGCATGAATTGAAGATCCAGGAGGAGCGAGTGGTGGATCTACGGGTGGATCTGATCGTATCTGACAAGGACCAGAGGATAGCCACGCCCCTAAAGCCATTTTTGTAAATTATGGTCCCAAATAAACATCATGATATATTGAAGGAGACTTGAAACTTATGATAGATAGCACAAAATAATGTGGAAAATCATTATTGAAATAATAAATCAGGTGGGAAAGTAGGGTCATTTTCTCATAGACTTCTAAAGCATTGAACTTCTTTCTGCAACCACCGACGTTGCCATTTGCTGGTCATTAACTAGAATGCAATTTTTGGAAATTTCCGCATTGGCCTCAGTCTTTTCAGATCCAGGTGCTGCATCCATCTTTTTATACAGTCTATGTGATCGAATCAAGCAGAGAGTTCAGCTGCATGGGTGAAATGTGGGTTGATATTTGATTAAACAATCTATGAACACAAAATAATGCTATCGTGGAAACTTTTAAGTTTGAGGCTTACATGAGCTGTGTTGCTGCATTGACTATGGTATGTTTGGCCACTTTGGAAAGAGTGCAATCTGGTCTCAGTTGATTACAAGTGTGGGGTGAAGCTAATCTTTTTCCAATAGCCTTCAACCCCTCAGAAAAAAAAAAAACATCACAATTGTGCAACTGCGTATGTTCGCAGCTATGGCTTAACTTGGGAATGATGATCAGGCTTTTGAAGGATAGTTTTTTTAAAGTTTTTTTCTTTTTTAATTTCTAAGACAGTGGGTGACTTTGAAGTTGGTGTTATAATTACTTGTTAACACTGACACTAGCATTTAGAACTGCCATGACACCAACTTTCAACTCAAGTCACTGACACTTGTTTGCACAAACACTGTTTCAACCAAGTTCTAATCAAAAGTGAATTGCACACAAATGTATAGATCTATAAAGTAGTAGTTTGATACTTTACGTACCCATTTTATCAGAGATCTGTTGGCAACAACGGGAGAAATTGCTTGTGCTAGTCTCTCTCACTTTCGCATGTGTTACTTTGAGAATTAGGACAGGAACTCTGTCCTGTTAGAACCAACTCTAACACCAACACCAAATTCAAAGTCACCAAGTGTCCTGGAAGTCATTAGTGCAAAAGTTTGGCAGTAGTGTATCCCTACTTTTCCACAGAAGAGTTTGTTTCTCATTTCAAATCTGCTGCTTGTTTACTTGTTTGTCCATTTTGTAAAGCTTGAATATACTAGCTGCCTGGTCTACTTGCTACTTGCTTATGACTAAGCTGACTGATGCTAAACATGAATTGTGCCAAGTCTGATTTGTTGCATGGCTGTTTCACTGACCTTATTCTTAGCACCTACTGTAGGTTGTTTGGATAAGATCATCAACCAAATAAATGTAATGAAAGGTAATGACAGTGTGATACCATATATTTATTACACGTTATTAGTTATTTTCAATAGTGATTGTTTAATCAACAATTGATTTTCACTTAAGAACATTTTAATTACGTTGACCATACTTGTGATCTTGGTTAAAAGCTGTAATTTTTTCTTTGTAAACACCATTTGGTGAGTTTAGCACTGCCCGTAATTTGACCAACCAAACTAAACCGATGAAGCATAACACTCCCATTTACTATTCACGCAAGATCAGTGACAAATTTAACAGAGCTTAAATTTACAATCTATAAATGTACATGTATTTATTGTTACACACACATTTGAATCTAACAGAATACCTCATAGGAGCATTTGCTATCTGTGCTCTTGTCATATATCAATGCCATCATCCATCTCAGTAATATCCCAGATAAGTGTCACGATGGTCGGAGAAAGAGAATGCTAAATGAAAACGCAACTGTCATCTCTGTGAAATAATAAGCTACTGCAAGGCAGCTCAAGGTGTGATCGGCTGGAGAGCTAAAAACGTTTTGTGAATTTGATTACTTGATTGCTTCCCACATCACAAGCCGCATTTCCCAAAATATGCAGCTCGCCAGAAAATGGCCAATGATTGTCTCAAGTGTGCGCAATTTCATTCCAACAGCATACACATGCCTATTAAGGATCCGACTGAAGAGCTTTTCTCTTAGCATGGTGGAAATCACCTATTGTCTTGATTATTTTAATCGAGATCCATGTACAGTGAGATGCCTACGGAGATGCCATATTTGTTAAGGTGCGAATTCATTCAGAGAAAGCGCTAACAGCGAGCAGCATTAACAACAGGCTGAGTTACTTGATTACAACTTTAAAAGCAGCTCTGGTGTCCATCCATTGCAGCTAGATTTACCACCACCTCAGAAAAGACTTCATCATTTTCCAACTGGGCTTTGTTACCAAAAAGGCAACCAATATCAGAAACTTAGGGCATCTAACTAAAGGAATTTATGGAAATTATATATATTATATATATATATATATATATATATATATATATATATATATATATAGTATAGTCCAGAACTTCGGTGATTTAACAACCATCATATTTAAATTAGATTTTCACATACCATGACATTCAACAGAATCTGCCACACCGTGCATTCACCACACCTAAAGAAATCCTCCATTTCCATCAAAAAAAAACAGACTACACAATCAGTAAAGACAACCAAAATGACTGCCAATCAACAGCAGAAGGCTAGGCTGCGGGCGC
This sequence comes from Gymnothorax javanicus, assembly GCA_029692085.1. Taxonomy (NCBI): domain Eukaryota; kingdom Metazoa; phylum Chordata; class Actinopteri; order Anguilliformes; family Muraenidae; genus Gymnothorax; species Gymnothorax javanicus. Next base: position 14,892,783 of record CM056207.1, on the reverse strand, counting down.
ATCAGTTCTCAAGCTCCAAGCTTGCTTTTGCTCATGCAGGGATAATAATAAAAAATTAAAAAATTCTACCCGTAAGATTCCAGGCAGGCTGTCTGACAGGTACCTCCCCGGACTCTCTCGTTACACATTAACAGAACTTCTTTGTAATGAAGGCCCAGTCACTGTCCGCTACTTCAACACTACAATTACATTCACAAATTACCATTAGCAGATAAAGCTTTGACAGCGGCGCCCTTAGAAGGAGACAGAAGGTAATTAATTCAGCAGCAACTAGGTGTTGCCCTGCCAGCGAGCATATATATCACACTCATTAAAGTGGTACAGCCAGCAAGAGTAAAAGAGGCTGTTCTGACAGGGGAGGTACAACAGCAAGGTTTCAGTAGGGTAAGTGTGGGCTCAGGTAAGACAATCCAGACATGAGAATAAACAATCAACTCCACAAGTTGTGGGACAATTACATAATTTGGACTGCACTCCAGTACAATGGATTTGAAATATAGCAATGAATAAGAGGTTGAAATCCAGACTATCAGCATTTATTTGTGGACAATCTCATTCATCCTTTTATTAACCAGCGCCCTTCTAAGGCAGTCTCCCTTGATTATTTCAGATCCATTATACTAGAGTACTAAGCCAAAACAAAAATTGTGTCAATGCTTCATTGCCTGACTATATCAAAGAACATATATCATGTAGAAAATTCAAAATATTGTATATTCACCTTATAAAGTGTGTATAGTTTTTTTTACAGATTTTACATTTGAAATGAGCATCTATCCTCAGTTTATTAAAAACAGGCAGATGGTTCGCTTCAGTTCATTGTAAGCCATTGCAATGGTTAAATAGAGAAATATTTTGCACGAAAGCGCTACAGAGGAGTAAGAAAATGAAGGTGATGATGACTCATCTGCTTTGGAACACAGATCTTGAAGCTGAGCAGATGTGGGATGGGTATTTTAGGAGAAACCTACCCTAGCTGTGAGAGCACAGAGTTGGATGATCTGAGGCAGAGGCAGTGCTTGGAATCGCCTACTACTTACTAATCAGACTCTGATCGTGACAAAGAGTGACAAATATGCGACTATCAAGAACATCCAGGATGACATAGTAAACTGACAAAATTTCACAATCAATAGCAAGAGCTGCCCTTGTGGTGCACTATAATCCAACATTCAACGTGCTCAGTGACAACACCCCACCAACACCAAGGTGTTATTACCGGCCAAGTGATCATGTGACTGTCAAGTACAACATATGGATATTATCACACACTGGCAATTACCCAGCATGCTACTATGATGAGTAGCATGCAGTGTCCATTATATACTGGTTATATATATACACGTTATATACGCATTAGATTGTAAACAAGTACATGATTCTAACGGCCGCAGAGTTTGCACTCACCTCTTCCCTCGGGGTGGAGCTCTGCGGGGCTGCCAGGGGTCAGGACTGCGAGGGGCGGGGCCTGTGGTGGGCGTGGTCAGACCCGGCCCTATCTCCGAGCTGCTTCCTGTTCCAGGATCCTGAAGCCTGGGTCTGCTGACTGGCTCACCAGCAGCTTGCAGGCGGCCCTATGACACCAAAACCCAATGCAGTCACTAGAATAGCCGATATCAAGTGATATCAGTCTCAGGAGTCAGAGTAAAACCAGAGCAATGTTTGCTCAGCTGCTGCACAAGCCCATTACACTCATAAAGTGCACAGTATATTACTACATATGAAAATATTCCTACATATGTTAAAAAGTGCCCAGAAAAATAATCCTCTCCTTTTGAAGAATCCATGTTTTTGGAAAAAAAAAACATTTACCTCAAGCTCCAAGTCTGCTTTAAAGTTTGTGATGCATGATTCAAAGGAATGTTTGTAGGGCTTTAGTTCAGAGTAATCTGAAATCCCTCTTTACTTGTGGTTTTTCATCAGCTTCCGCATTGAAAAAAAAAAAAAAAAAAAAACTGACTCTCGGCCCTGAGGATAAAGGTTTCTCTGATCAACAAGTTAATCCCATAGGCTAAGTTTCACACTATGTTGTATTTCTCATGCCTGTTCAACTCCTATCCATTCATCAATGCTCCCAATTAACCACAGACCCACTCATCTGCACATGCTCAATGATCCTCTTACTGACTCATTCACCACAACACTACTCACCCATTCGGCCACTAAAACTCACTCACTGTCCTATCCATCAACTCCACCATTACACGCTTAACCCACTCAACCACCAACTCACTGATGCGCTCCTCCACTCATCCACTGAGCCACACACATACTCACCTACTCGCCCACTCTGAATCGAGTATATTAGCATAGATGCTGCAATTTCAGCAGACTTTCTTTCCAATCTTATGTTTTCATTTGGCCTCAATTCTATGCGATCTAATTAATTCAGGCCAGAACAAAGCTGCTTCAGTTAATTGCAAAATATGACAGAAGTTTAATGGATGCGCAACACCTTTGAAAAATTTTTCCATTTCAGATAGATATAAGGCATTTAACCGGTGATGAAGACTGTACTCCAATGTCACCTTGACAAGGCGGGGATCAGAACTCATGTAAAGACTGTCAGTTTCACACTGTTTACTACAGCTAAAAATCAGAGTCAGACAGTCCAAGTCGAAAACTAGAGGTAGGATTGCAGGACAGGGTCACTGAGCACAAATTATTGTTGTAAACAGGCAAAAATCAATTAAAAAAAAAAAAAAAAGTGGTGCCAGGCACAACAAACCCCGCCCCTCGCACATAGCTACTTTCATCTACTTGTACGAAATTCAATAGGGATCTATTCTGGGTCAGTGGCAATCCCTATACCGAATTTGGGGTGAATCTGGCCATTACTTTTGCCGCTAGAGTGTTAACAAACAAACACAGACACAAACCGAACCGAAAACAATACCCCTTCCCTCACCCTTCGGGTGGGGCGGGGTAAAAACAGCCGGGCAGAATGCAGTACAAGAATGGAGGCATAAACCAAAAACCAGTGATCACACAAAATTTTAAACAGAGAGCAAATGGACACAAAAGGCGATCCAAACTCGTGAACTGTCACGAAGTCCAAGCACTGGAAATCAAACTCGGAAAAAAACTTGAGAGAGACCAAGAGAAACTCACGTCAAAAGACAGAAAACAGAGGGCTTGAATAGAGGGGGAGGTGATCGGGAAAATGAGAGGCAGGTGGAGTGGGAAGCGGCTGAGAGCAGAGAGAAGCGTTTCCACAAACAAGGTGACAGGAACAATGAGAGAAACAGCGGGGAAGACAAGACAGGTGGAAAAGAGCAAATTGAAGCTGCTTTCACACCGGACGCGAACCGAATTTTTCACGCGACAGATTACATTCAAAGTCAATGCAAAGACGCGAAGTGTATTCGCGTCTTTGAATTGACCTTGAATGTAATCTGTCGTGCGAAAAATTCGTTTCGCTTCCGGTGTGAAAGCGGCTTAACACTGACACATGGATAACACAGGGAAGAGGAAAGAAAAGACAAATTAAGGCATAGCACAGTGTTGGATATCTTCTGAACTTGTATTATTAGATTTGACATTTTGTAGAAAGATAAAGGCTTTATAAGTGATCATTGTAAAGTAGACAGGACTAAGACATTTACAGCAAGTCCCACTACGCAAGTGTTATAATTTTCATTCCTTTTTCCTTTCATGAAGAAATTATTAGCTTCACAAGTGAAACTGTCTTTAGCCTGATAATAACTTAATCACACAGCCCCTGACAAAAAAATTTCCGAGACTCAAATTTCGTGAAAAAGGTTGTGCAAAAAAAAAAAAAAAAAATACATCAAGCTTCATCCCATTGGAAATCCTTGAAAGGAATCAAAATGTCTTGAAAGTGCTAAAATTCAGAGCAGTCACAGAAATACATTTGGTGAGTGCGTTTTGATTAGATATTTGTCCAGATTTTTTGGTATTGGCAGTGTTGCACTAATTGCTCTGGCATTTATTAAGAAGCGGGAGGCTTTATACAGATTAATGGTGGAGGCTGTAAAGATATTAATGTCCAGTGACAGCAGAAAGCAGAGTTGAGTGGTGTGTTCAATACAGCACAATATAACATATCAAGAGAGGATCAGGACAGGGTAAAAGCTTATTAAGAAATATGCCCCGATCTCCAGATATGCCAGCAGGCACACTCACTGCAAGGAGTGATACAACAACATTCATCATCTCAACAAAACACCCTCTTATCAGAACATAAGCTTGAGAGATAGAGGCATTGAAATACTCGGCCGTATTCATGACACTACTCGAACCAGGAGCAGTTTTCCTTCATCCACGGCATGATTTGATCCAGACAAATCTGATCCCAGATAAGCAGTACCATTTTACAATCAACTATTCGGGTCACTGACTCTAAGCCTAAAGAACAGTATCTTTCAGCGCTATGGTAAACATGCTCTTCAACCAGCAATACAATGGTTATTTGTGGTCCTACAGAGCAATCCACTGTCATTCGCATTCGACTGCAACGACAATAAGAAGAAAGCGCAATGGGAGGTGTGTGATGATGAGGTCTTCCATATGCTTTATGTATAGAAGCATGCCCTCTGCTGGCATGTTCTTGATATAACCACTGATATTGTTATATTAATAGAACTACATTACAGAGGGTATATGCAACACATGATCAACTATACTGCCTCCTCTGACCTCTATTTGAGTGTATGCAAAGCTACAGAACACTCCTTTTGTCTCAAAATGCCATGATTCTCAGTCTCCACCTCTGACTCTTGTCTAAACTGCAGTACTCTTACATCGCCAAAGAAAACATACTCGCCTGACATCATAAAGTTTCCCTGGGTTAGTAGGCAGAGTCAGGATTCATGTATCCAGTCTCAACCCCCTAATAAAATTATGAGCAAGTAACTGATACAAGATCAGCAATACCGCTATGAGTCAATAAGACTGTGGGTCTGAGCACCCGAGGCTAAATTCCACCCACCATAGGCAACTGCTGGAATATTAAAGTAATGATTTGGTTGCATAACATTTTGGCAGAAAATGACATTTGACTCTACATCATAATTCACAACTAAATGCATTTTTTTCAAAAGCAACTCTCAAGTGCAGTTGGATAAAATATAAATTCGTCTAAAGTTATGAAATATTCCACTCCTGATATGTGATAGAAAGACTATTGATAAGACTAAACAGTGGGCTTTGCAGGCCTTGTCTGGACACTAAAGCCAGGCAGTTGAGCTGTTGCCTCTCTGTGTTTTTGCAATAAACCTAAAAATCTCTGGGGAGACTGAAACCATTCAGTTCGTCAAGTACATCCTGTGGGAACCCATCGACTGAGGCTGGTGCTCTGCATAATTCATTTGATTCAAAGAGATTAGCCAATTTGGTTAAATGGAACCCTTTGACTTCTGAAAGCCTGAACCCATAGAGGAAACCATAACTTCTCCCCAAAGACTAACAAGTTCCAACACCTTATTATGGCATAGGTGCAGTCAAATGCTTCCTCTAATTTGCTTTTCAATGCATTTTTAGCCCACTGTAGAATGGCTTTAATTTAGACAAATCAGCAGGTGTTTGAGCATGAAATGCTTGTTTCCGCTCTTGCCACAGCATCCAGATTGGGTTCAATTCGGGACTTTGTCTTAGTCACAAGGTCACGCATTATCAGCAACTAACACAATGAGCCCAGACCATGATATTCTGCTCAGGGGAATGAATAATGTGGAGGAGATCACGCACTCACAGCCTTTACAGGAAACACGGATACCCATAAGCCCTGGCTCACAATACATTTGTCTCTTCATAACCATCCCAGTCATAATAGAGTTAGGTCTACTTGGATCGGTTTCAACTCCATGCAGCCGTAGGGTTGCCAAATGTTTTCCTTTAAACCAAAACATCCTGTGGGACAAACATAGCCCTGGCCCAGTAACATCCAACATCTTTCACTACTACAGTCACTGTTCTGCACATACTGCCTGACTTAGATAAATTAAGAGGCTGGCAGCACACTACCACATCCCCTTTTGCCAGCAGAACTGTCCTGACTACCAAACACCAGAAACTTCCACATGGTTCATGAGAACAAATCTCCGTCAAATAGATGTTTGATAACCCTCTGAATTGTGATCACTTCACAGTTGAATGGAGTTCCTATCTGTGTACATTTGAATAGGTTTTTTTTCCCCGTGTTCACGATGGACTGCAGGGCTGTGGTCTCAGGAGAGACAAAGGAGCACTATCAATGCTTCTCATTTAATATCCAAAAAAAAAAAAAATTCCAATTCAACTTTGAGTGCTGAGCTCTTTCCCCTCTCCCATCATGACACGCTGAGTTAGTGGAGCAGTCGAGACTGTTTCAGAGTGCATTGTGGGAAATGAGAGCCCCGTGCGGCTTCACCTTGACTGTAACCTTACACTCCCCCTATTTAAAAAGGCAGAACCAGTGAGTGCAGAGTATCTGAATCCGGAGCTCTGAGAGATGCATTACAGCCTTAATCGGAGGCCTCTCCTAAGGTCAATTGCAAAGCTGCTTCATAAATCCGTGAGAGATGGGAACAGCAACGATATTAATCCATTAGAGGAGGAGAGGCAAGAATGCACAGGTCAGATGAAAAAGCACTACAGGCAACATTTCTTGCACACACACACACACACACACACACACACACACACACACACACACGCACACAAACACACACGCACGCACGCACACACACACACACCTTCCTCCACTGGCCTGATCCGCACTGTGCTGCAGAATTAAAACTGCATTTTTCCATTAAAAAGGAAAATTGGCTGAACAGATTGAGTTCTGAATTTGGGTCTCTCGCCGCAGCCCTACGGTCTCTGGTTCCCCTTTATTTGCCTTTCAATAATTGTCTGTTAATTACACCGAGAAGGGGGGGGCGATTTCACATCTCTCAGTGCACTGGCCCCGCCAGGACACATGCCAGCAGACTCAAGCACATACACACGTACACTCACAGTCAGAGGTGATTACACATCTCTCATTACACTGCCTGGGTTAGGACCTCAGCCCAAGCTGAGACAGCACTCCACTGAAGGACCAAGGGCTTTTTATTTACAGTCTGGCACCAGCTGGCTTCGCCCAATGGCAGCCCGAACTGCCCTCAATAAAGAACAGAGAAGACGACGAAATGGGGAGTATCAAGGGCGGTCAAAACGTTGAAAGAGTCGTTGACCTGTTGAACATTTCAATTGACACACGGAGCAAAAAATCAACAGCAAAAATCTTCAAATGCCACTTCTTGGACTTGGACTTGTGCACTACAAACAGGATAAACGCTTCCGGAGAGGACTTAAGCCGTGTTCACACCAGACGCGAAACGGATTTTTCGCACGACAGATTACATTCAAAGTCAATGCAAAGACGCGAATACACGCAGTGTGAAAGCGGCTTTATGCGATTGCACATTTTAGTGGATGTTCTCGAGCAAATACCTTCCATACCTTTTTTTTTTTTTTTTTTTTTGCATGCAGTCCAATAACACTGCTAGAAATTAATTAATGGTGTTGCACTGTGCAGTCTTTGAACCCTTTGGGGTGTGCTTCATAGATTATATATACGTAAGTATCCATGTAAAATGCAAGTATGCAGAAAATAAGTACACATCATGGAACGCACCAAGTCACTGCTAGCTGACTAAATTCAGGAGCGTTCCAAAACACCAACATTTTGTGAAAACAACCAAAACAATTTTGAAAAACCCTGCTTTTCAAAGGTTTGATGCTGTGTTTATTGCGTGCCCAGACCTCTGAAATGTTAGAAGACAATATTTGCCTAAGTGGAATTTTGTAAGTGAGCACACAATTAATCTACACCTGCAATCATATTGAGCGTGCATATATACACTGATATTTTGAGTGCTTATATGGCAATTTCCATTCCAACAGCATCCTAAAAATCCATCAAATCAATACTTTTGCGGCAATCACAGGACCGTAAGGAAATTTCCATTCAGCCTCACCTTTCGGAATGGGGTGAGGGCTCTCTTGGGGATGTTTTGTACCTCCCCCTCTCTCTTCTGGGATTTCTTCACAAACACGCCAAGGAGGGCAGCCAGAACAATACAGATGGCTGCCAGCACCACCACTCCAGCCAACCAGCCAGCAAACTGAGCCACAGGGGACACGGCCACAGCAGTGGGAGCTCTGGTCACCTGTGCAATAGACCATTCAAAACTCCTCTTCACTCCACCTACCACCAATCAACCACAACACGGCATTTCCGAGGAACAGTGTGAAACCAGCGCAAAACAGCCAGAGCGGCAGTGAATACACACACATAGACACACTCATACGAGCTTACATACACACACACACACACACACCAAACACAAACATGCACATAATACTATAAACACACACACACACACACACACACACACACACACACACACTTATCCTCCTGGGACTTGGCGAAATATACAAATCTTCTATGTTTGTCATAATGCAGGCGTCGTGGATGCCAAAAAATAGATTGAAAATATTTTTTATTAATATTTTCCATTTTATTGACAGCCTTTTGCATTAAAAATATGGCTGTAGAGATTAAAACCAGAGGCAGAAATAAATTGCAGGGTCATAGAAGGACATATAGAAATAAAAAAATACCAGGAAAGGCAGGTTTTCATTCAAGGTGCCCAGGAGGTCTGGGAGTCTGTTCAGGATTTCTAAAACATCCGCTGCGCTCGTGGGCTTTCCGTCTTCCAGCACAGCAAACTGTACAAGGACACTATCAACACCAAGCCTGCTGACAGCATAAATCTCCACCTAAAATAAGATTAAGAAATGAGAATGTGCAGGTCTAAGTAATGCTAAATAACAGGAAATCACACGCATATCCCAAACCGTGCAATGCTTGTACTGATACAAGTGGCTGCATTGGATTTTGCTCTCTTCTCCAAGGCAAAATTCTGGAACATTATCAAATTGTACAAACATTGCTAAAATATCACCATCATCATCATGGGAGGGTATCGTGTTTCATATTTTGAAAAATAATGGATTAGAGCTTCAAGACGTCTCCTGTCAGTATGTTTGTGTGTCTGTCTAAAACGTGAGGCCGAAATAATTCTCTTAGATAAGTGAGACTTCTCACAAAGACAGGGGTATGCGACAGATTGCACACCCCTGTCCACTTAATCCTTTCCCACAGGTACATGAGCCTTGAAACAGACTTTGCACTACTATATGCTTAATCCTACATGTGCTCAAAGACAGATATCACACACCTGGCTGCTAAATCCAGGCCTTTCCCTCACTGAAAAGCCAACGTAATGTGAGGAGGATGCCAGCACTGTTCTGCAACAGACAGGACCATTCACTGAAGGATACTTTCTACTGTGACGAGCAGGTCAGTGTTGGCGATGTATATGCTGAGTGAGCAAACGACGGTGACGTACGGTCTGAGCTGAGCGAGTCAGTGTTGTCCATACAGTACGTGCTGATGAGTGAGTCGGTTAGGGTGATTTATGTGCTGTTACGAGGGAGTCCATGATGGTCTCGTACGTACTGTGTAGATTGGGTCGGCTCTTTTCGCCCTGGTCTGGTTCTGCTGCAAGGCCTGCAGGAAGGTGAGCAGGAGCCCATCTGCTACCGAGGTCCGGAATTCTTCCCCGAAGATGTCGACTGTGCTGTTGACCTGCAGTGTGATCTCCAGGAGGTGCTCAGGCTGGATAGAGGGGGGGGTTACAGAGGTGCTGTTGGTCGGGACAGGCCCGGGCGGGGAGGCTGTCTGTGGGGCTTGTGTTCGGGTGCTTCCTGTCAGGCTGACAGGAGCGGTGGAAGAGGCTGCTCGTGATGATGATAATGCTGGCTTTGAAGAGGTCACGCTCCATGCAGAGGTCGTGCTTGGCTGATGAACGCTCATAACTGAGCTCGAGGTCTTGGAGGTGGGGAGACTGGGTGTAGGCAGGGCAGTGTAGAGCAGGGTCAGTGCCAGGGGCGGCCCTGTGGAGTAGGAGCCGGTCACATTCATCACAGTGCCATCAGCTGAAGACAGAAAGGCAGCACTGGTCAGCATACTGGTCCTTAAAGGCAGCTGAAGGGAGGCCTGTAAAGTAGAGAGAGACGGCCGGCTGCTGCGCGGAGACCCAAGTCCTGGCTTTGTCATTGGCTCAGATTCCCGCTTTGTCATTGGCTGAGATGTAACTCTCGGCACTGTAATTGACAGAGATGTACGTCTTGATTCTGTAATTAGCTGAGAAGTAGTCCTTGGCTCTGTCACTGGCTGAGATGTAAGTCCCAGAATCGTTTTTCTTGATACCGCCTTACTGGCAGGAAAATTGAGGGAATAAGAGCCTTTTCCCATTAGAGAGGAACTGGCAGGGGTGGTAGGTGACGGCCGCAATGGTGGTGTGAGCTGTGTGAGGGGGACGGGAGAGGAGATGGGTAAAAGCAATGCAGAAGTGAATTCCGCACCAAACGGGGGGACTGTTTTTGTAACAGAGGAGAGAGTCGGGGACTCTTGAGGAGATTGGGTCGCAGACATAGCTAGCTCAGTTGATGACACCAGGAATTTCCTGCTCTGAGTCAGAGGAGGCGAAGGAAGTAAAGAGTCACTATAAATTCGGCTGGCCCCCGCACCAAGGCTCAGTGCAGGGTGTCTAAATGAGCCTGAGAGCTGAAGATCACTCCTCGTAATGATCGAGTCAAAATTAGTCGACATTACTGGAGATTTTCCATCTGGCAAATCTGTAGTGAATTGGACGGATATGCTGACAGAGAAAGGGGAGAGACTGAGTATGGAGGCAGTAGAGTAGGGGGGTTCTGTACTGACCTCTGTTGGTGAGAACAGGGAACTACCAGCCGACAGCCAGACAGGCGCTACACAAAGGGAGTCAGAGTTCATCCCAATGCATGAACTGCTCGGAAATGAGAAAGCGGAAAAACTTGCAGATAAAATATCAGACTCATCATCTATAGAAACAGCCTCTAGGGTACTCACTGAATTAAGTAAGACTTCAGAAACAGACAACAAAGGGGAAACTGAAGTCATAAGATAAGATAAATTTAACATTGGAAGTAATGAAGAGGAGGTTATGTCTTCTGAATTTGTCTTTTCTACTGATGACGAGGAGATAGCCATTTTTATTTTACTTTCAGATAATTGCTCTGTTCCTTTGAATAAAAATGTCTCCTCTGATAATTGTGTTTCCAAACTGACCAATTCTGTCACTAAGGCAGTCGACTGAATGAATTCTGCAGACATTGAATGAAATGTGTTGCTAATGAAATGCAAGCTGGAACTATCGCCTGGAGCAGAATCGAGGTCATTCTTCACTGTTTCTTCAGGATTAAATGCCATGAATGTCCTGGGTACGAGTGCAGTCAAAACAGAATCAGGTGTGCTCAGCAGTGGGAGGAGGGAAGGCAAGGGATGATGGATGTCAGTATTTAAAGAGCTCTCCAAGTCTTCAGCATAATAGTAGGAAACAGATACTGCCTTCAACTGGCTAGAAACTAGAGAACCTTCAACAAACTTGACAGATGATAGCAAATCAGAGGACACATGCCCAAACATGGGCCACACACTCTTGAACGCATTATAAGCTAAATCGAAATTCGATTCCGTCGCAACCTCCAAATGAGTGGTGGCTGCTGGAGATAATGCCTCAGTCTGGGATCCGTCAATAACAATCTCACTATCATTTAAATTCAATCTGGTTTCCATTACTGATCCGAGTACACTGGACACCTCATTCTCCACCAAAGAGACAGAAATAGACTGAGATTTACAGTGCGTTGTGCACTGCAAACTATCCGAAGAATATTGCTCAGTCTGTTCATACAAAACATCGGACGTAAAAAACTCTGGTGAAAACGCCAGTCCATGAGAAGCACTCAGCAGATATTCCGTGGATGAATCAAGCCACATGCTTCCTTGTGAGGTACTAAAATGTTCATCTGATTCAAATCTAAATGAACTGACCATCGCAGGATCAAGTGTTGGAGCATCGAAGTTCTCAGTTGATGTTTGGTAAGTAACATCAAGGAGAGATGACATTGTGTCCAGCCAACGTGATGAAAGATTATTTGCACTCTCAGAGCTCATGAACGTTTCATGAACTACAGACATTTGCATGTTGTCCGTTTGGATCAATGTAGAAAAAGGGCCCATTTGGTTACGTGTTTCAAGAAAGACAGATGTTTGTTGGCTTTCCAGTAATGCTAAGCTATGAGCACTGACTGAGTCGACCATTATAGCAGAATATCTGATCATGCTCGCTGAATATTCCACAGAATGTATGGTCGCACTTTGTGCTTCACTGATTGAAGTCAACAACTGCATTCCATCTGATTTTGTATGACTCAAACTATACTTTGGATGCAACTCTGAATTTGAGGCAAAGGCAGATGGAAATGAATTTACATTTGTATAAACTGGAGAAACTAAAGTAGATTCCAGTATTTCTATGGTCCCCGTAAGTATTTCACCTGTGTAAGCTGGAGTATCCAGCATGTTAAATTCAACTGTCCGCACACCCGAGCCCTCTTGAAGGGTAGGCGACCCCAGAGTTTTAGATTCACAGATCGAATTCTCCCAGCACAAGGAATCAGAACCAACAGAGTCAAATGAATGCAAATCACTTGGTGCCACTGAGTCTCTAGTTTCAATCTGTAATATAGAGTCTCCAAGCGCTGGTGTGGGCTGCAGAGAGAAAGGAGGCTCCAGAATATTTGTTAAAGAGGGATTCAATGCTTTTAATGTCACAGTACTGAAGACGGAAAAACTCAGGTCCTCGTAGCCTGATTCATACAGCTGGTGTGGTACAGTGTGCATAGAGGACACAAGGATCTGTCCAGCTGTAGCAGGAAGAGCAGGTTCAAAGGAGACATCAGAAACTATAAAGGCACTGGAACTAGATACAGGAGTAGAGTGAGACAAGACTCCAGGGAGTTTTAACGTACTCTGCATAGATTCCACTGAAGTACGCTCTGCCTTTTGATCTGATATGTCAGCAGTGGGGGATAGTGATGGCCACATTGCAATGCCAGTGGACTTTGATGCCTGCAAGTCTTTGCTAAGCGAGGAATCTACGTCATAAATTGAAGGTGCACTCATTGTTTGTTGAAACCTTAAGCTTGAGTCTGAATCATCTTTCTGGTTGTTTAAAGCACTCCAAACTTTCCCCATCAGAGAGAGAGTTGAGAGCACTGGCTGATTTGCTGTAATCCTTTGGTCACTTAGCAGACTGTTCGAGTCCTGTTCACTTGGTTTTGCTACAGACATTACTTGCACAGAAGACACTGAAGACTGCACGATCAAAGTTTGACTGGCTTCCATAATTTTTTCAGAGTCTAGTGATAGCCACTGGCTATAATCTGCAGTCTGCATGATAACAGTCGCCAGATGGAAGTCAGAGGACCTTTCTGCACCAATTGCAGTTTCATATGTCGACACTGCATTCACTCCAAAGTTCTCAGTAAAGCCGGAGTCAACTGTTGTTGCATCTGAATGGTAGAAAGAAGAGAGAGTGTTACAGTGATATCACTCAGTAGTGCAGTGGTTCTCAAACTCGGTCCTGGGGGGCCCAGGACTGAGGTCAATCAGCAGGCTCTTAATTGGTATGTACACCTGGCCTTCATTCCAAACCATCAAGAAGATAATGAAGAATGCAATAACAATGCCAATGATAATGAGGCCCACCAGTTCTGTGGTGAAGTATCAGGAAAAAATGGCCAATTATTGCGTATACAGCAATTAATCAAGTTACCTGTTATGTCATTAAGTTGGCAAATTAATCTTATTGGTCTGTTACCGCTTTAATTTTTTGCCTATAGTGCAATGAGCACAATGTAAAATTGGTCATCTTTGGGGCATTGCAAAGCAATGTTTGGCATTCTGTAGATCAAGATGGTAAATTACCTCTCTGAAGATCAAAAGCACCTCATTAAGAAAAACTAACAGCTTGTTAAAATCCTGGAACTGCAATTGTGGTTGGAATGAAATCCAGCACACACAGGGGTCCCCCAGGACTGAGTTTGAGAACCACTGCAGTAGTGCACTGTTTAAACTGCTCATCCAGCTATGAGAAGCCTTTCCATCCATTTGTGTACTACCTGCATAGTCTCCCTGCAGAGAACAGTCAATCAAGTATGTTGTCAACTGGGACAGTGGTAAGAGGGGTGTGCGTGTAATAGAAGAGTCTATACCGTTATATCTCAGTAAAGAAAGGTTATCCTGGTAGGAGCTAAAACTAATAGTGTCATTATAACCTAAATTTCCACTTTGCTGTACAGTTGTCAGCAGGGACGGGGATAGGCCGAGGGATGGAGTGGTGCTCCAGGTTTCAGAGTGATTGGTTACTGTTGAAGACACCAGAGAAGAGGAGGCAGCCCCCAGAGCTCGGCGGAATCTTCTTCCTGTATTCTCCCCTCTGTCATCTTCAGCAAAAAAAAAAAAAGGGAAAAATTGATAAATGTCCAGTTTTCTGAAATCCTTATAGCACAATCTCATATAAGCGTTGCACATGCTACCGCTCAAAAGTTTTTTGTACACTTTAGTCATGTTTTTGTTTGTGTATTCAGTGAAAGATAAGCGGTTTAATATCATCTGAATGAGTTAAAAGGCACAATGTAAGACAATAATAATAAGAAGTTAAAAAGGATCATTAATTTCGCAGGATAGTTCACATATAAGCCATAATTCATGAATAAACAGCCTGAAAAAAAAAAAAAATTCACATATTGCAGAAAGGGCAGTAAAATGAAGCTAATTTGGGACATTTTGGACAGAGTAATTAACAAAAAGTAACCCAGAAGTGCAGCACATCTATGGGAACTTGCGCAGTGGTTGGGGGTCAACTTTCAGAAACATTTATACAATAGATAAAAAGAAAATGAATATGCTCAGTCGTTATGGCAAAACACAAATCTAAGATTTTGATATTTTCTTTTAATCAAAAGTGTCAAAATATTGCTTTTTTCTAACTATGTGTCATGCATGGATGTTCAAAAACTCGTGAGCAGTAGTATATACTTTTTTTGTCTCCTGCATGGGTTGCATGGGCTATGAGACTTTGGTCTTAAGCTTATCAACCATCCCTAGCTACTACAGCTAAGGCAGACTACGTATGTAGTAGGCAATAAGAAATCATAAGCACCCTCAGATTTCCTCCTGATTTTATTGTGTGAGTTACAGTTAAGTGACATTGTAAGAGTATATAAAATCAAAAGTAGTAATTTTTGGACAGATTTCATTGCAGTGCATTTTTTTTTTAATTGAAGAAATTAGGGAAAAAAATGTAACAACTTTTTTTTCCCTGCCAGATCCCAGAAGGATGTGCTTAATTTGAATAACATCATCATAAAAATGAAAAAAAAAAATACTGTATATAATGAGATAATCAAAAGAAAAGCCCAAAAAGTATGTTAGAAAATGCACAAATTTGCAAATAGTCATTCCTGAGTAATTGCATTCTCTCATGCTTCCATTTTGACCTTTTTTAAGAGATGATTGCCAAATCCTCAGTCTCCTCTCAGTCCATCGGCACAGTCGCTTTGTTTCCCTCTGTCGAAAAAAATAATACCAGATCACTTTTAAAAGGTTAAACAAACCATGATGCTGATTACCACAATCACTCTGTGCTTCTCATATCATTAGCTGAAATACCGTATCTGCATTAAAATGAAATAACAATATCACAGTTATGCCACAGTGTTAATTATGAAGTCTGCCCACAGAGACAGACATTAGGAAAACTCTTCTACTAAGATAAATATTAACCACTGAGGTGAGGAGTTGGCAGATTCTCATTAATGGCAGTTAAATGAGTTTGGAGTTGCTGTTGAACAACTGTTTATGAAGCTTAAGTTCAGCCAGAATAACTTTGCTCTGATCAGCACATAACACAAGTGACACATGCAAGATCACAAATATACTATACAAATATACATTTTCCTTCGATGAAAATTCTAACGTGGATACAACCATCACAACTGGTAATTTAATACAAACTATTTTAGCACAATGATTTTTTTTAAATCCCAAAAACCTGCTTTTCAAAGGGTGAAAGAATCCAGACCCCACCCTACTCGATTGAGGCAGCCACTAAGAGAATTTACTCAAAACAAAGTTCACTTACCAGCGAGGGGTTATGTAGAAAATGGAAGCATGTCCGTGAACTGGTCAGAACTTGCAGCCAAGAAAGGCTGAAACTGCTCAATACATCTTTCCTTAGGTTACATGGGTAAATGTGCACTGTAATCAAGTCCTTTGCTCCTTCATAATCTGATGTAAATAACGAATAATGAATTCATTATTTATCATTTCAGTTGACCCTTTGCAGTTCTCCCAAGTATTAAACACAATGTTTAAGCCACATATGATCAAATAACAGCCTTCACAGCGTTACATTAGGCTTTTAAATATAAAATTAAGCATAATTTGAATGCCACACCTTACCAAAATATTATTTCTGATCATGAGAATTCCTAATTAGTGACTACTGCCCCTCACTAGAGGGCGCTAGCCATTCTAATTTTGCCCACAGTTCATGTGGATTTGTTAATTTCTCGTGATTGCATTATGTGAGCTTTATACCCATGTGCCATCAGCTTAATTTTTTAGGATGTGATATTTTGTACTCAAGGCGCATGTTCTCCCTGGCCACAGTCTACCCCATTTCAAACAGACAACAGAATAACATGCTATATCACAAGGCTTGCATCATCTCAATCTTGTTTCAAAAACCAGGTTGAGGCTGTAGTGACAGACGGTGCAGATGGTCAGCATAGTCCCCAGATCTCAATCCAAACCATCCAAAAATAATAATAATAAAAAAAAATTCGGGCTGTTCTGGAGGCGAGGTCAGGTCCTTCGAGGTAGTAAGCAAGTTCACCAAATGAAGCAGCCACAATATAAAGAGTACTACACCTGCAAACTTCGAAACTCCAACCTGACAGACATGAATTACATACCTTTACTTGATTCTTGAAGCTGGAAATGCAGTAAAGATTGATTATGATCATACTGCCAACGGGGACATAGGTGTGTGAAATTAATTTGCTGAAAGATGAGAAAATAATTTTAGTTTTACAGACATGCAGTAACCTTACAGAATTACCAGAGGTTAAGAGACAAAACAGGATACATTTCCCATTACGACCATGCAAAATCAAAAACAGTTTTCCAGCAACACATTATCAGGCCAGTTAAAATGCCAGCAGCTGTCAACCAACTTACATGTGATTGATCAAAATGTACACTCACCTCTAAAGCATCCCTGTCAATGGAGAGGGAGTGGGAGTAGGATGCATTCCATGCTTGAGAAATGTCAATAGTCTTGTCCAACAAAACACCTCTTAGCTTGTACCATAGCCCTGTGATAACAGAATTAAGATGAATAAACTTTGTTTGTACTTATAATTAATTCTCTCATGTCTTAATATTTATTCACCCATTTCATATTCAAATAGCGTTCCAAGTTATATAAACTTCAAATACAGCATGAACTACAATCTGCTCTATGTATATACAGAACCCTTTTAAATATAAACCAATATTTAGCCACTTTGCCGACCCCATGACAACTAACAGTTAACTTAGCTAACTCTGAGGCTAAATAAGGCAAATGCTTCCCAACGTCAGTGAGTGAACGGTAGAGCTATGACTCACTGAAGATATGCTTCATCGGTTCTTTCAATACCAGTCTGAAAAAGAACAATAAACGCGGACGTTACCCTGCTTTGTACATGGTATGGGAATACTGGAATTCAGCAGACATAAAACGAGAACATTCAGCATCTTCCTTGCCTCCCCGTTTCCATGGAAACCATGCAGCGTCCTCACGAAACCGGAGGCAGTCTGAACTAGGGCAACAACCCACACGTCCTACAAAACAAAATATAATTACTCGAGTTGCTTACGACCGCCTACATCAAGCTACAAATGCATTGACATATAACTTGACATTCATTCTAAGAGCTGCAACAGCAAGTCCAGCCTTAATCTGATACACATTCGCAATTTTAGAGCTCATCCTTTATCTATCATTTTGTTCTTCATTAGCAGCAAATTGTAGTCATAAAATGACTACGATATCATAACCCAACAACTTTAAAAAATTGGGTCAACACTACACGAATTACTCACCGTTCCACCAGTGCTGATAGTCCGTAGGAGTTTGTGTTGTCTTAGTAACTCCCTCCCTTGCTAGAAACATTGCTGAGAGATATCCCTAGCGAGCGGAAACGTTTGAAACTGGGGACATCACTGGTTTCCAAGAAGGTATCCCCCTGTTCACGATTGTATACCTGAGTGCTAGCTTACCTGTTATACTGCACTGAAGTCTTTACTCTCCCATTTCTCCTTATTCTGACATTTCAAACTGAAATAAGCAGGATAGATGTGCAGGGACTGGTGATGTAATCCTGTCCCTTATTTTTTATTGATTTATTTCTAACTGACAAGAAAGAGAGTGTAAAAACATAATAGCTCTCAATCAGGCTTGGGGTGGTGGGGCCGGGGCTTAATCACGCATATTTGGTCTACTCCAAAGCATAGACCCAAACCAGAGAAAAATGAACATTTCTTCATTGCGATCTCTTGCTGAGCTTTAACTGTGTTCTAAAATATCCAAGTAGCCACGTGCTGCAATCATTTTTACCCCTAGATAAGCAAAGCTTAGGAAGGAGTGTTGTGATGAGACTCGAGCGTCACTCATCAATCAATCAATCAATCAATCAATCAAGTTGCCGTTAGCACGACCACGGGCGGTAAGATTCTTAAACAGCTTATCCACGAGTAAACGATAGAGTCACTTTGAATTAAATAGAAACATAATAGCATCAACAATTATAAAAACATTCCGGACGCAATGAGCGGGCCTACTAAAAAACAGCTTATTTTCCATCCTTGTCTGACCCATCCCCTGGCAGAGAGAATATCTGTACCATAATCCTGTCTAGACGGGCGTTATACGAACTCGGCTGCAGAAGCCTGGCCCAAAAGTGCTGTCTTACTGGCGGCCAAATACCAGCCGTTGGAACTCCACGGTCTATTTGTCAGATCCAAAGCGTCATCGAGCGATGAAGACGCTATATGCGGGCTCGAGGAGAACGAGTTGCTCTCTCTGATAAGTAAGACTTTGACTGCTGTTAACGTAATTATGTCTGACCGAACACAGTTATTGTCATTTCTAGCAATGAAAGTCCTTTGACTAAGCCTACATGCGGCTGATAATTACATCCACAGTTTATCTCTCTCTCTCTCTCTCTCTCTCTCTCTCTCTCTCTCTCTCTCTCTCTCTCTCTTCTCTTCGCGAAGAACCAAGACAGGTTGAAAAAATAAGGTGACTGGCCTAGGTTATGAGGAAGAAAGGCCAGGAGTCAAAACCGGAGAGGTCTTGCCATGTGCTGCTTCTGGCAGTTGAACTCTGCCAGTTGATTTCAGTAGTCTGAGCTACATCCTGCCTGAAGCACTGTTCTGATTTGCAAATCCAGTTCACTGAAACAAAATAGTTGAGGGCAACTTACTTTCTGAAGCCAGAATATTCCACTTCTGCACCTGACTAAAATTGAATTTAGTCATGAAATAATATGCCTTTGGTTAAAAAGATAACAGTACGACACAAAAATGATAAAATTAATAATTTTGTGAATATTCCTAATTTCAAGAAAACTGAATATTATTTTTCTGAACATAAGTATTTCTCTCCACAGCCTCAGCTTGCAATGCTAAGGCACGACAGCAGTGAGGCAAAAACAAAAAAAATAAATTTTTTTTGAAAAGTTTATCAGGCTATACAGGATGAGCAGAGCTGAGGCAAGCCAGATGATAAATCTCTGTTTACTATTACCATTTCATTTAAATGTTAAAGCTTTCACCACAACCATAATACGACTCCTGACTGGTTGGCATGTTTCTCAGTTTGGAGAAAACACATGTAATGTAACATTTACAAAAAATATAAAAAGAGAATTTTCATTTGCAGTGATCATAATCTGTAACTTCTTATTTTTGTCTCCTTTAATTTCCTCCTGTTGTCCAAGGCCCATGGTGATAAATGCCAAGGCGGCATTGACACTGGCTGTCTTAACCCTTTGAGCGCCATCGGCAACTATAGTTGCCCAATGGTGTAAGATATCAAAACCAGATGCTGTTGAAAACCTATCATGTGGCAACTTGTTTAAAAGAGCTTCTGCAGGGGAGCTCTTTTAAACAAGTTGACAAATGATAGGTTTTCAACAGCTCAGGATAATTACATTTTTAATTCTTTGAAAATTTATTCAGTGCTCAAAGGGTTAATACTAGGACAGCTCTAAACTACGGAAGACCCCTATTTATCACATCCAACCCTGGTATATAGTGGGGATAGATGCTCCAAATGACTAACTTACACAGCATGTATACATATTTAGGATTATGCATGGTTTTTTTTGTCATCTGAACCATAGTGCTAAGTTCTAAAATAACAATTACTTTAGAAAAGCATGGTCTGGCTACATCTATTATGTTGTAGATTCTACCCATCATTAAACATTAATCTTAAATCCCTGAAGGCCATATAAACCCAAGATCTGTAACCTCTTTGAGCATTCACTAAACAAATTAGGCATCACTGCAGCAAATTTTGTGAACGCTTTTATTGGACTCAATTTGTAGTAACTGAAACCATCTCCATAGCATTTAAAATGGCACCATAAATTTATTTATAATCCAACACTGGAATAAGGTGTCCATTGGTTGAAATGAAGCAGGTCCACATCTATTGGCAAATAGACTTCTCATTTGACTGTACATTTGGAGTTCGCACTGACCACCATTAAGACGGCAAATGTTGGGCTATGTCAGTAATTATAGTTTCAATCAATCGCCAAAGAAAATGCATCATTACACTTAATTTCAATTAATAATACTTTTCATATATACACTATTTCATTATCTTCTGGGTTGATGACATTTTCATATGATCAGTATGTGAACAATATTCTGTGAATGAAAATGATTAAAAGATCATACAGAGTCAGAACAAAACAGAATAAAAATATAACATAATTCAGGAACAACTGGCAAACTTTGGCTGGTTGTGAAGTACAGTACTGATGGTGACTCAGTGTTCACAGGGGCTACATACTGGATCCAGGTCATTCTTGTAGAACATAAATTAGTACAGAATAACCAAACCTTTAATGCGACATACCACCTGGATGTCTCAAGTAAATTCGTAAAATTTCCCCGAAAAATAGAATTTAAATCAATTTATATTCATAGATAAGAGAAAATGTAATACAGATATACAATGATAGGGAACAGTTGCACAACATTTTAGTTTCAATTATGGGGCCAAAGGAAAAGATTTGCTAGATCTCTTAACAAAATTTACTTTTAGGTTCATTATGTAGAAGTATTCTGAATACAAGTGGATTTCATAAATACGGAATGTGAATATAGAAATTGATATGTAAATTGCATTTATGCAAGCAGCTGTAGTCCAGTTCAAATTATTTGTGAGCGTATATTATTTCACATTTGCATTGATACTGCAGGTCCAGCAATGTGCTATCTCCAACTTCCGGCCAATAAAAGACAATGTTCCCAAAACTTAATTCCCATGATCGCAATAGTCAGACACTCTGTACAACCATTAAGTCCATCTGGTCACTCTCAACATTTTAAATTGTTTTATGAATCTAAGATAAAGTGCATTTCAGCTGGTTGATGTATGTACAAGAACACGATAACTGACATGAAAATACTATGCTTTAACTGACATCCACAACTTGCAAATATGATTTCACTACCAATCTTAATGTTGGAGCTCTATGGAACCATGAATGTTAAAGACAGTCATAAATACCACACGTACAAAAGCCCTTTATCAGAAGCTTCTGATGAGCTTTTTTGCCCAGGGTAGCATGCATCAATGTCAAGAGGTAAAACCAATATCAATAGGTATCCAAAGACAAATACTTCTCCATAGCATGAGGCACACAGATGCATGGCTTCATTTTGTATAACCAGATCAATGTATGAGTACACATTTTTGTGAAGGATCGTACACAAAAAAATTCTGAAAATCTCTCATTATCCTTAAATCATGGTCCTCCTGGGCCAAAAACCGTTGACTCTCCTTCTTCCCTTTAATTGAAAGTGACGTATAAAGAAAGTTGGGCTAAATATTAAATCTTAAGTTAATTATCCGGGGAAAAGGAAAGTATGGCCAATTTTGGGTTTGAGGGCCAGGTTAGAAGATCTCTGCATTACAGCCATGACATTTAGATACATTTATGATGCACCCAATCCAAATGGTTCAAACTAGAGTTTAGTTTAAAATACTCTGCCACTGAATTTTCTGTTGAATGAAACATACATCTGTTTAGATTCATAAATGTTATCATGAAAATCTGACAGAACTTTGTTGAATGTATACAAATAATAAAAAGCAATACTTGTGGAAGTATTGGAAAACATTTTAGTGATGATATCCTTTCCTAAGTTTGCCACTAATTCAGCTGCAACATAGCAGAAAATTTACAAAGAAAAATCTGATTTGGACGTTTAGCCTTCTTTGCAACCAGAGCTAAAAAATATACCTTAGATCTACAAGACTCTTGTCACCATGTCAGATTTGCCTTACCACCAGCATGTTATAAAGCTTGTTTTTGCACATTGCCTACCATCAGTCAACTGAATCTGCTGAAAGTTAAATACACAGAATAAAGCTACACTGCATTTACATAGAAATAACCAACACCATATTTTACCAGCATCATAAATGTAAGCAGACTGTTGGAATACGAGATTGAAATCAGTCTTCCGCAGTACATTTAATCACATTCCGCCTGAGCAGAAAATGTTCCCATAAATTATGCGCGTGAACCTGTGGATGTGTGCAACCTCCCAGCCCTAGAACAGGACAAAGGACACCATATTACTATGATATAGCATTAGCCTGACCAATGACCTTTCATGGTAAAGGCATTTTCAGAAAGGCATTCAGCACCAGTGTAGTTTTTCATACCATTCGCTTAGCGATCGATAACAATCAAAGCTGTCAATGGTACTGGGAATTCAAGCATTAAAAAAAGGAACAGGAATCCCCCCAGGGCTGTAACTCAGAGGGCTAAATTCATGAAGGCCTTTTGCAAGTGAAAAACCTTTTAGCACACGCAAAACCACCAACACCTCCAATGACTGGCGTTAAACAAACACCCTGACCAATCACTGACCATGCTATTGGTTTTGAAAGGGCAAAAGATTTTGCAAAAGGTCTAAGTGAATCTGGCCCTGAAATTTCACTTGCAGTTCGTGTAACATATATCATGTAATCCCCATAGGCTATCAGAACTTGATCGCATTGCATGTTTTCCAGACAAAGAAAACCCCAAAATATAAGAAAATTAAATTCAGAAAATAGTATTTAACAGTTACACAGTTGTACACACCAACTAACTGGCCCTCACAAATGTTATTTATGAATGCTTGAGGAATTCAATTGAATATTTAGCTGGATATTTATTTTCTCATAGAAGCATGGGCTTGTGCATTTTTACATTCTCTAAGTGAGAATACTTTTTAAATAAATAAACCTCATTCAATGGCACACAAGACAGATGCAGTATATTGTAGCAGCTATGACTTTGTTCCCATGCAGCAGACTAGATGATAGAAAGCAACGGGAGAGTTACACCATTTAAATCAATGCATAGTTATACTTTTTCCATTCAGTACAGTTATTCAGTGGTGTTTAGCATTATTGGTTTAATTCACCAAACTGGGTTTCATCACTGTATCTTTTGGATAATTATCAATACTTTTCATTCAAGTGCTTGTCCATTTATTTTGTCTCCTAAACACTCAACTGTACATTAATTATATGCTTTTTACCATCAAAATTTTTGGTCTTTTAATATTTTGTAATTTACAAATAATGTACAAAGGCCAGTTTGACTGATGCATAACGTGTACCTTCCTACCATTTTATTATTATTTTTTTTAATAGCCACTCGACAAAGTTGCGCTTTGCCAAATGTCTCTAAATCAATATATTCAAGTTAAGGAAACGTTGGTCATGTTTGTTCCCGCGGAATTTTTCCTGTGTTCTTATTCAAATATTGTTGGTGCTCTTTTTTTCACAGGGCTTTTGCCTTGAGTATCAGTGCTAAAATCAGAAGGAACACAGTTCGATAGATCAAGCTTCTCGACAACAAATCTACAGCGTTACAGGACAACAATAAAACACACTCAAAACCAAGATCGATTGAGATGAAAATCTGTCTCTCTTAAAATAAGTAAAAGAGTTAAGAAATACCACCCAGTCAAGCTTCTTCCAAGGACAACAAAAATAGCACAGATTAAATTTTTCCTCAAAAAAAGAAAAAGTTTGTGGCTTTTGTCCCACTTGGTGGAGTTCTGGCCTCAGCTCAGAATTAGTTACAAATGTCTTTCATTTAGCCTCCGGGTCCCCGGGGGCGCTAGACCTGGAACTCGAACATGTCCGTCTGCTTCTCGGCCAGCTTGGCCACGTCCTGGCGGATGGCTTTGACCAGGACAGCGGAGGATATGCTGGCGAGGGAGGCACCAGGGGCGTCCGCCAGGCTCTGCTGAGAGGCCACGATGGGGGACGAGTGGGACTCGTCCGAGACACCGTGTGCAGGCGACCCCAGGCTGTTCTGGAGAGGCGACCCGACCGGGCCGCTCTGGGGGTATCGAGGGTGTGGGAAAGCCTCGGCGTACCCCGGCAGGGGTACCTATAAGAGACATCGATGCAAGTGTCACTATAGAATCATATAGAATAACTACATAGAAAAAAAAAAACGATACAGTAAGTTTAGTTTGATTAAAATCGTAACTATTTCTTAGTCTCATATTAGGTGTAACTTACTCCATCATAAAAAATTAAATAGTTCATAATTTAACACACAAGCAGCAAAATTCACAAAAAAAAATATCACAACAATCAAAAAAACTAAAGTCAAAGGAAAAAAAAGCTTGGAACTTTTCATCTGAGTATGAAATGAGAGTGATTTTGCTTACAGTTACAAATAACAAACTCAGAAAAAAGGTAAACAGGGCATTATGGTCATTTAAGAAATGTGCTCAACTACCCTGGTGTTTTGCTGTGTCCACCCAACGCCACCGATAAATTCAGTTCAGCAAATGGTTTCTAAATGACACTGGTTCTGCAAAAAGACACTGTGTGAATGCATTTGCATTTGGTTGAAACAAGCAAACAGGAAAATAACATTCCAGTCAAACAAAGAGGGCAGGTAAAAAGGGGGGGTGGGGGGGGTTAGGTGGTTCATTTCGAAGGACTGGCCCCGCCCCCAATGGCATTTAAAGACCACATTTTAGAAAGTGAGCATTAGCAGAAATGTATGATGGTCTTACGACGTCAGCCCACTGCTGGGGAAGGTCCTCTGGCTCGGGCGGATAGGACATCCAGGATGGACTGCGATATGAGGACGGGGGAGTCGGGGAAAAGTATCCCGAGTAGCCGGCCCGGCTGGCTGGTATGGCGTACACTGCTGTTATTGGGTTTCCTGTTCAGATTCACAACAAGACCAGCCAATCAACCACTTTTCTTTCAACCTGAAACCTGAAACCTCACTCGCAGTGGACCACGCTCACTCCTTAAATGTATGTTGAGTCCAATCCTTAAGGATAACCCATCTGGAACTGCCTCTAATGGTAAAAAGTGCTTGCTACCAGGGTAACAATCAAAAAAGACTAAATCCGTGAAACCCTCAGGCTGTAAACAACTAAACAAAAACCATACATGTAGTGGAAGTGGAGAGAAGCAGTTCAGTTTGCAGCAAATGTAGTGGCGACATCATGCACACTCTGCACCTGAAAACAGTTGCGTAAAATCCATCATCCACCTGCATGGGAATCAAAGGACGTGTGTTCTGCACTACTTTCCCTATGCTAATACTCACATCCAGAGAAAATCCTGCCAGCACTAGATTTTTATGGAAGAAAACTGATAATCCAAGTGGTATTTTCATGCTGTTGAGTCTGATGGCAATGTTGTCAATGTCTTTGTCAGATCAGGTAAGAGTCTTTTAAAATATGACTTAAAAAGACAAAAAAAACCTTCACAAAGCTGTTCTTCTGGATGTTATCGCATTCTTTGCAAACGCCGGCCAAACCACAATGAGTATTTTCTCATATATGCCCTGTGCTTCCTGATTAACAGTTAACTCCAGGATTAGCGTGTCCACTGATTTTCAGTGTGTCCAGTCACCTTATTCTCAAGGCCTTAAGGGATGGCTCTGGTATTTTTGAACCCAGGCCATTTTTTCCCCATCTATTTGAGCTTAAATGATGAACAGGGACAAAAATGTTTTAATTGATAAATATTGAGCGAGAGCCCCACAACCCAGAATCCATAAAATGGCTGCATTGTCATCCAACAGGGAATTTGTACAAATCAGATTACATCCACTAAAAGCATTTGTTCTTTGCCACTAACAGCAGGGGTGGATCCAGGTTTTGAAGTGGGCAGTTTCCATGAGTAGTTTGCGACATGAATAGCCAATCAGAATGAGGTTTGAGTGAGTTCCAACACAATGAAAGTGTTTCCAGCCAATCATTGAGGTGTTTGAGTGAGTTCCGGAAACTATGTAAACTACCCTGGATTTGCCCCTGAACAGGCTGACATTGTTATTTTAATTTTTCTAAGGAAAGGATCCCTACAAACAACAGTTTATGTTTACGCATTCCCAAATTGTGACAGTAAATTGACACCACACACCTCATGAAGTTTTCATAGAATACCTTTGGGGAATGTGCAGAGGCTGGAGAGCTGCGAAATGTGGCTTTGGAGAAAGGTTTTACACAGCTCTTGGTCCGACAAAGCATGTTACGAGGAAGCACTTTGACAAGTAGAGGAAGAGAAGGCCATCATCTCGATCATCAACAAAAGACGGAGCTCTTGGCTTGGCAATTCCCTGCATCATGGCGGTCTTCTAGAAGGAAGAACATCTCCAGACGACCACAAATAGGAATGCTAGACGGGGTGAAGAAAGGCGACCCCTACTCAGTAGTTAAAGAGGCGCGCAATGGAACAGGAACTACAACCCCAATTCCGAAATAGTTTGGACAAAGTGTAAATTGTGAATAAAATCAAAACGCAATGACTTTCAAATCACACCAGCCAGTATTTTATTCACAATAGAACAGAGATAACATAGCAAATGTTGAAAGTGAGAAATTTTACAATTTTATCCACAAAATGAGTTCATTTCAAAATTGGTGGCTGCTACACGTCGCAAAAAAGTTGGGACAGGTCTGTTTACCACGGTATAACATCCCCTCTTCTTTTTAACACAGAGTGGAGGCAGCTGGGCATTGAGGAGACAAGTTTCTTGAGTTTAGCCACTGGAATTTGATCCCACTCTTGTTTAATACAGGCTTTCAGCTGCTGGAGAGTTTTGGGTCTCCTTTGACGGACTTTTCGTTTAATTATGCACCAAATGTTCTCAATCGGTGAAAGATCAGGACTGCAGGCAGGCCAGTTCAGCACACGGACTCTTCTACTATGAAGCCATGCTGTTGTAATAGCTGCAGTATGTGGTTTTGCATTGTCCTGCTGAAATACACAAGGCCTTCCCTGGAATAGATGTCATCTGGAGGGAAGCATATTTTGCTCTAAAACCTTTATATACCTTTCAGCATTCATGGTGCTTTTTAAAACATGCAAGTTTCTCACACCATATGCACTAATGCATCCCCATACCTTCAGAGATGCTGGCTTTTGAACTGAACGCTGATAACAGGAGGGGTGGTCTTTCTCCTTTTTAGCCTGGAGGACACAACACCCATGATTTCCAACAAGAATGTCAAATTTGGACTCGTCTGACCACAGGACATTGCCACTTTGCTACAGTCCATTTTAAATGAGCCTTGGCCCACAGAACACGGCGGCGCTTCTGGATCATGCTCAACAATGGCTTCCTTTTTGCATTTTAGAGTTTTAGGTGGCATCTGTGGATGGCACGGCGGACTGTGTTTACAGACAGTGGTTTCTTGAAGTATTCCTGGGCCCATTTAGTAATGTCAATGACAGAATCATGCTGGTGAGTGATGCAGTGGCGTCTGAGGGCCTGAAGATCACAGGCATCCAGTAAAGGTCTTTGGCCTTGTCCCTTACGCGCAGAGATTTTTCCAGTTTCTCTAGATCTTTTGATGATGTTATGCACTGTCGATGATGAGAGCTTCAAAGCCTTTGCAATTTGATGTTGAGTAACATTGTTTTTGAAGTATTCCACAAATTTTTTGACGCAAGCCTTCACAGGTTGGAGAGCCTCTGGCCATCTTTACTTCTGAGAGACTCAGCCTCTCTAAGACATCCCTTTTATAGCCAATCATGTTACACACCTGATGCCAGTTAACTTAATTACTTGCTAAATGTTCTTTCAGCTGATTCTCTTATATATTAATTGCTTTTGCAGCCCTTTTTTGCCTATGTCCCAACTTTTTTGAGACCTGTTGCAGCCAGAAAATTTGAAATAAGCTAATTTTGTGGATAAAAATGTAAAATGTCTCAGTTTCAACATTTGAAATGTTATCCATGTTCTGTTGTAAATAACATTGGCTCATGTGATCTGAAAGTCATTGCATTTTGATTTTATTCACAATTTACACTTATTCCCAGCTATTTCAGAATTGGGGTTGTATAAGGGAAGGACTTGCCTGTAAAGGCAAAAAGAACAAAGAGAGAAGAGAGAGAGAGAGAGAGAGAGAGAGAGAGAGAGACCTTTGGGGGACAGGGACATGAAGAAGTAGTGGCTAAGAGTGCTACACATGGATGAAAATACTCCTCTCCATACACTGCGCCTTAAACACAATCATGTTTTCAGAGATCATTTTGACCAGGATGAGCACTGCCAGTCAAATGGAAGAATAAATCGTACACAAAAGTGCTTTTTCCAAAAGAAAAATGCTGTTCCAAGAGCAGAGACCTGATACAGGCAGAGTGGAGTTATTGCAGCCCCTGGACGAAGTCGGACAGCTGCTTTGGATTCATGTGTGTCGTCTCCGCCACCACTGCGTCCGCGTCGGTTGGTACTTTCTTGTGGACACTCCACAGGCTGTAATTTTTTACCAATTTCTTTCATATTTGGTCTGGACGTGTTACATTTCACTTATGACACCTATCAATTTTTGTTGCCATAGAGACAGTATTGGCTGTATAATGTGCAAATTTGTGCTAAAACATATACTCTTGCTTGTGGATGCTGTACAGGCTGTAATTTTTGACCGATTACTTTCATATTTGGTCTGTACATGTGTCATACTTCGCTGATGACACCTATCGATTTTGGTTGCCATAGCGACAGTATTGGCTGAATAATGCACAAAAAAGGGGAGAAGCGGGCTTTCGTAGGCTACACCCATGCAGTCGCAGCCGACCGGACTGTCTAGTTAGCAAATTTTAATGGCATTAGACTGTTATTAGCAAAAGTTCTTGTGTTGACCTGGCATCAGTGCACACAAAAGCATGGCAGGACAAAGTCTAAAACAATCACATAATAAGCCAGTACCATGTATGTGCGGGCCGCAAATGGGTTTTCTCTAGGGGGCGTGTGCACGCCTGGGTTGCTTACGTAGAAGGCGTCGAACGGTACTTGCGCTCACCCTCAGATGGCTCAGACACCTTGTCTCATGATCAGTTTGGGTTGCTGTCCGGAATCTGTCACGTACAGGCTGTAACCGGATGCGGTGGTCTTGAGCTCCTGTAGTCACTCATGGCTGCCCAAGCAGGTTCGGTCAGCGACAGTGCCTGTTTTCCATTCTCAGACGGACAGCCGACTGATTGTTGACCAGTGAAAGTGCAGATAATGAGCCCCCTCTCCGCGGCTGAGACCTGCTCGTAACATGCCAACGGCTCTTTTTTTCTCTCCCTCATGTCATAAGTCGTTCCATTTTCTTGATGCAGTAGCATTTTTTTTTTTTGGTTGGCTTTATTCAGGGTATTGACCACACCCAAAAGAACAAGTCAAGCACCACTGTACACATCACAAACAACTCAACTTTTGTTATTACTGAAGTGCATGGCATGTCCATGTGGCCAGCATTGGGACCACAATACCGCACACTTTTCTTTATTTCCTCTCATATCTCACTGATAAAGCAATAAAAACTGATGGATCCTTCAATTTGTAACAAATACAGTACATACTTCACAAGTGCATTTTTAATGGTGCTAAATATATTTTGACGCGGACAAATGCCCCATTGGATTTCAGTGCAGCCATTTTGCGGATTCAAGATCATAGCATTCTCACTCAGTATTGGACCAATTAGGGAAAAAATTTTGTTCCTAGTCATCATTTAAGAGCAAACAGACTGGAAAATAGGGCACATGTTCAAAAATACCACAATATCCCTTTAAATGGCGGCTGATTGAAAGTAAACTACAAACGACAAACCACAAATACCAGCAGACACTGTGGCCCTTCAGCTGACATCCCTGTTTTGGACTTTAACAGTACATACTGACCCCCAAACAGCCAGTCGTGGCTGGAGCCCATAGCCTGGGCCTTTCCAGCATTTCTTTCCAATGGGTTTTTCATCCCTATTGCTGCTTTTTTAAGATGTTCAGAAAAGCTCTGTGTACCTAATTTCCTGTAAAGTATCCGGTGTCTTAAAAACACTTAAACTCTTACAGCAATAGAGACACAGGGACCACTGATTGGGAACCATAGTGGTTTGATTCTTAACCAATCTGTTGAATTTTTGGTAGTGTGAAGCAAATTTCATAAATGCAGCAATGAACTTGAAGCTATCTGCACTCGCAAAAAGCAAATGTTAGCACAAACAGCTATCCTGGATGAAAAGCTATCTGGCGAGGACTCCCAGGGTATATCTGAATTCTTTAAAATTGCATCCACGTTTCCCTCAGTTTCCCTTATTTGCATCTTTTTTTAGTCCCTCCCACCGATGATGCACGGAGAAGCACAAGAAACAATGTGATAAGAGAAAGAACAAGGTCATATAATTTTGAAGAAATGAGACATCCTTTCCTCTGAGGCGTCGCGTAGAGCAACGTATGTTTCTGATAATGGCACACAGCTGGATCTGCTGCCAGCATATCTGTCATTACCAATTGACATCAGGTCTTTCAACGGATAGACTTCTGGGAGGGCTGCTCTCATGTATCCTCGCTCAAGGCTCCTCAGAGCTCGCTCCTCGCAGCAAAACTAAGAGCTTTGAGATGGCCTGCAAAGTAGCAGATCTGGAACAACCTCAAGTTCAAGCGAGGTTCGTGGAGCAGGGAAACATAAGGGAATTGAGATATACCCCAAGTCCTTACACCTGTTATGAGAGGGAAGGTCATGCGGGACCAGCCTCTCACCTGAGTAGTGTGACAGGGACTGGTCAGCAGTGACAGCAGGCAGGGGCACTCTGCTCAGAGGCCCATAGGGGTCGCTGTCAAGCGGACTCTGCAACTCAGGAAGAGAACACTCAGCAGTCCTGGATTTCTGCCCAATGTCAGACGAGGAGCTGGGGAAGAAGAAGGTGGAGGAGGAGGGGGTTTGAGAACTGTAATAGCCCAATACAGCCACTGGGTGGCAGCAGCAACCAATGTTAAAAGCAAACCTATGTGCACAGCCACTAGGTGGCAGTGGCAACCAACAATAAAAGCACAGCAGCTAAATATGCTCGCAAAGAACAGAACAAACAGAAAAGGTCATTTTTATTCATGTTTAAGCTACATATTAAGACTGATAAGAATTTTATGAGGGTAAGCAAACGAAGTTCCGATGACTTCAGCGCATGATCGTCTCTGATCGCCTGGAATGACTGATTGGTACAGCAATCTTCAATTCAATTCTTACATCTTTCCTGATCAGAAAGCAATGGAACAATATTGCAAAGCCAAACACTTGATATACATTAATAAATAAAATGTAATATTAATTGGGTCATAATAGTCAAATGCAAGTGTATTTTAGTTTAATTACAGTTACCAAGGCAGTCTGCCCTATGACATGTCCTGACGGGTCAACAAAAAAAAGAGGAGGTCCTACCGTCTGAGAGAGGGCACGAGGGGGGGTCCTGTTCTGGGGGGTATCGGCGGAGGTTGGGAGCTCATGGTCATTTCCGGGAGCTGGGTGAATCGGAAGGCCTAAAGATGCAAGCAGAAGCCCAAAAACACAGTCAAAACAAAAAATGTGCAAGAAGATAAATCCAGCTGAACAGTCACAACAGCCAGGGAGCAAAAATGGCTTCGTCAAAAGTAAATGGGCAAAGGTGAGATTGATGCATGAAAGACACGCTTTCAAAAACCTCAGACAAAACATAAGATTTTTCTGAATCCACATCATTGGTTTTATTTACTGAGTAGGTGAATACATCAGAGAGTCATTACAGGGATTAGTGTTTTGGATTAGGGACAGTAGAGGGCAGCCGTGATCGCCCTGTTTGTTGAGTTGAATCCTCCAAGTGCTTTTCACTCCTACCCTAACAAACCAAACCTCATTACGCATAGCATTAAGCTGTTATTCAGTTGAGAGAGGCATGCAAAACTAGAGTTGAAATAAAAGCTTCCAGTTTGGTGCATCTCCAAGGAGAGGGTTGGGCTCACACTCAAAAGCAAGGAAATGCTCTTCATGGAACTCGAAAGCATTTGAGTACAGCTGAGAACTATCATTTCCCCTCTCCGATGAGTGGACTCTTTGGAATACTCTATTTTACAAAACTAAATAAGAAATTTAGATCACCAGCACTGATTGTCACACCATCATTGGAGCATTCGAGCTCTGAATGTCCTAATCACATACTTGTGACCTTACACCCGTAAAGGGTTACGAAGTCTGACGGCCTGAAGCACTCAGGCCTCAAACACTGCAGCTGATCGTGATCGGAGGTCACTGCAGGGCTGCCTCAGGATGAGGGGATGTACAACCAGGAATACGCACAACCCACGCAGATTTAAAGGGCATGTTAACGGCAAGCCCTGGGGCCGTATATCGCATGAACCAGGGCATCCTCCTGCAGTGGCATCTGGAGGCCTCGGCCTTGCACTTGAACATTTGAGGCTTTGTATACCACTTTAGGTATTCATATTTTGCCAAACTGAATGGTCAAGAGAATGTTCCAGAAAATCTGACAGAAGCATTTGAAGACCACAAAGGAAAAATGATCAGTCCAAATTGAGCATTTTTGTATATTTTATATAAATTATAATATTTTATATGTTTTGCATATATTTCCAGTGCCTTGTTTCTAAGATCGTTTTGAATTTTTAATTCATCATTTCTCCACAACGTGAAAATGTGACTGATCATTTTTCCACTGTGGTCTTCATTTGTTCTCAATTCCACTTTTATCTCTTTCTCCTCATTCACTCAGCATTTCTTGAACTCGCTCTGTCTCTCTCTCACCTCTACAGTATGCCCCTCTCACTGTCTCATATTCTGTCTTCCTCCTTTGCTGTTCTTACAGTCTCTCCATCCCTCCCTCCATCTTCTCTCATATTCACTCACTCTTGTTGATGCCACTCCTCTTGCTCCTGCTTAATGACCCTCCCTCCTTCATGTCCATGTCCCTTACTC
The DNA here is from genome assembly GCA_029692085.1 of Gymnothorax javanicus. NCBI lineage: Eukaryota > Metazoa > Chordata > Actinopteri > Anguilliformes > Muraenidae > Gymnothorax > Gymnothorax javanicus. The sequence continues at coordinate 14,859,279 of CM056207.1, read as the reverse complement.
TGTCCTACACAACTTTTCATTTCCTCCTGCTTACATTCCTGTCGTCTGACCCTCCCTCTCACCTTCTCTCTCCCACTCTTCCTCTCCCCCGTCTTTCTTAAGCCCTTTTTTTCCTGCATCTCTCTCCTGCCTCCCTCCATCTCCCTCTATGATGAATTGCCGTGAGCTGTTGAAGTTCTTCCTCCCGTCTGAGCAGAGGGGAGCCCCTGGAGGCGACGCGCGGCGCACCACATTAATCAGCCCCCCTGCCACAGCAGCGGAGGAAATGAGGATCCGCAGTGATCTCGCCCCCAGCTATGCGCTCCCACAGTCAACACCAGGGCACAGCCCTTCCGCCAGCTGTTGCTGACGCCGAAGATAATCGCTACACTAACGGTAAGGCCGCAGAACTGGCTGAGAAAGCCACCACGCAGGGGGTCAAATAGTGTGGCGAGAATGTTAAAAAAGCCAAAAACACTCATTTGCAAAGGCCTTAAATAAAACTTTGCCCAAGACTTTATTTCAAGGACTGAATTTTGGCTGTTTTTTTAGAATCATTGCCCAAAACGTACTTCTAAAAAGCTAAAAGAAAAAGCGAAGTAAATAAAAAAAAAACTCTAAATGAATATTCCAATTTTAATTATTCAATGGCTCCTCTCTTTGGTGTATCCCACACCCTGTTTGAACTGCAAGAGATTAAACAGCAGCTCCACAGGCTATGGAAAGAGAAGTGAGTCTAGCTAGTGCTTCCCTCGAGTGACCTTTGACGTTTCAGATGAAAGGGTGAGAAGGTGGACGCGGGAAGGCGGGGACTCACGTCATAGCCACTGTTCCGCACGCCTCTCCGGCTCCTGTCCCTCATCACCAGCAGGTCCATCTCCGTCTCGTTTGGACTCGGACTACTGAGGGACTGCCTGCTCCGATACGCTGGTGTTGCCATCTGCGAATGTCTGCAATCAAGCGGTCCTCATCGTCATCAATGAACGTCATCATCAAAATGATCATCAACTCTATCAGTACCATCATATCCACCACATCTACAGGAGTGCGCTATAGAGCAGTCTTCATCATCACCATCAAAATTACCGTCATTTCAAGCATTAAGCTGCTTTCACACCGCACGCGAAACAAATTTTTCGCACGACAGATTACATTCAAAGCCAATGCAAAGATGCGAATACACGCGTTTCGCGTGTATTCGCGTCTTTGCATTGGCTTTGAATGTAATCTGTCCTGCGAAAAATTTGTTTCGTGTCCGGTGTCAAAGCAGCTTTACCATCATCATCACCCCATCTGAAAAAGTTGGCAATCAAGGTGTACAATCAGCAACCTCAGTCTGACCCCATATGCAAGTCTATGAAATAAAGCAGTTGCATTATCGTCATTTTCATATCATCTTTATAATCATTACTATCATCACCTTCAGTATATGATCTTAATTATTTCCTCACAACATGTTGTCCTTGTCTCTACTGATATCACATCATCATCACTGCCATCACAGCCATCACCATCGTCATCACCATTCTCAAAATAATGTCACGGCCATGACTATCAAGTCACCATGACCATCGCTTTTGAGAACACCACCTTAGCCATTATCATCTTCTTCATCATGACTGTTAATATCAGATTCATAATGTCAGACTCAGAGGTGAGGAACCATCAGAGAAACCGTGTTATCTTTGTCATCTTCACCATCATCAGCATTATCATCAGGGTTGGGTTCAACTACTTTTTACAATTACAATTGATTGTGATTGTAATTACAATTACAATAACAATTGCTTTCTGGACAGAATGTTCAATTACAATTACAATTACTTATCGATAAAAAATTCAATTAAAATTAAATTACAATTCAGAAAGCAACTGATTACAATTACTGTAATTGTAATTGAAAAAAGTAATTGAACCCAACCCTGATAATCATCATCCTCATCATTTCTTTCTTCAGCTGATCATGTTCATTCATAGAACCAAACTAAACCAGCCATACCAAATTGTAATTATGGATCTGCCTCTCAGTACTAGAGAGAGGTGCTCAGGAAAGCTTTTTCACCACCTGTAATCTTGATGAGCTGCAAATCAGAGTGTCAGATACTGGCAAAAATGAAACCCTACAGAGATGGTGCACGTCCAGAAACTGAGGTTGGGATCCACAGCTGCATAATTTTACTTGTTGCTCTCTGTAGCTCTGTGTCATCATGAAGCAGGTCCAAAATGGCAAATGACGATACTGCTCCCAAATCCAGCTCTGGTGTTCTTTTCTCCTAGATGGTCGCCATTTGTGTTAATGACCAATCAGGGTTCACCTGGGTCCCAGGTAATGGTAAATGAGCAGACTTAACCTTAAACCACTCAGTTTTGAGATATAGAGACTGAGACAGTGGGCAGCAGAGGTATTTTAAAAAAATGGATAAGAAGCTCACAATAAATAAAGAAATAAATAAATAAGTTGTCCTCAATAGAGGCGGTCCTTGTGCCAAAATCATGAACATTATGTACACAAAACGTGTATACTGAAACATGAAGTGCTACAAAAAATCAAAATAAAATCAAGAGAACAGTGTTTGTCACTCGTGGGTCAAAACAAACAAACAAATAAGACAAAAGTGAAACCACTTGACATAATAAAGAAATAAATAAATAAGTTGTCCTTTGGGTCAAAAAATAATTTTCCTTTATAATTTTCCGAAGGGCTAAGAAAATAGCACTTGTCAACAGCATAAAAGACGTTCAAATTCACTACTTGAAAGAGTAGTCTCGAAATATGACTAAAAACTTGTTTAAACTTTGCAAAAGTTGCCAGGAAAACTAACACTCCTTGCAATGCTCAGCAATACCTCTATAGGAGACGGAGATTTTGGTCCAGATAAATGCAGATAAGAAGCTGGGTATTTTGAGCATGTGAGATTAGCGGCAGTATTCCCCCCCGCTCACCCCACTGAGCTCCCAAGTGCCTTGCACCGCACGTGCCTGTCTTACAGCTGGCCACCTGCTTTCATCGTCGCAATTCCCCGCTCTCCCCGCGCCTGCCTCAGTAAATCAAAGGAGCGGAGGAGCGTGCCATGAATGCGCAATCGTGAAACCCCCAGAGGCAACCGCAGTCAACCGCAGGGAAAAGATGAAGACTTCCCTTCTTGACTTTCATGTGCGCAGGTCCTTACTGTGACCAGCAGGGAATGAAGGAAAAATTCTCCCAAAGCTGTAGGGATAATGTCTCTGCAGAACTTAAGAAAAAATAAACAAAAAAACTGCAGCTCCAATGAAATGACAGAATCCACCCAAATACAAAATTTGATTGAGCGCAAGTTTTGGTCAATTCTCTTATTTACATCTGTGCAAGAGAAGACCACTGGATCTGCCAAAGTTGGCTTCTTTATTTGTGTCTTAGTGATTACATCTTGCATCTGTACTCTAGGAAGAATTTGGAAACAAATACACGGAAATAAAATGGGGATAATGCTTTGAGGAAAAAAAAGGCCAGTTGACTGAGAAATTGAGCCCCTCACATATGCAAAAAGCAGACAACCAATGTCTAACTGAACAAAATAACCAGGTTTACAAGGATATTGTTTGTTGCTGAGGAAAACCAGGAAATGACAGCAGTAGTACGATCTGACTCAGATCTATCTGCACATTGTGTGTGGGGGCTCTATAGTGTCATACAGTCCATAGGACAGGCTGCAGTGACTGTGCACTGATGTTGATAATCCAATTTTCAGAATAATATGACATAATACGATGATATTAAAAATGGTGGTGATTATGGAACATTATTTTGTCCAGATGAACATCAGGCTAACAAAACGGCCATTTTAATTTTTTCAGGCAACAGAAAGCAGATTTCTAGTTGGCAGAGGCTTACAGTGAACACTCCAATAGCGTATTTAAAAAACCCAGTTCAAACAATATTTAGAGAGATAATGTGACCACCTGTGGTTTTTCCCAGCGGTAAAACTGTTTAAATCAGCAACGGGACGTTCCCAGAAAATGTCATACCAAAATTACACTGTTAATATGTGTACATTACAGCAAGGTTACAAACTCATATCACTAAGGACGCAAATATTATAGCACAGTTACATGGACACTATTCCATTATGAATGAAGAGACATTGAATTCCAATTGTTACTCCCAGGGGTTAATACAAACACATTATATAGGCACAAAAAAAATGTGCTGACCACTTCATTGCTCGCTCACTAAAGTGCACAGTACCAGTTAAATGCTTGAAAGTATTTTACTTATGTTTCAGTACTCCATTTTTACTAAAATTTAAGCCTTTCTCTCGTAAATATCCTCAAATGATAACACGGTTTCTAACAATCCCAAAGATGTCCTGCTGAATTGTAGAGAAATGTGTATAAAAATGGTTTAAAACATCTAGATATTTTCCATTTGATGTAATCCTGTGGCCATAAAAACATGGTATCCTGGGTTTGAATATTTCTCTCAGTATAAGTGTGATGCAGTTTCAGTGAAGCGCTGCAGCTAGCAGATACAGAATATGTATGTGACATTGCCAAAAAATAGGAAAAAAAAAGGTTTTTCTGATGTTAGACCGACTTAAGGGAAAACTTAAGTGAAAAATTCAGAATTTAAGGGGTTACAAAGAATGACATCCTTAACGGGTCTAATACTCACATTGTGTACTCATTTTTCTGTCAAGGAAAACACTGTCATGACTGAATTCACACCTAAGAATTGATTTTTTTTTTTTTGTTTGTCACTTGTGCATTACACCGAATGTCACCTCCCATAAAAGTGCCACCCTGCCCACGCTCCTCACCTCCTCCTGGACTTGATATAGGTGGAGGCGCGCTCCTCCTCGGGATCCAGGCCCGTGTTCAGGTCCAGCTGGACACTGTGGAGCCCGTGCATCTGCCGCAGAGCGTAGGACTTGCTGCTGCTGTCGACGGCAGGGAAGTCATAGTAGCCCTTGCGCTTGGCTTTCAGCCGCAGCTTGTTCCTATAGTGCTCGATGTCGGACTTCTGTTTCAGGGCCATGCTCACCTGCGGGAAGCCGGGAACAGACTCTCAGGCACCTGGAACCGAATCCTCTTTTGCCCCGTCTCCAAATCTCCATCTGTTCTACCGCAGTGGGAGCTCATTATGACACTGATTCCTTAACCCTTTGATGAGTACGTTTGCTGTATTTTTTCGATTAAAAGTGTTCCAGAACTTCACTGCTTCCAATTTTGAGTATTTAGTGTTAAATAAGCATTAGATAAGGCGCATTAAAATGGTCTTTTTTTTTTTTGCGCTCTCATATTTTAAAAGTTTAAGCTGTGTTTTATCACAATGCCACCTGGCATGCCTCTTATTTGGCATTCCTGGAGTTTTTTGGAGGATTATTATTTTTTCTTCCGTGAGTTGACTTCCAGGGCCCCAAGTTGGTCCTGCTGTAGCCAGTTAAAAATGATAGACCCTGATATTTAGCTCGTTTTAGCGTTGAATTGATTGCTATGAGCTTTTGGTTCATTCATCAAAGATTTCCATCACCACCTATCTGCAAAGACCAAGTAGGTAGCAATTAAAGACCTGTGTGCAAGAAGTACCCAAATTACAAAATAACTCTTTTGAGATTTTGGGGGTCATAGTTTTCAAAACGTTACATAATTATTTTTTTAATGGTAGCATACTGTGGAGAGAATTATTAGAAAAAATAAAAAATATGTACTACTATGTCTAATACATATTTTAAAAAATGGGAGCTACTATAGTGTAAGTAGTCTTTTTTATTTTGACAATATGTTTTTGGACTCAGCACCTGAAAACTAGGATGTGCGTGTGTTTACCTCTCCTTAGCATACTGTGGAGCCCATTGCTGTTTCCAGGGGCTATTGAGAGCTGACATACACCTTTTTATGGAAAGACACTTATGAATTACAAAGTTAATAAGAAAATTAGTTTTGGACTTGAGTACTTTTTCCTGCTAAATATCTGGACTTAAGTACATCTGCCAATAAATGGCTGGACTTAAGTACTTTTAACAGATGAAGCCAAATTTCCAGCCTCCATGGTTGCCTAATTTTCACCACTAGTCACTTGACACATTCTAGGACTTTGATTGGACAGTCATGACCTTTTATGGACTTGGTTATCTCTTGCACTAAAGTTTAGTGAATTTTACAATGGCAATACACCAATACACAGGACTTAAGTTCTTCTTCTGAGAAATCTTTGGTATCAGATGATGCTCGAGCCATTGTGGCTTTAAACAGCGGAGTCAGCTCATTTTTTGAAAAATGTGACTTAGGTGCTTTTTGCATGCAGGCTTTCAAATTCATTTCCCACTTGCCGAAAGCTTCCACACTTCACTGCAAAGCATTCATACCCTGGAGAAAATACTCAAACACCTCTTGGGAATTATTTTGATCTCAGCCTGAAAGACTAATTTTCCAAAGGACAACATCACTCCCTTACCTCAGCATTTTTTTCTGACGTAAAACCCTGTATTTGGCCAAGATGAAGGTCAGGAGACGTGTAAGAAAACACAGATGCAGCTTATTTGAATTGGCCTCTTGCTCATGTCACAATCATTACTAGTAATTCTTAGTTCCAATATACTGACTCAGTATTTTGAAATTAAATAAAACATAAAGAGCAACCCTTCAGAGCGTTATATTTGACCAATAATAAAAAAGGAAAAACTAATTTTTTTTCTCCCATAAATGTAGTTTGGTGAGTTCAGTGACCCCTTGAACTAAATACACAAACTGAGTTTGTTTACAAAATGTCTCACAGTTGCAACTAATTGTAAAGCAAACTAAAGGACAGACTGTTGACTGAATCTAGGCAGATGTCATCATTTCCCCAGCCCTCACCTCTCCATTTAAGATGGTGGAATCCTGGCTGCGGTCAGAAGAGGTGGGGTGGGAGGCAGGGTGTGAGTAGCTGGGCGGGGCTGCCATGGGCTTGATGGAGATGAGTTGCAGGGAGCCGGTTGAGGCGTCATAAGGATCTATCAGAAATGAAACACTCCATGAAAAGGAGAAAAGTAGTACCTTCCACTAAACCACAGAGAAATTACAGGCAACACCACAACCCCGGATCACTCTGCTTACGTCTAGCCAGCAGGACACAAACCGACTCAGTTTGTACGAAACCGGTCAATGCCATATACTCTACAGCTGCTTTTTTTTTAAACCAGTGTGCTGCAGAAGTTTAAATGAGTCATCACATGAGATTATATGAGCTGCATAGGAACAACCTTTAAAATTTTTTTATTAGACAAAATGGATTTTAAAAACTTAACTGAATAACTCCCCTACACAAAAGCCAAATGGAAAGTTGAAATTTATTTGCTAAATTAAAACCCCAGCAAAGCTTTCTGCATACAGCCAACTGTGATAGAGTGCTTGCAGCTTTATGAGGCAGAGTTTTCCAACATTTACACCTACTCTTGACTCGCCACATTAACCTCAGTAAATGAGACTTTAGATAGTGGTGTGCCATGAGCTTCTGCAAATTTGTGAAGTACGCCAGTGAAGAAAAAGCCGGAAAAAGCCTAATTCATAAAGCCGTGAGCACATTATCGCAGTTGTCTATGCGCATAAAACTTTGCTAAGCATTGATGAAACAGGGGTAGAAGAAGAACATTATCTTCATTTCTGTTTGGCAATAAAGCTCTCATCTCAGTGGCCACAATCATGAATGAAAGATGTCGGAAAGAAGGAACCACATAACAAAAAACTGAATAACAACAGCACTACTGAAACCCTGCTCAGGAAAGGCAATCCAGACAATACAGTGAATACAGCGCATCAAAAAGTAATGACCTACTGATGATTCGTTTGAGTGTTTCATGTGAAAACTGCTCAATCTGGAGATAATTCTACACCAGGAAAGCCATAAGAGGGAAACAGCCTGAGAGAGAGTTCAGGCATGACTCGGGCAAGTACATGAAGTCATGGTTCAACCAAGTTCATTTTTATTTCTAAATGGAAAACCTGGAAAATACATTCAAAAAGTCTCAGAGCGAAGCAAAGCCAATATATTCACAAAACTGCGTGTGAGAGAGAAATGTGTCCAACCAAGAGAAGCCTTCTGCTGCCTCACTGGCTCTGAGGTGAAGACAGCAGGGCGGAGTTATCACCTAAAACCACCTTTCACCCGCGACACTGCCCCCCCGGACACAGTCCAGCACTCTACTGCAGAGCCAGTCATGAATATTAATGAGGCCCTGTCCTCCACTCACACTTGCTGGCTATGGAATAGCATGTAGAATCAAAAATCATGCTCTAAAAATATAGTGAGCGCTATGATATTTGGAACAATGACATAAAACACAGGGCGGGGATTATACCAAAGGCCTGTGATGTGAATAGTTTGACTGTAAACATTAAAAATGTACGGATGCAAATCAGGAGGAAATTTGTCTTTTTCCCAAACATGATAGAATTCACTAAATATTCAGTTCACACATATAGATGTAGGTAATAGCTGTAGTGATGAACATCAATTTAGGGAAGAATCATAAGTGTATTATCTGTATTCCATTTTGGCTCAGTATTTCCATTTGCAATATTTAAAGAAATCCAGAGAAATACTAAGACCAATGCAACTAAAAAGCATAATTTGATATTTACAGTACATTCACCATTCAAAATGTTTCTAAGCATAAATTCCAATATATTGTAAATTAAGTTTTTGCACTTATGTGCCAATATGAAATATTTGAAATATTCTGCAAAAACAGAAATATTGCAATGTGGATATTACCTGCAGAGTAGCCCAGCCTACATGTAGTTAAACTCTGAAATAATTATTAGCTCCCTCAAATGTCACAAATGAATTATGAATCCACGGCTAATGTATCTACATATTTTTAAATTTCATTAAAGAACTGTCAGCGCACAGCAGGACCACTTCCATAGCGACATTCACTCTGAATATGTCACTTGAGGTGAATCGCTGCACTTACCATAGAGTAAATGTGATTGGGGGGGGCCGCACTGCTCAGCGCGGGACAGGTTGCTGTGACCCGATATGTCCGGCCCGCAGCTTCTTGCGGAAAAAAGGGGGGGGGGGGGGAAGGAAAGAGGGGATTGGTGTAGCGGCCGCTGAGACTCTCACCAGTCCGTTTGCGCGCCTCCTCCTTTGTCATTTTCTGTGGCGGCGGGACTTTCTGCACCAGCGATCCCCGGCCGGAGTTGAGCTTCCCTGATTCGTTGCTGATGACAGAGCCGTCCTCACTAGGCAGCTTGCTGCAAATAACCATAGCAACAAGAGTGGCGGTGAGTTCGCTTGGATACGGGCTCCCGGCAGGCTGGTGACGTCACCCGGCCCTTGTTTCCGCGGTCTCCTACCTGAGGTGACTGCAGCGCCAGCGCGGATACCGCAAGCTGGGCTCTGGTGCCGCGATTAACAAAGGGGGCTCCCGCCGCATTTCACTGCAATGGCTGATCAAAAAGGCTTTCTAATGTGAACGGCTGAGTTTGCATTTGCTTGCACACACGGTCATACAGACAAGCATATTTCTCCGTAACATCATGCAGTAAATTCAAGGATAGAGCTGCTTTATTGGACAGGCTCATTATGCGAACGCTGCATAGAAGAAGCCGGAAAAAAAATAACCCAAAGGAGTTGGACGTGTGAACGTGAAATAGATGAGTAAACCGGGGGAGGTTATACATTTTCTAAGCAATGGACCCATAAAATATCTCTCCACATCCTCAGCTCTTACATTTAAAATGCGCGGACGTAGCAAGCTAAGTGCAAGACACTGCATTTATTCAGCAAAGACTGCAAACCGCTACCCCCACCTCGGGCCACACTACAGCAGTATTTCCCCAAGCTTAAACATAAACAGATATTTAGCTGACACTTTTATTCAAGGCAACAGTTGAGTAGTCAAACCAGGGACCAATGCCCTCCAGAGCAATGAGGTGTTAAGGGCCTCGCTGAGGGCCTTAACTGCAGTGCTGATCTTGCCGTGGCATCTGGGGCTTGCAACACCAACCTGAGCCACAAGGCTACAGGTCATCCCTACAGCCAACCTGAGCTTCAGCAAGCCTGTGCAATACTGCTGGCCACATCATGGCACAAAGCCTCAGCCACTTCATGTTAATCTCGTCTCTGGCAGATGATTAAAGAAAAAAAACAGGTTTCCACGACTGCAGGCTTACTGGCAATTGCTTTTTTTTTTATCCTTAAGCCAGCACTTAAGTTATTGCAGCAGTCAAACTGAACACTTGAAGGGATGGCAGTAACCTCACATAAAAACTATGAATGTGTGACCATGGTGCTTATACCTACTGGAGCAAAACAAACAGCTTGGATTGTGCTGTTCAATGGCGGTTTTGTCCTCAAAACTGAATGTCTTTCCTCAATTTTGTATGGAATTTTACTGGGTCTTAACTTGAATATTAGCAAAAACCACTCAGTTCCAACCTTGAAAAAATTACTTCCCCAAAAATATCTTGGCCATAATGCTTGGCTTTGTTAATTTTATCCATTTAAAATGAAAGACCATTACAACCCCATCTACTCAACCAATGAAGTTGCCCAATCAGAGACTAATTAATTGCCAGTAGGCTTCTGTTTTCTATTAATAGCCTTGATCATCTTGAACGCAGAGTGATCCATATTTTTATTTTCATCATATACTCATTTTTTGGGTTTTTCTTCATGATTGCAGTGTGTTTCATGAAGCTGAAGATCATAATCTAATTTCAGCCATAGCCTCACATGGTCTTAAGTTGCTTGGGTGACGGTATGGATCTAATTCTTAATACAAGGTCTTGATTATGATCTTAACCCACATATTATTTCCTCAGGTCTTTGTTGTGAATTGGTCTTGCTTTAGGTGGTCGGAATACAACACCACAAAGAGTGCAATTGAAGGCTTGCGCATATGTGGGAACAACAGTCAAACGTCAGCAACTTAAGAATTCCCTGGTTGCAATGACTTTTGCAAGGACCTTTATCCTTCTTCATGTTCTGTAGAGGATACAGGAGTCTGGTCCTAATCTAAAGAGCCACATCCATAAATGTAAGTGCACTGACATCTACCTAACAAGGGACATTAAATAAAAGTGAACAAAATTGAAAGTGTTTTTACTGCAACCTGTTTTTTTCTTCAAAAGACAGAAATATAGGGCTGCGAGTGCAATTATCCAGGACAAACACCATATTATGACATTATTTCCAGGCTGAGGACTGTAATATTTCTCAAAGCTTTACAAACAATTGGTCCATTTTCCTCCAAGGCGCAGGACAGCATCGGGAGTAGCCCCCACTGATGGTGGCCCTGCTCTAGAATAATGTCAAAAAATGTAATTATGCAAAACTTTCTACTGGCTAGGTCTCTAGAGGACAAGAGCAATGCTTAAAATGTATACAGAGCTCGAGGAAACTAACAGATTCATAATAGCAGTTTTTAGGGTATTGACTGACATTTAACAACAAGCCTCTCGACCAGAATTGGAAGCGGTTTTGTGGCAGCCAGTTAAAAATTCAGCATTTTGCATCATGTTCACTAATGTCTCAGTTGTTCAATCTCCATGTTTATGGCTTTTGTCTCTGAGGAAAGGATGATCCTCGAGCCAGCTGAAAACTGAGAAGCCATTTTTCTTGTAACCAAGGAGATCAGTTTCACCCCATTAGTTCAGGCAAATTTCCATCCTGACCCAACATAATAACGAGCACAATAATTTGTAATTCTATAAAGTTATTTATGGTCATTTTCATTTGGGACACATTTTTGTTTTTTGTTTTTGCGTGTGAAGCACATTAAGATTAATGCACTTACACGTAAACAGGTTCCACATATTTGACCATGATCAGTAATAACAGAACCAGATAATTTGTTGGTTTGTGTTGGCAAGAAAATTGAGTCCTTGTATATCAAACAAATGAGACAACAGGCTCTATCTTGCACCCGGCGCGAAGTGGCGCCAAGCGTGACGCAAATATTTTTGCAAGCTTATGACCCGCGCAGTTGTTGTTTGTCCATCCAGTGCTCAAGTTGCGTAAATAGCAATTGTGCATTGTTGCTGAGTATATTACAGTATATAGTTTTGATTGAATGGAAACTAACATAGTTTTAGGCATGATATTCCATGTCTTTAGTGGTCCCCTCCCCTTACCACTCCACGTGGGATCACCAAGAAGACTGCTGGAATGACAGAGTTAGCCATTACACAGGAGTCATGGCTTTATCCTGAAAAATTTGTGAATACCTAAATGTGTTATCTTGCACATTGAACAGCCAATCACCTGGATTTTGTTCGTTCCCTCACAATTTAAATACACCAAAGCATTCAATGATTGGGCACGCAGTTGCACGAGTGTGCAATCGACCGCACTTGCCATTATGACATCTATTTCTCAAACATCTTGATTTACAAAACTGTAATCTTTCACAAAGTAATCTTTTTTATTTTTAATCGTTTGCATGTCTGTGTCACTACTGCACATCCCAGTGTGTGTAATAAGCAGAGTGCACGCGCGTTATGCACTCGGCTACAAAGGCACATAATACTATCTGAATAATGGACCCTTAAAACTGCAATTTAAAAACTGACAGCTGTCTGACCAGGTTTTCTTCAGTCAATCGAGCAATCACTTTCCGATGCCTCAAGATAGTAGCACGCAGACAATGTCCCTGGCCACACCCCATTTTAAGACCAACACGCCCATGGGCGCTCATTTTGGCGCAGATACACTCGCTATTTATGCAACCTGAGTGCTGCACAACTGCAGTGGTCATGATCTAACAAAGACACTAGCGTCACGCTTGGTGCCCCTTTGCGCTAAGAGTAAGATAGAGTCCTATGACACAATACTCAACCGTGGACCTGGGGTTGATACAATGAAATCACTGGAACACTGCGCTTGTGTACAAGGTCGCAATACAGACTGGCATTGATTACATCACATAGTTTGATAAAGAGTCATACAAAAAAAAAAATCACTTCAGAAATCTGTTTCCAGGAAAGTAACAACCTGTGTCAATGTGCCTTTTTTCGCAATGTTTCTCCAAGTAAACCAGTCAAAATAATATGGGGCAGACAAAATAAGACTGTATGGGAGACAAAGCTTGGCAGCAGAAGTACTTACAGGGGTGAGTTGGAGAATTAAGCCTTGGCTCCACAGTCACTGGACAAGCAGCTGCATAGCTACTGTTTTCAACATGAATGCCCCAGTAATTTCCGGTCACACCTATTCCCATTCATCAAGATACATGAGAACCAGAGACGGCACTTTGGCTACTAAAATCAAGGAATGAACGGGAATGAAAATAAATCTATGCCTATAAATGCCCTTAAATGAGGAAATTTGCACTTAAATGAGATTAATAAACTCTGGTAAAAACTGGATCTAGTGGGCTTCAGGGGAACTTCAATCACTGCTACCCTGTTCCCACAATACTTTGGTCAATTTTATTGCATTTAGCATTCTGCCTTGCTTTACCCAAAAAGCTGTGCCATTACATGAGATGGATAACTCTGCATTGTCACAAAACACTGAAATTCTGATCATTTGTAGTCAGATCAAGTTCTTGTTTTTTTGGCACATCACAATTCACACATTTAAATAGGAGAATGGAATTTAAAAGCATGGGACTCGCACAATCAATAAGACAAAAAAAAAAAAAAAACAACTGAGGAAAATGACAGAATTAAATTATGATACAATATAAAAATCAACTGTGCCACCATGAAATAGTGCTGACTGAGATAAAAATAGAAATAAAAATGGAATGGAGGAATACTATAGCTGGACAGAAAAAAAACTATCCCTCCACTTAAAACATAAACCTGTTTCAGATAGATGGATGAAGGTGGAATATAAAACTACATACCCTGAGATATTACATACAGAGAAATATCAAGTATTTTATGACATATTACAGCAGTAACCAGTAAATAGGAAAGGAGCATGTCAATGTGTGAGTTACTTTATCAACTGAACCCCCATAGACAGCACATATTGCTAAAGTTGTCAGATAAAGCAAGGGAGGCTTTTAATGTCCTGCATCAGTCCAGTTTCTCAATTCTATGCCATTGCTTTAGCCAATCAGAGGAAAATGAACGCATTGGGCCAGCCCTTAAACATAGCAATCATTAAGATTATAAAAAAATATGGTAATTTTAAATTCTTGTTCAATAAAAGTCTTGGCTCCCTATAACAGTAAGTGGCCATAACACACTCTACTGATAGGGGCACCAGCTGGTCTCCTCTTATTTCCTCACATTGTAGTGCAGCCCCGCAGCAGCTAGATTTCACAAAATGGCCACCTTGAAAAAGCCCTTTCGCAAACATTTAACCCCCGAGGCTGGCAAACTGAGAGACCCTGCCAATTGGAGAGAGAAGTATTTAATGTCTGGATAGATGGAAATAATAAAGACTGAGCTCATACGCACTCAATAAGCACAGAGAAATGTCAGGTCTCTACTGAGCTGTGGGCAGAATCAGTGCATTCCCAGGAGCAACACCTCCTTCAGCCATGCATGCGAATGTTCGGCTCTCTGCACAAATTCTTACCTCTTGCGTATCTCGCTGGACAGGGTCTTTTTGGATGTGCTCCCGTCTTGGTAGATACCCCTCTCCTGCGTCAAGGGGGCATCCCGGATAGGGAGGGGCAGGATCATTGTCTCCTGGGTAACGGGGAGGGCCTCCTCGTCGCCACCCTGCTGGCCCAGGTGTTGTTTGGCATAGTCAAACCCTTGCACGGGCTGTGGATTACCACAAGGGTCGCAGATTATTATCCCAGCCCAGCAGCTTTTGAAAAACCAAAGAGTTATGGAAGGTTTCCTGCCAAAAAAAATAGCTGCCGCTGGGCTCTAAGCCCAACGAAGTGCTTCTCTGAAACTGCACTGGGTCACTGTCACATACTGTTAAATTTGAGCTGGAATGATAATTCCTCTGAGGGATTAATTAAATGAGTCGCACTGCAGCACACGTGTGGAGATAAAGAATTGAGTGGCGAGTTTAGAAAATCTTTTTTTCAGAACTGAATGGGCCATCAAACAAGGCTTCCCATAGCAACAGAAGGGCCCTTCAAATTAAGCTTCACTGCAGCAAAATGTACCATCCAAGAAGGCTTCATAGCGACAATAGGTTACTTCAAGCAAAGCTTCATATAGCAAAAGATATGTCCTTTTTCATAGAAGCAGAATGACCCTCAAAGGATTTCACAGCATCAGAATGACTATTCTCGTGGGACTTCCTGACAGCAAAGGAAGCCTCTTGTAAAAAAGGCTTCAACTGAACACAAACCAAGAAGGCAGGGCTTCATATCAACAGACCATGACTACTTACGAGGCTTCTAAGAAGCTGGAGGCCATCCAAACAGAGCTTCATATTAACTGAAGGGCCCTTGTGCCAAAGCTTTATAGCAGCAGCTTCTTGTAGGGTTTCATATCAAACAGAAATGGATTCAGTGCATGGATTCAGAGCAACATAAGGGTCCTTCTTGGTTTCAAAGGTTTCAAAGCAACAGAAATACTCTTCAAACAAGGCTTAATAGCAACAGAATGCCCTTCAAACAAGGCTTCATGGCAATAGAAGGACCCTCCAATCAAGGCTTCATAGCAACAGAAGAGCCCTTCAAACCAGGCTTCATAGCAACAAAAAACGCCCCTCAAACAAGCCTTCAGAGCAACAAAAGGGCCGTTCAAACAAAGCTTCATAGCAACATGAGGGCCCTGCTATCAGGGTTTCATAATAAAGGGGTCCTTCTAAGCGTGGGCCACAAGTGTCTGAAAACACGCATTCTAAATTATCTCTGTCTGGCACCATTAACTGTCATTCACAATGTAGCTGCTCCTTCACACCACAGTTAATCAAGGATGGACGGGTGCAGCAAATCAATACATGGATTTGTCCACTTCATGCCTCATAATATCTGTGATGTAATCCTGGATTAGGACTCATCTGCCCGCTAAACCACTACATTTTTTAGCCTGACAAAGGACTAGACTGAATTACTGACTGGGAGGTGCCTCTTCCTCGTGCACTTGCAATGAATGCAGCACGGCTGGGATGTGTCTCGCGCCTCCCACCCTTCCCACTGATTCACAGTGTCCTCAGAATTCGCCGTCAGGCTGCTCGGTATTCTGATCGGCAGAGGAATACTGTGATCCGCGCCTCTCGGCAGAATGAAAGTGATGCCTGTGTGTCTGGTTGCAGCCTGAATGCCGAGGATTCTAAATGGAATTCTCAATCCCTCACTGAATCTACAATGAAACTGCAGTGTGCAGAATCAAATACAACTTATGACGCACAACTAACAGTCCTGAGAGTGACTGCACATATCTATTGGGTATAAGTTTGCATACCTCCCGCATAAAACCACCCACATCTCCTGACTATGTTTGCGCATACATCCTGCATATACATTCACACATATCCTGACTATGGAAATGCGCATCTCCGGCATATAACTGCGCCCACCACTGGATTATGAATGCGCTCATCACCGGCATAAAACTGCACACAACTCCTGACTAAGAATGCGCACATCTTCCGCTTATTATCAGGCACATCCCCAGAATATGATGGCGCACCAAGCCTGAGCATGACTGCGCAAATCTTCTGCATATGACAGCACATATGTCCTTAGAATGACTCTGCATATATCTGCAGTATGACTTTGTATATTTCTTGAGTGTGACTAGAGATCTCTCCAGAGTATGGCAGCGCACACCTCCTGATTTACAGCACGTATCTCCTGGGTGTCACAGCTCATATCTCCTCGGGATAGCTGTGTCTTTCTCCAAGCAATGAAAACACATATCGGTATGTCCCAAAGCAATTCTCACTCACTGCATATTCTCTATGTTTACTCAACCTAATCTCAGTCCAAACAGACTGGTGTACTGATGCTCAGCAAGGAGGACAGACAATGGAGCAGAAGGTACTGTAGATAGGCAGATTGACAGGAGGATACACTGATACTCCAGCAGACAGAAGCCACTGATCATGGTACATGGACTCCCTATTTAGGACTGATATGCAACGCAGTAATGTGTCATCTCTTCCGGGGGACAACCAAACTGTTTGTAATTCATACTGAGCACATTAACGAGATTCAATAATAACCCAGCATGCATTTGATATTCGCTCCAGGTGAATGTTACATACGCAATTCTAGAATAACTACGTTTTTGAAAATGACATCTTTATACTGTAACCAACTTACTGATTGAATTCATGCATTTTAAGTAAGACTGAAGGGTTGGGTTATATGCAGTGATAAAAGTAGTCAAATGTTATCATTATCGCTAGATCAAAGACATCATGTATGTTCCCTTCGAAGTCATGCAACATCTCTGCATTTTGATGACATAATCAGTTTGATGCTGTGATCTACATGCCAGCCACAGAAACAACACATACACACAGAGCAGGCCCATAGGAACACTGGCGCCATGACACAAGCTCATGCACAGAAAACTGTCTCATTAAACTCGGTTCATAAAACAGAAAACACTGCACACCAAATTTACAGACAAACAGCTGCACGACATAAAACGCATGCAAACACAAAATGTCAAGCAAGATGTTTTTTTCTTTTTCTTCAGAAAAACAGATCTCCAAAATGCTGCAAACCTCGATACAGACTATAACCATAAGTGCATCTTCAACTAGGAGTGGATGACTGACACACAAGCTAAATTACGCAATTCCCCTTGCTGACCTCTGTGTACACTGACCCCCCAAAGAAAATTCCAGCACAGTTAATTAAGAGTGCATATCAAAGTGAATAATTTTGGCTTTGCCACTGGCTCCATCTGTAAACGGTGCCTCCATGTATCTGCATTTTTCCAATCAAACTTTGCTGAGAAAAACAGATGTTATTGCATTTCGCTTTGATCTTTTCCCACCTGAAGCACAGCTGAGAGCTCTGCAGATAATTAGGACTGAAAATGTTGATAGATCTCAGACACTTTTTAGCAAGGTGCGTGCGTGCCCCGCTAACCATAACCACATCAATCCATCATTCATAAGTCATTCAACCAATCAGTACCTGGTGGTAATAACTGGCCTCCCTCCGATACGCAGTCTAAATGGGAAACAATTAAAGTCACATTACATCAACACATATGAACACGCAAACATTTTGCAAACTAATGGATTGTCCTAGCATGACACAAACAGACTGGAGCAAAGCCTTAAATGCTTGACTGTCAAGACAGCTGTAATAGCGACAAAGACAGACGGTGCAGCTAATGGCCCCAGACTGAGAGAGAGAAGGTCGCTCCAGGGCAAATCTACCGGCATACCTTAGCGCGAGAGTTGATGTTCCCCAAGGCGTCGGTTTTGAAATTGCTCTTATTCCGCCTGCACAGGAAGGCGGTGATGACGATGATGATGACTGTCGCCAAACTGATGGGAACCAGCACAGCGGCAATGATCCACAGGTTACTTGGCGGATCCTTCACCACCGCTGCCGGGAAACAAGACACTCCGCTATATTGCAGGCTATTACCAATGACTAGAGCTATTAACCTCCGTTTAAAAATCTAGAAGGACACTGACACTGGAGCAAATTTGCACACTGGGAAATTTAAGCACAGCAGGGGAATGCAAACGCAGTTCTAGGAGCACTATGTCACCATTGCACCTTAAAGTTTTACATCCTTTTCATCTTTATTCAGCGATTTCCTTTAAGGCCAGAATGACTGTTTTTTATCTACAGTAGCAGCTTTGGGGATAGCACTTTCTTTTGGACTGAAAGTAAAATACAGCTAAATTTAGTTTTTACCGATGAAAATGGGACTGGAAATTCTAGCATTTGCAAGCACAGATACCCTGACATAAGCACACCACTTTTTTAATAAGCAAAACTAATGATGACTACACCTAACACTTCTTAGGACCCACAGAACAATAATAACCATAGAAACAGGCAAAAGCATAGTTCTTACAATAACAAAGAGCACATTCACACATGCTACTTAAACATTCAGTGACACATCACAAAGCTGTCTGCACTAGGTCACCACTAATCGTAAATAAACTGCATCTTTACTACATTGTGTCATATCAGAATCAGAATGTCAAGACACTTTCACATAAGATGTGGGTGTTAGCATTGCACACTATCAAAACACCTTCCATTAGGTTACATGGCGGTTTGTATGAACAATATGAATGCATTTTATAGCTCTGGAGGCATTACGCAGTTCTCATATATGTGTCAGGAAAACAGCAAGACACATCACCAACCCAATATTAATCGCTCCTATAGCAGTTTCTTGGCATGAAATCTCATAAGATGAAAGAGACTCCCCCTTCTTGTTTGGACGACAGCTTGTAAAATAAATGTAAATGGTGCAGCATTTGAGGAGGTGAGAGACCTACGTTCAGCTTGAACCTGGACGAAATATCCGAGCGTGAGAGCCATGGTCTGTGAGTCCACCGTAGTGAGGGTCTTAGCAGCGGAGGTCCCAGAGAAGGGAATGCCATTCTGCTGGATGTAGTACGTCATTTCGGCAGGGCTCTTTGGACCAGGGACCCGTCTGATGGAAACCATCTACATTAAGAAAATCCCATCTGTTAGCTTACTAACAATCAGGCCCAAAACAATTGGCACGACAATAAAAATTAAGATAAAAGGACGATGTAATAAAGAACAGTTAATAACCCTCACAAAGTTCAAACAAATGGCAAGACTCATATCCTTTTATTTCAAAACAATCTTATGATTCAATATTTTGTATAAAGCATTAATTTTATTTTGAAAACCATAGAATTCCTTATTGTTTGCACCCCTGGTTTACTGCTTTGACCAAACACCCCCAGTGATATGACAGCTATGCGTCTTTACAATAATTTGTTCATGTTTGAAAGGTTTTGTAGATGATTCCTCCATGAGGAGACTTTCAAGATATATAAATCAGATAAATCATCAGTATAAACAGAAGAAACACTGATGTGTTTTAGAGTCTCCTCCCGTTTTCTTGACTGTAAATCCTCTGGCAAGAATCCTTTAAAGTCCAATGTGTCTGAATCACTGTCAAATATATTTTCTGCCATTTTAATTACTAGAAATCGTGGGCAAAAATGTTGAAATTTTTGAGTGTAGTTATGCCACGTGATTATGCAAATGTTATCTATAAGGCTTTTTCTCATTGGTCAAGACAGGATAGCAACCAAAAGAAACATGAAACAAATGTTTTGATAAAACATAACACCTAAGCAACTAATGCAACTAATGCCTTTGGAATATGAATGCATCATGGAAGAGCGTCATATGGCGCTGTTACCAGCTGAAAAGTTAAAGGCAAAACTTCGGTGAAGGTAGTGAGGACTTCAATGGAGAAATATTCCTCATAAAGGCACCCCAGTATTATCAGGGCTGGCCTGCGAGCGCATATTGTTTGAGGGTCCCAGCCCTTCTCACCTGAACGGTGTAGCT
Source organism: Gymnothorax javanicus (assembly GCA_029692085.1). Lineage (NCBI taxonomy): Eukaryota > Metazoa > Chordata > Actinopteri > Anguilliformes > Muraenidae > Gymnothorax > Gymnothorax javanicus. Next base: position 14,838,919 of record CM056207.1, on the reverse strand, counting down.
CCCCACAGACGCGGCCCTCCTGAACCGCCTCCCCTCCTGATGAGCCGCCATGAACAGCTCCGCCAAACGCTGCTCCATCAGACTGGCGAAGCTCTGATAATTCCCCTCCAGAGAGGAGTTATCAACATCCTGAATCACTGCATAGAGCGAGAGAGGGGGTATCATATTGTTCTATTGTTAGCGATTGTTATTACTATAATGTTTCACGTTCTTTAACTTTCTTTGGCGATACAAATGCAAATGTTGTAATGTCAATAAAGGGCTGAATTTCAGAGAACAAGAAAGAGAGAGCAGCCAGGACACTGAGTGTGGGGAGAGAAGGGAGAGAGAGAGATGATGAGGGCGAGAGAAAGACAGAAGGAGACGAAAGAAAGAGGAGGGAGTGGAAAAAAGGGGGTACGGAAGAAAGAAAGAAACAGAAAGCTGAGCGAGACAGAAAACAAAGAGGAGGGAGATATAAAGTGCTACAGGGAGAGGAAAGGGCAGAAAGGAGAGTGTGAAGAGAAGGGGAGAAGAGAATTACAGAGTGAGAGGGAGAAAGAGAGGGCAGAGAAAAAAGATTAAGCAAAGGAAGGATAGAGAAATCGGCATTAGGACAGGTACAAGGAGAAAGAGGAAAGAGATAGCGAAACAAAGAAGAGATAGCAGACTGAGAGAATGGAAAAGAGAGAGAGAGAGAGCAAAAAGGAGAGGGAGGTCGGAACAGGAGGAGGAGGTAAGATTATATATCTTTTAGCTGCATAATATTCCTTCACATCTGATGACCTTGGTCTTCCATTCATCCTGACAAAGGTAGGGGGAGGGGAAGCGACTGCATTCCCAGAGATAAGCCTCTTGTACAGAGGACCCCAGAGCTGGGTCCCCTGAATCAGAGATTCTGCACCACAGGAGGCTAACTCAACTGCTAAAAGGAATGATGTTGCATGCAGTGATCAGAGATACCACAATGACCAGGCCGCTAACTACTGCACACACTCATTCTAAGCTAACATGGAAGTGATGAACCAATCAATTGCATACCTGTGATCACCCAGTACTCTCTTGTTGCGGCTGAGGTGTTGAGGTTGTGGTATTCTAATGCTGGAATCAAGGAACGAGACGGTTATGTCAGAGAGAAAATGTCTAATATATTTGAGATTCTCCTCTAACCATACTGAGACCATACTGTATTAGTCCAATAGTCACCTTATGAGTTGATGTGCTAATTTAATACTAAAAATTTTACTGTGTACAAACCAGGGTCTCATTAGGATGTTTGCATGCATTTTTTTCTGCCCAAAGCACGGAAGTTGCCTGGGATTTGAACCCTTTCAAATTTGCCACACAACCCTAAGCCACCCCAGAAAAAAAATAAGCAGTTATCTTTATTGTTGAAAAACTATAATCAATCCTGTGTTGTAATACTGCTTGGGCACCCCTGCCAGTGACAGCGACATCATCCCATATTTGAAACTACAGGCCCCAAGAAAGAACAACTCGCTTACAGGTCTAAATGGGCTGAAAGCTCCTGCTGAAATATTTGGGAACTTTACAAACACCACTTTTTACTTAAACACCGGCAAGCGACAAATATAATGCATACATTGTAATCTATATTAAAAAAAAGACTACAGTATAAGGAGTAATATTAAGAGCTGAATCCTAAGAAAATGCTCTGTAGGATAGGATTGAAAAAGAGAGAAATCACTGATTGCAACACCCTGACAGCAAACATTTAGGTGCTCACAGTTTTTCTACTCAAACCAAAAAAAAAGGTTGTATCATAAATATATTGTATCAAACAAGCACATCTTTTTTGCCCCATTAGTTAAATACAAAACTGTCTGCCCAGGAAACTCCTCAGTAGAAACAAAAGCTCCAGTGAGCCATTTTTAAACAATGCTTCCTGAACGATTTTTTCACTGAGAAGCTCAGCAGGAAAATAAATGTTGAAAAGAAAATAAAAAAACAGTTGCTAAGAATAAATATCTGGGGATATAGAATGAGAAACAATGCTCAAACATCCCAGGGGCCATACAAAGTACAGGATAAACACAGATCATGCAACTTGACAAATGTTTTGCACTTGTGTTTTCTGGTAAATGTTTTAACATGAAATTGCCTCCGCTTTTGAAGCTGTTTCTGAACCCCCCTCCCCCTGTCAGTTTTAATCATTTATTCTATTAATTGGCTTTGATATGCAATCCAACCATTGCCCACGAAAGGAGACGAATAGCCGTGTAAATACTGGCATCCGGCAAGCGCAGCCCCTTTCAGTTCCCAGGTAGCTATTTTCACAGCCCGGCTCGAATGTTTCAAAATAACCCGTCTGGAAAAGAGAATCTCACTCAAAGAAACACAATTTGGTTTCAATTTCCCTGTAAATGAGTGTAGGAGATAACCGAGCCCTCCTATATTTGGGAACATGGACTGAAAGCTAGCATGCACATGCAAGGTGATGGGTACATTTTCCGACAAGCTGGCTTGGGTAATCGGCGACCCAAGTGTGTCTGCAGTCTGCGAGGCACTCATTCACAGCTACCTTTAAGCTTAACTACCCAGTGACTGACCTATCACACTGAAACAAGCCAACCTTACCCAATACATTAGGCTTGAATTTAGATGCAAGAGCTCTTTTTGGTGCTTTTTAATAAAATAAAACAAAACACACCAAGTACTGTCAATGGGAAAAGTTTGGCTCACGTCAAGATATTCCAGAGGGCTAGAGTGTTTTGATGTTCAACAAAACTAAAAAAAAATGTGAAGGGAAAAAATATTTGAGACAAATTTCATTAGGGGATGTCCTGTATTATTTTTAACAAAATAAGGAGATCCTTATCCATCAAGAAAGGGGCTTCATAATCCTTGTGTAAGTCTGCACAGTGTACAGCTTATTCGGTTCAAATTTTGGAGATGTGGTCACCCAAGCTATGGCCTAGGTACCCATTCATGTGCTAGAAGTGAATATTTTGAACCACACTACAACCAATAAGGGCAAAAACTACTGTTACCACCTGTAACAATGAAGGGTACAAACTAACGTTCCCACAAAGCAGTGCTGTACTTACGCTCAGCAATGATGAGAGGGGGAAAAAACAGGAAGTAGCCCACCAGCTCAGTGGTGAGTCGGTTCAGAAGGTTACTAGAGACGGTGCCATTCAAGGTAAAGCTCCCGTTATGGACCACGTAGATCAAAGACACGGCTGGAGAACCCATCGACTTGGAAGAGCTCAGAATCTGGCACAGAGAGGCAGTGACATCACCAAAGGCATGCACAACAGAACCTGTCACTGCAAAACTAGTCAAGGTTACACCGAAATGGGGCCTAAAAGATTTGATTCAGAGATTGAAGACCCTGGTGCTAAACGTAATTAAGTCATAAAATGTCTACTTTGAGAAAAAGGGGTTTGAATATAAAATAGATCCATAAAATCTGCAATTTGAAGAACCCAGTGCTAAAAGTACTTAAGTCACAAAATATCCATTTTGAGAAAATTGAGGAAATCAACTTTACATAACCATAGAAGAAGTTCTCCCATCCTTACCTCACAGTGTGTGAAAATCTAACCCAAGTACCTTGAGCACTAGGCTTTTCAATCCATGTTTGGTTAAGTAATTAGGCATGGTAGAAAAATACTAGTTGACATTTAGTGAGACTTCCAAAAAAAAAGCTCAAGCGATGGAGGTCAGAAAGCATTTAACCATTTAATAAATCATTTAATCAGCTCCCAATTCTCTGCTACAACCCTCCACTTAACCAGCCCTGGATGCTTCATATGACCCATCCTGGGGTGCGTTTCCCGAAATCACAGATGCAAACTTACATAGTTGGACCCATTGACAATGAATGGATGAACTATGCAAGTTACTAACTTAGCAACTATGCTTTTGGGAAACGCACCCCTGGACAAGTCAGATGGTTATCACATCATGTCTTATAAGCCAACACCCTGACCCAGACAGAGGAGGACGGAGACCTCCCTGCGGTGCCTTTGGCCAGGTGTGGGTCTGAATGACTGCACAGAACATTTAAGTCAGTGGTTGAATTTAGTTGTTCCTTCCTAGTTAACCTCCTGAATACCACCGAAAGAGTGTTTCCTTGCCACACTTGCCTCTGGCTTGCCTTGTTGGTGGTTCTGGCCGGATTAAATTGTGAAACAGTGCTTTCATAAATCCAAAAAAAAAAAAAATGCAGCAAATAATAATCCAATTGAAGAAAATTTGAGGGGAGGATGAAAAGGACCCTTTTTTCTGTTTAGCAAGCCTCTCTATCGGAAGTCTGCTGGATAATGTTGTTCAGCATAATTACGAAAGTCCGCATTGCAGTCCCTGGCCCATTGATTACAGATTGATTAACGTACCTGAACGGAAAGACTGCTGTTAGAGTTCAGGACCTTGGACTCAGCCTCCGCAAACGCACTCTCCAGTCTCTTCTCCATCCTCTGCACAAAACTGCAGGTTTTGATGTTGTCCCCAGGTGCCACAAACCTGAGGACTGAACCCAACACCAAATGCCTAGATTAGATCAGACCCATATTAATCTAAACATCTAACAGCGATTGTGGAGGAGCTGTTTTTCATTGTGATTTACCCATAATGTATACATGACAGGTTGAATGAACAGACATGCAATTTTACTGTAATGCCCAACGACAGACCCCACCCGAGCTACCCAACCCTATACACAGCACCAAACAGTGGGCAGAAACTGGAGATCCCAGCCAGCATCGGAATTAAAGGCCAACTTTAAACCACAGAATAGTTGAGTTTTCGGGAAATGTTTAATTTCAAGGTTCTAGAAGTCCATTCTTTTAATGTAACTGCAGTGTTCGCACCTTGAGCATCAGAATTTTCCATTTAAACATACAAATCACATATTTGTAATTTCACGACTTCATGGGTCCGAACCTCGTGAAAGGACACGAGTGAGTGAGGACCGCCACTATCAAAGTGTTGCATTTGATCAACAGACTGATACCAGCATAAAGAATATTTATAGAACAGCTAAAGTTAAAGCTAAAGCAAGCAATTTAGTGTAGAAGGGAAAACCATTTGTCAGAATAAATAATAATAATTTGCAATCAATTGATGAAAGAATTGTTATTTTTGAGGATTCAGTGCATGCTATCTGCCTAAATATCCTTCAGAGACTGCGTAGAAAAAACTATCGTGATTGTACAAAAAACTCTGCATGTTGCAGTCGAAGAAAATGAAAAGCACGTGCAACGAAAGTGCTTTTAAAAACATTATTAACTCTCTGTTCTAGTATTCATTTCAGCAACATCGGTGAGAGTGGTGTTTTTTTTTTTTTTAGAGACACTTTATTGAACCCCGTGGGGTAATTTGTCCTCTGCATTTGACCCATCCTATAGTTAGGAGCAGTGAGCAGCCACAGAGCAGCACTCGGGGACCAACTCCAGTTCTAAAGCCAGTTCCTTGGTCAGGGGTACTGGTAGGAGTGTTCCTATGATGCATGTTTTTGTGGGTGGGGGAAACCGGAGTACACGGTGGAAACCCACGCAAACACGGGGAGAACATGCAAACTCCACACAGAAAGGCGGAAAGCCGGAATCGAGGTGACAGTGCTAACCACTATGCCACCATGCCGCCGTTTATGGGGGCTGCAAGATCTGTGAGCAAGTACTGAAATAAAAATCTGTCTAAAATATAACTACATCATGCACAGATTTTTCAGAATAAGAACACAAATACAATGATCAAATTATTACTGAAGACAAGTAAATGACTGTCAATTTTACCATAAAGTCTAAAATACAGAATACATTTCTAAAATACTTATATGTAATATTGAACAATTAGCAACATGTGCATTGGGATTTTGAGGATGATAGTCTTTTCTGAACAGCTAATCATCTCTGCATTGGTCTTCTAATTCATAACATGAATTTTACACATTTATTATTCACTAAAATGTAATCATTTTCAGTAGCGTAAACGTACAAAACATTATTTACATTTTCTTTAATACAGAATAAACTGTTAGCATGGACTTCCTTATTTAGCCAGTTTTACACACAAAATGTATGCTTGAGTTACCATCGGTTATTCGATCATGGTGGTAATTCCTCTTCTTACTGCTCTAATTTGTCAAAGTGAAATTAGTCAATAAACAAGAAGCATCAACTTAAGGAGAGATTTTAATTACGTACTAAATCATGCAATAGATTACGCCTGCTCCGGGACCCAAACAAACAAGGGCTTAGCCCACCAAAATCACCACAGACTCGGCGCAGCCACTAGTCCTGAGGCTCCTTTTGTGCACACTTCATTCATTTATATTTCCTGACTTTTCATCACAAAAACATAAATTTTAAATGCTTAAACTGACATTGCGCAACGAATCAGAAAATCTTTACATCTGACAGTGGTTGCCGTGGAAACACATTAAAAACTCCTTCAGCAGCCTCTCTGCGCTGTAATGCATTTTCTATTAATACTCCAGTAGTCACTCAGAAGCCATTACACCGAATTTAATTCCAATACGCATTTAATTACATCACTATGGCCAGACATCAACCTGTTAATGCAAAGGCCACGTGGGTCTCTCCAGTTACACAGATCTTGTCACTACTACAGCAGCTGAGCCACACCCTCCTCCAATCCCCCCCACCAAAAAAAAAAGAACATAAAAAACTGAGGAGAAAAAAAAAGAGAAAAATGGGACATAGGACTTGCAAAGGTCATACTTGACATAAAACCTTTGCTTTAACATACAGCAGTGATTAGCTGTTTCAAGTGTGACTCTGAAGCTGAGATAACAATCGATATTTGTAAGTTGAAGCAATGGAGTACTAAAGCCCTGCCACAGAATTAGAAAATAATAATGACATTCCTGAAAGCAACTACTCAAACTGCCAACAAGCCTGCGCTTCGAGCACTACACCGCATCATTGGTATGTGCCGGAGGAGGCATGTAAAAGGGAAGAACGCACTCGATCTGGGTCGTGGGGAAATTGTTAAGCCCAGGGGTCTCACCAGTTTTGAGCTGCAAGGAGACAGGTGGGCTCGACAGCCAGGGACCCGTAGCCACGAGGAGGGACTGAACCATGGGCGAAAACTCTCTGATGTCCGCTGTTAGCTTGTCGACGCCATATGTATTGAGGACCTCCACCACCACTGACGGCATGTAAACCATGCTACCACTGACCACGTAGAACCCCACGGTCAAATTGGAGCTGTTAGTCAGACTCTGAACCTAGAAGAGAAGAATAGGGAGTAATGGTAATGGATGCCACGCATCTGGCTTTTGACGAGAATGTGCAGTCGGCAAATTATTTGTACAGGTCCAGTTTGAGTAAATGTAAGAAAATTGTCAGCAGTTCGCAAAGAATCAGTTTCACTGACATAATCTACATCTACGTCGCAACCATAGTAAAGGTGGCAGTAAGAGCCAAGAGCTTGTTCTTGTCCATAACAAAGAGTTGAGGAACCGGCAAAATTGCAGCAGAACAAGAAATGAAAAAAAAAAACAAACTCAAATTTCACAACACGTTCTTTCGCAATTATGCCATATTAGGAGAGAAACTCTATGAAAATTCAAAATGAGAAGCAAAAAATAAATACAAATTTTCATTAAAAACTAAAAAAGCTAAAAATAATTACAAAATTTTCTTTAGAAACAGTAAAATGTATTTTGAGAGAAAAGATTCAAACCCTTTTGCCCCAAAGCATGCTGCTTGCTGTTGCGTATAAGCCACTGAGCTGACAGGGGTCTCTTCCAATCCTGTCCGGCCCTTCTGCTTTCGCGCAAGAGCCGCATCGCTAGCTAGAGAGAAGCTTTCAGAGGTTTGCCTCAAGGCGAATCTTGGGCGCTGTTGCTAGCGACAGCCGCAGTCACAACCGCTTGGCGCGAGATCAGCGCCTTTGTACCCGCACAGTCGTCAGCAAACAGGATCAGTCTGCCCAGATGCTTTCTTAATGGCACTGCCAAAATGTGACAACAGTTTCCAATCCTCAACAAAAAGCTTTGTGTAAAATAAACTCTGTGGATAACAGCCTGTGAATTACTTATATAAAACACAGACTAAATAGGGGTGCAAACAGATGCAGAGAGAGAAATCTACACGAGAAAAGACACATGCTCGCAAGCATGTTCAAGTTAATTCTCTGCTTTTCAGTCCTCAGGCTGCGTAACTGTTATGAGACTGTGGCATTATCCATGAAGCTATCAGCATGATTTGATCTGCTGGCAGGAGACACTGGTCATTAACCCTCTGGACAAAAATGACCCACTCCAGAGTTTAACAAGCAATGACAATCCATGAAATTTAATTCATTCAGCATGAAATCTCATGACTTTTCCAGGAGTGACCCTACGATTCGAAAAAGTGGTACACGGCACAAAATTGTCTTGTGTCCCTGTTAATCCTCCAGATATGAAATATTGAGTCATAATAAAGGTCAAGCCCTGCACATCTATTACAGCAAAAAATCTATTATGCGATGCCCTTTGCCAGACAGACTGAGAGAATACTGTCACCAAAGACTGTGAATTAGGAAAACAATTATTCACTGGTAAATTGAAGGGTGGCAGAATGTTTTGACATGAAAATTATGATTTAGGGTATAAAATTCAATGAAGAGACCTCGGTAGTTTGAGCATTTTTGACCCTGTGGTCACATGGTACATGTACTGTATGAAGGCGAAATGAGGATTAAAGCTTATCTTGCCGCCCTTGGTGCAAAGCTGGAGCCATGGGTTGAAAACCCCTGCCAGATGCCACTTAAGTGCCCCCATTTGCTTTCTCCCTGTAAGAAGTACTACTCCTCTGCATGCATTAATCCCCTACCATTGGCAGAGGTGTAAAATCTAGGGGTCAGAAAGTAAAATTCCTGTCAAGTTTTTCTCCCTCCCACAGAATGAACTGATCACTCATATTGGCTAGATCTCCTTTCCGAAGTAAATCCAAGTGGTTGGAACAAAGTTCTGGGGAGGATTGTTACTTTTTGAACCCGGACTTTACACCTCTGACCATTGGTTAGTAAGCAAACATGGCAATTTCCATCACTGAAATGTGGAAAGGTCTTTCCATTTTTATTGTCTATTTTTGCACGTTAAAAAACATGGACTCCTGTCATGGTACTGGGCACTTTCAAATGCATGCAGGCAAGGAAAGTAATGGAAAAAAGATTCAGGAACTTTGTCAACAACCTCCTGAAAAATAGTTAATCAAATAAAAAGTCATAATTTATTTCATTATAATGTTATTATTCTAAAACTATCACAAGATAAAATTACAAATTGGAAGCTACATGAAAGATATGGGCAGAAAATGGCACATAATTCATGTATAATTTTGTAAGCGTTGGGGCAACAGTTCATCATTAGCATGTGATCAAAAATGATTAGATTCTGCATCGCAATCTAAATCTCGCAGAGGTCTCTGTTGGCTCTGGATTGTTGGAACAGCTGTCATAATCATAAAATTGGTGAACACATAAGCTTTATAGAAGAGATTTGTCGATATAGTATTCTGGATAGGGAAGGAACGACACAGAATGTGAAGCACATGTTTGGAGTGATCGGGTACGGCGCATGGGACAATGCAATGCACAATGATAGAGTACGTTTACATTTTCAACAAATTCACTCTTCCACGCAGCATGACATTATAGGAATATGATTGTGATTATACCGGCAAAAACAATAATCACCATTTGACACAATCCCGTGTTGTGACAAATAATGGTATTGGGCAAAGGAAAGACGTTATCAGAAATTATAAGAACACATTTTTGGGAGCAAATGCTCTAATTGAATAATAAGGCAAATCCTAAATTACCAGCACTTTTAAACATAACACATAACAGATGGCAGGGCTGGAAAAGGTGGCAGACTGAGCGTCTATGAACGCAGGTGATTCAAAAGTTATTTTAAAAAGTCAGATAGACTAAAGCTCATTTAAGGATAGCATCAAAAAATACCAATTATAAGTTTATACATATGTTGTATGATTCAACTCTCAAAACCTTAATGTCAAATCCAGCTCATTAAAATTCCAATCTTTATATTGTGACACTAGCAAGTGGTATTTTACCCAGTAAATGTCCAAAATTGCCCAACCTAGTCATACAGTTTTGTGATCAAAGTATTTTTGTGTATAGCGCAATCTGGACTACAGCACATCTAAGGAGCATCGTAAAAGCAGAGTAGACTTTTTGATAAAACCTCAGTTCGACAGGAACTGGGAAAGTATGTAATTTGTGAATAAAACTAGAACTGAGTGATTTGTACATACTCTTCTTGGTTGTAGTTGAAAACAACACACAAAAAAGATAATCACAGTTTCACTGCATCAACTGTATTGATTTTGGTAAATATTTGCAAATTCCAAATATGATGCCAACAAAACGTTCTAAAACAATCTGAAAAGGAGAATGAAAGGACTGGAAGATTAGTAGAATCGTAAGAAAAAAAAAATCCATGTGGAGCATTCCTCAGCTAGAAAGGTGATTCAATCATAACTCAGCATAAAATAGGCAGTCACAAAAGGCGTGGTCATTTACCAGCAAGATGGTTCAAGGTTCGCCTCTGACAAAAGCTACCTGATCAAATGGTCAAGTAGGTTAGGAACGTTTTCTAATATGTGATTGCTATGCGTGGAATTTAGGGGTTTTACCATCGACAGTCCATAATATAGTAAAAAGATTCTAAGAATCCAGAGAAACTGCTGCAATCTCCACGTGTAAAATATAAGGTTGAGCACCAAGACTGGAGGCACGTGACCTTTGAGCACTCGGATGGTGCTGCTGAACCGAAATGCTCCTGTAAAGGACATAACCACATGGGCTTGTGAATACTTCAGAACACCTTTTTCAGAAACACAGTTTGCTATGGCATGATCAAATTCAAGTTAAGACTCCAATTCACAAAGAGGAATCCATATATCAACACCATCCAGAAGCACTGCCGACTTCTCAGAGCTCGATCTCGTCTGAAATGGACCGACGCAAAGTGGAAAGGAGCACTGTGGTCTGACGTGACCATCTCTTAAAGTGTTTCTGGAAATAATGGATGTTGTGTTCTCAGGGCCAAAAAGGAAAAGAATCATCCCAAATTATCATCAACATGTTCAGATACCAGCGTTTATTGTGGCCTGAGGTAGCATATTAGTGCTCTTGGCATGGGCAACTTGCACATCTGTGAGGGTGCAATTGCTGTATAAGGGTACACGCACATTTAGGAACAACATATGCTGCCTACCAGACATCCTCTTCTTCAGGGATAATCACTGAGCAACACTCTGCACCTATGACAACATTGTTGCTTGGAAGTCACAAAGTGGGGATACTAGACTGGACTGCCAGTAGCCTGGACCTGGCTCCCATTGAAAATGTGTGGCAGAACACGACAACCTAAAGCCCTGACTGTTGACCAAATAAAGTCCAATATCAGGCAAGAACATATTCAGCTTTCAAAACCCTAACAATGGATTTGCAAAGTGGATTTGTAAATGCATTTCGCAAACTAGATTGAATGAGCAAATTAGATTCTGGAGGTTAAATGTCTAAGGTCAGGGTCATTGTGACCTCATGTTTGTCCCATTCTTGTGAACCTGATAACTCTGGAATGCCAGAGGAGAATTCCATCCCATCAGGCAAAAATGTCCATTTGAACTCAAGGATGAACCGATTAGAATTAGGTGGTCAAAGTACGGGTTGACCAATTATCAGCCTGGCTGATTACTGAATCTGATATTCAGCATTTTAAAATAATCAGAATCATTATTTTTCTTTTTATTGTATTGCAGATAAAATAAATTAATTTAAAAATGTGGTACTTTGGCTCTGACCTATCCACCTCTCTCTATCTGTAGCCACCACTTTGAAGTCTGAAGCAGTGTACCCCCCACAGCATAATCTGATTGGTTACATATCATGAGTAATAGCCTATCAAGCTGAAGGCTCCTGTGCCACAGGCAGGCAGACATAAAGAGACGCATTAGCAGACTGGAGCAGTTTCAGTGAGCAAGCAGAGCTGCATTTCAAAAGTAAGGCAGTAGATATTGTCAAAGTTGCAAAAAGAATCACAATCCTCAACGTTGAAATTAAGCATGCCCAGCTTCCCAGTACGCCACTGAAAATGCATGTATAATGCACTCTGTCGCAGTGATATGCAGTCAAGTCAACTATAATAAGATAATAGTTTATTCCCGTCATCTCAGGTACATCAGTAACATAGGTGCCAGTGGAACTGGAACTTATCTTAACTACCATAACATTACTCCTTGTAGAATTTGGTGTTTTTGCATTTTGGAGGTAGCTGATGGAAATAATAATGTTTAAGTTAATGCTGAGTCTTGTTGCGCTAACTGGAATTCAACAGCAGACATCAAAAAGTCCATTTGTTGATCCATTATCAGTAGCATGCCTTCAGCGGTATAAAAGGTCTCCAGCATCCTCACCTTTCAATGCTTACTTACACTGAAACTGTTAAGTTTATTTTGCTTAATTAGCAATAGCTTGATCATGGCATTGAGACAAATAAATACACCACTTCTGATCCAAATCTGAGCAGTGGAACAAAAGAGGTTGAAAATGCATCAGCCAATCAGAGGCCAGGGTGGCCATACTGGATTCCAAATTGAGCCAAACATAACAACACTTGGTGAGGGCCATGATACAAATAAATACACCATGTCTGATCTAAATCTGACCAGAGGAACTGGTGAAGTCAAAAATGAGCCAACCAATCAAAGAACAGGAAGGCCATATCGGACTCTGAATCGAGACAAAAAATAACTACACTGGGCCAAGGCCATAAGAGGAACACTTGTACCAAGTCTGATCAAAATCTACCAGATAGAATGAGTGAATAAGTTGTATAATTAGGAGATAAACCTACAGTTTTTTTTTCAAACATGAGGTATTTATCATAGGATAGATACCTGGAAATTTCATTTGAAACCGAGCGCTTGCGCAAGGTTTCAAATGTAAATTTCCAGGTATCTATCCTACGATTAATACCAAGTGCTCGAAAAAAACGGTAGGTTTATCTCCATTCTACCATGACTCTTGTCAATACCCCTACGAAAATATTGGCAGGCTAGCTATGACACACAGTTCGATATCACTTTGGCTTGCTAGCTATGAAGCTAACTAGCTCGCTAACGAGTATGACGGTGTACGCATTGAACGCGAACTGCAGCCTTTTTAGCTCGCTAGCCGGTTGGCTATGTAGCTAAATACATTGGCGCGCTAGCTATACAATTGCTAGCTAGGTAGCCAACTAGCTTGCTAGCGAGTAAGACTGTACGCAAACTGTAGCCTTATTTTGTCGGCGTAATCATGACGAGGTCTTGACCCAGTGCGAGGTAGTTTACGGGTGAATAGATACCTGGTGTTAACCAATCAAAATGCAGAATTCGCTGGAATGAATGGTAGACTGAAAAAATTGACAAACAAGCAACGTAGGGAGAGACTACAGACTGCGGACACTGCACCATGGAAAAAGTTCAATCAGACCAAGTAAGCTAAAAAAAAAAAAAAAAAAAAAGCAGACAAAAATGTCACAAACCAACAAAAAATACTAGTACTGGTATATTTTGTCGATGTGTTAATTTTGTTGATAAATACTGTGAAGAAAACTTTTTGTCAGTGATGAAGCTGCCGCATTTTCACCTCTACTGGTGGAGACAGAATGAAAGGTGCTTCAGACTACTTGCTAAACAAGCAAGAGAGTTTCTTTGCTCGTCAGCCTTGTCTGCTCCGAATGAGCGTGTCTTCAGTGAAGCCTCAGCAATTTATGATAGGAACAGAAGCTGCGTCACTGGGGAGCATGCGGAGCAACTCTGCTTTCAGCACCCACACCTAGTGCTGCAGAATTGGTAGAACTAACAGATACTCAAATTTCAGCAGAGATTGTATTATATTAGATTTATTTATTTTTACCTTATTTACTAAAAAAAAAAAAACTTTGGACAGCTATGTTGTTTGATTATTTATTAATTAAAATTTTCATTTAATGTTATAAGAAATGCAGCTGGGAGCTTTGTGCACTTTTTGTTCTAAGATACAGTTGAAATGTTCGCTTTTAATTAAACATAAGCTTAAAGGCATTTCAATGACATTTTGTGTTTTTTTGAGTTTGTTTTACTGTAAATTTGGACACCAAGATTTCTATCATTTCTATGACAAGTGTTTATATGAGTTCCAAATATCAGTTTTCTCCTTCCTTGATTACTAATAATCAGTATCAACCTTGATAAAACCATATTTGGCGACCCCTAGTCAACCGTCAAAGGTCAAGGTCACTGTGACCTCACAAAACATGTTTCTGCCCATAACTCAAAAATTCATGCACTAAGTGAAACTAAATTTCACATAAACGTCTAATAGAATAAAATGATAACGTTATGACGTTTTATATTCAACAGTTCAAACGTAAACTTCACTTTGAAATCATGACGTTCAGCAGTAAGACTTTTCCGGCCATTATTTATTGATCTGGAGCCCAAGGTGCTTGTCTGAGTCCACCCTCTTAACTTCCTCTCCATGGGCCACAATCAGGACCGGAGGTCCTCTGTTCCTCTGGTTGTCCACCACATGGTCATTGGTTTTGCTACCAACTGACAAAGCTGTCCATCAGTCCTATGTACTCCTCTGTAAAAACAGACTTCATGTGACGACAGCATGTGTCTCGCAGGAAATTATTCATGAGAATCAAACAGGTCCATATTCTGATAACTTCAATTTCTTCAAAAAATACACTCTATACCTTCTACTCAATTCCTTCAAAGTCTTCACTGCATAATTATGTTACATGAGTCTAGACAGACATAGATGTGAGTTGCAGCTTGACTAAGTTGGCCGGCAGAGGCAAATAACTGCAAGCAGTAATTCTAGTTTTATGGGTATTATTTTCTGAGGCTGTGGCATTTGCTGTAGTCTTGTTGCATCGCATTTGTCATTTTTCAATGTAATAGTTTCATTTTTTTAATAGGGACTGTAGATAGCGCAATTTTGGGAATTGTTGATTGTACCCTCCACATAAAGAATAAATAATAATAATCTCTAATTAATCAGTGCTAAATAATGTACACAACTGGGTGGGAGGAATGTGATAATTTACTCACAAGATGACTCTCTCAAACTCGTGCTGAGGGGGGACTTAATTGCAAATGGAAAACTGTCCCTGATGAACTGGCGCCCTTAATTATTGGATATGGATGCTGACCTCAGCTCAAACAGTAGGAATGAATGGATGGAAAATATTAGGTGCATAAAGGTGGACTGCATAATCAATCGAAATACAGTATGTCTAAAGCTTGAAGAGCAAATTCCATAGTGATTAACTAAGGTGTCCTGTTCAGAGACAACAGGGCTTGTAAAGTGATGCCAAATGCCCCTATCACATTGCTGTTTAGTATATCACAGCCCAATTCATTTATTTATTTATCTATTTATTCATGCTTTATTTTATTGGGACAGAGATGCCAGATTTAGCCTGAGAGGCTAATTTTCATCCGCAGTCCTGCACCAGACAGAGATTGACATGCTCAAAGATAACAAAAATACGCAAACATAAGTTAAACAATAACATTGTTAGATTCAGCAATTGTGTTTCATTTGCCCTAGTCGAGAAAATTTTAATCATGAAAAAAGCTCAAGAAAAGGTCAGCATGCTTTCAAATGTAGTGTCTTTCTAGCCTGTTCCTTCACCTCTAGAGAAACTTACCAAAATACAGTACCTTTGTGGAAGGATTCCTTTGTATTTTCCTTGTATACTTCCCAATTTTCTGAACAATATATTGCCCTTACATTGCTCAAATCTGAAATGAAATGCCCTCAATCTTGGAAGCACAGACACTCCCACAGAAGCTGACAGCTTTATGGTCCCTTTGACCTTCAAATCAATAGGTCAAGCCCTATGATGTGAAGATTGAGATAAGGGGCTCCCAATGGTCACACTGACAGCTGAAATCCAAGCACTCCTTTGAACACAGTCAGTTTCAGTTTTCAAAGCAAAGGCTGACGGCACTCAAAACCATGTCTCTCACGACAAGAGCAGGTAGCATCTCAGTCTGTTTGGATACAACAACCTTTTCTCAGCAAACAACATTTGAAATTCTGAAATAAAACCTTTCAAAAATCTTAATGCAAGTAAAACTAACCTTTCCCTTGCCCTAAAGCACAATGCCAGTGGTACACCTTGCAATCAGGAACGTCTGAGAATGCCAAAGTCAATACTAATAATTCACTGCTGAAGAACAAAAAAGGAAGGCTTAAAATAATATGCCAGTTCAGAATTCAAACATCACAGCTTACAGCTTTCCAATGAATGTTGGTTGTCTGCACAAACATTGAACACCCCAACTTTGAAACCAGCTCAAATGATAAAAGAATTTTTACAAACATACTGCGCAACAATTCATTTAGTAACCAGGGACGAGCGAATGGTGTATACTCAGGTGGTTCTAAACTTAAAGAACACAGAAAAGCATCACAACTGGAGCAGCTAATCCCGATTTTCCAGAGTGGGATGTACTGTATGTGCCAGTTGTAAAGCAGGTCTGTGGTGTTGGCACTTTTAACCCCAGGTTTTAAACCCCAGCTAAGTGTGCTACAGTTAAAGCAGGAGGAGGGGTAAGGACAGTTTAACTGTTTCCTATGCAGTACCCTGCAGTACCCACCCAGCAGGCTGTAACACAGGCAAACTTGCTGACCTTGGCTTGAACGCTGCTGTCATTGAAAGCCCTCTGCAGTGCCTGCGAGAGCCCTTTGGGAAGGTTCAGTTTCAGCGAGTCATCGAGCCGATTCCTCTGCGCACTCACTGACAGAACTGCAGGAAAAACCAGACAGAGACTGTGCATAGTTTTGGAATAATATGTAATAAAAGAGCTTTAAGCGGTACATACACTTGTCACTGTACCCCAAGATATTTGCACCATAATACAGTGCTACCACAGGACCTATTTTTCTGAAAGTGTACAGGCACACTGTGGCTTTGAGACAGCCTGTGCACAATATAAATTCTCTGAGTTTAAAGTAACATAAGATTCATTGAGAAGCAATATGTACTCCATCAGAGCCGACTTACGACCTCATATTCTACTGCGTGCTTTTGAGGGTTCAAATATAGAACTGTAACCTCACAGGAAAAAGTTACAAAAAAGTGCCCAAAGTGGAACAATTACGGTGAATGGGGAGGAATTCCATAGGCGAACAAAAGTGTACCTCAATTCATGGTTAAATAATTCATTAATGATTATAAGCTAATTAACTTATTAATAATACTAGTACATAAAGAATGTTCCTGCACTTTTGTTTCTTCGAAAAAGAAGTTCTTTAAAGGACAGAAAAGCAGCCCCTCTTCACATTTATTTCTATGAGTGTACAAAGTACATTGTTAATTATGACTGTGCCAGCAGCAAAATAGTTTTAATTAATAACGGCAGTACAGCTAGTCTCAAAAAGGTCATTGTCTTGATTTTAATGCGGCATTCCGCTAATTGCATCAGAGGTGCAGTTGGAAAAGGGAATGTGAAATGTAATCGCACCTGTTTTTCACCCAGAGTTCCTCTGTGATGTTACACTGCAGAGGAGTGCTCTCAGTGGTGGAGGTTTTGTGGAGATCAGAAGTGGGCGTAGTAATCTTAGGGCTCGGGGAGGAGGCACTGGTCGCGGAGGTAGGGGGATTCGCTGAAGTTCTGGGAGTGGTCGTGGTAGTTGTAGTTTTTTCCACGGTCGTCACCTCTGCTGTGGTTGTGGCAGCTGTGGTGGTTGGTTGTGTGGTAGTGGTGGTGGTCGTGGTGGTGGTCTTAGCAACCTCGGTGGTCATAGCTATGGTCGTCGTGGTTACCGTTGTGAGCTGAAGAGTGGCACTAGTTGAATTCTCCTGAGTAGTGCTTATTACGGTTGTGGATACCACAGGTGCTGACGAGTTGTCAGCTTGTACAAATACTGTTGCATTTTTCATGGTAGACGCAGGCGAGCTGGTTGCATTCTTTGTAGAGTAAGTGCCGGCTTCTCTGGACTCTGACGGGTGGGATGGCGAGTCTGAAGAGGAGTTGTCAGTCATTAGTTCTTCTGTGACAACAGAATCAAAACTATTGTACTTGCAATTGGATCAGGCTACATCAGACAGCAGATGATGTCACAGCAGAATGCATAGATCTAGTGAATAATGCAACAATAGGAGGTGAGTGGAAAGTGAGTGTTGTCACTGTAGAAAGACTGGATGCCATGAATGATGTCACAGCCACAGGAATGGATGTAGCGAATAATGGGACAGCAGAGGGCATTGTGGGTGGGGGAACACAATTTCTTGGGGAGACACAATGGGGCTGGATGTTGGCTGGCTGGTTTGCATCCGGACAGATAATGATTCATATGGCTGAGTCAAAGCAAAATTGTACACTGTAGGAAAAGGCAGCATTTCTGAGCTGAGATGCCCTTGCTGCTTATTCACAGAAGACAGAGATGTGAATGCACTAGTCTCTGTTGCTCTGGTAACACAGCCTGGCGTATGCAAAGGGGTGGCGATGATGTGCAAGTTGCTTGTGATGGCTGAATGGTACTGATTTGCGTCCTCAGGGACAGATCCACTTCCATTTGCCTGTGTGCACCGAGTTCGTGAGAACACTGAGGCTGGCAGTGAGCTCGAGGTTGAAGCGGAGGACAGCGTCACACGTGATGTTAGCCTAGCGTCACATAAACCTTGTGCGGCGGAACAGGCATCATCTTGTGATTTTATATCAGCAACTGAGATTTTGTCAGTTTCTGCATCATTCCAACTTCTGCCTGTTACAGAAAAGGCTGAGACTACCAGTGACAATGGACAAACATTTTTTATATTTGGCAATGGAGTCTCATTATCTGAGCACATCTGAAACACTGAGTCCCTGACAGCGAGTCTGGGTTCTGCTGCCGATGTTATTGTTACTATGCTGCCTAGTGTTCCTCAGCTAGCTGCCTTATTCAAAGCGGCAGTGGAATATGCTGGCATCCCATGCGCTGATCTCGTATAGATCTTTCAATGCTCAGGCTCCAGGTGAACATAAATCTGCTTCTGTAGACAGATTATTTCATGTACAGGAAATAGGTAAATAGTCAAATGATGTAACATGAAATTGCTCTTTCTTAGACGAGGCAATTACCAAACCTGCCATGCTGGGAATGTTGGCCTCAGAGAGAAATGTATGCCGAGTGTCTGTGGGAGGAACTGAATGGGCGATATTTCTAAAATTTCTTGACAGCCTCATATCTTTGATTCTTCTCCTGGTGTTACTGGTGACTTGACTGCTGTATTAGCAGTCTTTGTATCATAATCTTTAAATGAAAAGGTAGAAGCAATGTGTACTTCAGATGTGATGGATACAATTATTTCCTGCTCATTTGCATTATTGGCTGGATGACCTCATGTTTCACCTTATTCCCCATTCCCACTGCCTGTGTAAACACGAGACAGGGGAGTATTATTGATTTGCTTATGGTGGACCTGGCTTCCATAAAAAAGTCCTGGATAGCTGCCGTATTTGCTGTTTGTGATAATCCTGCAGTTACATTTGTTGGCAACTGCGCAAGCAGCAAAGACCTGGCAAGGACAGCCATCATTTCATCACACCCAAAAACACCAGCATGAGCAGACTGAGGTAATAAATCCCCAGACGCTGGGTTTAGCAGCTCAGTTGATTTAGTGCTGTGCTGGACCCCTGCAACTGCTTCCTTAAAATTGGCTTGGACTGGCAGATATCAAAGAGGAGGTGGATATATTGCCGCTCACTGGCAGTTTACCCATCGAAGTCTCACCTCCTGGGCTCCCAGACATCGACTACGATTCAGCTGCAAACAGTCTCGTCGACTTCAGGAGCCGCAAGGTGGGAACAGGGACAGATTTACATGAGGTAGATCAGGATTGGCTGAGGCGAAAAGAAATCAACAAATCGTAAATGGCCTGACCGGAGACACTTCCTCTCCAGCGACTAGTTGTCAGGGAAGGAGTGAATTCTACCCCCGTGGAAGAGAGATGGAGGGAAACCGGTGAGGAGCCCAGCACAGCGCTTCGAGACGGCGTCACCCCGGCCTGCATCTCAGGCGCAGCTTGTGCCTGATGGGATTGATGCTGGTGACGGCAATCCTGATCTGTGCTCCATTTCAGAGGACAGATCATTATCCATCATTGATGTAATAAAAGAACCATGTGACCTCACTCTGGAGCCAATGACTGAATCAGTTTCCATCACGGGAGCAAAGGTGAAGGTAGGGAATGTGAGGGGTCTGTTGCTCGGTAGTAGAGACAGACTGGACACAAATGCACTCGCAGCTGTTGGGTGTTTTTTGAGTCTAACAGTAACAACAGTGCTGTTTTGACTTATCACACCAATTTCAACAGGCCCCACTATTTGTTTTGCATGAGCCAGATCAGTCGGGGACCTTGATTTAGATGTGTGTAATACTGAGGTAAATGGAACTAATGTGTTTCGAGAAGCATCATTAGATTGGGCAGAGGAAACAGACATCACTGCTATACCTCCTGCTTTAATAAAGTCATTGAAGGTAAAGATGCATGCAGGTGACCTCGTGAAAGCATTTCTCCGGAAAATACGGGCCTCTTGGGCTCATTACTGAAAGCTGTTAAAAATGTGACTTTGCATTATCCTCAGTGGATCCCAAATGGATACTCGGTGTAGTAAATGAGGGTCTCGGCTGTCCCGCAGCCACCGCAGTCCGAGAAAACTCAGCCAAACCTTGGCCCGAAAAAGTGTGTTCACCTGGTGAGGCGAGTGTCACAGCGTAGGCATGGGAAACAGATTTAACAGAACCAGGCACTGTTTGGGTGTCAGTGTTGCGACGGCCATTTTGGAGGAACCTCAATATAAAAGATATACTGGGAAGGGAATCAGCATTATCAGATTAAGAAGAAGTCACAGGGACAGTAGTTATAGGGGAAATAGTGCTAGTAGTAGCAGGGGTAGAGGTATTAGCAGCAGAGCACATACACGTGGTAAAAAAGTCAAAGCAGTGGAACAAAAAAAGGTACAGTATTAGTATATGTGGGGTCAGTGGTAATGGTAACAAAGATAATAGCATTAGCAGTATTAATATTCATAACAGGGTCAGCAGCAATGGTAGTAAGGGTAGAAGCACCAGTAATATTAGTAGGTGAAACAGTATTAGTAGCAGAACTAATCATGGCAGGGTGAGTGGTAGTTACAGCTGTAAGCGTAGTAGTTGTAGCAGGTGTAAAATTATCAGTTGTAAAAGTAGCAGGTAAAGTAGTATCAATAATATTGGAATTAGAAGGAATCATATTAACAGTTGCAGTAACAGAGGTGGTAGGATTAAAAATATTTGTAATACCAGGGGAATCATCAGAAAGGTCATAGCAATAGTGTCAGTGACAACAGAAGCAGCAGTTTTATCAGATATTGAAGAACTATGCTCTCGCTTTACTGCTGACCGCATCCACAAAGTGTATATTTTGTGACTCTTGAAAGGTTTAGAAGAGCATTGGGAGGTCTGAGAGCTGGAACTTGCTTTTGACAAATCTCTGCGGTCATGAAGTTATGCCTCCTGAAATTACCATATCTTTGGGAAAGCCAGATGCAGGTAAATTATGAGGGTGTATTTGGATGCAATTGGCTGGGAGCAGACAATGCTGAAATGGTATCACTGCCTTCAATGGATATGATGGTGCAAAGATTGATGGTCATGCCATTGCTGAAAACAGTTAAGACACAAAGCACAAAGTCTTTCACAGCCGGGAATGAACCAGAGGACAGTGACGGTCCTTTGGGTTTGCTCCATGATGTTGGCGAGGGTGGCAAAGAGCTCAGTAACACTTTACAATAAGGGTACACTAGTGAATGCAGTAATAAGCATTACCTACCAATTAATTAACAGTTAACAAATGCATCAGAGAACTAAATAAGCATTAGGTAAGCTGAACTTACCATTTACTAATGCTCTTTGACATCTTTATTATGCAGTTGAAAACATCCTTTAAGTATCCCTTAAGTAACACCTAAAACTATCAAACTATTTGATAATGTATAAATTAATACCTTAGTTAACATGAACACCATTAGTAAATGACCATTTCTTTACTGTTAATTAACTGATAGTTAATGCTTCTTACTGCATTAGCTAATGTTAACTAATGTTCCCTTATTGTAAAGTATTACCAAGAGCTCTGATGCACGCTGGGAGTCAAACCTGTGCTGGAAGAGAGGATGAGTGTGGTTTCCGGGGCTGACGATGAGGGGCCCACTCTGCTCCCTGCCTCTTCCGAAGGCCATTGGTCTGTTTGGTTGCCGCTGCCAGAGGAAAGATGGGACTGAACTACAGTCTGAGGGCTGTTGGCAGTGCTGGCCACGATTGTCAATATGGATGAGAAGGCAGGCTGCTGTCTTGTGCTGTTTGCTGCCCCTGGAGGCTCTGTGCGGTGGGCCGAGAGCGGCTCTTTCTCCAGCGGCGATCCCGCTGGCAGGTGCGAGGGGTCCGGCGAAGCTGCTGGGTCCTGGGGGGCAGTCGAAGTCCCAGACGACTCAAAACCCCCTTCATCTGGAAAGAAACAAAAAATGTGAAGTTAATGTGGTGATAAGTAGCATCACCGTTATTATCCAGTGCTATGCACATCCACCGGTGTCCGTCTTACCCAAACACCAAGAAGCTTAGCGGGATTAGCGTGCCAGCCCTTCAGAAAGTGATTAATTAAGAGATCACGCATTCGGGCCATTATCAACTGATAAATGAAAATTCTGCTTGTCTCAGTCAATCCTGCGTGACTCCTGGGAAATGTAGTTCCATTAATATCTAGAGCAGCGTTTCCCAACTGGTGCATCGCAGTGCTCTAGGGTGCCACTAAGGGAAGTTCAAGTGTGTAGTGGGAGAAGTCCTTAAAAAATAAGCAATGAGTGAACTGAAAGAATCTCAAAGGGTGTATCCTACTCAGAATGTAATTAAATTAAATTAAATTAAAATGCATGACATCTACCAAGCCAGTCAGAGACTGCCAAAGTCCCTCATAAAGATTGGATGAACACAGGCACGGATGGATGGACAGACACGGCCAAAATCAATAGTCCCCCTACTTACTTTTCGAATGGCAGGGGACTAATAAATCCCCTACAGGCCTACTGTTCACATGCCACATCAATGTTAGTATGTGGGTCGCCTTTGACAGGGAAGTTTCATGGAAATTTATAGGGTATGCTGAGGAAGGGAAGGGAAGGCTGGGAATCACTGATCTGGGAATAACAAAGAGTATGACTTTAACTACTCTGAATGAACTACAAGCATCCTTGCTAATTTTTTTATCAACTCAGATCCCGTGTTTAACAGAGTGTTTCATACTGCATAGTAATGAAGTTGTTTTCCTGTCATTCCTCATGAGCATCACTGGCTTGCAAATACAAACATTGAGTGAACCGCAGAAAACATTTCTGAAGAACACCGCACTCCAGGCTTCAAACAAGGAGCAATGTAAAGACATGGGAAGGCCTCAGATTTGGGTAAATAAAACCTGGCAGAGAGAAGAGAGGAGCTCAAGCAGATTAATTTTTCAAATGCAAACACTCCAAATTATTTATTGCAAAATAATTTATTATTCATTGTATTTACAGCATAAGATGCAGGAAATGGTATGAAGCACTGTGGCCATACTCCAAAAAAGAAAGAGCTTTTTTTTGAATTTTTACAAAAAGTCAAGGCAACTTAAAGTCAAGTTCAAATCCTCAATCTTCAAACTATATTTGAGGTAACCCCAGTTAACAGCCGACATTACAACATGAAATTTTTAAAATAGCAAACGGCACAATGACTACACTGAAATCACCACAATTGCTACAAGGAACTGGTCCTGGAAAATATCCTCTCCTCTTGTAAAGAATAGCAATGTCACCTTCAGTATGCAAAATGGGAAATATTTCATGTTTCTGGGGAAAATGTTGAACGGGTTTGCATAGCTTGCTGCCCTCTGTTAAAGAGCTGACAACACACTGGCACTTGCCCAAACAGAAGAGGCATGGCCATTCCTAGCACGTAGGTCCGACATTCCCAGCACGTCCATCAGGGAATTACATTATTAATTACAAGATCTGCAAGTCCATAACACATTCAGCAGTCAGAAAATGTGCTCCACATTCAAGCCACATGAAGCTCTCTCTCTCTCTCTCTGCAATTGCTAAAGACTGTTTTACATAAAAACCGCCAGCAAACCTTTTTCAATTACAGGCACACAGCAAGGAAGGCTTCCTGTGAATTCCGCCCAAGGAAAATATCTCCCGTTTCTCCCACCAGATATTTGCTCCCAGGTTTGCTGAAATGTTTCAGATTAGCACATCCATGTATTAGCTTTGCGATAACTGTACCCAGATTTCTTTTTTGAATGTGCCAGGCACTATCAAGGCATCAAACACTTTTACATAAAACTGCTATCCTTGGACTGCCTGCTGTGCAACACCGCACTGGAATGCCAAACTCACAACCTGCAACGGTACGTGCTTCGATCAAGACGAGCCAAGAGATACAGTCAATGTCTTGCTTTCCAAAATGCTGCTGGCACCTTGCCCCTTTCCGAGTAACGACAGCATGTACCGATGGAGATGCAACCCTCCCGGATGCAAAGCCGGGACGCCTTTGTCTAACAAACTTCATTCCCTGCACCCCATGCAGCATCTCGAGCCAGAAAGAGGCCCAGAATTGTGCCCCGCTGATGTCGTTTGGTATCCTACGGCTATCTGCCAGTTCCCGTAATGCGGCGTGAGCATATGGGACACTCCTGACAGAAGCGGCGAGCGTGTCAGGATCTGGGGGGGAGGTGTTAATGAGGAGGGCGGTGGTACTGCATTCTTATCAAACTCTTTGACCGGAATTGTTTGTAAAGCATCTAGAACCGTCACAGGCCCAGATGGCAAGGGGTGATGAGTCAACTCTTCCCGTCGCACGCAACCCAACCCTGCCCCTAACACCATTTCAAATGCTTAAGGATTTGTGGAGATGATTCCATGGTTTCACGGCACCCGAGCAGAGCAGGGTTTCTCGCTGTGTCTCAATACATATTCTCCATCTGCCCGCGAGGAGGGGCCACTGATCTGCAAACATATCCAGACAATGCCATCTCCAACCTATTCTAATTAGCGCAGAACATAAGGTGTTAACTTCAGCTCCAGGCTTTGCTATAGTCATGGGCACTTTATTTTGGCTCAGCTGCTGAAATCAGACTGAGGGCCATCGTCATGCTGAGTGCATCCAACGGCCAGACGACAGAATGGTGACCAACAGTAACTGCCTAATACGAATCACAAGGAGCAGAACATCATGTCCTAAATGCAGATTGGCCCCCTGTCATACACCTCTTCCTGGATAAAAGCATTTAAAAACTATTTACACAGATTGAAAGCAATCCCTGTTTAATGTCTATCTTTTCTTCAGGCTTAATTCCCAAATCTCGCTCCCTGTTCAGGGGATTTTATACACTAAACATCTGAAGGAGATGGTAGATTAACATACCGGCACCCAGTATCCAAGTTTTGATTTCTGATATATTTTCATCAAAGGCAACTAAGCTGCTTTTTCAATTACTGAATGCACAGTAAATCTCACATAAATCTGAGATAAGACACTCTTCACATTGCGGGATTTTAATATTTGAAAGCTTGGGCCTAAATGAGACTGCTTCATCCATGAAAATGAAAGAGTAGTGTCAAGGTGAAACATGAAGCCATTCCCCGAAAAACAATACATAGGTTTCATGGAAAACTAAGCCTTTAATATACCTTTGAGCTTCTATAGACTATCTATCAAAGGTTTCACTTTCTAGGCTTCTGGGCTAACGTCCTACCATTGTAAAGACCTTATTCTGGTAAATTAATGATCTGGTATTTGCTAAGACAATGTTCTAATCTACAGATGAGCCCCTGAATCTGATTATGATTTGAGACCGTGACAGGACGCACACAGAGTGAACCCCAGCTAGCTCTGAAGTCAGGAATTTGAGAATCCAGCTGAAGAACTGAAGGATGACAGTGTTCTGCTGAGTATCAGTGAACCCTATTCCCTTTCTGAATTGTGTCTTCTACCCCTATAACTGAGAATATTCAATCTTGGTGTGAAATTTACTGGCAGCAGCATCACATCAACATGCTTTGCAGGAGAACACATGCTCACCGGCCCTCTCCTGGCTGGCTAGTACAGATTGTTCACATGAATGATTATGACTTCACCATGACTGGGCTTTCAATACTGGGGGCAAAAGTACAATTTCTCTTCATAATCTTTTATTAAGAGCAAATGGACCATTACACAAGCCTCTAACCATGAAAATCTAAGGCAGGGTTAATATGCAACCCGCATGATGTTTTGCAGAAGGGTTTCTCAACTTGTTTCTCCACCAAAAACAAAACACAAACAGAGAAAAATATAACATAAAATGCACCATGCTGGTAATAAATCACAATTTTACCAAAATTCAGTGAGAAAAGTGAAACCAAAGCACGCTGGCTGAGCGTGCTCATTCACAGAGTGCCGGAAAACAAGTTGTCACAGTTATTTCTATTCTGCCAAGGCGCATCATTTTATCACGTTTCCGGGAGAACACGACTGTTCCTGGAACAGAAAGCAGAAGGTGAGAGGGCTGACTGAGGTGAGAGAACAACATGTTCACAAAGGAGATGAAAATAAAGGAAGAAAATTCACAAAACAAAAGGCTCAGCAAACCTCAAGAGCTCTTCTCCTGGAGACTTCCGGTCGAGCTGCTGTCCTGACACACGCTGTCCTACTGAAAGGGAGCCAATTTGCTGATCCATACATTCTGTTGCTAAACTACCTGCCTTCAATTAATGAGGGGCAGAGGTGTTCTGCATTATATCTGGGCTGGACGCATTGAGGAAATATGGTTCTCTGGGAATCTGCCAGCCATACCAACTGCCAGGCAGAACGCAGAGAACTCAAGCACAGACAGAAGCAAAAAAATAAACAAAGGTGCTTATTAAAGGGAAAGGTCAGGCAGGCAGGGTCAAATTCAAACAGGTAGAATGCAGCACCAGAGCAGCAGGCAGAATCAGAGTCCAAGAACAGGCAGGGGTCTCAACCGGTCAGGCAAACTCGCACCACAGAATCAGGGTCCAGAATACATTGTCAAAACAGCAAGCGTCAATCAGGCCAGGCAGACACTGATGCGGTACCAAATCAGAGTCCGAAAATCAGCAAATGAGAATCAGGCAGGATAAAGCTGCTCTGGCAAGCTGAACGGAGAAACGGTTGGCACAACAAAGCAGGAGAGGAAATGACGACCAAGCACTGAACAAGGGAAAGGGAGAGTAAATATGCACAGACTATCAAGCAAACTGGGAGAAGGTAAGCAGAGGAGCAAGAGGAATACAAGTCAGGTGGGATAAGATGAGGTAATTAAAAGAAAATGGTAAACATGACGTGGAGGAGAACGGTAACCAAGAGCACATGGACAAGGGAAACAAAAGAAGCATTATGGGAAAACATGAAAACAAAAGTAAAACAAGAAAGAAATTGAGAAAAAATATAACACAAACACAAAAAAATTCCATATTTGTGACATCAACTTGGTCCAGTAACCACCTTTTAGTCTGTCTTTTTGGCTCCTATATTAAAGTTTTCTTGTAGAATAAAACATTTCGTCTTTGCTGAGAATCTAGCTAGCCTTCTGAGTCCTCGCGAGGCATCTCGCAGTGCATATTCTTATTAAACTGTCAAAGTTCTCCGTCATCTTAAACCTGAGCTCGCTAGACCAACCCATGGGTTTGTATTCTGATAAATGTAGAAAGGCATTAGACAGGGACAGAACGCTTCATAATTAGTTCGAGTTCAAAAGGCTGAACAGCACAGAGGGCAGGGGTTTCAAAGGTGATGCCAGCAGATTTGTGCCAAGCTGAGCGTCAGCCAAAAAATGATGTAGGCCCCAGAGAAAATTACTTTCTTTCAATTCCCCTTTCTATGCCAGAGACAGCTCAGGCATCAGCCTGCAACAATGGGTACAAGTCTACAGCCTTCCCAACAGTGACCCAAAATAATAGTTTAAATTTCCACTTTGAAGTATAATTTTACACTCTTGTATCAGGTATTTTTACAATGCAGTTATTATCCCTCGCCACAAAGTGGATGGGGACATACAGTGCCATGAAAAAGTATTTGCCCCCTTCCTGATTTCTTATGTTTTTGCATATTTGTGACACGTAAATGTTTCAGATCATCAAACAAATTTTAATATAAGACAAAGATAACCCAAGTAAATAGAAAATGCAGTTTTTAAATGATGATTAAAAGTTGAACTCAACAAATGTGGTTAATCACAGTTAATTCATGATTTTAAAAGGGGGGGGAATTACTTTTTCACATGGGGCCAGGTAGATTTGGATAGCTTTTTTCCCCTCAATAAATGAAATCATCATTTCAAAACTGCATTTTCTATTTACTCGGGTTATCTCTGCTAATGTTAAAATTTGTTTGATGATCTGAAACATTTAAATGTGACAAATATGCAAAAACATAAGAAATTAGGAAGGGGGCAAATACTTTTTCACTGCACTGTAGGAATGAGTGTTGCCCCTCTGCTTGCCTCTCTGTTAGTCCATCAACCCGTCCCGCACATTTTGGGGCCAGAACTCCAACACCGTTCAATATTTCTCAACAAAATTTAATAAATGGATACATCTTATAGTGTATATGTGCTGTTTTATACTTCCGTCCGTCTTCCTGTCCGTCTATCTGTCCCTCCACTGTATTTTGTTTCCAGGCTAGATATCCGCCATCACATTCTTTGTCAGGCCAGAACTCATGACTGTTCAATATATCTCAGCGAAATTTTCTATAAGGCTACATCTCATTATGCAGATGTGGCTTTTCATACGTCAGCCTGTCCTCCTGTCTGTATGTCCATCCCTCCATCGTTTTGTTTCCAGGCCAGAGATCAGCCATCGCATGGCAGGGCATCTGAGCATTTCATGCTTGTTACATTCCAGTTATTCAGCAGACACTTTTGTGATTGGTTGCCGTTATTTGGACGAAGCAAAGGCCAATCCCTCCCTAGGTAATGGCTTTGGGTCAGGTTAATGGCCTTGCTGAGGAGCCCAATGGGTGCACTGATATTACTGCACCTTCCCTGGGGCCCCCAACATTTCAGGTTCCAGTCAGCAGGCTAGTTATTAAGCTAAAGGCCACATGTTTGATATAAGGGCTCCTAATAAATTCACTGAACATAGCCAAGCCTTAAAACTCTAAACAATAGAATGGCAACTTAAGCAGAGTCAGACTGTATGTACATATGTGCAGTATGTAGGAATTTATATACTAGTGGGAGAACTGTACATCTACATGCAGCTGCCTCCTATTTTCATATTCTTGTCATTTTGCCACTATCTGTCTCAATTAATGGCAATAAAAGTTTTATTGTGAGATCCTGATGTACCGTACCATACCGCACAATATTTTCTGGCAAAAGTGAACCAATATGTGTCCACTTCGCAATCGTGGCTTGGGTTTAAATACCAGTTAAGTCTTCTGAGAAGACATAAGGCTAAGGATTCCAAGAAAAACAACAATGTGTTTGTGAGGCTCTCCATGCAATGATGACCCATCCTAAGGCAGAGGCAGGTGGCACCTGGTTCATTTTCATTAAACACAGCACTCAGCTCAACAAAAACTTAGGAACTTACTGTTTAGTAATACAGGGGCACACACAGAGGAGAAAACAGAGAGAGCTCCATCAATGCAACCCTCTGATTGAATGGCATACGGGGAAGATAAAGGGAGCGATGATGAGGCTGTATAAAGGGGGAAGACCCATGACGCTGACCGACTGTCGGATGGGTCATAGGGGGGTGGCGTTGCGGATATGACACTCTACTGTAAGAATCACATTATTTTCAGCAATTTGGATGGGGTTAAACTTGAGATTGATTTGTGATATGGCTGAGATAGTTTAGCTGTTGTCTAATTTTAAACCACATGGCTGAGATAGTTTAACTGTTGTCTAATTTTAAACCAGGAAAAAACCATGAACCCTTATCTGAGATGACACAAAACATCCCCACAATACTGCAGCCATGTGCAGTAGTACCATTGATATTTTTTATTTTATTTTGTGCTCTTCTCTAGAGTAACACGCACCAATGAGCCAAAACATTTCGAGTACTCACAAATGAAGGGAATGATGATAATCTTGCAACAAAAGCGCATGTCAAGATCAGCAGACAGACCTTAGACCTTAGTGAACAGTTGGTTCTTGTAGTTATCAAGTTGGGTGTAGGACAAATGGGACCACAAAACATTGACAAAGGCTTAATTGTTATGGCCTGATAAACTGAGCATCTCTGAAGAATCAAGGCTTGTGGGGTGCTCCCAGTCAGCAGTGATGAGCATCTCCTGTAAGTGACCTGAGGAGGATAAAAGTAGGCTTGGGCTGATTGTCAATTTATTTGAGAATTGACAATGTATTGAGCTAAAGAGCAATGCCCCACTAGCTGCCAGTGCTAAATGAATCTTTTTTTTTTTTTTTTTTTTGGAGGGGGGAGGAGGGGGCGGGGCAGGAAAATACTGACATTATGAATTTCATGGTGCGTGTACATGTAGGCCTACACACATAAATAAACCATTATTTGTCTCTTGCATTCTGTGTTTTATTTTAATTCATTCTGTCTGTTGCTTACCATGCATTTACAATTTGATATGTCCATTGAGCGGGCTACACTCTAGCCTACTGGGGTCAGGCATAACAGATCATGCTGTTGTTACCATCTGTTTAGACCTCAGTGGAACAAACTATAATTCCAAAAAGACTGGATTAAACAAATAATATTTAATATAAAATCGACAAAATCTTGTTCAGCGCAGTAGCGCTGTGTAGCCTACAACGGCATCCGTCAACTGGCCTTTTATTCAGTGCAAAAACTGCACAATCACTTAAGACAATTTAATGAGCCAGGCTTGGGAAACAGATTGCATTGTCTAAACCATCTGTTTAGACCACAAACTAACAAACTATAATTTCATCCAGGCCTCATTAACAGGTTACATACAATGTATCTATGCTTACCTGCAAAATTTTGGCTAGTCCTGCACTGTCAATGGATGTCAATGCTTAGCATTTAAAAACACCTCTGTATCTGTCCATCCATGCTACAACATAACCCCACAGTTTTTAAAATAATACGACATCTGTTTATTACAAAGTACAAGCTGAAGTATACTTTGTTGTCCATATAATATGCGTACAGTGCAAATTATTATCAAAACAAATAAACAGCAAAATATAACATCAAACTAAAATGAAGATAACAAAGTAGGGAAAAACTATGTCTTTTTAAATTGTGCATATACAGAGCAAATTATTAGCAAAACGAAAAAATGTAAAGTAAGATGAATTAAAATACATCCAATAACCATGGAAAAAAATAACTCAGTCCAAGCTCGACCGACAAACTGGCAGGCTTACATGCATAGAGTGTCTTCTCGGTTGGGAAACATGGATTGATGTTTTAGGGGTCGAGGCTATACTCTGAAATTGGAAAAAAATAGGCAAATAGCGAAAAGTAAATGAAGAAAATAATGTCTTTATATTTTTACATTTAAATCACAGCCTACCCTTATAGAATTCTGACAGTGTTTTGAAAATATTCCCATGCATACAGCAGCCGCTCCCACGCCCCCGTCAATAGTCAATGGCTGGGGGGCTTGACGGGTCAATACGTGACACAGAAGCCTAGAGCAAACAAGAAACAAAGTTTTAGCTGCCCAAGGTTCATCGAAGCATTAACCCATCGTGTCCAAACCGACTGGAGGGCTACTGTGGCACAGGCCACAAAAAATGTTAACAATTTCTCATGGGATGAACGTGTCACAACACACAGTTTGTCACAGCCTGTTGTGCATGAGGATTTTTATCCGCAGACCGGTCAGAGTGCCCATCCTAACCCTTGCCCACTGCTGAAAGGGGAAAATAACAGGGGGCCTGAACTTGACCTTGGAGCAATGGACGTAGATCGCCTGGTCCTCTGAGTGTCATTTTCTTCTACATCACATGCAGCAGACGAGTAAGTTTGCATCATTTACCCAGGGAAGAGGCGGCACCAGGATGCGCAGGGGAAGAAGCTGGTGGAGGGAGTGTGATGTTTGGGGAATTGTCTGATGGGAAACCCTGTGCTTGGGCATTCAGAAGCTCTCGTGGGGAACTGGGGTGTTGATGGGTGGCCGTAACAAATACCAGATGTGTTTTGAAAGCCTAGGCCTGGTAACAATTTTAAGACAAAATGGGCCTGTCCCTTTAGCTGCCTATGAGCAATACTTGCAAATAAATACACAATTACAGCTGGATCATGATCCAAATCAATGCTCAATTTCACATTCCATTGTCTATTCAGCTTTGTTTCCACTAATTGAAATCCTGTGGATTGTTTAAACCATTTGGACAAAAAAAAAAAAAAAGAGAAAAAAGCCAAACCTGCCAAGAGCTGCAGTGCTTATATCCCGCTTCCAAGTCTGTCACGTGGGCTCACAAACGACAAGGTTACTAAGCAACATGCATTTAGACGTGAGTAAAGCATGACAAAGCAGGCTAATCACAGGCTGCGGCTTCAGCAGCTTGAGCTGTAACGGACGGCGCATCGCAGGGAGGCTAGAAAATTCACCATGGAAAATTACCGGGAATACGCAATACAAACCGCTATGGAGCCATGGGCCACTGTTATAATCCAATGGTGCTGTTTCTTTCTTTCAGTTTTACCAGTTGCAGGAATAAGAGCTCATAATACCACATAGGCCATTAAATGTTCCATTGTGACCGCAACCTTGAAAATGGAAGAAATGCCAGTCAGTTCCAATGGAAAAACTGCGCAATATTTCCACAGAGCGTTCCTATCAGACGGTCTCTCAACTCCTGACAGACTCTTTTCTGATTAAAGATCTTATTGGACTAGAAGCAACAGCAGCCTAGAATCCTTTCAGAGCTAAAAAGCTTTTGCTGTAACAAATGTTTTCTACATAATAGTTGGCACCCAAGAGTGTAAACATCATGCCAAATGGGGAAGTAGGCTAAAGTACACTCTGCAGATGGCGATCCAAATGACCCTTGGCTGACCAGAACTAGCAACTTTTTTACTTGGCATTTATGGTCTGCCTTTATGGTATACAAAGCTCCAGGAGTTCAATCCACTCAGAGTACAGAGAGCAAGACTGCCTGACAGCCATGTTGAACAGTCCAGGCTAAACAAACATGTTCAGGCAAACTCCGTCCGCACTTTATACCCCAGAAATGACATTATTACAGTGGCTGCCACAGGGATGCAGTGGCAGAGGATCGCAAGTATATTTACAGCATGAATAAAAAAATATTAGGGGAAATATTTTACATGAAAATTCAGAGCAGGAGACAAACCCTGTGGCTGCATGTGGAACAGGGAATCTAATCAAGACTTAATTAATTGCTCATCCTACAATGAACCAGCGGACAAAATGTGCTCAATGCCAAACACTGGCATCTCTAACAGTGTCTTTTATTCAGCAGCTAGTCTACATGGCAGCTGTATAATGGAGCCAATTTGCACGCGTGGCACTATTTAGAGCACCCCAGCCAGAGGACAGTGTGATGATTTGGCATACAGCTCCTTCTCAGCGCTGTCATGCACATCATCAGGTGCAGACGGTCAGCACGGCCAAGCCCACATCCTCATACAGAAGGGATGTTAAAGTCATATGATGTGATCGCAACTGCAGCTTCAAGGGGTAAAAAAAGAAATAATAATAATAATAATAATATTATTATTATTATTATTATTATTATTATTTTGAAAACATATGCACTCAATTGCTCCTTTGAATTGCATCCTATACTGTCTGAAACTCTTACCAGCATTACTGGCAAGATTGAGGAAGTGAAAAGCATGGATCATTCAGATTCCCCCAGAGCGCACTGCCTGTTAATTAAGCGCAGGGATTTCTTCCGTAGCGTAGACCTGAAAATTCCTTTGATGCTAATGTCCCCATCAAATCGTCGAAGCCAGCAACAGCCATAGCGTGGCAATGGCAGGCAATCACAGCCCCATTAACCTTTAGA
The DNA here is from genome assembly GCA_029692085.1 of Gymnothorax javanicus. Classification (NCBI taxonomy): domain Eukaryota; kingdom Metazoa; phylum Chordata; class Actinopteri; order Anguilliformes; family Muraenidae; genus Gymnothorax; species Gymnothorax javanicus. The sequence continues at coordinate 14,804,898 of CM056207.1, read as the reverse complement.
GGTCCGAGATCACCACTGTAGAACATTCTAATAAAATCAATACTGGTAACTGAAAGCAACAGAGATCTAGAGCACTGATTAAGACATTCCAGAGAGCCGACTCTTCAAAGAGTTAAAGCCGATTAAGGTTCTGCAATCCTTAGCGCAAGCTTTCAAAGGGCTGCCTTCCAGCGCCCAACACTCTGGGTCTCCCAGTCAAAACTAACAACATGGATCAAAACCCCAGAGATGGAAAAAATCAAACCTTCTCCACTCTACTTTCTCAGAGCGAGATTATACAAGCAAGTCATGCTTTGCAGTCATTTTTTAAAAAACTGCCATGAAGACGTTTGATGAAATATTTCTGTTTTGGAAGATCATTTTGGCTCTACTAATGATGTTGAAGATGCTATTTTTTTTGAATAGAGACATTAACGTCCTACATGATTTGAAAAATAGTCCATGTCGATTCACAGGCGCCGTGCATAAAAGAAGATTTCTTTGGAAATTGCCTAAAACGGTGGGGGTTAGCAGCGTTCTTCAAGCAGTCCACTCAAATACTGCACACTCATTGCTAAACTGAAGGATGAATGCAGTCGAAGCAGTGCATCTGAAAGAGAGACCGTTTTTCCTGTTAATACACGACCATTTGCTCTGCAAAGATCAAACATCCCATTAAAAACATGCATGATGCAGACACTGATTTCCCTCATGCCTCGTTAAATGAACACTGCACACAAGATGACTTTTTCAAATGGCTTCAGCAACCGTGGAACCATTTCTATCAACCAAGAACAAGTAATCTTAAAACCTTTAAAATATTTCTGAACTAAGAAGAGGATTAGCATATGAAATGGGGATTTCTTTGATGAATGCCTTTGCAAAGGATTGCGACAAGATGCATATTTCAGGCGTTTCAAATTCTAACTGAATCCGAAATAAAAATGGCGGTAAGGGGAGGGGCGGGTTAGTTCTAAATTTCCACATATCCTTTGGAAACCGGTGATTGATCGTTCAGCATGCTACACTGTTTAGGAATATTCCTCTCCACAAGACTGGTTACCCATACCCAATATGCAAACGGGTCAATGACAAATAAGCCTTTAAAAAATTTTTTTTTAATAAATTTTTAAAAATGTACAGAATACATTTATTTGAAGTTAGAAGAGTGTGTTTAAGCAAGTCTTAATGGTCGCACAACATTTACAGGGTTTTAGTACAGTTTTAGACTGTATTTGCAATTCCACCAGCCAAAAAATGTCAGGTGGCGCAACCAAAAGTTTCTTGAAAAAAACACTTTTTTTCCTAAGTGATTTTTTCAGTAAGTATATCTGAGAGTGTCTACTCTGCCTAAAACATTACTATTTTGTACTTTAGCTTGGTGTTAAAAGTAACTTACGGATTCTTTATTGTAGGGGGCGGGTATTTTGGTTTTCAAAACAATTGAAGAACAATTAAAGTATTCAACTTTGTTTATTTGAAAGGTTTTCAATTTAAAATTATGCCCCTATATTAATATTATATTAATTAATATTTTAAATTAATATTTAATACATTTCACAGTGTTAACTTGCTCGGACGGTTGCGCCACCTGACATTTTGAGGGTTTGAGATGGCAAAACATAAAATTTATATCATTTTTATGATAAACTGGAAATATGTTCAAATTAAACAGGTTTTATAGAATAAAATGATGCTTATTATGAATCATTTAAAATGATTTTAAATCAAAGTAATGCACAATGTCACGTCATTGACCCAAACACAAATTTCCCCATCATATTATGTTCAGAGCAAGATCTAGACTCCAGGCCAGCCCGAGTTTCAAGACAGGAAGCAGAGATGCAAAACACCGCATGCCAAGCCACATCACAAGAAACTTCCCTCAAACATTATGCAGTCCAGCAAATTTATCTGTGATTATATTTCCTATCACATATCCCTCATTGTAGATGTTCAGGAAGTGAGATGTATGGCTCATTCTTTTAATAATGCTAGTCTGCAGAGTTCCACCAGTATGGCTGAAGGGGGATAAATCAATATGTATTATGAGGAGCACCAAAAGCCAGACACAATTCAATACATTCAACCAGCTCCACTGCCGTAAATCTGTACTAAGACACAGCTATTATGAAGTACTGAGGCAGCGCAGCTGTAACTACATAAAGGTGATGTTGATAAAGATGATGTACGGAGTGAATGATTTAAAAAGTCCATTCATACTTTACTACATTAAACACACCACAACAGCACATTATTTGATTCTTTTACCTGTGAATTAAATTGTTTATCAAAAATATGTGCTAATTTCACATCTAATGGCTGCAAAAGTGAGTGCAAAAACTCCAAAAAAAGATGGTGCAAGGGCAACTTAGGACTAATAATGATGTGACACGTTGTAATAATGAGGTGATGCGTAAGAGGTGATGTTATACAGCAGATCTAATCATGTAATAGTACGAAAGAAGCCTCCGAAAAAGGCCTAGTTCCTCAACAACAAAGACAGGATGGGGCCCACAAATTTACCAACAGATGGGTTCCGAGTTCATAATCCATCACTATGAGAACAATCCATCCATCCATCCACTATCTATACCACATCTTCCTCACTGGGGTCACTATGTGGAGTCCATCCTAGCTGACTACGGGCAAAGGGCAGGGACACATCCTGTGCAGCTAGCCAATCTGTACAGCTAGCCAATCCACTGCTGGCCGCACACACTATTCACTCACACACTCATAACTAAGGGCAATTTTAGAGTCTCCATTTAGCTTGACGTACATAATTTTGGACCGTGGGAGGAAACACATGCAAACAAGGAGGGAACATGCAAACTCCACACAGAAAAGCCCCAGGTCAGATTCAAATCCATGACTTTCTCGCCATGAGGTGGGAGCGCTACTACTGCAACACTGTGCTTCCCACTTTGAGAGCGATGTTCGTAAAAAACAAAGATTGGTAGGATTTGCTACATTTTGTCCACCACAATGCATAATATAATTTAAAATTTGGTAGAATTTTGGTGGCTTTAGAACCATCATGTAGTTATAATGGATGTCACAACATGGCGTCACTTTAAACCTTTTTTAAACCTTTGTTAGTAAAGTTTTACTGAGCAAAGCCAAAGTCAAACATGAACACTATCAGAAAGCGCTACCGGCTTCTCTGGGCTCTGTGTCATCTGAAATGGACAGTGGCACCGTGGAAGTGTGTGTTTTCATCAAACAAGTCAAAATTTTAAGTGGTTTTTGGAGAGAGCAACAACCTTGTTCTCTGGACCAAAGACAAAGGACAACCCAAGCTGTTATTAGTGTCAGGTCCAGAAGCCAGCATGTGTCATAATGGGGGGGTGTGTCACTGGCATTGGTGACTTTCACACCTGCTAGGGCAAAGAGATCTGTATAAAATTTGGAGGAATATATGCTGCCATCCAGACGACATCTCTTTCAGGGATGTTTCTGCATTTTCCAGCGAGACAATGCCAAACCACTTTCTGTACATGGCTGCCTGTCTGCAATCCAGATCTATCGCCAAATGAGAATGTATGGCACATTACAAAGCAAAATTTAAAGTGACAAAGGCCATGTACAACTGCATGGCTGAACACCTATTTAATGGAGCAATAGGGGAAAATACCACTAGCAAGGTTTGACCAACTGGTGTCTCCCGTGCCCAGTGTTTATAGTTAATATTAAATTCTACAATTACTTTCCATTGAACTATTTACTCTTCAGGCACCACATAAAAGATTTTTTAACAAAACCATTCATCCCTTCCAGTTCAAATAGCTAATGCACATGCTTTTTTTGTGCCAAAATAGCCTGACGATTACATTGTGGCCTCAATGCCTTGGTTTCATGAAATTGAACTCCCAGTCAAAACTATAAAGCATTATAAATTGTTTTCTTCCTGAGATGTTAGTTTAACGCTCAGTTTTCTAAAATGACCAATCATTTGTCAGCGTAGCTCAAAGCTGACAGTATTTGTTCTTCATGACTGTGAAAATAGCACATAGCCTCAGAGTAAACACAACTAAGCATGGATTAATCCAATTTTATCGTTTTAAGACAAATATTACTCAAATGAGTTGATTTTTCTGTGCTGACTTTTGCTAATTTAGCACAAATAAATATGTAATTTACCACAAAGTGTTTAAGTGGAACCAGTGTTACTATATGCAAAGACACATAACCAATACAGTATTTCTGAATAACATAATTTGAAAGACACTATTTGAATTTTACTCCCCTCGTATTTATCAGGCAATTTTCTGTGTGTGCACTAGACCTCAAAATCACTATTTTACTAGCTCAATACTAGTAATCTAATTTTACAGCAATTTTTTACCTGCTACAACCAATTTACGACAGCATTTAAAAATTTACACAAGCAAAATCAGTGAATCAATATAAAAATGCAGCTGAATCAAATGCCAAGGAATTGCTTATACAATTGGTTATTTCCAATAATAAAAAGTATGGATTGTCAATCTGGCCCTGCGTTCACATGTATGAATAACAGAGCCATTTGTTTTGTGCATGTGCCTATGTGGACAATTCGAGCGATCGCCAATACAGAAAAAATAAAATCAAGACCCACTTCCGATGCTTTATGGGATAGTTTGGTGGCCAAGTCGCTTCCGGTCTTGCGCAACTGCGGGGGAAAAGTTGCGTTAGCAGGCATGGTTACGGATATTTGGCTGTACATTTCTGAGCGTAGAAGCCATATTAATTCTTCATGCATCCAGTACTTTTTCGTGGCTTGATTTCAGCATCTATATTGTTTGCAGTTCCTCAAGTCGAGGTGAATTGTTGTCATGCCTCAATGCAAGCTGCGGGCCAGAAGTGTGGCAGTCCTGGAAGTGCGAGAAATTTTGGCAAAAAAAAAAATAGCCACATCTGGAGTTTTTCTCTTTTTTTTTGTATTGGCGATCGCTCAAATTGTATTGCTTTCTCTTTACTGAACTTTGTTATGTGGCCCCTGAAAAGAATAGCACACAAGCCAAGTACTGAATCTCATAGGCATAACTTAGGCATAGTAATAAGGCATAACGCCTAAAATGGCTTATATTACAGGCTAGCATTATACCTTACGAGCTACACATCACCAGATTACTGAGCATAAACTGCAGTCATGGATTATTCTATCTTTTATCTTGTGTCTGAATCACAGTACTCACTACATTACAGAACAGAACCAGTCAGTTAGAGTTCATTTGTGAGTAACTGGACTCATGCAAGAAATTTCAAACATATTTTCACCCTGTGGGGGCAAATTAAATGTCCTTGAGGCATTGGGAACAGGCTGCATAACCCTTTACGCGAAGAGAACATGTTTCTGCGCAAAGGGAACAGCTTTCTCTATATGCTGCCCTTCAGGACAAGTACATACAGATGAAATAAAAAAATGAAAACAGAAGGCAGATGACTACAGAGCGAAAGAAAGCAGCTTTAAAGCAGTGTTCCACACCACAGAAACAATATTACCTAAATTAACTTAAATTATAAGAATTCAATTAGTTTCTCTGCCCACATCCTTAGAGAAGTGATATTAATTAAATTCATAGCCTGACTAATCATAAAAATGACTGCAACAAAAAGAGAGCCTGAATACATTAGTCATTTATCAGGACAAAAAAATGTCTCCCTAGGAGGAAAATGTTCTCTGCACTGTATTAAGAATAAAAACCTCTTGTAATCTCCAAACCTAAAATTGACCACTCGGGCCACTTTCTCTCTGGTCCCTAATGCTGGAAACGTGTGTGTGCGTGTGTGTGTGCGCATGTTTGTGTGTTGATGTGTGTGTGTGTGTGTGTGTGTGTGTGTGTGTGCACATATGTTTGTGTCTGTCCGCATGTCTGTGTGTGCATATGTTTGCATGTGTGCACGCGTGTGTGTGTGTGTGTATGAGGATGTGTGGGCATATGTTTGCATGTGTGCGTGTGTGTGTGTGCATATATGTTTGCGTGTGTGAATGTGCATATGTGTGTGTGTGTGTGTGTGTGTATGCGCATTTGCATGCATGTGTGTGTGTGTGTCTGTGAATACATTGGCCAAGAGGTACGGAAGCAGCAGAACCCCCCTAAAGCACACAACACACACACAGACACAGAGAATGTGATATAGCAGTATTCCTGCATGTGCGATTACAGCCTTCCAGGGCCAAGCTACAATTAATGTTCATTTCAACAGGACACCTAACTAGTGAAGCACAGCTGAAGCTAATGTAGGGAGGAAACTGTAGAGGCCAGGATACAGCTAACCGGTTTAAAACAGTGCCAACAGAGTGATCAGGGCTAAAAGGGCAAACAGAGTTAACAGGGATAACTGGGGGTAACAAGGCAAACAGAAATGTGTGCACCACAATTTCAGCAGATATTGTCACTGCAGGTCTTGCCACATGACTTTGCAAGACCCACATTCACATTTTGTACATTCACATCTTGATATTGGGTACATAGCAAAATTCATTTTTGATGGCAGATATCTCCTATTCGCAAAAACGTATTTTCAGTCAGTTTAGCTCATCCATGGAGGTACTTTTCAGAGGCTGAAAGTCCAGAGGTCAGAAAGTAAATGCTCTTCTCCCCATTAACTCAGCCTGCTGATATCAGTAATTTTATTCTTTGCCTCGGTTGAAAAGCAGTGCAAATGAGCCAATCAAATGAGCGGAAGAAAATACTATAGTGGACTACTACTTTCAGAACCTATATTTTCTAGCTGCTGTTGTTCTCCAGCTGCTGTTGTTCTCCAGCTATGTGAGACACAACTTTAGTGACTTAATTTACATCAAAGCATCTGCCGCGTGTAAAATCGAAACCAGAGTCACAAAGGCAGACTTCCTGGATATCACTTATTTTGGATTCCACCATAGATATTTTTGGAGCGACATGTCGAGAATGTGATCATTAGTGAGAGAAACAGCACGAACGCTGCATGCAGAAAAAACACAGGGACAAAAAGCTGCCGTAAACTCCATCAATAATCCCACGGATCCGCGGACTCCTGGTTTTCTTTGCTTAATCATAATTACCAAGAAGCAAAAATGTCAGGAAAAAGCTTCAGTCAAAGTTACATCGCCCGTTCCATCCCATCGCCCATGACCTGTTTCCTGGGCCGAGAGGCAAAGCTTTGTATCATATACTTGTGAGAGATTCGGGGAATGGGTCAGTATGAATATACTGCCATTTAACAACCAGCAATCATAATCATAAAACAGATGGATGTTACCTATGATCCTAATCCTTCCATTTTCTTCTTAAAAATGCAATCGTTTGCTCTCTCTCAGGTTATTGTTGACTACCTTTTGTTTGCATCGAGAAAACCGACCTAAAGACAGGCCTCGTCTGCCAGTGCAGAACTTTAAAAATTATGGGATCAGACAGAGAGCAATCAATCATAATGGACTCAACCCACATGTGGTCAGCAACGCAGGCCAGCTTTGCCCTCCACAAATGACCATTTAAGACCAAGATGAATGCCAAGGCCTGTGGCTGACCCAACAAGATAAGTGACAGGTATGTTTCTCAAATGTCCGTGGCTCAAGAGCGCCACCGCAGGGACTGATATCTTAATTTAAAAACTGGATGACAAAGTAGGTTCTGAATGATACCACTGAAAATCAGATATAGTAGGATGGGAAACCAGAGGTGGTACAGTCTTAAAACAAAAGTGTGAAAAACAAGATATGATGTCATTTTTTAAAAAGCACAATCCATTATCGAACCTGCTTATACTTGGTGAGGCCTGTGGGGGTGGGGGGGGAGCTGGAGCATATCCCAGTATGCATTTGGCAAGAGGCAGACGCTGTCCAATCCATCACAAGGCAAACACACCATTTACTCTCACATTTATACCTATGGGCAGTGTAAAGTGTTCTATTAGTCTAACATGTTTTTGGACCGCAGGAGGAAACTGGAGTACTCAGAGAAAACCCACACAAACACAGAGAGGCCACGCAAACTCTACACAGAGAGGCCAAAGCTGGATTCAAAGCCACAACCTACTAGCCGTGAGGATCTCCACGCCATCATGCTGCAGTCCTTGTAATGTATTGTTTGTGTTATCAGTTCATTACAGCTAATGCTTAGTTTCCACTGTCGTGCGCTCCGTTAGAAACGCCACGATTGGCCATTCGTAGCTGATCATGGAACTTCTCTGAACCTGCTTTCACACCGGACGCGGAAAGGAATTTTTCGTACGACAGATTACACTCAAAGTCAATGCAAAGACGTGTATTCGCGTCTTTGCATTGACTTTGAATGTAATCTGTCATGTGAAAAATTTGTTTCGCATCCCGTGTGAAAGCGGCTTAAAATTTCAGGTCTGGATACGAGGTGACGTGACGATCGCGATTTACAATTAATCGTGTTGATCGTAAGAAATTTTTGAACCATCCAAAACTTTTCTACGATCAACATGATTGCCACGACTGACCTCAAGATCTGATACAATCTGATAGAATCACCACGATTACTCCACGATTAAGACCACGATTTCAATCGTGCCGCGAATCGTGATTGTGGGAACCTAGCATAATGAACCTCAGAGAGTCGAGAATTCCAAGGGTGACCAAAGATCTGAGCGGTGGGAGGAGCCAAAGTGTAACATCCTAAAAGCCAGAAATTACATCTTGAACATAATCCTGAACCTGACTTGATTCCAGTGGAGCACAGCCATGATAGGAGTGATATGTTGAAAATTGCTAGTTCTAGTATTCTGCAAGTATTTCTGTAATTATTATCTCCGCGCTTCCAAAAAGCAAGGAGATCTTATTATCTCAGTGCTTCCAAAAAAGCGAGGAGATCTTGTAATACAGTTTGGCATCTGTCCATCCGTCTGTCCGTCCGAAACAGTAACTACTCCTAGGCCGTTAGACCAATCAACCTGAAACTTTGGTGTGTGTAAGGTAGTGATCCAGAGGGGTGCACAACGTGTTTAGAATTTAAGTTCATTCCCTCTTCTGGCAACCAGGGGCCTTTTTGTGAAAATTGAAAAATGGCCATAAGTTCCTTATGCATTGAGCTAGGATGCTCAAATTTTTATGGGAGGTGCATGGGATGACCCTTCATCACATATCAGACGGGTTTTTGATTTGACCTCATTTTGACCGTTTTCTAGGTCAAATGGCGTCAGGTGTGCCAATCGTTGAAAAGGATGGCACGTTTTGTTATTACTCAACGTAGAAGGCTGCAAATTGGTATGGATATGTATCTTGGAGATAGGAACCTGCATGCCAAAAATTTCTGTCCTGTGATTCATATTTTGGCCACTAGGGGGCTTTTTGTGAAAATTGAAAAATGGCCATATCTACTTTATGCATTGAGCTAGGACGCTCAAATTTTTATGGGAGGTGCATGGGATGACCCTTCATCACATATCAGACAGGTTTTTGATTTGATCTAATTTTGACCGTTTTCTAGGTCAAATGGCGTCAGGTGTGCCAATCGCTGTACTGTACGTCCTTTCTTTTCATAATACACTCATTTCAAAATGAAGAGTAATTTATACCCTAAACAGACACTCAAAAAGTACTCTATCCAACTAACCAACTATATCACATTGCTATAACTCTGATCAGTATCAGTGCTTTGTCACTGCAACAAGCAGATCATCATTTGCACAGCAGAATGCCAGTTCAGTGAATTGCCCTCTGACACATTACTACTACTCCCATAACATTCGTTGCGGAGCGCGAAGATTTGCGATGGCGCGCCATCGACATACGTCTAGTTGCTAATATTTTGGAGATGTTCTGGCTGCAATGTTCTGGGCAGCCTCGGGACCGATATTGCAGGAAACCCACAGAGTATTTTATGTCAGTTATTAACTATAAAGGAAACAAGACAACCATGTTGAGGGAGCAAAATAATCAGACATAAATCAGCAATGATCTAGCAATGAAATATTGACATCTTACAGATAAGTTTGGTATGAATATTAATCAGTGACTGACGGAAAAAAAAACGCCATGAATTATGACAGAGCTCGAAGGAGAGATGACATGGCAATCAAATGTTGGAGCTGATTATGGAATAAAAGGGGCTTCAGTCCTGTCTCTTAAATCTGGAGAAAACTTGTAGACATCAGTGCTCTTATTTCCTTAAGACAGGCAATATGCTTTATTAGGGCACTAAAGGGGTTAGGTTAAGTTTTGATATGGACCTGAGTGTAATCAGCGTAAAAATATCTTTATTCTGTGACTATTAGTCAACAAGAGCATGTATTGCAGTTACAGGAAGAAAGAGAATTGGGACTGAGCCTTGTGAGACACCACATGATGTGACAGGGACAGAGTTAGATTTTACACCACTGTTGACAACATGCTGAGCTCCATTTGCAAATTAGAAAATAAACCAAGTGATGTCCTTTAGTCAATGGAGGACTATGTTAAGCTCTACCATTATAATAGCAGAGGTGAGATTTAACCAGAGAAAGACCCCACGAAATCCAGAATCAGAAAAATGAGAAGACTGTTTGTCACTCCAACAAGGGCAAACTTACATTTTGGTTCAGTGATTCAATCTCAAAGCGGATTGTAAAAACACATAAAGCTGGTCTGAGGACAGATGGCAAGATTGGCTGAGTTTAAACCGTGTCCAGTATTTTTGAGGGAAATATTTCCAAAAAAACTGGAAATTGGCCCATAGTTTGGAAATCAAAAGTGGGTTTTCTCAAAAAGGGAGTGATCACAGCAAATTTTAAGAACCAGACTCAAGAGACGTCTTAAATGAATGTGCACTGAAAGGATAAATTTGAATGCAGTATGACACAATGGGAGTAGGGTCCACCAAGCAACTTCTCATTTTAATTTTGAGATCAATTATTGATCAATCAATTTGGGATTGATTATATCAGCACCTGAGATGCAGGTAAAGCAGCTGAGGTATGGCCTACACATACAAATCTAGGAGGCCAAGTGGGCTGGTTGTAAATGGAGGACTGGAAATGGGCCCTAATGACATTTACCTTGGAACTGCATTAAACCGACGGCATTCAAAAGAGGAGGCTGTGACAACGTATGGCTTGACAGGTTTTAAACTGCATGGTTCAATAGAGGAATTTTGGACTTACAGAGAGGTCATTAGTACAGAAAAGTAGGAAGCCTTAACCTTTCCTGGAATATCAACAGTTTGGTTGTGGATTCTCGCAACTTCTAAGGTTTTGGCTCCCCTTTTGTTTTTTTGTCTATTGTTTTGTTTTGTTTTTTTTCCCAGACAGCCAAAATACCACCTAATTAAATATAATGGACAGTGAGGATTGTAAGACATAAAAGACTCCACAAGATTAAGCTTCTTTTCAGTATCCACTGAGGATGACAAATTTTACTTGTGATATTTGCAGTCAGAAGATGTATTTCAATGGAACAGGCAGGCAATTATCTTCCGCAGGAAACATTAATAACTTCTAGGATAGCCAAGTGTCATGCTCATGTAAGAGTGCATGCAGTATGAAAGGTCAAGAGGGACAAATTGTGGGTGTCCCTGCTAGACTGACAAATTAATTGTGGCCACAAATGTGCATTTGGTTTAGCAGTGAAACCTTGCCAGAGTAAGGTACATGTGATTATTCTATAACATTTTCGTTTCTTGCACTGAGCAGATCTTTGTTATTATATACCTATTTCCATGCAAATATTAGTATGTGAAAGCAGATGGCATGCGAAGTCCGAGTGATTTTACTCTTCTCAGCAACCCATGAAGAGTACATAACATTGTCCAACGCTAGCTGCCGGTGTCTACTTTGCCAATCACCATTGCATTGCTGTTTTGAGGCATGTATTCATCTTCGACCACTACCGAGACGATGCAGCTATGACCAGACATAGCAGCACACAAATATATATCTCAAGGTGTGTGCAAGCACAATGGATGTTCAAAAAAAATGGAACTATACTGTAAGTCCCGGCCTAAGAAAATAACTTATTTTTAGAAAAACAGTGCAAGGATGGTTGTGATAAACTGCGATATAAACTAGCAACTTCCATCAGCAACCAACTTGGGGAAAAAATTGGCTTTTTTTTCAAGCGTACTGCACCTGCGCAGCCATGAAAGTGCCCCTTTAAGAAGGCATGAGATTACCTCTGCATAGGGTATCATATTGTTAAATCGATGATATTTTTCAGCTTATTCAGCATTTCAGTTGCACAAGTCATTAAAACCAGCTCAATCACCTTTAAAGCACCTTCTCTTTTTTTCCTCACAGTGACAGGAAAGCCGTTATCAGAAAGAGAAAGTCTGCGGTTGACGTTGCATTCTGGGAAATTTCAGAACTGCATGTCCAACTCATGGCCCAGGGTCATTTCATGGTCAGGGGTCTGAAGTGTTCTTCAGTGGCATTTCTTATGGAATGGACTGCATTCCGAATATCCAATGCTCAACTTTTGGTTTCTCAACGGATTCCCGCCCCAAGTGAAAATAGCAAGGCAAAGTGGGGGAATGTATGCATTCTAGTCTACTGTAGTCCTGGAAAACCAACACACAGCAATTTCTGCCCAACTTTGATCCATAATGAGAGCCAATCAGAAATGGAATTTGATCATTACCTTCAAATAAAGTTTGGACTTATCATCCATTCATGTCAGGTTTAATCATCCAGACGAGCTTAGTGAGAATGCCACTCTCAGTATGTTTTAGTCTGAGGGTTTATAATGTGATCAACACAATGAAATAGGCCAATTACCATTAATAAGGGCTGGATAACAGAGTATGAGTGATCATTAAAGTCATCCTTGCAGCTGCAGTCACAACTTAAAACACAGTGATGTCATTTAAAACTTGTCAAAATCCAACACATTCTTTTGAGTAACTTGTTTTTTGAGACAGTGTGTCAACGGAGCTATTCTTTCTTTTTTTTTTCTCCCAGATTCACAATCTTAATTCCACAGTAATTGGGCCAGTATGTAAAATGCAAATGAAACAAGAATTAAGGGATTTGCAAATGTCAGTATTCCCAAATTCCAAATTTGATGTCCACGCCATGTTCCATCCAAAACAATTAAGACAGAGGAATGGGAAGTCTGGAAAAGTTATGAAATCTTCAGAAAGACCTCCATGCCACAGGTACATAGGCAACGACTCTGACAGAGCATAAAACAAGCAGTCACAAAAGGCACAAAAGGTTATTTACTAACGGGTGGTTTGAGGTTTGCCACTTTGCCTAAAGTTGCGTGAGCATATAGTCAAACAGATTAAAAACAACATTTCTCAACGTGCAACTAGATAGCTCGGTCGCCAAAGGGACCGAGTCGTGTATCTCCCCCGATCCCCAAACTTCGAACAAAACGGCCGCCGGCAGCCATATTGGACATCCAAAATGGCTGAAAATCGGTTTTGAGCGTTGTCAAATAAATATCTTCGCCTGTGCAAAATTAGAAAAAAAATTCCTGTAATAATTGTCGCTTCCAGAGCCCGGAACAGAAAATCTCTGGCGGCGGGCACGGCAGCGGCCCCGGAACTAAACCATAGTATCTCCCGACTATCGTCGTTGGGGAGATACAATTACACAGAATTCAGTGATCTCACCAACGAAATCCAATAAAATGATGAAAAGATTCGAAACCTCAAACAGACTGGAGCAATCTCCGTGTGCAGAAGACGCGACTGAATACCAATTTTGCATGTGCGTGACCTTCGAGTCCTCAGACAGCACTGAATTAAGAACCAACATGCTTCCGTAACGGACATAACAATATGGGCTCTTAACTACTTCAGAAGACCTGTGTCAGTGAACACGGTTGTCATATATTTTCACCATCCAGACACACCACCGACTTCTCTGGGCTTGAGCACATCTGAAATGGACTGATGGAGAAGAGGAAAGGAGTGCTGCAGTCTGACGAGTCCAAGTTTCAAAATGCTCCTGCACATAATGGACATTATGTTCTCAGGGCCAAGGACGAGACAAAGCCTACTGTGTGTTAACAGCTACATTTTCAAAAGCCAGAATTTTTCATGATCTGGGACGGCATTAGTGCATGCAGCATGGACAATTTGCCTGCATCTGTGAAAGCAGAGCTGATGCAGAAGGGTAGGCACTCATTTTAGAAGGACACCTTCCAGACGTTGTCTTTTTCCAGGGACTTCTCTGCCTGTTCAAGCAGGATAATGCTAGGCCAAACTCTGCACATATAACAACAGCATGGTATTGACTGCGGGTACTACCCGTAGCCCGGACATGTCTCCCATTGAATCGTGGAGTGAATTATGAAGCGCACAATATGATAATGGAGGCCCCGGACTGTTGAACAACTAAATTCCTACATCGGATAAGGATGAGAACAAAGTCCACTTTGAAACTCCAATTCATGTCCTCAAATCCAAAATGACCACTGAGGGTTCTTAAAAGGAAAGGTGATGTTACACAGCAGTGAACATGCATTGGTACATGTTGCAGACATCACAATTTGAGATAGCTATTATTTAAAAAAAAAAAAAAAATAACGTTGATGAGTTGAAACATTACTAATTTGTCCCTGTTGTTTATTTTTTCCAATTGCACACAGGATTACAGCTTGCAGTTTTCTTTTACTGTGTATTTTACACAATTCTCAATTCCTCAGGAAATGAGGTTGTAAAATGTACAGTATGTAACAAGTTTCATCATGTGTTGTTCAAAAGTAAACATCATGTAGATCTGTATCAAAAAATGACACAATATGGATGTCTTTAATGTACGGTATCTGTATCAGGACTGTTCGCATTTTGGGTTACAGTTAAGAGAGTGCACTTGGGTTTGACACTGCCATGGAATATCCCACACAGATGTTTAAATGTTTCAAAAAATTATTTCTTCCAACCAGAAAGACATGACTGTGAAGGTATTCGGTGGGTCTCCTGGACATTTTTAACACCTTCCCCAAGGCAAAAAAAAAAAAAAAAAAAAACACTGCAGTGATGGCACTTTCGCAGGAGCACAGCAATCAGGACAAACATGTCACCAGGAAAGAAAGACCGAACAACTAACTGCCTTCTAATTCTTCAGAAAGAAATGGGGCAGGGATGAGATTTGCAATGGGGTTAATTATGTTTTCTCACATTAATCTCGTTTTGTGCAAAAAATGGCTAGAACAGAAAACATACAGGGGAAAATGCCCATCCTGTGCTGAGATGAAGTTTCAGAATGAAAAGAGATGAGAAATCAATCGGCTCAGATTAGTTAGCACTGCCATGGAATGCAGAGAAATATACCATACCAGCACACAGGCAGATCAGAGCCAAAGACATATACCTACACTCAAGCAGTAAACTGTCAGAGCCATATGCCTGAATACTAGCAGTAGAGAGCCAAAGACATACCTAGACTCAAGCAGCCTTGTGACAAAGACATATACCTGGACACAAGCAGTGTAGTGCCAAAGATTTATACCTGCATGCAAGCAATGCGATGGCAAAGAGCCAATGGTTATAAAGTCTCCTCCGCCCACATAAAAGAGTGTTGTGATGTCACACTTCAACTGATTTACATGCTAATTATCCGCTGTGTGTGGGAAGAACTTCCACAGACCATCTGCATCAGCAGCCACTGAAGCCTACAGGCCTCCCCCTTTATCATCGCCTTCACACTATCACACAATCTTCATTCGCAGAATGCATGGCACACCAGTGCTTTGTCCATAACATCTCACTTGCTTATTATTGCCTATGTCAATTGAGTGCACTGGATTAGAAAATTGATACCTAAGTGCAGAAAAATACCAAAAGAATCAACGTATCTCCATGTTTTTGCTATACATAGCCATGCCCAAAACTAATATTTCCTCAATATGCAATCCCAGGTAAAATTACCAGCCAGACTGCTCTATTTTTCCTCCACACGATTTTCCAGCAGTAGGACAGGTGTGCTATCAGGCATCTGCAACTTCTTCTATGGTCTATTTGTCTGCGATCGAACACCTCTCCGTGGGACCATCTAAAAAGTATGATTTATCATCTGAACATTATATGACTGAAAACACACACTTTAGTCCGCCATTTTGGACTTCTTGTTTTGACAGACAAACAATTTTTAAACCCAAATATAAAAGGAAAGAGTCCTGGAGCACACAGTTATATTAGGTGATTTATTAAGGTGCAGGTGACTAACACAAGGTCTTCTTCAGAGTCAAACCAAAGGTGTTGACTTTGACTCTGAAGAAGACCTTGTGTTGAAACGTTAGTCACCTGCACCTTAATAAATCGCCTAACATAACTGTGTGCTCCAGGACTTTTCCTTTATATTTGCATTTTTATCCCCCTGTTTCTGAGAGGCACCAGTTTTTGGCTATAGTCTGTCAGCTGATGCGTGTCTTCCATCGGTTTTGGGCAATTCTTAAACCCACCCAGAGTCGTTGCACAGAGGCAAAAAAATGTTCAATATATCTACTTCAGCTTAGTGTTTATCGCTTTTTTGAGGGTACTGGAAGGGAGATATGTATATACAATAATTCTAACTTACCATGATGCAGTAGACAGTTCCATAATGAATATCCATGTTCCAGCCCAAACAAATGAGTCCGGTGGATATTTGGGGACTATGCCACATAGGCCTGCTCTGTTATCAGGGCTGCATGATTTTAAATCTTGGACTCATTTATGATACCCTACTTATTCAAAACCACATTAATCTGTTCATACTTTACATCATACCCTCAATCCCACCAATTCCCATGATGTGATACTTGTGGATCTACGAAATCCACCCAGCACTGGGCTCCCCTTCCAGGTTTGACTGCCAATGTTAGAGATAGGTTGTCTTCACTTGAAGCAAGCCATATAAATTTGATAATATGAAATCTAATACATATGTTTAAGCATTGCATTCTAATCAAGTAATAGTAAGCTACATCTGCAATGTGTAACTATCTGTCATGTCTCAATGACTTGGTTTGACTCAGCCATCATTAATAATAGCATTAGGCGGTACACGTTATAGGCCTACTGAAAGAAATCTTGACCATCAATACGAATCTAAAATATGGGGTCATTTTATAGTTCATCATCTCTAAGTTTCACTTATTCAAATTATCCCATCATATTCCTAGGGTTAAGTGAGCTTTGGTTGCCGTAAAGCACAATACCATTTGTGCTTGCTTACCTTCCACTTTCCCAGACAGCTCTACTTCACAAGATGGCACTCAATAAGATGCATATGCACTTGCCAATATACAGAAACATGGATATTACCAGATTTTGAGGAGGCTACATTTGAGGAAAATTTTGCATACTTAACAACATTTTAGCCACAGCATTAGCTAGCAAGCTAATTTAGCACAAATACGTTAACAACAAAGCAAGACAATAAAACATATAAGAATAGATGTCAAAACCCTCTGCAAATTAAACCTATCCCTACTGAAAATTCAAACTCAGAGCGGCTAACATTCTAAGCTGGGTGAAGATGGTCTAAGCAGCGTTTTCAACACCTCCAGCGGAACATCCCACACGGAAAGAACCTATATAAATATATAGGTTTTAATATAGGGCCACATATAGTTTTCGCATATATGCGACATACATAAAATTGGCCGTTTTCATATATTATAGGTAAATATAGGTACACATATGTACCTATAATATATGAAAACAGCCAATTAAAACTTCCACGCTTTTTTTTTTTTTTTGGCATTTCCAATCCCACCCGAATCTGGGATATCCAATTAGGGAATTGCGTACAAGTTCTTAGGTTTATTCGCATATGCAGCGCCCTGTTGACAAGTCAGTAGAGTGTACACAGCCCGCGGCCGTTAGCATTTACTTTGTATACATTTGCTGGGCAAAACTTCATCAGATCAGAAAGAGGGTGGAAGAAAATAGTCAAACATTACCATGGTCAGAATCTTATTTATCAGCGCCCGTCTAGCCAACAGGACGCGCCTAGGGGAACTCTAATTTACATAATCCTTCCCAGCAGGCCCTTTGGAATTTGCATCCCTGTAGCACATTGGCTAACTGAAAAGAGCTGCCGACCACTGCTGGTTGATACAAGGCGGGGATTAAAACCTGTATGTTTATATAGGTTCTTTCCGCGTGGGAATTTAAGAATCCTTGTTATTTCACCCCTGTAGGAAAAAGTCTGGGACCTTTAGTTGCTACACAAGCATCTCAGATAAAAGACAAGTGTCTGTTCATTAAAACTGTGAACAGAAATGTAGACTTTGTCTTCAAATTCATTCACCACAGTGAAATGCTCAAATAGATGAGGGGATGAAAATGACTTTTGAAAGGCATGTTTACTTGAATGTATGCTCTTCTGTGTACTTTTATTTTGTTATTTTTGTTTTATTTTGCTACATTTAGACTAAGGACCTCTGAGCCATATTCATCTAGAAACTGCATTACAGACAAGATAGAAAAATTGCATTTGGTGGACGTAACAGTGTAGTGTATAACCTTTCAGTGGATGTGTATGAGCTGTAATGATGTGAATCCAATTTAATCTAATGTGGTGAATCTGGCAGTGACTTAAACTTGAAAAAAATGCTTAATTGATGAAATAAACAAAATCAAACCATTTTGTTTTTATACATTTCCTTCTCTTCCACAATACACAACTCCATCTTCATAGAATGCAAATAAGTATGGTCCAGAAAGAATTGATGACCTTGTTATTGTTAATGTTTCAGGAAAAAAATGTAACAAATAGTATGAGATATTTGTGTTTATCATAGCTTTTTGTCTCCTCTCACTTGCCATAGTTAATAATGACTGGTTTACACATTACATGCCGTTGTCACATGTCAACATGTATTTAGGATCAAATGTGATGCCAATTTCACGTGTTCACATGCGATTAATAAGTTATTGCATAAAATTCTTGTTATTTCTGTAAGGGACTTTAGACTAATATGCAGATATTACATTGAGAATAAAAAATGAGCTAGGCATCATGTATGACAGTTGCAAAAGTGATATATGAGCTATACAATAGGTATGACAAACAGAACCTGCCACTGGGTATATGAGCTATATATGAGACATATACCTTGTAGGGCCATTCTCAGTCACGTGTGTGACCAAAAATGTAACAAATAGTAGAAAAAATCTCCTCCAATTACAAAAGCATTGGAGGTTCATGATTGTGGACCTTGTATAAGAGTACTACTTATCCAAGTCTATCAAGTAAAAATGTTATTTGTTACATTAACTTTAACTACTTAAGGTCAGAGGTCAAATACGACCTGGTCACGTGTGTGACTTCACACGGAAACAGGTTTTTCATAACTCTATTTGACTTCAAAAACTCTGAAGTTGAAAAATCTAGAATTTTCATAGTTTTGGGGTATGGAGAATAGCAAGGAATAAATTTGATACCTTTCATTAATTTTCAAAGTATTTCTTTATTTGATGACATCTGGTCATGTGTGTGACATTTTGGTTCACTTCTCAAAGAATGGCCCTGTATGTACATATAGGGCCTATATGTGGAAATAAAGAAGCGATATAGGAGACCTATATGCCCTCTATAAGCACTTATATGTACCTGAATTTGGCCTATATGCCGCATATATGCGGCATATAGGTTGCATATATGCGCATATATGTTCATATAGATTCTTTCCATGTGGGATAGTTGGTTTGCAGATTGATAAAGCTGGATAAAGGCGGTCAAAGATGGTTCAGTTGGTCGAAAAAGCGAGTGACAGCTGATACTGTACTAGCTTGGCTGACCAGGGAAAATTGTCAAAAACAGACCTTAAACCAGCCTGACCATTTTAGGCTAGATGAAGCTGGAATTTTTAGCAGGGGATTTTTGCTGTCAACCCTAAGATTTATAAAAATTGAATGGAGAGAATTCGATCTTGTATAAGCAAATTTATTGGACACAGTTTCTAAAATTAATTTCAAACAGCTAACTGACTCAAACCTATGCCTTGTCCAGCACTACTGAAGATAATTCATTCTATAACATTGGCTGATGCAAAGATTTACTTTCCCTTAATGACATTTATGACAAAGAGTAAGTCGTTCTACATGGAATAATTCTCTATTCTTAAGATACATTAAGAGTAAAACATCAAAGACTTGAAATTATTGTGTGCAAAAACTACGGAACAAAAAATGTATTCTTGGGACTATCAATAAAATAATGGAGTGCTGTGGCCACAATACAATAAAAAATTCCCAATGTTAAATCTACTCTGGTCTGTACTCTCTCATTAAACCCAGATAGAGTCCAACTGTCTCCACTGGACTCTCAAAAACTGGTTTTTAATCTTCTCTAACACAATGTGTCTATCACAAGTAACCATGATGGATGGACTGATGGAACAAAGTGGCAGGCTTATATTTCATAAATTACATAATCTCTCACCCAATGAACTGCCATCAATTTATAACAGGCCTACATGTGGGAATGCTACTCAAGACAGATGGTGCACGAAGCTAATTAGAAGCTGGTTTGCCTTCATCAGATGTAAGATACATCACCATGATCAAGGCAAGGGGAAAGACCCTAACATGAGGGGAACTGGACTGATGAGAACACGGTCTTGACTTTTCCCTTGGGCACAGCAATAATACTCAGCAGAATGAGAACATATTGCTCTCATAAAGTATAACATACAGTACGTTTTCAGCATCAAGCATCAACACGTATTTAAATGCGTATCAAAAAAGATAAGACACAGCTCTTCCAGCAATCTAAAATCCCAAACAGTAAATGAAAGATCCTCGTTAACATGTGACTTCAATGTGAGGAAAATCAACCGCTCATGACTTCCATTATTGACCATTCTTAGATTATTGCTGCAAATTCTGCCATCTTGTTTGTTTTCTTCCTGTAATGCGTGTAAATGTAAAATAAAATTGTGAAGATACATGCCAAATACACTACATATTATATTATTTAAATAACCCCATTAAGCCAATGATTTGGGCTCAGCTTTTCTCAGCCGCATACAAGTTTCCTTGAATTTTTTTTATGTAAGATACACTTGCAAAAAAACGCCAATTAACAACTCCAAAAGCAATTAAAAACCTAGATTCAAGATTAGACACAAGAAGTTCAATACCTTTATCAAGGATGTGGAAAAGAAGAAACACACCTGACTTAAAATAATCTCCAAAGCATTTGTCCCAAATATTACGGTGCCCTAAAATGAGGGGAGGGTTATTTATGCAATTGCCGTAATTTTGAAATAGTTAGAACTACTCTTTGATTAAAGCTGAGTGTCTGCACTTTAAATCCAGTACAAGTGAAAGGACAGAAAACATATTTAAAAATGAGAGTACACAGTCAAAACAAGGAAAAATATGGCCCTAGACTTATGGATATTACAGTGTATGTGATGTGTTTCACAAGAAGTTGAGTGCCTCTGTGATATTCAGGTCTTTCAGTTAGTGCTAACATGTGCATAAACCCTCAGGTGGAGAGAAAAATGTCCCTAATTCGAGAAATAAACTGAACTCACTCGCTACAGCAAACCATAATTTCTCAAAGATTAATTCTCTTCCAGAGAGCAACTCGAGACAGAACTGATATAAAGGAATTATTTGAACTGAACCATAGGAGAGAAGCTCTTTAGTTAGACCAACACTGGATATATATATAATTAACAGAGAGAAAATCACACTCATTTCAGTTGAAGTCATCAGAATGAAACAAGACAATTAAGAGCAAGTGGCACATTTTTGCTTGAAAATAACAGTAAGGGTTTTTCCAGTCACCCTATCACTGCACCAAAGCAGAAGGTTTGATTTTAACATTAGTGGTGACAGATTTAGCCGTTGTTCATCAAGCTTCCAATACCACTGCTCCCCCATGTATGCATACATGGGCACACATGCTTGTATTCAAATGTTAGCCCTAGCCCCTATATTTTACTCCACCCCAATGACTTTTTTTCCTGTGATCTACTTGAGTGGTTTCCTGATGAAATGAAAATGAATAAGTTCGAGTGAAGTTTTTTTAGCTGGAAGGCTGTTGAGCAGGCAAAAAACTTCCTTTTCCATATTTTCCAAATCAGTGCCTACAGGAGTACCGGATTAGACTACAGCCGTGCATGGATTTGACGAGCAGAACATTTTGATGAACTTTTCTAAAAAGCGGATCGCTTTGCCACAGTGAAAAGTTATTACTGAAGGACGGCACCATTCCAAGGGCCCGATTTTTCATATCATATGCTATCCATGCAAGAACTAGCGCAACCTACTGCAGAATCTGTCAATGGGAGTGATTCTTCTATATATAGGCGATTTAAACAAATGCACGGGTAATGTGATAACACCAAGTAGGAAAGTGAAGGCAAAATTGAGTTTTTTTGTTTATTTTCATTTAGACACTAGCCTTTTTGTGCACATTGATAACGAATGATATTAACTGCATTATTATATACTGAGGGCCATTAAAAATGCACCAGTGAACTAGATACAGTATTTGTTGCAAATTGAAGAATCAATCAGTTTTTATTGCTTTTCCAGTGAGATACCAGCAGAAATAAAGAAAAGCGTGTGGTATTGTAATACCATCGCGTGCTGCATGGACGCAATGAGTCGTTTGTGATGTGAACAGTGACGCTTGACTTGTTTGTGTGGATGTGGTCAATAGCCTACATAAAGCCAACCAAAAAATGAAAAAATGCTACAGCATCAAGAAAATGGAACGGCTTACGACACAGGAGAGAGAAAAAGAGCCATTGGCAAGTTACAGGTAGGTCTCAGCTGCCAAGAGGTGATGCGTCATCTGCACTGTCACCAGTCAACAATCTGTCTGAGAATGGAAAATAGACACCGTCGCTGGCCGACCCCGCTTAGGGCAGCCACGAGTGAGTACGGTAGCTCAAGAGTGCCAGGTCCATTTAATGCCTGTACGTGACAGATTCCGGACAGCAACCCAAACAGGGCATAAGGGGTCTGAGATGTCCGAAGGTGAGCGCAAGTACTCTTCAATGTCCTCCACATGAGCAACACGCACGCACACGGCCCCTACAGTAAACCCATTTTTTGCCCGTGCGTTTGCGAGCGTTCACAAGCCATACACTGAAACGGGTGCATTTTCAGCATAAAATTGTGCTTTATTCAGCCAGTTGTTGCCATGGCTACCAAAATCCATAAGTGTCATGACCTAGCCATAATCTATGTCCACACCAAATATCAAAGGAATCGATTGAAATTTGTGACCTGACGAGCGCGCACAAGAAAATATCTATGGACGCAGTGGCAGCAGAGATGATGATCATGAATCTATATAAGCCGCCCGACTTCGTCCAGGGGCAACGATGATAGAATGAATGGCTGCCGAGTTGGCTCACTCAGTTAAGGCACCTCATTGCGGGGCAGTAGTGATCACCACAACGCGGGTTCGATCCCCGGTCGTATCAGCCGGCAGTGGTCGGCAGCCTTTTCAGAGCGGCCCACAACTGGCTTCATGCCGCAAGAAAAATAAATTGGGAGGGGACTGCAGGGCTGGGATATGACAATCGTAGCTTTGTTCGCTGCTCCAGCACCTCCTGTTGGCCAGCCGGGCACTCATCAGTAAGATCCTAAGCTTGCTCATGTTCGGGTATCCTCAGGTTCGGGTTTGAGTAGCAATACAACTAGCTGCTTCATGTCACCGACACCGGGGTTAAGCACCAGCCTGATGGGCCACTAGGCTCGGGACAGACTTACTCTCTGTCAGTGGGGTGGGATATATTATGTAGCAAGGGAAAAGTCTGTCCTCAAACTTGAATTGTTGGAAGCAAAAAAATAGGCAAGCATGAGGATGTGAGCGACTTTGACAAGGGCCAAATTGTGATGGTAAGACGACTGGGTTAGAGCACCTCCAAAACTGCAGCTCTTGTGGGGTGCTCATGGTCTACAGAGGTCAGTACCTACCAAAAGTGGTCAAAGGAAGCAAAACCAGTGAACCGGCAACAGGGTCATGGGCGGCCAAGGATCATGGATACTTGTGGGAAGCAAAGGCTGACCCATATGATACGATAAAATAGATTAGCTCCTGTGGCACAAATTGCTGAAAAAGTTAATTCTGGTACTGATAGACAGCGCATTGCAGTTTGTTGCTTCTGGGGCTGCGTAGCCGCAGAAAGGTCAGGGTGCCCATGCTGCACCCTGTCCACTGCTGAGAGCGCCTATAGCGGGCAAAAGAGCATCAGAGCTGGACCACATTGCAATGGAAGAAGGTGGCCTGAACTGAAGAATCACATTTTCTTTTCCATCAAGCGGGTGGCCGACTGTGTGTGCGTCGCTTACCTGGAGAAGACATGGCACCATGATGCACTATGGGAAGAAGGTAAGCTGGCGGAGGCAGTGTCATGCTTTGCGCAGTGTTCTGCTGTGAAACCTTGGGCCTACCACTCGCATGGATATAACCTTGGTATGTACCACCTACCTTAACATTGTTGCAAACCAAGTACACCCCGTGATGGAAAAGGTATTACCAAATGGCAGTGACCTCTTTCAGCAGGATAATGCATCCTGCCACACATCAAAAATGGTTCAAGAATGGTTTGTGCAACACAACAATGAGTTCAAGCTGTCGACTTAGCCTCAGAATTCCCATGGTCACAATTTAACTGAGCATCCGTGTGATGTGCTGGAGTAACAAGTCTGATCCATGCAGGCTCCACCTCGCAACTTCCATTACTGAAAGGATTTGTTGCTAATTTCTTGGCGCCAGATAGCACAGCACACCTTCAGAGGTCTAGAGGAGTCCATGCCTCAACGAGTCAACGAGGCTGTTTTTGGTGGCAAAAGGGGGACCTACACAATATTAGGGTCAGGGTTAGGCTTTCTCCGATTCAGTATTTGATATGCTGTCTTTGTACTATTTTCAATTAAACTTAGGGATTAAATGATTTGCAAATCATTGCACTCTGTTTTTATTTTCAATTTACATAGCGTCTCAACTTTGCGGGACATGGGGTTGTAGCTCACCAATATTGGTGATATCAGAATCATGTTGCGGGTCGTCCCAAGAGCAAATCATAAAATGCATTTAATCATCCATCTAACTATCACTAAACCTCAGTGACCACTCAATGACAGCCACTCACATATACAGTGATGAGTTGCAGTTAAGGCAGTTCCATGATTTGCCCCTATTATTGCCTACCATTCTTCGCAAAAAATTGGGTATCGTGAAACTAGGAAGAATTTAAAAGGTTAGTTTGGATTTTTTAAAGGGAGGTTGTATGAATTCCTCATCCATAGTCCATAAAAAACTGCCAACCTGGGATCTGTGGCTTGCTAAGGATTTCCAATTTACACTCATATTTAAACTGAATTCTAAGTGTCATTAAACTTGCATGGTGACTGTTTGTCCCGCTTAGTAATGAGTGTAAGTGCCATCCTCAATTAAATGGGGTTGGTCAGCACACATTAAGATTAACCTTTCATTTTCACTGTGAAGTTTACTACCAAAACAGTTAATGCATATTTTGAGACTGTCGTTAGTTCAGCCTGGGGATTTTTTTTTCTTTTTTTTTGCTATAGTCACTATCTGGTGGCGCCCAGCGTAAAGAGTTAGTAGCCCATCTCACTGGCCAGTCAGAGTGGAGCTCATTAATATAGAGGGGACAGAAAAGAGAATGACAGGCGGAAAATGGCCCGAATATGATGCATTTTTATGGGATGGAATGTTTATTAACCTTCCTTTGGACATCTGAGAACCTAACTTGGGAAAAAACAGTATAATATGGGACCTTTCAAGTCAAAGATTTGGATTTTTAGCTTGAAGAGTAGCATTTAGCCGGAACTTCCTCAACAAACATTTAACTGCCACACTTGTATCTCCCCACGATCCCTGAAACGGAACCACAGCCATACATTTAAAGACATAATTGCCATTTATCTAGGGCATTCTAATGTCTAGTTTCCCTCCAGAATGTTCAGTTTTCAAACACAGGTCCCAACCAGACAATCTGATGATAGTACCAATGTACAGCTGCACAATACAGTTAATAAACTGATGCAGTAGCACATCCCTCAAACCATCAGGAATTTCACTGTGTGCAATAGTATTGATTTTCCTGCAATTAAATGAGGGCCAAACCCAAACCAAGAAAAACACCCACAGACTAAAAAGTGTCTAAATACTTCTGTTCATGTGTTAATGTCAATGGTTCAAACAATTAGGGGCTAATCAGCAGCACATAAGCCATACATTATTTATAATAAATCATCATGAAATGTCTTGAACTCACAGCTACCTTGCACAAGACATCTGAGGACAGCATGTCACCCGGAAATAAAACATAATCAAGAACTTTAGCAATGCCCTTAGAGCCATGAATAAAATTATTGAATCAGAGAATGAGAACAGCTAAATGTCTTTCTCCAGTGAGAAATATTAAAAAGACATTAGTTGAGATACAATGAGATGAGGAAAAAGCAACAATGACAGGGAATTACAAAGAAAGAAAAGCCTTCAGACAGAGCTGGTGTACATTCAAGGCTCCAAACAGCAGGTGACGAGCTAAAACACGGCACAAAAAACGTTGCGCCAGAAAAGATGGCTCAAACCACTTGCAGGCCTTTTTTTTTTTTTTGTTACGCTCCCGTACAAAAAAAATGCTGTCAGTTCTGAGTCATTTTCCCTGTCCTGTGAAAAACACACATATATAAGTGCCACGTGTTCCCATAGCAACACAGCGCACTGGGCTGCAGGAACTAGAGGAAGCGTCTTTATAGGGCTGTCACTGAGACGGTCTTATTGTTGTCATGTCAGCGCTGCATCTGCTTACCGGGATCTGAGGAAGAGAAGCGGAGAACAGGGCTGGACGAGCAGGGTAGACTTCATGAATTTCAACTCATGTGAAAGTGAGGGGCTTCTGTAAGGCTGGTGCAAGTCAACGTCAGGGAATTAATGGGTAGAGCAGAAAGGCCAGTTGTCAAAACCTTGCACAGGTTAATACCAGGTGTGATCAGGATAAACCTGGTTGTCTCTCGCATGTACCCAATATCTTTATTTTGTATTGCTCTATTGAGCCATTGATTCCCAGGCGGGGCACAGCCATTATCACCTTCAGCAAAGGTATTTTACCTGAATTGCTTCCCTGAATATCCCAGGTGCATAAATGTCCACAAGCTGTGGACGTCGCTCTGGGTGATAGATCTATGAATTAACTAAATGTGAACACACATTTTTTTTAAATGATCTAGACAGAAAAATGTACCTTCAAGCAAAGCCTGTCTTTTGGAAGGCGCTGTCTGTACTGAGTGAGCAGCACACTTACACAAACACGGGCAAACTGTCTTTCAAGGGCAGAAATAATAATATACAGCATTCAGGAAAAAAGTGTGCATGGGAAATTTGTGCTTTAATTAGCTATGACTAAACATTGCCCAGATGTTAGGAATCTACTGTTCCAAAAAATTATAATAAAAATCATTCATCGCCCGATGTCGCAAGATGGCCTTCAAATTATGGCTCAACATTTGTAATATGGGCTAATTCATCCATGTGGATCCCACCCATGTCATCACCAATTTGGCAAGCATCTCCTTTCAATTAACAGCTGTGATTAGCTATAGTAAATGGATCCGCGCCATGCACCAAAAACAAACACATTCAGCCTTTAGGCAAAGAAGTGCAAGTCAAACTGCATGTTCACCTGTTTATTTCGTTATTGCTTAACAACTAAAAACAAGTAAAAACGCCAGCTGAGGTGTGCAACAGATTGATACAAAATCCTGAAACCATGACAACAAGAATTCCACTTAGTCTACAGTGCGTAATGTGCTACAGGCTCGCATTCATGTTGACAGCTATTCTCTCCTTGACTTCCAATATATAAGCTATATATGGACACAAAAATAAACGTTTATTCCGTCGAAGACAATCATTTCTAAATGAACAGCATCATGTCTGTTACCTAAGTGTAATAAACTATTAATTAGGCTGCGTAATTTGAACGTTAATGTCCTTCATTGGTTGGACCTCCCCTCAGTACCCAAGCAGCACCCTTGAGAGCCATGCGAATGATTGTACCACTGATTATGTGTTTTTAAACAGAAAAAATGCGTTATTAAAACGCATATTTGGCCCAATTGTGAACATATTCTTCCTTTAGCCCTCACGACATACATGCAACCAGTCACTGCGACCCTGCCACGAAACACTTTCACACTGATATAGGCTAGCTCAGGATCAGTCAATGTCAACTGACAGGCCATTCATTTGTTCTTTGAATGACTAAAAACCGTTCAATAAGACATGTCTCATTATTACAATACATTTCGCCAAATTCAGACAGTAATAAGAATTTTACGTACAGGCAATTCTCGGGCCCGATAATGAACAAAGGAACCTTAACAAGGAAACCGGTCCGGTTAACTTCTGTCGAGGATATCAAGTTGTTTTTGAGCGTTTTGTTCTATCCAACGTAAGCCGGTGCATCCGACTGTCATTTTGCGAACAATGCGTAATTCATATAAAACTTAATAAACACTGGATCGGTTTATAAGATGTATACCCAAGGATGCCAAGCATGCGCCATCTACAGCGCATATGTTTGTTCACCTCTATGCAAATCGATTTTGCTTTATGGTTGCTTTATGGGGAGCTCTGGACAGGCTAGATATTTACGCGCATATGGAGAATGAGGCCAAAGCCAGGCAGTATAGGCAGGGGTCTAAACAGCCTGGTTTAGTATTTTATCCAAAGAGTTTCGGCCTAAACAATTACTTTGGTTGCTATGTAAACGCTCGTGTATTCTCATCAAATACAGTGGCTGCTATGTGCCGCTTTTGTCCTTACCATCGGTAGCAAGTGCAGACTGGAGAAGAATTAACAGCATTCCAAACAATAAAAGACTCTTGAGGTTGAAACCATCCAAGCCAGATGTCTTCCAGGTTTTGCGATAACATCCTGTGATACCCGCACCTATCCATTCCGATGAGCCAAAAGCCCTGTCCCCTTCACTGTTGACCAAAATATAGGGATTGTTATGCGCACCCTTCAAGCTGGAAGCCATTTGCGTATCCAAAATATATATTGCAGTCTCAGTCGTAAAAAAGACATTTGATCAATCCGTCACTGGACCGGGCGCGAAGTCTTTAACCAGTCCCTCCTGCATGTGGGCTTCCTCAGAAACGGCGGCATTTAACATTTAGGGGCATATCTGCGAAAGGGTTCGCGCCGCGCGCTCATCACTGCATATCTTGCGGCACACAGACTGCCAGTTACGCGGAAATGACGCCTGACTTTGTTATTTCATTCTCCTCTGAAATGTCCGCAGACCTCAAGGGGTTGAGTGGTAGATGGCTTCTCGGCGTTTCCAAGAGATTGTGGTATTATTGCATCTAAGAGACGTCATTTCATTAAGAAAGAAATCACGTATCTAACTCCCGGGTTCACTGCGAAACGAGTTTAACAGCAAGCTCGCAATGCACCTTCCAATGTGGTATTCGACGACCCCTGGTGGACAAGTACCGCTATCAAAAAGTTCAGTTTGCAATCAAGGACATATGACTAACGAAGGTAACTCGACATAGCAAAACTGAAAGACAATAAACCCTAAATCGGACAGTTGCGCTTATAATTGAGAGTTTGCATCGGCATTGAAGGCCCACTCTTGGGTAAGGAACGTATACGAAACGGTTTACATAATAATTAGGCGTAATTTCCAGCATGCGACAAAGCGGTGCGTTGCAATGGATAAGAGCGCACTGCATGCATACGTACAGAGCACAGTTTCGGTTTGGTTCCAAATTAATCTCTCATTATATTACTTATACAAATGAATGTAGTCTTTCCGTGTTGTGGACACTCTAAGAATTCCCGGCTGAACGGATTTCTTCATGCATACAGAGGGCACGGCTGACACCCAAACATGCAACCTTAGAGCTCTCCTACTCTGGTTTTGCAAGGCTGTCAGCCGGATGTTATTTTGTTATTACTCACACATTCATTGCCCCCTGAAACACTGAAAATTTTTGTGCCATGCACACAGTCAACTTTAAATTAAAATGGTATGTTCCATGGTACTCATTGAAATTTACCTGTTCAACAGACCAACACATTTATCAAAACCATCTGCATGGTACAATAAGTTACCTAACATTATTACCTCTGCCATGGAGGTTGTGTTTTATCCTTGTTTGGTGGGTATATTTGTTTCTTTGTTAGCAGCATTACAGAAGAAGTTATGAACAGATTTTTATAAAATTTTTAACAGAGCTGTGTCTTGGCCAAGGTCAAAAGTGATTTCATTTTGGTCAAATTTGGGATCCAGGAATTATCAAAAGGATTCTTCACCATTTATAGAAAGGGCCATTATGTGGTGAACTGTAGAGCCTTGGTGGAGGTATGCGCTCTCGGAGTGCTTGTCAGTTATTGAAGTGGGGATGTGAGTATTTTTGTTTCAAGATCTAGCTCGATGAGAAGGTTTTTAGTAAGTCTTTTGTTTTCTCAGTCATTTTAATATTTATAATAATTTCTCAATCAAAGCAGAATTTGATTTCAACATTTGTCCAATCTAATTTTGACTGATTTTTTATTTATTTTTTTCAAACAGCTCAGAGCCAACAATTCTAGCCAAGTTCAAATTCTGGTCACTGAGCCCCCTGGTGCCAAATGTAATGTGGATGGCCAGAATAGCTTCATCACTTCAGTAATTTTCATTCAAAATCAGGAGACCTCACCTTCATATTCTTTGGTTAAACCATGAGTATTGCCACATCCTGGTTTTTCTTTTGGAATTATTTTACATTTTCCTAACATTCAGTAATAATCAAAGCAAATTAAACTAATTCTCATAGGTTCAAATCATTACATACAGAATCTGCACTATGTGCTGTCAGTTGTAATTGGGGGTCTGCTGGGGCCCAAAATTTTGCATTCCACTGTGATTTAAAACACCATTGTAGTAGCCGCCTGCAAAATACAAAAAAAACATGAGGGTTAGGCAATCTATGATGGGTTGTGGTGATATGTATGAACTGTTCTCGTGTATAATTTAATGCCACTCCACTCGAACCCATCCGATTCAAATTATTGTTGCTTGATAGCAAGGCCAATGCAACGAGGCAATCTGGTGTGTCAAAGGAGAGAGATATTAAAAGCAAACAGGGCTATGGCTCTGTAATAGCGAGTGGGTCAGACAAAGTGAATGGGGATTTTATAGGTCAGTTTTCATTCAAAGGAACACGATTTTTACTTTTTTCAAAACAATGAATGAAGGCTTGATTAGACTGCTTACAGCCACATGGTGGCAGTAATGCAGAGACATTAAATACGGACTTGGAGTTTAGGGGTCTGCGCGGGACGAATATTCCGGTGTTTCGCGCACCCGCCCCTGCAAGGATCTGTCCCACGCGCGCCCGCACCCTCAAATAATTTAATATTTGCCCCGCTTTTGTCCACGTAATTTTTTTGTCCCGAATCCCACCAGCAAAAAAGCGTATCCCTTGTTTTCTTTAAGCTGGTTTTATTAGCTGTAGCTGCCGGCATGATCCGGCCCAACATTCCTGGATGTCCGCGGCTGAGTGAGCGAGGGAGGGAATGATGATGTTGCACCATTAGTCGACCGGCCGAGTGAACTTTCTCCATTGGCCGTCGCTCAGTCCCGCAAATGGGCCATAAATTGTCCAGACAAATGGACATATCTCGTTAGTCGCCTACTTGAAAATGAAAACAATTCTTTGGATGCTTTTACGAATATCGGCCATCCTTCAACTATATGCGTACAGAGTGCCTTGGCTAAAACAAGCGGCATAGAACTTTGCTACAAAGAAAAACGGGTTTAGGTCCTATAAAAGCCTGACGCCAAAGAACTTGTTGACAAACTAGCCTTCGTGTTTTAACGCCATTTCTAAAAGCCTAGCAAACTAAGGTGGCTGACTACCTAATCTTGCTTAGCAAACTACCTGGTATTAATACCCAATGTAGCTTAGCTTCTAAAATCAAAGGGGCAATATGCCAATAACGAAATCATACCTAGTTTCAAAGTGTAGGCCCTGAATAAATAGGTTGCACACAGACCATACACATTTTCCCACTGCAGCTTTCAATATTCACGTACTTACCTCCGCCATGGCTTCCCAATGCATTTATGGTAAAAATAACTACCACAATATATTGTGTTTAGCTCACTACTCCGGACATTGCCTCATCCTCTTGTGGATCTGTGACACATAGCAGTCTTAGAAACGATTGCACTGGAGCACCGTTCATTCTCCCGCATAGAGGACTGGCCATGATAATACCGACAGTTTGCTCTGTGCTCAGGCTACTAAAAAGCCTAAGCTTGAGGCATAATTTTTCACTCTATACCTGCAGATACAGGAATGCTTATAGAATGACCGCAGGCCATTGCAAACACGAGATGTAAAGTAGAATTGCAAGCAATAAAGTATACAATTGCGAGTTTGTGGCGAGCATTTTCCTTCGGAGGACTACCAGGGAAATCCCCAATTTGAGTTACTGGTTTGTCCTCATACAAAAATTCTGAGCAATGCAACCATACCATCAATTTTTCTGACCCAAGCAATTTACCTCAATCAAGACTTACTTTTGCCCTCAAAAGCCCGACTAGATAAAAGAGGAGAGTCCCAGGTGAGAACACTAACAGGTAGCAGTATTTTTATGTAACTGCAAAGATCTGACAAAAAATTTCATGACTAGCGCCATTTCCCTCCTGCTAGTTTGATCCCGCGAACTCATGTTACAACCGTGCAGACGTTGGTCTTAATTGACAGAAATTAAGGTGACCGAGCCAAAACTGTAAGGTTGTATTGCTGAAATGGCAAGCAAAATTTTTCACTATGAAGCTCCCGTGCTCCAGTCAGCCATATGTACAAGCCATGAAAAAACCTTCACTTGCTGATCGAAAGGTAATGTTTTAGAAGGCAACATTATCGAACTAGCTTTCTCTAAACGGTGTCCTTGTCCATAGCATCCTCTGCACTCATATTTCTGAGGTACCTTTTCCACTAGCTAGTTAGCCAGCAAAGACTACTAGGAACTTTTGTTTGTAAACAGCATCTACGGAACACATACTGGACACTCATGGGAAGAGACTAGAAATTCAAGATGAGATAACGTTGTTCTTCACGTCAAATGACGGTGTTGGAGGGGGAAGTAGAACAGTAGGTCCTGATGACCGAGGGAAACTGGCCAGTTTGTCACTGCTTATGTAAACCACATGGGAAAAGGAAGTCAGGGGGTGACCATTTAAGGTTTCCTGATCATTTTGGTCAACTTCAAAAGGAAACTGTGAATGGGAATATACTTAAATTATATTCTTATAAGATTTTTTCAGGGTGATTGTGGCTTATTTTTCTGAAAAATAAAGTTCAAGATTTTTTTCTTGTTCCTTCAAATTGTTTTAATACAAGGATAGATTTCTCTAAATATTTTGAATACGATTGTGTTGATAAACAGCAGCCACATTTTTATCATCCCATTTTTAGACAATATTTACAAAGGGAGCAAATACATCAACAGTACTCATAAAGAAATTAAAAAGACTTTACAATTCATTGTGCTGCAGCAAGAGATATTTTAATTCAGAGTGAATGTTGACAATAATACACCATAAATTCGTATTATAACACTCACCAATATAGTCACCTGGAAAACCCGCTTTTTGTGACAAAGTTGGGGAGACTTGGTCACATTAAAATCACTGAGAACTAGAGAGAAATACTATCGCAAATGGTAGGAGACATTAACACCCAAAAATGCATTTCCCAGTCCTCATATTGTAAATATTGCACAGTGCAAGTGCTACATGGCAAACTACTGTAGCATGAAATCAAGAGCAAATTAATCAAAACAAAAAGCCAAAAGATCTAAAAATATTAAAACAATAGTTTAAATATACTAATCAACTATCTGCCATGTAATCTATACAGATACCATAACTAGCAGTGTGAATCAACTTTTACAAACAGCCAATTTGAAAATGAAAAAAATGGCAAAAACTGATAAAGGCAAAAACAGATTTAAAAAATAACCAAATAAAACAGAGTAAGGATGTAAGGACTAATACAGTAGCATGTTTGATAATACAAAGACCCTGAATTAACTTCATAAGCATTTCTACACAAACACCAGTAAGATAAATAATGTCTCAAACTTTGATATTAATAATGGAAAATTAAAAACTGCAGTGTTTGGTTTATTTTAAAATTTAAAAATCAACACTTTCAAAAGCTGTACTTGGCAGACAGCTTTAAACAGGACTTGATGAAAAAGCCTTTTCAACCTGAAATAGATGAACTCAATTGCATCTACAGTCATTCAGTTTTGGCTAACATGACAATTTTCTGCAGGCATATTTGCTAGTTCAAACAATTACACAGGAACAAAAATACAGTTCATATACCTCAGAACACCTCTAGAAATAAAAACAAAAACTCTCAAAATACCTACAATCCAATTTTAAGATCAAGATTCAAATAAAGGTATTTTTAAGAACTAATCATTACGTGCTTCAAATGTGCAACAACTTTGGATAATGCACTATACAAACATAACAGCATAGTCAGGAGTATTTATACAGTTGGGCCTGCATAGAACCAAGTAGGCATTCTCAATGGGGTGTGGTGCTTCAGCTAAGGAAAATGGATGGGCCAGGATGCCATTTAAGTGGCAAAAAAATAAATAAGTTTCCAAGGTGTTTAAAATGAGAGCGCAAATTTATGAAGGGCAGTAAAACAGTTGCTCAGTTCCCTCCAGGTACATTCACAGTGTTTCAATAAAGCTTTGAAAAAAATCTCACTTTTCCGTGTTAAGCACTGTAACACATTCCCTCAACAAATATGAGTTTGTAGAAAACGATGGCATTATGTCCAAGATTTACCTTTTCTTGACTATGAGGGGGACTTAACTTTATATGGGGACAGGATTAAGAGCTTCTCAATGAACAATGGCATGTGCTCAGGTTTACTGATCTGAGCAAAATAAGTGAGAGCAATGGACAAGAGAAAATGTGCATACTTATTTTTTCAGAGGGAACTTACGTCTCTGGCAGGTAAAATAACAATTTTGGTTTGAAATTTGGACCCTTCAAAACCAAAGTCCTTCAGCACCAAGAAAAGAGGAAGGGATATCATTGTCTCAGTGACGACCAATAGCTACTCAAGTCAAGGCACAAACACACTGCTGTGCACACACAGCTGTTAACGAAGAATTAGAGCAGTCTGGTAGTCCCAATTCAAGCCTGCTCTGACAGCTAAGAGTTGAGGGAAACTAAACAGAAGACCGAGCTTTTCCTGTTTTTGACATTTCACAATTTGCTCAATAAAACGAGAGAGGAATTAGCAGGAAACGGATAAAATTAATATTTAACTCATTTTAAGAGTGACATTTTTCTTAACGTGGAAGAAAACAAATAGCTAGCGCAAGATTCATGCTGACCACGAGCATTTTCCACTGAACGCTGCAATTTTATTTCCATTAACTAAAATGCACATCAAGTTGCCCCTCCCACCATAAGCGCCATAACCTCCCAAGAAGTCTTACAAATATGGTTTTTAATGTAAAGTAGACATTGTTGCATTTCTGGGCATGATTGAACAGTCCTGATGAACAATGTTTCCATGAAACACTGTTATGTTGATAAGCAAATGTAATATTTAATAAAAAGTGAAATAAATCCTGCAAGCTAGAGTATATTACTTCATATGAAACACACATAACATAATTAGCATCAATACATCCATTTATATGCAGTGATGAGCCAAACATTAATAAAAAAAATACTGATACAAGGAAAAACACACCCACCAAAAAAAAAAAAAAAAGAAAAAAATTGCAACAAACTTACATCATTTTGCAATACAGTAGTTACCAAGACACTCCAAATATCAAAAGAAATGTTTTAAAACCAAAACCCCACTTCTATTCAAGGTAATCACACCTCTACCAAAATAAGAAAGCTAAGTAGGAACTAAGTTAATCACCTAATTTCACAGCAATTTGAAGTGGCAATCAGTATATAGCAGCTTATCTATGATACATTCAAGATAAATGATAAAACCATTTACTTGCCCAAAAGCTAAACATAGCCTCAACCAGTTTTTTTTTTCTTTTATATTTACCCCATCTCTACGTCTACAGTACACTTGAGGTCTATGCAAGAAGAGTAGCTACCTTGCTTTGAAAATTAATTACAGTCTTTGGTGCTGCAAAAGCAACTTCATTTGAAAGTAGACAAAAATGTTTACGTACATACTAGCAAACAGAAATATATGCACACAGCATACGCATTTTTCTCCCTGACGGAATGTGTAACGTAAGCAGTCGACACCAACAAGCCTTTCGAAAAAGTGGGAGGGGACGTGGAAGTAAAATTGTCACATGCATAAATGAGAAAATTGCACACAAGTAACTCACACCTTGTCAAGCTTCAGCACTAAATAATCTAGCTGTATCATACATATATTCATATTTAAATATCAAATACTGCATGGTTTGCTCAGGCTATTATGAACCCATAACAAGAATCAAAAATCTACTTGCATTTTCATCTTTAATCAAAGCCATGCCCACCACATTTCTAAATCTCAGAAATCATAAGAGTGAAATCAAACTCAAATTTAAAAACTACAAAAACAACAACTATTTCGATTGTATTGCGGTTCCATTAAACAGTATAAATACTGTTAGTAATAAAAGTATATGAAATAGAAATTGATTATCAAATATTAAGCAAATTCAATTCTTGCTCTTTGTACACTAGTTCATTCGGAGGAAAAAAGGAACAGCAACCATTTGCTACAGCAAACTATGCTGTCCTATAGTAAGGAACACAAAATCTGCTACCTCTAAAATATACACTGAACTCGAGAATAGGCATTGCTCAACGCGACACATTGCATCTATGCATATATACGTGAGCATATATACACATACACAAAATGCATCAAAGGATTTTCATTTCAAGTGCTGCAGTCCAGTACATTAATATACTAGTAGTAACGTTAACAAACCTCAAATATTTAAGGCACTATGTGTGGGGAACGAGAAAGGAGCAAGTCTCAGGACACGAACGATAAGAGCAACGTCTAGGCATCTCTCCGTTATACGTTTTTTTGCCCATGCAAAAAGACATGCAGCGTGAAGAACAACCTTTTTTTCTGATAAGTGACTCGACACTCATAACAGCTAGGACATCAAAAAACACACATTTAAAACAAGTACACAATACATTGGGGACATGGGTGCATCTGTTGCCTGACAACTATATACTGGGATGGCTTTACAAATGTAGATGTGTCTTGCACAAGTTAAAGGCATTATAGAAAAATAAGCGGGGACAAAAACTGACTTCTGTCCCCGGATTTCAACCTGTTTTGAAGAGTAACCATAGAAGATCTGATGAGAAGTTATATCAAATGTGCAAAACACATTAAAAGTGAGATTATTTTATTCATTTGCCCCCCTCTCTCTCTCATCTCTTTAAAGCTCAAAGTTACAATTGCACCCAAAGTCTACATGATTCCAAAAATAGGTTTTTTTTTTTTTTTACTTTTCTTGTGCCATGGCTTCTAACCCCAAAAACTGCCATGTTTCCAGTCTCCATTTTGCCGAACTACCCGTGGTGGAGGGTGAGGGCGGAGCTTCCTGGAGTCGCTCAGATGTAGGTGTATTGGTTTGGCTTGGTGGAGGTGAGGGGGAAGCCAGCGTAAGCGGGCGAGGCGATGTAGGACTGCGGCGGGAACAGCGGTT
This sequence comes from Gymnothorax javanicus, assembly GCA_029692085.1. NCBI lineage: Eukaryota > Metazoa > Chordata > Actinopteri > Anguilliformes > Muraenidae > Gymnothorax > Gymnothorax javanicus. Next base: position 14,767,326 of record CM056207.1, on the reverse strand, counting down.
TGAACTGGCTCTGGATGGTGGGAGAGGGCAGGAGCCGGTGAGTGATGCCCACGGTGACCTGGTGCATGAGTCCGCCTGGGTGGGATAGCCCGTAGGCTGGTTGTAGGACGGACCGCGAGCTGCACGGCGGGGCCAGGATCTGGGCCACGGGTGCAGCCGTCACCAGGGGCCCCGATGGCGGGTACGAGAGCAGGGCTGGGTGGGGGTGAGGCGCCGTATGGGTGGGGCTGCCGTGGGGCAGAGGGAAGGGGTGTGCGTGAACAGGAGGGGGGATGTATGCATGCTGTCGCCGCGGGGCGTAGTTCCCGTTCCACTCCTGGGGGCAGGATCCGTAGGGCTGGACCTGGGGCAGCATCAACAAGAAGGAGCAGAGTCAACACGCACGACCCACATGCTCGAAACGGTATACCAGGGCAGCCCAAAATACATCCAGCACACCTGTCACAAATTACAATAACTGGTTAATTTTATGGTTTTTAATTAGAGTGCAAAGCACCATTTTCAGCAGCACTTGTACCAGTGTACAAAAAAAAAAAAAAAAAAACACGGCTGCCTCATCTTTGGTAATTTTGTGCATTGAGTTAAAACTTCATATAAATTGTTAAACCCTCTGATTTTGTGAGGTAGCCTTTTCTGATTAAATTAATGAAAACTTGCCAATATGTCATCCAGTGTAACCAATGAGCACTTCTGGAATGATGGAATGCTGAAAACGCCATTTCAATTGTACTCAGAGAGCTAAAATGCAGGAGTAGTAAACAGGCTTGCTCTACAGTCTACAGACACAAAATATAATAATCTAAGGAGTTTGGCTGGACTTTAGTTTGAGAGCCAGTGGAGAGCGGTTCAGCAGAACAGAACCACTGACCTGACCGAAGCCCAGGTGCTGCTGCTGGAATGCAGAGGTCATCATCTGCTGGCAGTTGAGGAGAGGGGCGGAGTTTGGGTTCAGGCAACGAGGGGCACCGCGCCCTTTGGACTGCGACAAGGTGTCTGTGAGGGCGAGAGAGAGAGCGAGAGAGAGAGAGAGAGAGAGAGAGAGAGAGAGAGAGAGAGAGAGAGAGAGAGAGAGAGAGAGAGAGAGAGAGAGAGAGAGAGAGAGAGAGAGAGAGAGAGAGAGAGACATTGGGCATGGCTGCCTTGACCTGAAATACCACCAAGATGAAGTCAACTGCACAGAGAAAATCCCAAAGATTCCACTCGTCGCCAACGAACTGGACAAACTCTCTGCTAGGGGACATGAACAACTTCTGCCGCTCAAGCAGAGAATCATAAAGAAAATGGCTAAACACCAGCACCAGGCAGGAGCACTATAACCGAATTCCAACATTCATCTGTCCTTCCAGATGAAAAATGAGCTGTGCATCTCAACCAAAATAAAGAAATGGCCCTGAAAAGAATTCTTGAGAGACAGTAACAACATTGAGGAGGATCAGAGCCCCACATACCACCCACCATTCAATTTTAAAAACAGCTCAGCAAACTGGAGTTCGGACACCAACTGTGAGCTCCATAATGTTAGGGACAAAAACCCTCCTCCTGATTTGCCAACTGGCTTGGTACTCAACAATTTCAGATTTGCAATCAGCCAATTCACATTGATGAGTGAATGTATTTAAAGAGTACAACTGAGCCTTTTAAGCTACCAAAATGAAAATAATCAGAATTGAAATCAATATTTTCTAACTCAACTTTGAGTTCTATAACTCAGAAATATAGAATTTAGCTGAAGTTTAGAAAAATGTGCCAACCATCAGAAGTTGAATTATTGGCTGTGAGCATCTGACTGTAAAATCTGTGAGAGGGCTGGCATCAGGTCTAGACAGAGAACCTCATTTCAATTCAGGAAAATAAACTATAAATCATTTTTCAAATTTTTTTTTTTTTTGAATAAAAAAAAAAAAAAAAAAAGAAACTCAAGGTATTCAACACAGGTTCGCTGCCAAAAAGGTTCCACTGTGTGCACAAAAGAAAACGATAATGTGCCTCCGCACTTGATACCCCCTTGAAGCACGTTTGTCACAACACTGCAGCCCCTAGTGGTACAAACTGGTAATGCACTGCGCAAACGCATTTTCGAAGTTTGTTACGGACACACACGCAGGTCGGTAGATATGACGATGACAATAGTCCTTCGGAAAAAAACTATTTGCACAGTACAAAAGCAGAGTATTTCTGGTAGCCCCCTGCATAAAGGCATTAATTTTAAACTGTTTGTAATCCATTATCTTCTTAGCAAGCACTGAACTCTAAGCAAGATTAATAAATCTACATTTTTCATCCCGACCGTGACGGTTCCACTATAATATGATCACAAAAGGTGCTGTTCAGAATAATTCACAAAATTGGATTACAAATGTTAGTCACTTGAGAAGTCCCAATGAAAAAATTCAGTAAACAAAAACTGGCAGCCCATTTCCCTGAAGGTCACCTGAGTTGGCTGTAAGTTCGCCGCCAGCGGAGATGGAGTTGTTGTTCTGCGTTAGCATGGAAGGCATCATCACGGTGCGAGGGCCCGGTCTGCCAGGCCGCCTCTCCGGCACCCTCCTGCGGCCATTCAGTCGGGCCGGGTGGTTCTGGTTCCCGCTGCCAATGTATCGCCTCTCTGCAAACGGGCTCTCATTCTGGCCCGACGAGTCCGACCCCGGTGAGCCTTCCACCGTCTCGCAGCCGCTCTCCTGCTCCCCGTCCGTCATGCTGGAAGGCAGAACGTTCCAGAAAAATCAGAGAGGCTTTCATGCGTTGCCTCAATACAGTTACTTCCAGTTTCATCATACTGTTGAAGCCCCAAAGTGTTTTGGGCGAATCAAATGAGAAACCAGCCTGGAACTTTTCATACCCAAAAAAGGCTGGTGCGGGTTCAAGATTTAGTTCACCACCAAGATGCTCATTTCTGCTAAAGGCATGGAATTAACACAATTAGCTAGTTAAAGGTCCCCTATTACGTCACCAAGTGCACAGCAAATGAGTTATTACAAGCCATTTCAAAATCTTTCCCCTCTTGACATCACATGGGGAAGTAGCCAACCAGAGGTAGGAAGAACTGATCAACCTCAGCCAAGCAGTCAATCAGATTTCAATATTCTGGGTGGTCACTCCCCTTTGTGACGTCAGTAAGGGGAGAGTTTGAACTGGCTCATAATGGCTAATTAGCTGTACACCTGGTGGCATAATAGAGGACCTTTAACTAGCGAAATCACATACTGTCCAAGGAGGCAGAATGGAGGTGGTGAGCCGGAGGAGCGGAGGTGGAGAGATAGAGGAGTCGAGGCAGTGAAGGGGAGGTGGGGAGGCGGAGAGACAGAGGACAAGAGTAGAGGCAGTGAAGGGGAGGTGGGGAGGCGGAGCGACAGAGGACAAGAGTAGAGGCAGTGAAGGGGAGGTGGGGAGGCGGAGCGACAGAGGACAAGAGTAGAGGCAGTGAAGGGGAGGTGGGGAGCTGGTGGCGAGGTTACCTGTTAGGCCGCTTACAGGGCGAAGGGCTGGAATGGGCAGAGGTGGAGGAGCTGGTGCTGAGGCTGCTGTCAGGACTACTGAGAGAGCAAACGCGCACCATGTTTAGCGCATCATGACACGCCTCACAGTCCGGGCTCCCCTTACACCTGCCGAAAAGAGAGGGAGGGGAGGGAGGGAGAGGGAGAGGGAGAGGGAGAGAGAGAGAGGGAGAGGGAGAGAGAGGGAGAGGGAGAGAGAGAGAGAGAGAGAGAGAGAGAGAGAGAGAGAGAGAGAGAGAGAGAGAGAGAACAGAATCATAAAACCGCAAACTGACACCACAGTGCTGCTCCATTTCTCCCCAGGGATAAACTCAGCAGCCTGTCCCTCGGTGTCTGATGCCTAATGTTTACGCAACACAGCACTCAAGGCCGCGCCGCGTCATGAAAACAGACAGGTGTACGAACAGTCACAAAACTGCGCAGCCTTGGGCATCATATTACTTTGCAATTTACAACGCGGTATGCGCCGATCAGCCATAACATTATGACCACCTGCCTGATATTGTGTAGGTCCCCCGTTTGCCACCAAAGCGGCCCTGACTCATTGAGGCATGGACTCTACTAGACCCCTGAGGGTGTGCTGTGATATGTGGCACCAAGACATTAGCAGCAATGACTTTAAAACTGGAGTAATGTGGGCTCTCTGTCTGGTTTTTGTCAGAACTCGAGCTGCTGTATTCTGTACAACCTGTAACTTACCAATGGCTCTCTTAGACACACCAGACAGAAGTACGTTACAACAGTCCAGTCGGCTGGAGATAAAAGCGCGTATCAACTTTTCCGTGTCTGCCTGGGAGAGAAATGGACCAGAAATGAACCTTAGACCATTTTTCGTAGGTACTGACCACTGCAGAGCAGGAACACTCCACATGAGTTGTAGTTCCAGAGATGCTCTGACCCAGTCGTCTAGCATCACAATTTGGCCCCTCTCAAAGTCACTCACATCCTTAAACTTGCCATTTTTCCAACTTCCAACACATCAACTTCAAGGGCAAAATATTTACTTGATGTCAAATATATCCCACCCACTGAGAGGTGCCACTGCAATGAGATAATGCTATTCGCTTCACCTGTCAGTGGTCATAATATTATGGCTGATCAGTGTATACCGACAGTAAATCAATGAAAAAGTTACTTGTTCTGTACCATTGTTAAATAAACATTAGTACCCAGATTGATAGTTTATGGCGTGAGGCCAATTATCTTTTGCCATTTCAGAATTGCAAATTCTGCAGGGCACGGCCTCTCGTAATCCTGATCCAGGATTAAGATGCGCAAGTAAAACACAAGCAAACTGTGGTAGTTGACAGGTGGCACCATTTATGTTCAGGTTTATTAATCACCGACACGCAGCACTGGCACAGAATCAAAAACCCCGGTTTCATAAACATTCATATTTGTTGGCATCGCAGCTCATGTCCTGTTGCCTCGATAACAGTGGGGGTTTGGCATGACTCAGGCCAATGATAGTGGGTACTGAACAGGACTTGGGGAAATGGAAGCAGGTATTGGGCGTGACTCAGGCCAATGGGAGAGTGATTTTTAGGCATAACTCAGGTACTCACTCCCCCAGTGAGTGCCTCTGGGCAGCTTCGTCTTCGTCAGTGTCGCTGCTGATGGTGATGACCCTGACGACAGGGCTGGGCGATTCTGCCATGGCCATCTCTTCCCGTCGATGCAGCCCGCGACCCCCCTGGCCCCGCCGCCGCCGGTGCTTATGGGAAAGGGCCGGCTTGTCAGGGTCCCGCCCCGCCTTGCAGCAGCTGGAGGCCTTTGGCTCAGCCCCCACCCCTGGTGCCTGCTCCGCTCTCAGACAGCCCCCCTCAGAGCCCTTCCGAGCTCCGCAGCTCTTTGGGGACGGGCAGGCGGAGCTCTGAGCGATGGCGTGATGAGTGAACCCGTTACTCCTGCAGGAAAGGGCAACAAGAGGCGCAGACTTCGGCTTTACAAATGACTCATAATGCCCAATCAATGCCAATAAGGAGACGCGCAACAATGGGGCACATCGGCTTTCGCATTTCGGCTCGAGTGCCACGATTCATCCAAAAACACATTTATCAACATAATTAACGATGGTGTATCTATTACACACGCAGGGAAGGTCCGATTCACTCAGGCCCAGCTGCTTGAGAAAAACAGCAGCAGACCTGCTGTATGAAGTTATCAATGATGTCCAGTGAGAGCTGCCAAAATATCTGCAAGGTCTTCAATGCAGGAGTAGTCCAGTTTTAGAGGGCCACACTGTGCCCATTTCCCAGTATAATATTTTCACTCTAGTGGACTATTTACAAACCTTTGCATGTGATTTTTGTTAAAAACCACCCAGTTACAGCTGTACAGGCTGTGTGTGCAGCACCTCATATTCACTCAGCCTGAAACTGTGTTTCGGCTCGTCTCTAAAGGTCCCCTTCCTTAAAGCCTGCCCTGCTGAGACTGCCCAACTGCAGTTCAGGAAGCAGCCCTCCGAAAAATAATAAATTAAGGAAAAAACAATGGAAGACTAGGGTTGTACTGCTGAGGAATAGAGCTAAAAATTAATTTTAACCACTGAATCTTCCTTAGGTAGTCCACACAAAGGAACTTTGCCTTCGCACTGAAGAAAACAGTGTCTTCGACATAAGGAGACGTGGTATCATTCTTAGGTAAACTGATTGTTATTTATAACCTTTTTTCCTTTCCATTTTTACACCTCACATAAAGAAGATAAAAATTAAAAAAAAAAAAAAAACTGGAACAGATTCATCACCGCTAGTGCACCCAAACAGAAAGGGTCTCACCTGTTTATACAGGGCTTGTTTCTCTTGTTCGGCGCAGACTGGGGCCACACCATGTGTGCGATGCCTATGCTTATTGGCTGGTGGGCTGACACAGCGATTTGATTGGTTAGAAGGGGCTGGGGCATTATAGAGCCGTAATGGTTGCCGTGGGGCTGCACCTTCCTGAAAACACACATACTTCCATTTCAAACAGGCATAAAATCGCAAATAAAAGAATATCATATATAGCACATCTGTTGTTGTTCACATACACAAATTCAATAATAAATATCAATATCACAATGGGAATTCCATATTCATATTAAAATGAGGAACCAAGTGGCTCAAAATACAGGAGCAGGAAGCTGATGCAAAACCAGAATGATAAGAGCAGAATTCACTTAAAAGTAAACAGCAAACATCAAACAAACAAAAAAATGGAAAGGGCATAAATTATACATTACTAAAATAAAACAAGGGGACATTGGTTTAGTACTCTGGAAAGCTTTTTTAAACATTAGTGGTGAACTGTCTGACAGTTCCGTGTGACTGACTCAACCATTAATTCACAACCACAGTGCATAATTTACAACTCACAGTTTTGGCTTCCTAAGAATGGAAGTGTCTCCTCTGAAGCGGATTTTTTCTGAAATTTTCTAAATTTAACCAAATAAAAGCCAATAATTCTTTTCTTTCAGCAGTATTGTATATGACTCCCTGGTGAGCCACTCATGAAAGCAACACTCCCAGAAGACATCCAATTAAGATAAAATATTTTGAAATGTTTTACTGCAACCTGCCGTAACACGTCCGTTATACAATAACACAAAAATGAAAACATGCAGGAGGTTAAAACACATTTATTTGTGAAGCCTCACACAATTCCTCCATGGTATTCAGCAGGCAGGAAGAGTGTGGTTAAATATGGGTTGCACCCAGTAATTGTACACTGCGTAGCTGCACACTCCATATAACTACACTGTGATTGGTACCGCGCTTTATCCTGGACAGCTTTACTTGCCAAGTTCACAGTCACACCAAAGCTAAGCTCGCAGTGTCACTATGGAACTGGGCAGCCCTGGTTGCCAGGAGTCACCTATACATCGGCTTGATGGTCGGCAGGGGTGGATTGTACAGCAAATGCTCACAAACTCACCCCCAGTCCCCCAGTCTCTGTGGGCCCGCCACAGTCTCAGAGGCCAGTGTCGTCGCTGGTGGCGGCACTGCCGCTACCTGTTGCCAGGTGGGGACCAGGATCTGCTGTGCGCGATTAGACCAAGTCTGCTGCAGGGAAATGAAGCCCCAGGTAATTAGCGGTCAACGCAGAGGCTATCCGGCCGCATACTGATCATGCATCAGATCTAACACAGCATCTGATATGGACCAGTCTTAACCCTGAAAGTGCTAATCACTGCTATCGTCACACATGGCACAGAATTTATGAAGCAAAAAAGTTAGCGATGACCTTCAAAAGGGCTCACAGGTACCCATGAATCCTTCTCAAGGTCATTTATCAGCTAAATAACGAATGATTAACTTTTGGAGGGATAGGGCGAGTAAAAATTAAGCACTTCTAAGGGTTAACAGTAGATGGTCACCATTTGGCTCAGAAAAGTCAGTGCAATGGTAATTATTGGTCTTGAAGCATGCCTTTAGAAAACTCACATCTCAGTATGTGACCGTACAAGATATGCAAATAGAATTTAGGCACGCTTCATAATGGTTGCTCAAAAATGTCAATCACTGATTAGCTTCATTGAAACAGCCCTTCATTGATAATGATGATCTAAAACCAGTTTGGTTTCCTAAATCCTTGCTTATCTCCAACCTACTTAGTGTCTCTATGGTCACCAACCAATCACTAACCTGTTTTTTTGTCTCTATGGTCACCATTATTCCCTATAACCCGTGCAATGACCCCTGACCTACACTTTCACATCTCCCACATTCCACATGGGCCATGGCATGTCCCGTTCACAGCTCACCGACCTGTTTAAACCTTTAAACCAAAAACATCTTCAGCTGAGAATTTTAATGGTGATGTAACAATTACCACCGGAAAATTAAAGCAACAGATCTCCACCACACCAACTAACATTTCTGATTTGAAATTCCAGAAATCTTACTCATGAAAGAATTACTGGCCTGTGTGGTTGGACTGTTTGTGACCCATTTCCTGATAGGCTCAGTATGTTTCCATTTGCTTGGCTGCTCATCCCTCACCTGTGTGATGACCCCTGTCCGGATCTGTAAGGGCTGTATGGCGGGGGCCTGGGTCACTAGCGGCACAGTGGTGTCCATACGGACCGGGTAGCCTGTGGGCTTGTTTGTATTGGGTGGGATTCCTAATGGGAAACAGACGGAAGAGCCGTGGGAACAGGGCCACAGACAAAGTCACAGGACAGATGCCCACAGTCTTTTCATCCCATTTTATATCAACTGTTTCAGCACAAAAAGGCAGCCATGCAATACTGGGAAAGGGCTCAATATTTGAGGGGGGGTGAAAGGAGTTCATCCATAACCACAAATACAGTGACCATTATTACGATTGTTAATAAGAAAAGATGTACCTTGCAGACCTGGAGGACAGAGGATTAGTGCTTGCTGAAAGGAATCGTTGCAACCAAACTGAGCATTTCCTGTCTGCATTGGCATTGCAGGATGCATCACAGAGGGAGGGGGAGGGGCTATAGCCTGGAAAACAAAAAAAAAAAAAAAAAGATCAATGTGGAAGATGGAATGAAAAGAGCCAGGTGGTTACATTCAGGAACTAACCAACTACAAAACGTTTTAAGGCATCTGAACAAAAAAAAAAAACAGCTGTCCTACCACGTAACTGCCTGCAGGTGGCGACATTGCAAAAACCACGCATGCAGAGGCCCTGACAAGGAGCAGTGGCGTAAATTTTCAACAAATTGAGAGACAAATGCTAATGGGTCAAGATTCACCTGTCCCCATTTCACATGCTAATCTTATTAACAACCTGCTGCCAGTGGCCTTCAGTCGCCTAATGTTGATTATAATTGTTCAGTTGTCATGTAGCTCTGCGGCACCTTATCCTGAAACCTGCTTAACAGGACTGCCTTCGTAGTTCTCCCTGTCATCAAGTGTTGGTACAATAACAAATTATATTAAACAAACAGGAAGTAATTTAAGATATTAGAATTAATACTACAAATATTTGGAGGTAAAAATTAATTACTTATAATGATCAATAACATATCCATTTTAGTGATAAAGATTTAATTACTGCTTTGCAAATTTATGCATTTGGTATATTAATTTTAAAGGTATCATTCTGAATGGATTTCCATGTGGACGGCAACACTTCTCATGCCTGTATCCTTAAAGACCGGCCTACTTAAAGTCTGCAATCCAGGTGATCTCACAACAGCCAAATGGAGTTTACATCAGGTGATTAAGCAGGTCACTCCATATTTAATCACTTCATTTCCAAATGACTAAATTTGGGTTGGATTTACAATTTTCTTTTTAAATGTTTTAGGTTGTTGTTGGGCTTTAAGTTTCTTCCATTCAATCGATGTAAAAATCAAAACAGATTCCAAACTTCGGAGCAGGTAGTGTATATCACAAGCTGAGGTGTAAGGTAACCGTATCATAGAACAACAAAAGAAGACAGCATCGTGTCTAAATACAACAGTGCAAATGCAAGAACACAGCGGTGCGGCACAATCAAAAACAATAAAGGAATGAAACGGGAACCTACCAGACCTGATTCAAATACAAATTAAATACTTGCATTAGAAACTGCTTTTGTTTTGTATTTTAAAGCACTTCCAAGGAAACCGGCCAAGACAAATTACCTTTTATTTGAATTTAAATCCTTTCTTGAAAGCTAAATTCTTCAGCTGCATGAAGTATTTGAAATTCATGCCCAGCCCAGGTCTGGAGCAGACAGGCCCTCACCTGAGTGTGCACGGGGCCCATCTTGTTGAAAGCCACGGTCAGGTTTGCAGCATTGCTTGAGGTGACCGGTCTCATGAAGGGGGTCTTATTGCGGTTTATTGTGTCGTAGGTGCTGGGGTGGGGTCTGCACACGTCCATGATGTGGAAACATGATTTGACACTAAGGAGGGGGGGGGGCAAAAAAGAGAGGGGAGAGATGAGAGAGGGGAGAGACTGAAAACTCAGCTTCTTAACATCAAAAACCACACAATGCCAACACAAATTAAACTCAAAGATAGTGGCTTCGTGCCACACTGTTCCACCTTTCTCATCACCGCAATTAAAGCGACGGCAGCTCAACATTCCTGACAAGTTTCTAACCTCCACCTGCTGCCGTTGTGCTAAGCCAGCGGTTATATATACCTACACATGTTAAATATTCACCGCGAGACAGAGCTGAAATCCAGCTCCCCCCCGCACATGCAGACGGGCTGATTTATGTGCTCAGTACCAACACATTCCCCTGTGATAGTTTCACGCATACATACGTTTATCCAACTGCAATCAGTGTGTAAATATCTCCAATGACATTTGAATATAACGGATCATTTTCCCACGGTATGGGAACAGGGGAGGGGAAAGTCGCAGAGGCCTGCTGCGCAGCTGCAGCGCTGTGTCGCAGGGTATGCGGTATTGCGTGAAGGTGGGGCAGTTGGCCAGACTGGCCATTGCTGGTGGGCGGGAGAGGGGAGAGGTCAGAGGTCGCTGTGGACGGGGGTGGGGGAGGGGCGTCGGTGACGTACTGGTTGCTGTGGGGGAAGTCGAGGAGGTGCTGCATGGTGATGAACGGGTGGTTCAGAGCCTCAGCCGGGACGATTCTCTTCTCCGCGTCGATCGACAACATGGTCTTCAGCAACGCCACGAACTCTCTGCGGTCCGCCTTCTCCGCCAACGTATCACTTCCTTCCAGATTCATCACCAAGTTCACCTGCGTGGAGATAGAAGAGCACAGGCATCACACCCAGGGGAAGAAACAGAAACAACTTGACTGTCCCAGGACAACACTTCCCCATTGGAATTAAGCCGCTTTCACACTGGACGCGAAACAAATTTTTCGCGACAGATTGCATTCAAAGTCAATGCAAAGACGCCAATACACGCGTTTTCAAGGTATTCGCGTCTTTGCATTGACTTTGAATGCAATCTGTCGTCTTAAAAAATCGTTTTCAGCGCCGTCTTAAGCAGCTTCAAGAGATACTGCTTGATATTACCTCCACATCAACATGATCAACTTTCATTATGATACGGTTTCCATCAACAGCAAGCCACATCCTACATCAGGAAAACTGAGCACAAATCGTGTGTCTTGAGGACATGACCCATTAAACTAAAACTGGCAGCAATTTCTTTTAGCACAAAACTATTAGCATAAAACTTGCCCCCCCATATATCAAACTGAAGAAATGTGACAAAGCTCCATTACTGATACAGCGAAATCGATCCAGTATCCTTCTCCTTCCACGACCCCCGAGTACTCACATGCGCGATATCATCCAAACAGCTGAAGATGTACTTCCTGGCTTCTTTCGACTTCATCCCTGTCTCCGCTTCGTGCTCCTCCGTGCTCTGTGAAAACAGGAAGGGGGGGGGCTGAGTCAGCCCATTCCCAGACTGGCCGAGCTGGTGGTACCCGTTCAATCATATCCAATCTCTCACTATGTTCTCTTCACTTCTTCTACAAGACCCGCTGCGGTTATATGCATCTATCAAATGGATAACGTGGAACTGATTGAACAGCAGAACAGCAGGTTATAGACGGGGGGCGCCTGTCGTAAGGGTCCCGTTGGCAGTCTTTAGGGACGTAAGGACGGCTGCAGTGTTTGGGGAGTCACACTCACTTTCAGTCTCCACGCTGCGTACGGAGAGTCCCTGCAGAAGAATCGGGAGGTTTTGGTCCCCACGTTCAGGAGCTGCTCCCCAGGCAACCCTTGCGTCTGAGAGATGTAGCGAATCTGCAAGAGGAAAGGAGAGTTAGCAAGGATACAGTCATGCCCAAAATTATTCATACCCCTATCAATATTTGGTTTTTTCCAAGATATTTTTTGACAAATCAAATTTATTCTTGCACAAATGACACAGTCAGTTAACATCAGGCTGTAAGAAGTACAGTAAACAATTTTTTCGAGAAATACATTACTTTTTGGTATTTTATTTGACAGATTTACAAAAAATGCCATGTCCAGAATTATTCATACCCTTTTCTCAGTAATTGCGGGCAAAGCCTTTATGCACGATTACAGCCTCCAAATGCTTCCTGTGGTTGATCACAAGGTTTCTACACGTCTCCACAGGGATTTTGGCCCATTCTTCTTTTGCAAACTTCTCCAGGTCCTTAAAGTTTAAGGTTTTCCTCGACATGACCTTGGTCTTCAGTTCCCTCCACAGATTCGGGATAGCATTGAGGTCGGAGCTGTGGCTTCGCCACTCCAAAACGTTCACTTTATTGTCCACTTACCATTTCTTGACGGATTTGGCCCTGTGTTTAGGATCATTATCCTGCTGGAAGATCCATTCCTGCCCAAGACCAAGTTTTTCAGCGGATTGCTTAATGTTTTAACTGAAGATCTGATGTTCTGGTACTGTCTCATAGTGTCATTAACTTTAACAAGGTTTCCAGACCCATTCGCTGAAAAGCAACTCCAGAGCATGATACTACTGCCACCATGTTTGACTGTTGGGACCATGTTTTTCGGTTGAAGACTTCATCTTTTTTACGCCACTTACACATCTCCAACCCAGACACACAAGAGCTCGTCTAGCCTTCGCAAAAGCTCATCTGGATGAAGATATAAGCTTCTGGCTGTCAATGTTATGGACAGATGAAACAAAGATCAGCTGTTAGGGCACAGAGATGTGGCTTTTGTTTGGCGTAAGAAAGGTGAAACGTTCAACCTGAAAAACACGGTCCCAACAGTCAAACATGGTGGCGGGAGTATCATGCTCTGGGGTTGCTTTTCAGCAAATGGGCCTGGAAACCTTGTTAAAGTTAATGGCACTATGAAACAGGACCAGTATATCCAGATCCAGATCAGTAAAAACATCAAGCAATCCAGCGAATAACTTGATCTTGGGGAGGAATTGATCTTCCAAAAGGATAATGATCATAAACACACGGCCAAATCAGTCAAGAAATGGTTAGCGGACAACAAAGTGAACGTTTTGGAGTGGCCAAGCCAGAGCTCAGTCCTCAATGCTACCCGGAATCTGTGGAGGGAACTGAAGACCAAGGTCATGGCAAGGAAACCCTCAAACCTTAAGGACCTGGAAAAATTGCAAAAGAGGAGTGGGCCAAAATCCCCGTGGAAACGTGTAGAAACCTTGTGATCAACTTCAGGAAGCGTTTGGAGGCTGTAATCATGAATAAAGGCTTTGCCATCAATTACTGAGAAAAGGGTATGAATAATTCTGGACATGGCATTTTTTGTAAATCTGTCAAATAAAATACTAAAAAGTAATGTATTTCTTGAAAAATTGTTTACTGTACTTCTTACAGCCTGATGTCAACTTACTGTGTCATTTGTGCAAGAATAAATTTGATTTGTCAAAAAATATCTCGAATAAACTCAAAAATTGGTAGGGGTATGAATAATTTTGGGCACGACTGTAACAGCCAATGTGAATGAGGGTATTTCGCCAAGGAGAGATCACACAGATCATGGCTTTCCGCACTGCCCTCATTTTCTAATGACATCAGTTAGTTTGAGGTCCATACGGCACACAATACACACCCACACGCATGCACCACGCCAACTCCGGCAACACACCTCCATTGTGATCATACACACACACACACACTCTTGCCACCTGCTGGATGGAACTGGGTGCTCGGCTCGGTCATGGACCTTGACGCCATTGTCAGAACTCAGGTAAACAGAAGGGGTAATGCGGGTGCAGTGTAAAATTCACAGGCGATGGTTTATTGGGCATGCTCAAGAGGGACGGCCAATGACGTCTCTCTCGATGTGGTGTCGAGGAGCAGTCCCATTAGCGCCATCCTGCCATTCCTCGCTAGAACGGTGAGTTCAGCATTTGGGAATCTAAAACCATCTCCCTAGTAAACAGGGGTGTATCCAGGGACCAAAATTAGCACCAGCGACCTGCCAAGGGCTGGTAAAATATGCAAGTGGTTTGTACATTTACTTCACTCACCAGTCATAAAAACAATAGTTATCTACTGAGTGGCTGGTTAAATTTGAACATTCACTAGCCATTTGGCTGAAGGACAGGAAAGATGATTTTGCACCCTAAGTGTATCCCAGCACTTCATACCAAAACCGAAGCAAGTCCACAGCAATTTACAAAGGAAGCCTTTCTTATATTGCACACAGTGACACCTAAAGATACACACACACTAACAAGCAGAAATACATTGACCACAAGCAAGAACCCCAATGCTGCAGAACAACCTGTATTATCTGTATCTGTACTACAGATATCGGCTCTTACAGAAACACCAGAGGTAGTTGCATAAGCAGCGGTTTCCTTTAGTTGATGATGTAGGCAGTGAACCCCAGTGCAGTGATTTTCTCAGGGGGGGGTCAGTTTCACACAAGCAGTAAAAGCCTCGTTTTGGGCCAAATTAAATTTTGAATGGAGATTCCCTGCAAGAAAACACTTCAGTGCAGGACTACGTCAAATCTGTGTGTACAAAACCAGCCCAAAGAACTACAGTTCCCCAACACACACTGCTTCCACTAAAACACAGGCCTAAACACTGCTCCAGAGTTCCTCCAATCCTGGCACTGGAGTCATTGTCACAGACCGGTCAAACAGCTTATCAAAAGTGCTCAAACCCTCTGGGCACGGTTTATCCTTTATGTAACAGTTTAAGGACACTTAAAAGGAAACTACAATGTTCACCAACAAAACCACTACGCCTACAGGCGGGAAGTTCAAGAGAGAATCCAGCTATATCTTTCATCACCCTATGAAAACAGCATTTTGGCTGGATCACTCCAGAGTCACATTTAAGAAATGTGCTAATTAGCAAAATACGGGATATATTTTACTTTCTGAATCTTAAAATCCACCAAATCCAACTACCTTCAGCAAATCTTCATGTTTACACAAGGTGCTCAACAGAATTGGACCCACAAACGGAGAGCGGACCAGCTTTAGAAATTCAGTCAGTCACTGCAAATGTATAATTTCTAGCTCGAAGATATTTAAAACTGACAAGAGACCATATGTCTGGGCAGCACTAAATAAAAGGTTCCTGCTCAAGGGAATCTTGTTCAGGGGATAAAAATCATGGGTCAGCAGGTCAGACAGACTTTTAAATAAACCTCCAGCGGGGTCAACTGCTCATTACGTGCAAAATGGCAATTACCAATGAGGAGTCAATTTTTCTGCTCACCGTCATCGTGGACCACACCTTCAACTATCCAAATATTCGCCACACAAAGATAATGCAGTCAAATGAAAGGAGAACGGGCTCTGCGCTGATGTGTGCAGCTAAAGCCTTTAGCACGATAAGGATGGGTCGCCCACACCCCCCGCCCCGAGTGTGGGTGACAAGCAGGGCATATCCTCAAAGCTTCTTTAATCTCTACTGGAGGCTCAGCGGGACGCGACAGAGAGAGTTCAGGGCTTTTCATCCCTGTCTAGTCTGTCTGCGCAGGATTATCTGAAGAGGAGAGCAAATGACACAGACCTGCAGCACAGAATGTCGCTGCAAAGCCCAAGCACTCCTGTCCCCTCAATACGGCTCCGTACAGCACAGACACTACTGAGCCCCTAAATACTGCACATCACCGGCCCGACAGCAACTGAATACTGCACAGCACAGGCCCGACAGCAACTGAATACTGCGCAGCACTGCCGCCATTTAACCTGTGAATACTGCACAGCACCTGAATACTGTGCAGCACTGCCACTATTTGACCTGTGAATACTGCACAGCACCTGAATACTGTGCAGCACAGGCCCGACAGCACCTGAGTACAGTGCAGCACTGCCACTATGTAACCTGTGTATACTGCACAGCACCTGAATACAGTGCAGCACTGCCACTCTTTAACCTGTGAATACTTCACAGCACCTGAAAACTGTGCAGCACTGCCACTGTTTAACCTGTGAACACTGCACAGCACCTGAATACTGTGCAGCACTGCCACTATTTGACCTGTGAATACTTCACAGCACCTGAATACTGTGCAGCACTGCCACTATTTGACCAGTGAATACTGCATAGCACCTGAATACTGTGCAGCACTGCCAATATTTAACCTGTGAATACTGCACAGCACCTGAATACTGTACTACAGAGAAGACAAACCCCCAGAATACTGTACAGCACAGGCACAACTCATCCCCTAAATACTGCACAACGCCAACAATACTGACCCCCGAGAATGCTGCACAGCATAGTTAGCCATCACTGCAGCAGAGGCATGACTGACCCCCCCAGTAGTACACTACATAGACACGGTGACCCCCCCAGAATACCGTACAGCACAGGCACAATGGAACTCTAAATACAGCACTAAACAGACAATACTGACCCTGAGAATTCTGCTAGCACAGAAAATACTGACCCTTAGAATAATTTATATTTCAGACAATACTGACCCCCCAGGATACTATAGAGCACAGACAATAATAATCCCATAAAACTGTCCAGAGCCAGCACTATTGAGTCCTGAATACTGCACTACCCAGGCACCATCCAATCTGTACTAATACCTGCGTGCAATGCATATCAGGCATCTCCGATATCAACATGTATCCTTTACATGCGGAGAAGTCAAATATAACTGCACTGTACAACACAGACAACTATAGAGCATACATTCAATTAAAAATAACACTAATCCAGAGCAGTGGCATCGCTCATCCATTTAAGGCATGACTCCAATGTATGGACGAGCCCCATAGATTGCATTTCAAGCGTGCCAAGTGTGTGTGTGGCTATTCCAGAAAAGTCTTCCATAAGCTCCAGAGAGGCATTGCCTGGGTGAGGAAGGGTTTATAATACGACAAAATAAACTCTGCAGGTCCATCGATTGCACACAGACCGATTCTACACCTCAACTCCACCCACCTCATACAACCCGAGCTTGTGGGCACGAGCACATAATTAATCAACAGCGATATCTTGTTGTTAGGGGATAGCACATACTCATTGACATTAAGGATGCACAATTAGTCAAACTGCAATTTTTCTAAGCGTGATCAATAACGGCCGACATGGGGCACACGAGCGAGCTTGCTCCTTTTATTTTCCAAAAATCACACCTGATGTGGTCTTCAACAAATGGCTGCCAAATATCAGAGGCCATATGAAATGCTTCTGGTAAAAACTTCACCGATACCAGTATTTACCACTGATCCCAAGCTGAACGGAGCCAAGTGAAGGTCTACAGAACCATCATCTTTTAAGCAACTATTACTCTCGTCCTGTTATCGTTTACTTTGCTCAGTTAGCAATAAAATAATTAATTTGCTCAATTACCAATTACCAATTTGAATTAGTAGACAGTTCAATTTATTTTTATGGCACCGTGAGCTTGTGGCAGGAACTCGTGGGCACTGCACTTCACTGGAGGATAATGAGCTCTGAGTGCATAACCTGGCCCTGCTCGCTGGCAGCAGCAACTTCTGGCAGGAGTAACGGAACAAGACACCAGCCACGACTTTCCTTGACTTTGTAGCCGACAAAAAAAATGGGGAAAGGGAGATGGGCCTCAATGTTTGCAGGAAATTAAGAGAAGAGCCAATATACGACAGGAAACACTCCTTGTGGTTACACATTCCGGTTGGACGGGTGTTATTCTGCATCTGACCCACCTCTGTTACCTGGTGAAAACAGGCTGCGATGAAGGCGTGTATGATGACTGACTCCTAACCGTACAGGGTGCCATATGTCCTGTGGCTCCCAAACATAGCACGGAGAGCTCACCATGGAGTCGGAGTGTGCTGATCACACTCCATCTTAAATAACTAGCTTAACCCAATGAGGAGGGTTTTTTAGAGAGTAAGTAAAATCATTCTAAATCAGTGTTTTAGAATGCCACTGATCTCCCGAATCAGTTCTTGAATCAGAATTGGAATGAGCAGCTTCACAAGCTGGGGAGCCCATACACCAGAAGTACTAAGAGCATACTTTTTTCTTATTTTTTTAACTGAACTGCACAGAGGATAAACACCCAACTACTGCAGAGAAATGTGCCCCACTGGACGTTCTGGACTCTCGTGCGGGTCAGTTGAGATGGACGACCAAAAATATTTCTGTGAAGGTTCCAGAGTTAACAAGGCTAATTTTCATCTGTTGTCCCTGACTACACGTTTGGGTGTGAGAAGAACTGGTAGCATCCGAAAGAAACTGACTAGAACATAAGGGGAATGTTCAGTCCTGAAGCAGAGAGGACCAGGCCACCGAGAAAACCAGAACCACCTCCTTGCACGGCAACATTAGAAACCACTGCGCCACCATGCTACTGGCTGCAGACAACGATTCCAACACTGTGGCAGTGAGGCGGGACCTTTGGGGCGAGTTATAAATACATTGTGCTGCGGAGCGCAGAACAGGACCCAGGGCTTGTGTGGCAGCCAGGAGCACTCAGCAAAGTGCTGGTCACTCTGCCTGGCTCATCTGGTCCCGCTCGGCCCTGAGGCGACACCACACGCCCTGCAGAGGTCATCTCAAGGCAACCCCTAAAGCTGACCATTATATATGGACAGAGCAGAGGAAAGATCACAATCTGTGCGCATTTTTCTAAGCGCCATTTAAGCCTGGCACTCATCGGCACGGCATAGCTAATGCAATGAGCGCAGCTAATGATAATGCCCAGAGCAGAGCTAATGCTTCTTAATGGAGCAAAGCAAGAGCCAACAACAAAAGCACCGCTAGTGCTAATGCATGTGGCCGCCAGTCAAGTCCGTCATCGGTTGTGTTAAGCCACACCAAAAATGTCCCACGCTTTCCTCAAAAAAAAAAAAAGTCTGCTTTTGGCGCAGTTTAGTCCCTGAAGGAAATCAAGCTGACTGGAATTAGCACTATCCCAGGAGCTTGGGGAGTCACGCGAGCCGTAAAACACAAAACATGAAAGCACTGACACTGGAGCTAGTGTAACTTATACTAGGTTCAGTTGAATAGCAGATGGCAAGAATAGGATCATGATGGAAGAGTTTCCCGACAAAACGCTGTGATGGATAATTCGTCCCACGAATAACAAAAGGTCACAAGTGACATTCTGATTGAAACCTGTTTTTCGTGGTGCAGAAAAACAGGTTTCATCAGGAATATCACTTGCGACCTTTTGTTATTCATGGGATGAATTGCTCAGTCAGCAGTGTGTTGCAGTGACAGTGGAGCTGGGGGTGTCACCAAATCCCCCCCCCTTTCATCCCACCACCTGAGGCAGCATCCCCCGGGACTGCCCACCCCACCTCCAGGAACTGTCCCAATAATCCCTTCAGGGCCTCCCAGCGGGAGGGGGCTACACCTCAAAACCACCTGAAAAAAACATGAAAAAGGGAAGGAAACCGAAGAGGTGTATGCTGAGAGCTCAATGCATGAAGCTATTAAAAGCAAAACTCACATAGAGGAGAAAATTCCTCGGGAGGTGGGGACACCTGCTTTTTTTATGAAGTTAAGACTCCAGCACAGACTGGCCTGCATTATGGAGAGGGTAGGTATTATTATTAATTTACTTACTTTTTCTGAGAGCTACCTCTCTGATGGCCAAAAAAAAAAGTTGGGGAGCCATTTTAAAGATTTAAGGGGCTACAAGATTAGATTTTGGGGACTACCCTTTTCAGCTAAAAAACAATTATTATTTTTTTTTTTTTACTTTACATTCATGATGCATAAATATCAAGGCTGATATTAAACAAACCGAATGATGAGAATTTCATTGGAACCTTGTCATTTTCATCACATACTGGCTCACAAAGTACGATTCATACACCTTCCAGTAAAAAGCTCTCTTCCTTTCCAGGGACCAAGATAAAATAATTTCCACTGGTCCAATGGGCCACTGGATCAGAATGCAGGCATCTAGTGTATTTTCACAGGCCAAAAAGCAAAAAAAAGCATTAAAAAAAACCCCTTTTCACACTTGTTTTACTCAAGGTTATTTTTGTAGATGCATAGCACAGTGCAATTAATTTATACCTCAAAACAACCCATGTACTTAGAACATGAGGCTGATTGTTCACTTTGCGTTAAAAAAAAGTATGTTTTTTCCCAGCTACGCAGATAATTAATCTTTGACAGCAGCCTGCAAATCTTCATAACCACAGTGAATAGTACCGTTTGTGAGCCCACATGCATGAATTCCCAGCTAGCTTCAGGATTCGAGTGAACTTTTCTCAGCAGAATCACAGACAGCATTGCAAAGTCCAAGGCTGTTCACGAGAAGAATGTCACATGGATAATGTTTGTTCCGTGTTGCTCAGAAACATCGGCTTTCAAGTTGGCCACAGAGCAGCTTGATGCTGCGAAGAAAATGATGCATTAAATTGTTTCCGTGTTGTCTGTGCGGCCCATTTGATTAGTTTGCCAGAAAAGTAGGTAATTTGCAAGACGACTGCAAAATAGCCAAATCAGCCCACTGGTTTCAACCGGTCAATAAGAAATAGTTTGATCATGGCATGACTAATTCTCTATGGAATGCCATTTCAGTCAATATTAAATAAATATTAAATATATAACTGAGGCAATAAGTGTTAAAATATATAAATAAATGTAAATATAAATATATAAAGGAGTTAATATAATTCAATGAATAAATATGTATTATTTTATAAGAAACGTTTATATTTATTTCAGGGGACTTTATCTCATGAAAGCCTGGTTGCCGCATAGGTACTTGGCCTCTTCAAATCACAAAGGTTTAAAAAAAATTGAAACATAATTATTGTGCTGTGTAACAGGTTAGAAGCATGGATCTCACGACCAACAAAGATAAACTCCACTGAATTACTGTTACTTTCTACCCAAATGCAAGCAGACAGATGGGCACCAGATTTCTGCTCTTATAAGGCAAAGTCAAAAAGCTTTGTCAGTGTGCCTGACGTGCTTCTGTCACCCAGACGGTCTCAAATCCTGCCTTCTGTTATCAGCAACAGCCCTCACTGAAAGTCACAAGGATAATGTCAACATGGCACGAGCTGAAGAAATGCTACCACAGTGATTCAGTGATTAGGAAATTTTCCCATTCTCTTACAACAGAACTGGATGCCATTGTCACAAATTGCTTCAAATTTTTTCAGCCACACCAACAATGTAGTGCCATCTATACGGTATAATCACTAACATTAAACAAAGTGTGTCCGCGCGCAGTCAGCTTGCTAGCTAGCCAAGTTTACCTGGAGAACAGACTGGATCATCAGCAACTGCCTTACGTTCCCTAGCTTGGACAGGGGCTCTTGGGCTTGGCCTGCCCGCCTCCGCAACTCTGGGTGGTGGCTGATGCGTCACCATCCTATCAAAGTGGTTGGCAACCTTTCTTAGTCATTCTGAGATGCTTTTCTCAGAGCAAGACATCACATGCAGATGAACAATGCACAATGACAATGTAGTCTACGGTCCTTCCATCCGCCAGAAATATTTGGAGCCTTCTCATTTATTCAGTACTGCTGTATATTCAGGGATTCAGTGCTGGACTTTGGGGTTTTGTTGCTTTGGTCTGAATCTGAGCGATAACCACACCCCATAAAATTAAATATGACAGATTAAAAAAAAAAAAAAAAAAAAAAAAAGCTGGGAAACAAATGAGGTATTAGGAAATAAAGTTGAAACAACTAAGTGTGGAAATGTGAAATAATGTAACGTAGTTGTCAATATGATCGCTCGCCAACACAAAAGCAACCCCTTGCCTTAAAGCTGCAGTTTGTAAGATTGAGAGGGAAGAATACTTCGCTCAAGTGTTTGAAAAAGAACAACCTCCAGGTCCCTCCCTCTCCCTCTCCACTGCTCTTTAGCTCCGCCCCCAGAGCCTCTCCCAGCAGAGGAGGCAGTCATGCACCATCAGACTAGTAACCCTGGCAACTGGCTAAGCCAGGTATACAACACAACAGCAAGACATTAGCAACTGTTGTGAAATACCAATATTGTTCTCCAACGACTGCAGACTTTGCATTGAGAGATACACTATCAGACCAGCAAGAATATGTATTTCCCTAGAATATTAATCTAAAGCAAATTGCATTTTACACAACTAGCATACACTTATTGTGGTGCTTACGTGCTTGATAACAGAATCTGCAGCAAATAAACCAGATTCAGATGATATTGGGCTGGAAGAAGAAAGCGAGCAAGCGCAGAGGAGGGAGGCCGAACAGCGTATGCACAAGAAGTGACCGATACTCAATTAGACACTCGTTCTGGCTCTGATTGGTTGATTTTGTTCCGACCCGTTGGATTCTCGCAAATGCCGATAGGAGCACCCAGGAGGAGCCAAATTTACCTGATTTTTAACAGATTACACGTCTTGTGTACGACTATCCTTAATGAGTGACTGTTTCTGAAAATATAGAGGTCATTTTCATAAACGCTACCTACTGCAGCTTTAACCTCTACAAGGTCCAGTCAAAACCTAAAAATGAGGGAGAAATTGGAAGAAATCTTGGAAAGGCACCAGAAGATGGAGAATGTAGCCTTCCTGGATGGCTAATGTATAATCAATGCCAAACAGACACGGGCAGGAACTTTAGCACTCAGAATTGGCAGGTCAGCTGCAGCACAGAAACGGGTAGGAGCAAAGGGTGGAGAACCTCAGGCCGGCTCACCCTTCCCATCAACATCTGAAGTGCCCACGACGGAATTTATGACCCTGATTACAGGGTTTGCCATAGTGGCTAAGGCTGTGACACTGGGGTATGAGCTTGTGAAACTGTTGTGAAACTGTAGGGTATGAGATTGTGAAAGGAGGGGCATGCGACTGTGCCATTGAGGGGTATGAGATTCTGACACTGTAGGCTATGAGGCAACGATGGTGACTGAAACGTGGTTGTGACAGTGCGGGATCACGCATTTGTCATGAATTGGACAATTCAGCAGCAGGCAGGCAGAACGAATTGCACACAAGCTCAGCCACACAGAGTCACGTGCAGGGAGTGACTGTCCAAGGGCAGTAGGAAGAGCTCCAGTGCTATTCCTCCGGTCCACCAAAACCGCCGGCCCAGAAAAAGCAAGCCATTACCTGATCATACTCCAGCGCACCGGGGTAGAGCGGCCATCCCAGGAACAGTTCCGCAATCACACAGCCCAGGGACCACATGTCTATGGCTTCACAAAAGGCCAACCCAAGGATAATCTCTGGGGCTCTGTAGAGAGGACAAAGGAGAACAAACTGGACTCAGTGGACATATAACAGAATCATCTAGAAGAAAAAATAATATCCCACATGTTCAGTTACTGATGTCGTTTCAACCTCTGCACGCATTACAAAGTTATGGCTGCGAAATGGGAGGGCGCAGGAGCTGGACGGGCCTGACTGCAGTCCAGACTTGTCCCTACTACAGAACATATGGCCCATTGTGAGATGCAAAATGTGACTACTAAGACCTCGTATTGTTGAACGCCTCAAGACTTGTTTGTGGGAAGAATGTGACAAATTACACCTGAAACACTAAATCACTCAGCGTTTCAGTCCCTTAACGTTTATTAAGTGCTGTGAAAAAGACTGGCAACATTAGCAAGTGGCAAACACTGTCCCACATTTTTTCTTAATATGTTGCAAGAATCAAAATTTAAATGTGTCATTTTATTTTATTTTTTTTAAATCTATACAATTCAAGAGAAGAAACCTCTAATAGCGTACAGTTGCACCATTTTCAACATAATACAGGTTAAAGATAATTACATGTTTTATCATCCTTGCTTCCTACCAATCTGAACATTGTGTAAAAATATAAAGGGAGCAGGGGATCTATATTTCTAGAAAGAAAAAAAGCCATCACCAGATGAAAAACAAAGCCTGACTGAGGGAGTTTAATTCCTTTTGGACAGGCTGTAATTCAGCCCGTCTCGACCTCAGGTCTGTTCCACTTTATTCCATTTCAAATTAGGCAAAAATGGCAAAGTTGCCAGTAATAACAACAGAGAAAGGGCAGGCCCATGGCCTCCTAGGCACGCAGATTTCTTACGCTGCACATGGGGGGAGGGGGGCTGCTTTCATCTAAAAACGCTCAGCAGCTTTATTTAGCCAGTACACTGGGGAACCTCATCCCACAGATGGGAAAGCCTCTCATTGCATCAACAGATATTTTCTCCCCTGACGACAGCAGTAGTTACAGCGGGGAGAGCAGGGTAGAACACGTGGTAAGCAGAGGGCCTGGCTGTAAGAGCGCAGGGCCCAGGAATAAGGTCACAGGGCCTGAGGATATTAGACCATAAGAACAAGAGAACAGGATGTAAGCCAAGGCTCTGGTCAGCGAAGGGAACATGGAGTGTAAGTAAGGGTATAAGGAAGAGGCCTCTGACCCTTCCTGTCGCAGCAGGGCTTAATCTGTATCCCCCCCAGACGGAGCCCAAAGCACACCATCAACAGCTGCTGACGGGTCGAGCCTTCCCCACATCTACACCAGTGATGCCCGATCTTACAGTCACCAGCACTGAATCGTCTTCTAAGAAAGGATGCTTCTCTTTTGAACTCATTCAGGCATACTTCAGGGTCTGGCCAAGCGAAAGTGAACATGTGTGATGAAAATTATATTTTTTTGTTACACATAGTGAATGGGCTGATCTTGTAGCTTAATCGGTCTAGTTTATGGAACTAACTTTGTTTTTTCAATACAAGATGTGAAAAAAATTACAGCCATTTAAAGTGCATGAAGTTTGAAAACTACAGACACACTCAGAAATCTATTTTTCACATAATTTTCATCTCAACAATAAAATATCTGAAACTAAATAAAATTTACTTGTTTCTACATTTAATACCTTTTACAATTCAATAAGTAAGCTAGTGTGAAAGACTTTAAGATGTTGCATTATGACCATATAGATTGCTGTCATAACGGACTTAAGTAATAATAATGTACAACCCCAATTCCGAAATAGTTGGGACGAAGTGTAAATTGTGAATAAAATCAAAATGCAATGACTTTCAGATCACATGAGCCAATATGTTATTTACAGTAGAACAGAACATTTCAAATGTTGAAACTGAGACATTTTACATTTTAATCCACAAAATGAGCTTATTTCAAATTTTCTGGCTGCAACAGGTCACAAAGAAGTTGGGACACAGGCAAAAAAGGGCTGAAAAAGCAACTAATATATAAGAGAATCAGCTGAAAGAACATTTAGCAAGCAATTAAGTTAACTGGCATCAGGTGTGTAACATGATTGGCTACAAAAGGGATGTCTTAGAGAGGCTGAGTCTCTCAGAAGTAAAGATGGCCAGAGGCTCTCCAACCTGTGAAGGCTTGCATAAAAAAAAACTGTGGAATACTTTAAAAACAATGTTCCTCAACGTCAAATTGCAAAGACTTTGAAGGTCTCATCATCGACAGTGCATAACATCAAAAGATTCAAAGAAACTGGAAAAATCTCTGCGTAAGGGACAAGGCTGAAGACCTTTACTGGACGCCCGTGATCTTCGGGCCCTCAAACTCCACTGCATCACTCAACGGCATGATTCTGTCATTGACATTACTAAATGGGCCCAGGAATACTTCAAGAAACCACTGTCTGTAAACAAAGTCCGCCGTGCTTTCCACAGATGCCACCTTAAACTCTATCAGCTCACTTGGTAAAGCATCGCGTTGCGAAGCAGAAGTGACTATCATGTCGCGGGTTTGATCCCCGCCTCGTACCAGCCGGCAGTGGTCGGCAGCTTTTTCAGAGTAGCGCACAATTGGCTATTGCGCTACAGGGTTGCAAACTGGGAAGGGGCTGCCGGGAAGGGAAAATAATAGTTGCCTTGTTTGTTGCTCAAGCGCCTCCTGTTGGCCAGACGGGCGCTCCTCAGGAAGATTCTAAGCCTGTTCATGTCCGGGTATCCTCCGCCCTCGTTCTGAACTTGCGAAGATTCAACCAATGAGTGTATATGAAGCAGCAGGCTGACAGGCGCGTGCTTCGGAGGAGAGCCACGAACTGTCTACACTCTCCTGAATTGGCAGCAGGGGGTCGCATACGAGCAAGATTTGTACATAGATCATCAATTGGGCATTCCAGATTCGGGTGGGATTGGAGATGCCAAATTTAAAAAAAAAAAAAAAAAAAAAAAAAAAAAAGCCATTGTTGAGCATGATCCAGAAGCGCCGCTGTGTTCTGTGGGCCAAGGCTCACTTAAAATGGACTGAAGCAGAGTGGCAAAGTGTCCTGTGGTCAGACGAGTCCAAATTTGACATTCTTGTTGGAAATCATGGGCGCCGTGTCCTCCGCGCTAAAGAGGAAAAAGGCCACCCTTCCTGTTATCAGCGTTCAGTTCAAAAGCCAGCATCTCTGAAGGTATGGGGATGCATTAGCGCATATGGTGTGGGACACTTGCATGTTTTAAAAGGCGCCATGAATGCTGAAAGGTATATAAAGGTTTTAGAGCAACATATGCTCCCCTCCAGACGACATCTATTCCAGGGAAGGCCTTGTGTATTTCAGCAGGACAATGCAAAACCACATACTGCAGATATTACAACAGCATGGCTTCGTAGTAGAAGAGTCCTTGTGCTGAACTGGTCTGCCTGCAGTCCTGATCTTTCACCGATTGAGAACATTTGGCGCATAATTAAAGGAAAAGTCCGTCAAAGGAGACCCAAAACTCTCCAGCAGCTGGAAGCCTGCATTAAACAAGAGTGGGATCAAATTCCAATGGCTAAACTCAAGACACATGTCTCCTTAATGCCCAGACGCCTCCACTCTGTTAAAAAGAAGAGGGGATGCTACACCATGGTAAACAGGCCCCTGTCACAACTTTTTTGAGACCTGTAGCAGCCATCAAATTTGAAATGAGCTCATTTTGTGGATAAAATTGTAAAATTTCTCAGTTTCAACATTTGCAATGTTATCTCTGTTCCATTGTGAATAAAATACTGGCTGGTGTGATTTGAAAGTCATTGCGTTTTGATTTTATTCACAATTTACACTTTGTCCCAACTATTACGGAATTGCGGTTGTATATCTGTGATACAGAATGTTTCTTTTATAATAAAAGTATGTTATATTACCTATTTTAGTTCTTTTCTTGAAGTAAACCTTACTTTTTCTCATGAACATCTAGTTCTGTAGTGACGAAACCAATAAAGCTTGTAATGATGTAACCATATTCTTTTCCCTATTAAATCTAAGAAATTCCATACTTTGCTACAATTTTTGCTGAGAACACAGTTTAATAGGTTTATTGCAATATTGAAACCAGGTTGACTCCAGTTTGTCATGGGAACAGCATGTTATGCATCTTTGCGTACACTTTGTCAAATCTGATGTCCTCTTTTGGTAGTACCGTAACCCAGCACATTTTTTGCTAATTTCACATTTAAAAATTATTCTAACAATTCATTGAGGATATCATGTTAAAGTACTTGTAAAAATCTTTAGAAACAAGTATTTCAAGTTTATACAAGTTATCTGGTTAAAAAGTTTTTGCCCGATGAACATCAAAATTGTAGTGACGTAACCGCTTGGCCAGACCCTACTGTATCTTTCTCTCATTTTTCCAAGAAGCTCCACAAAGGACCTGGATGTCATTAAATCCCAGGATAAGAACCAGTCACAGGTGACTGAGCAGCCAACCATTTTATAGTCAGCCCACAATTGCAGCCTTCGGGGAATTTCCACAGAACATCATATTACATAATACTTTATAAATGTTTAACTGACATATTTCAGTGACACTGCTCCTCGGGTGATGGGACTCAATTAACCATTACACGGCACTTTGGAATCAGGAGCAAGACCAAAAAATATGCAAATATCATACTGAAATACATCACATCCTCAGAATACTAACTCTTTTTTAAGTCTCAAATCTTCTGTGGGCCAAAAGGCTCAGCACTCAGGTGATCACCCAAACGGAGGCACATGATTTCATAGTCCAAATCCAGGAATAAAGAAAAAATAACTCTCCAGTTGGTACCAGTCTTGTACACCACCCCCCTTCACTACACATCCTCAGCAGCCTTAATTAAGTATACTTTAAAATATACCAGTAGTTAAGTATTCAGGACCCAAGACAAGGACCCTGCCAAACACCCACACAAAGATAAAATGTATACATACATGCTCCTCTGAATCTGAATCATCAGTGAACCACCATCTTACACAGCCCGATTCTGCTCTGCAGATGTAGGGAAAACTTTAGAATGCTCACAATTTAAACTGACAACCCTTTGACCAGCTCTACTTTCTTGGGCAGAATGTCCTGTAGTGTGCTGCTGGTTTTGCTCCTCTCTGAAGATCCTGCGTTTGTTAACCAATAAGCTGCACACAAGGAGCACCATCCAGACGAGAGACAGAGTCATCAACAACCTCTGGAAAAGTAGGCAATATGTAAGCTTACTTTAGTTTGCAGCTTGGAACTGGGGTAAAGAAACACAAGGCCACTAATAATGCCAGTCAAAACACAACACACTTACACAGGTAGGCCAAGCCCTGAGAAGGGGAGACTGAGGTCATGGCTGCCACCTTATTCAGCAAAGGCAACCAAGGGAAAGACCTTCGGCCACCCAGTACCACACTGGTAAGTTCCAGCCGGCAAAATCCCATGAGGGGCATTGTGGAGACCAAAGTGCATCATGCCTAACCATAACACCCCTCTTTCACTGGAAATAATTTTGTGCTTAAAAAAAAATTTTAAGACAGAGTCAATGAAAGTGCAGTAAAATAGAGCTGGGAAATGGGGGCGTAACATGGATACCACAGGTTGCAAATTCTAGGCAGAGCAGTGTAATTTTGTCACTATTATGCAAAGTACTTCACTAGAAACCCTTCAGTAAAATACTTAAACCGTGTAAATAGACACAATACATTGATGTTAAGTTTTCAAAAATGAATAGCATGTCTAATTCTAGTAAATTCTGGATTCACAAGATCACAAGACAGACGTACCGCCTAAAAAAAAAAAAAAAAAAATTGACTCTTCTCACTTTCAGCCAGAGCGCTAACTGCATTTACAGTTAAAATTGTCTTGAGGAAATGAGACCGTTTCCATACCAGGGCCTCTATGCATTGCCCTTGTAATATGAGACACTTGTCACATCACAAAAAGGCTAAAAAAAGGCAGACCAAGTCACTTGAGTAGGACCTGAGTTGAATGTTACTGCGGTTCGCCAGTTGAGAGAGAGGCGTCAGTTATGACTACTTTAGTCCCATCAATGGGGGCTTGCGATCTTTGAAGTTTAAGATCAACCCTATTACCACTCTACCACACCATTAGCATTTCTGAACTGTGAACCAGGCACATGATTACCATCAGTGAACGATACCCATCGTCCCAAATGGAGAGGGAAAAGCCATTGAACAGGGCTTAGCTAATGAGGCCATTTCTCCCCACTGCTGAACTCCAGTATGAGCACTAGGACCTTATGCTTGAGAACAGAATTTACTGAAGACTCTTCTCCAGTCAAAATACAGATGCAGGACTACCCTATGCCTTCCTCAAAACACTGACATCACTAACAAACCAATTCACAATGCATTTTTTATAAACGTCATTTCATGTGAGTTGTGCAACTGCAACTGAAATGTACATATTACAGAGGAGGTAAAGCACAGACTCAACTCAGCCCAAAGCAGCCGAAGAAACACAATCAACCTCAAACAGACTGCGGCAGGTCAGGTCACCATGGAAACATTGGTTACCGCAGCAGTGTCCAGTGACGCAGGCTCCACATCAGAAAACATAAATTAGCAGCATGAGGTCAACACCAGCTCAGCCTGCTTCAGTGATATTAGTTTAAGGAAATAACAGAACTACTTTTATGATTGCGTGAGCATGAATTAACGGCGGGCTTTACAAACAGCTGGAGGGAGTCGCATGGTCCTAATGCTCCGTCCATAAAACAGACTGTGTATGCATATACCCCCAGAATCTCTCGGGGGGAACGTATGAAAGAGAATAATTATGCTGTCAGACTGTTAAGAAATGCTTCAACCCAATGTTTTACAGAGACAGAACCACAGTGATCCCTACATGCAGGTTTAACCTCCCAAGAACTGCCGCTCTTGTGCACTTTGTCTTCGCCAAGATGATGAACAGCATTATGGAACAATCATACAGCCATGACTCAGTGTACATGCTTCTGACGACCACATGTAGCCACAGGAATACAGAGGAACCAATAAACACAGATTGATCACCCTTCAGAAGGAAGCATGAAATAAAATAAATGTTTTATTTATTAAAATAAATATTTCAAAGTTAACACTGCACCACATACAAAGTTGAAAATATTTCTTTAGAATGCTACTGTGGGAGGTCCATGTATGCTGTGCAGAGGAAACAGTCTTCCCCTCCAGTTGTCACTTCAAAGTCAGATTGCTGTCACTTGCTGATTGTTAGACTGCACAATTCTTTCTATGGGTTTGTGCCATTAACAAGAAATGTTTTTTCAGGGGCACAAGGATTTTCCGTGTACAAACAGGAGGAGTCACAAATGATAATGATACTTTTAAATTAGAATAGAGACAGTCTCTACACAAAGACAACATTCTTTTGGTCTTAGATTCTTAACCAACTGCCATCAGAGATGCTTCAAACAAAGCCGATTTTTAAGACTTCCGCATTAATTTTATATTTCTTGCGAATAGCATGTGAATAAAGATCTGCTGACACTGCTTCTCACAGTTAACACCAGGCACTTCAAGTGCCAAGACTGTGACATGCATTTCTCAATGGAAATTCCCATTTCATCCTCTATTCCAGCTCGCCAGTGAGGAAGCCTGAATCATGTAGGGAAGAGCGCAGCTGCAATTAGCCGCATTCCACTGACGCGCTAACTTCAGACTCCAGGCACCAGAGCCACCGGTCCTGCCTTGGATCAGAGGGATGAACTCACTGAGGTCTGAGCTTTGCACAGGCTCACCACAGGGCGTGACCCGGCCAGAGACTGGGTCAAAGCCAGTCCGCCAACGCGTCACTAAGCCGTGGAGCAGGAAACCACCATCCTTCCCAAATGGAACAGGAACGTGACCTTTATATAGAGCTTTAACTTTAGCTGACGTCCGTAAAAGATGACATGAACGCTTGGCCAAAGTTGACCATTCCATAATACCACTGGCCTCCCCAAGAGCCGAGACCAAAAGCCCAACAGCACAAAATTAGCTCTCTTATGGGTATGCAGTTCTGAAAGTCCTCCCCGGTGAATGAGCTCGCAGCGGGATGCCCGTTCAGACAGATCTGTGCATATCCACAGCAGAATCCACACCCGGTAGAGGAAAGCATACCGCTCATAGCTGGATTCAAGATGAAGTCCCACAGCACGAGTCTAATGTCCCAGCAGCCGCCACTTCAGTATGCAGGCGCATTATAACCCCATACATTTCACCGTGCTGTGGCCTTGTGCAGAGCCATTTCCGAAGCTTAAAATACATCCTTGCACGCAAGAGATTTACAAGAGCAACAGTCATAGCAGAGGACAGAAGAGTTAACACCGCATGGCATTTCGATGTAGTTCAGTTATAAATTTCTGCGGGGGGCAAAAAAAAAAAAAAAAGCACAGAAATTTCTGGTTTGAACTCGTCGAGTAACTGTAGTTACAGCATAACTAGGGGCTTCTAGCTTCATTAGTCATTTACATCAAAGACCCGTGAATTCATGCGAGATGATGAAATTTTTGAATAAGGAGCAAAGTAGATACAGACTGCATGGATGAACCCATGTTTAATCAACACTGAGAGCGTGAACAGAAGCAGTTTACATTTTAGTGAAGTTTAACTCCACTCGGCTGAGCAAGGTCAATCGTGAAGCTGAATGAGGCCAAGCGAAGTTAAACTACACAATAAATGAACCAAGTACAGTTAACATTTACACCACATAAATCAGCGCCAAGTTAACCTTTTACGCTGCGTGAAACTGAATGCGGCAAACCATCACGCAGAGAGTAAAGCCGAGCTCTGCAATAAAACAGGAGCCCTACAAGTCCTTAAAGCGCCCGATAAGATGAACACATCGGTTTTCTCTGCCTTCAAGCTACAACTAAGGACGCAAGATCAATCAATCCCATTTCAAAAGATTAGCAATTAGTGCTCACGGAAGCCAAACGTCACATGTTGAGGTGAAGCCTTAATCATGCAGTGCAATATTTCACCTGTGACTCAATGCGTAAAGGTCAGTATCTTCCTGGGGTAACGATCAGAGCGATCACAGCTGAGCTAACTAAACACCCCTTATAGGGGAAAAAAAAAGTTTACAGCCCATTGATCGACTGCATCTATAAAAGTCCCTGAATCTGAGACATTAGGACCAATTGCCTGTGACCAGGGGGCTAAACAGCCTTCCACCAGGGACCTTCAGTCAACCTCATTAGGGCTGGGTGACTTAAAGCCAAACCTCAGCAGCAGAACGACTCATCAAAAGTTTAATTAAACAGTGGGGTTTTAATCGTTCTGCCCTGGAACAATGCAGAGGAGTGCAAATTATAAATCCCTCCTCAAGTCATTTTTCAAGGTTACCCCAGAGGATGGTAACCACACATCGTTCGTATCTCGCCAAGCCAGTCGCATCAAAGAAGAAACTAATGCGTAAGCTTTGAAATGACTTTGTCCATCTTTCCGCCACGTGGAAATGTAATGGGTTTTTATCTGTTCTCCAGGGCAGCCAGGAGCAGGAGGCTTCTATGATGTCAGAGCAGATGAGCAAAGAGCTGGGGTTCAGTTACTCCCCCAACCCCCCGACCTGTGCTCACATCACCATAGAAACAAAGCACGCACATCCTAAGCTTGAGCAAGGCAACAGCACTCCTATGCAAGTAGGAGGGGAAACTTCATTCCATACTAGTTGACAACATAGGCCTCGTGGCTCAAAATTAAAGGGTGTGGGTCCTCCGCTCCGTTGGAAGAGGCTGGGCACAGGCACTGATCACATGGCTGGGATTCAGTATAGGCCTGCGTTTCACACTGCCGTCTGCACCACGTGGCAATGAAGGCAGAAAGCAGCCACGCGGTACATGAGCGCTTCAGCAAAGCAGCCAGGGCAGCAAAACGGGGGCAGAGCAACTATGAAAGACATACAAAACCACAGACCAAACACACCACTGAGTTTGAAACGCAGGCCTACATTTACTAAAGCATTGCCAATGATCAAAATAATTCAAGCGGTCTTGATCTTCTATAAGGTTTGGAGAACTACGTGCAGTATTAAAAAGATGCCTGCAAGAAAACCGCAAGGTTTAAGTCTTGAAGTCCGGATCCAGTCACAATAAGGCATGACAGTCATATTAAAAGGACTCTGGGGACAGAAGAACAGCAGCTCTTCAGAGAAACGCTCAACATGTAATGAGACGGAGGAGAGAGCTGACAACCACAAAGGTGGAAACTGCAGCATCGGTGTGAAACAGAGGAGCTGGGCTGAATGGTGGAGACAGACTGAGCAATCTAGAGCACAACGCCTGGATCGCTGACTCAGCCTGACAGCTGTCATTTGTTAGGTGGCTCTCCAGAGTGCCCCACTCTCCGAGACACATGCTGACAGGCAGAAATTTACTTAGGACAAGGCAGGGAGGGAGCAGGAGTGGCTTTGACCATCACCAAGTGGAAGCACCAGAACCTGTCCCTGTCCAGCACACACAAACACCGTCTACCAGCTCGACAACAGCATTAAACTTCAGTTTGACACCACAGATGAATGTGGCGCTAGCCCCCACGTGCATCAATCCAAAGTAATGTCATCTGCTCAGGCCATGTTTTTACAGCAGGAATTTGGCTGATCCTCAGCAGCTGGTCGATAGCGCTGGTCGCTGGAACTGGACTCCTCGTCCCCCTAGCACTGAGCGGAACCTTCTCCTCTGGTGCTTCTCGTTAATTGCGTCAGCACTTTGGCAGAATTAGACATCCTGGAGCAATACAGATTCGAGACTGAACACCAATGTCCATTCAGGCAATAAAAACCGGCTGCCCAGGTAGTCCTCCACAGAAATGCAAAGCAGGCTTTCAGAAATACCATTCATTCAGGCTACACACCAAGGAAATGGTTCACCAATTCACCTTTGAGCTGTGAGGAGCAGCAAAAAAGAAAAGGATTTCACCATCAGTGGGATACTTGGAACTTGAACTGGGTTAATTGCAGTAGACAAGCGACGTAAGCAGCCATACTGAAAAATGCATGATGATGTTGTGGAACAAAATCCATAATAGAGAACACAGCAGGCAAAAAGTCATCAGATTCACAGTTTACTGAAACTGATAGAAAGAACTGAAACACAGATGGGAAACAAAGACACGCAGAAAAAACTGGCTTTCAAGCTAAACAATGAATTTCTGAGCTGAATGAGGAGAGATCTGAACAGAAACTAACAGAAATGGGCATGTAAAAACTTTCAACTTTATCATCAAACCATCTGCAGCTGCCTAAAGAAGTGAAATTGAGCTGTACAACCTGGAAAAAAACAGCACATTAATGCACAATGGCTGGCATATAGGTTTTCACTGCAAGCTTAAGTGAAAGCAAAATACTGGGTAGTTCTTTCAAGAAAAGAGTGCAGGTCCCAAACTGGTACACACATCATTACTTTAGTGGTCAAATGTTCCTGTGATCAGAATAAACATCGGTTCTACTCCAGTAAGCCCATTCCAACCTTCTGAAGTAGAGGTGGGATTTAACAAATCCACAGAATTTGGGTGAGCACTTTCTCATTAAAAAAAAATAAATAAATAAATATGGAAATCATTTCTCAAAATTTCACATGCAAGAAGGGCCGCTGAAAAAAGATGACAGAAAGGTTGGGGCCAAAGTCAAAATAACAGTTTTAATGAAGTGGAGAAAGGAGTAGCAGCAATTAATGAGCGCTGCTGAAATTCCCCAGCAATAGCTGACAGCCAGAGTAAAGCTGCAGCGTGGAGAAGAGGCTCTCAGTCGCCGAGGGTAAAAAATAAAACATAAGAGCGTGAAAAAGGAGCGGCGGGGCGACCTCACTGCCCCAGAGAGGGGGGTCTCCTCCAAATGGTGTTTATCCCCCTCACAGTGAACCAACCGCACAAGACCTCCCTGGTAATCCTTAAGCAGGGCTGCTCTGCCGTTTACTGCCTGGGTGGCAGGAAGCGCACCTCAGCCACACAGTTCTACAAGATTACAGAGCACCCCGTCTCCCAGATACTATTGAAGAACCCTACAAACAGCCACAGAAGGGCAGGGCAGCACACTGGAAAATTGGCAAGCACAAATGGACAGTCAAACCATCCAAAAATGACCATCAACTGTGCCACAGAATAAAAATACCAATGAAAGATTCATTTCTTATGTAAAAACAGTATAAAAAGTAACCATGCTTGGCAGCACAAAATTTCAGCTGGGGGCTGAGCCTATGAACATAAAGACAGTATTGGTAGATACCCTGCCAGGAACGGAGCTACCTACAGGTTCTGGCCGAATGACGCTCATCCCCTAGCATATCCGCACTAGCAGAATAGAACTCCCAGAAGCATTCAGAAGAAAATAATGGTCATAATTGCTGCTCAGTCTTCTACAGAACAACAGGAAAGTGAATCTCTCCAGCTCCTCAGCATTAGATCTGCTCTATCAGCTCCCCCACAAACCAAAGGCCCACCAGATGTACATATGACAAGACGGGCAGCATTCTGGTGCACTCCATGCACTGAAGTGCCAGCATATGTTGAACGTTATCACCTGAAAGTGTGTTCCAGGGCACTCTGTATCACGGTTTTCCCAAGTTTCATAATTCATACTTCATTCTACCCAGCATCACCCCCGATGTTTATCATGAATACTTTCAAACCAGTTTCAGTCGATTCTAAACTAAATTTGGTACAGTGAATGCTTGGAAACTTCAAACAAGTCATTTATTGAACTAAAATGAGCATCTTCTTGTACTAAAGAGAGCTAGCCAATAGCCATGGCAGATCACAAGTAGCACAATCCAGAGAAAATAATTTCAGTGTTAAATGCGCAGTTAATATTAGGTTCATGACAAAGCCATCTGTTACAGGGTCCCTGTTGTGGTCCACGGCTTTCTAAATATAGGTCAGAAATACACAATCAAGAAGGACTACACTTAAAAATAAAGGAACATTTCTTTCAAGAAGAAAACACAATTCACTTGACGGATTCAGTCACTCGTCCCTTTAATAAGACATACAAATTGTTATGCCCAATGAGACATCATAACGCTGATTCAATGCAACCTACAGGAGGAAATCACAGGCTTTCCCAGAGCAGCAAGCAGTAGAAATATAGGTGAAGCTTGATAGAGATTTATGCATGAGCCAGAATAGCCAGTTACCCTGGAGACAGCCTTTGTCTTATCAGGATAACAAAGCTTCAGAGTCGTCAGAAAATGAAGAACAGAGGAGTGCATGGAGAGAGGGCAGGGCGAAAATCATGGTGGACGGTGCATGGTGCCAATAAGCCAATTCAGGAGATGTGCACAGAAAAAATGCCACATGTGAAGTGTCGTAAGTGCACCACACCGTTAAACTCGTACAGCTGCCAACCGCCACATATGTAGGTGTGCCGCCCAAAATATATTGTAGTAAATAAAATTCTATCCGTTCATTAAGAAACACTGAAGTGTTGATTAATAATTGTCAGCAACCAAGCTAATGTTATTGGAAATTAGTGTTATGTAACTAATTGACAATCATTTATTTCTGAAAAGGCTTGTCATGTTGGGCAGTTCACTTCAACTGTGCAAGTCGTCAGATTGTAATGTTGTATAGAAAATGCTGGAGGTATGGTTGAAGCAAGGTGATGGCAAGGATTTTTTTTCTAACGTTTTGCACAACGAGCGGTCACAATGGAGGTCAAGGGAGTTTTTACAGAGCAGTTTACCAATTAGGACATTTCTATAAAACCAAAGAGAACATGGTCATCCTTCTCCCAAATTACACATGATTACATTGTCAGGACCCAGTAAAACTGGGCATAATCCCAAGTGATTTTGAATACTCCACAAAAATCAACTTTTAAGCCACCAAGCTGACTGATAAAATGCAGCTAATGAACAAACTGTAACTACATTTGTAATTTTCGCAGCAATGTTGACATTTGCTGTTCATATAAGTGAGCAAGTCGAGCAGTATTCGGAAAGAGGTCACATTAGTTGGCTGACTAGATAGTTGTAACAGTAAAACATATGAAAGCTATTTGCTATAGTCATAGTCAACAATTAGCCAACTTTAACGTCAGCTAATGTTTGAAATTCACTGACGCGTCTCGTTACGGTCACTTAAGCTGCATGACTGCAGTGCCAGAGCAATCCACGGCAAATGTGAACATTTTGTTGACGACATACTGCCTTATAAAACTAGGGTATTAAATGAGGGAGTAAATTATACACGTGATAAAAATAATTTTTTTTTTGAAGACAGCTGAATACAAAAGTGGGTTGAAAACTCAAGTGGGTTGATGAAAAGTTCCAGCCAAACAAGGCAATTCCATCTTTTAAAAAGTAGGCCTATTATGTTTTTACCAAGGAAGGAAGCTGAACAATAGACACAAAACTGTTCCAAGGAATCCTCTTAATGTGCCCCTGAAGAAACCCAATCCACCCACACCACTGTCCCACGCACCCCAGCTGCAAGGGCACTTAACTCCTGCATGTGAATGAGGATGTAGGAGAATCAAATCACTTAAGAATGACCATGATCTCTGCCCGTATCTGCATCCACGGCAGGAACGATATGCCTCGGCCAGCGGTAGTAAATGAATACCAGCCAAACAGTAAGTTTTCTGATGCTGACCCCTTCACCAGCCACAGTGGCTTAAATCTGAGAGGCATCAGACAATGGGGCTCGTGAATTAAATGTTAGTATGTGGCTGCTAATCAACTGAAGGCACTGCAAAGGAAAGCACACACATAAAGGAA
This sequence comes from Gymnothorax javanicus, assembly GCA_029692085.1. Taxonomy (NCBI): domain Eukaryota; kingdom Metazoa; phylum Chordata; class Actinopteri; order Anguilliformes; family Muraenidae; genus Gymnothorax; species Gymnothorax javanicus. The sequence goes on along the minus strand of CM056207.1, from coordinate 14,729,183 downwards.
AGGTTTAAGGAGGGAAGCAACCCTGAGCAGCATCTCTTGAGCCAGTTTAGTGCCTGAAAGCGTGCCATGTGGGTTAGGCTCGACAGATTTGGGGGCTTGTTTGGACGCACAACTGCCAGGGAACATAGCTTTTACAGTGGCATGTTGGGTTTTATTCACTTCCGTAATCGCTCAGCCCCCCCCGCCGCCACCACCACCACAACCACTCCCCCCAGCCAGTGCCCAGAAAATATGCACACCCAACCTGTGGCGGAATTATTCACAGCTAAAAGAGCCATGCTTCCACCATGGTACTGACCACAATTCATGACCACATGACTAATTGCAGGTCTCCATAATATAGATCTGCAGCGATCGACTGAGGACACACAACAGGAGTCAAGAGCTGGACCGAAAAAGCCCCTAACAGACCACCACCACTGGGTCGTCCTCAATAAGTTCCGCAAAAACAGCTTGAAGACTCTTCAGCTTAACAGCGCTCTTCAAAAACCTCTACTTAATGCTTCAATTTGCACAAAAGCCTGAGAGACAGAGGGGAATGCAACAGGCCAATTCTAGTTCCCCAGCAGACTGGAAGCCGCCGAACAAACCGGGTATTAAAGCACAAAAGCCACAAGGAGTGCATTCTGACCCCACCAGCTTGGACGGGCTTGTTCACTTGTTTAAAAAAAAAAAAAAAAAAAAACAGAATCCCATTGAGCAGACGTCCCGCCACAGATGCACTAGAAAAGAGGGCGACGGGACTATTCCTTTGCCATGAGTCGCGTACGATACCTCCAGAGCGGAGGCCAGGCATGCAAAAATCACTCTGTGCTCGATTCCTTGTTAGATAAGTGGACTGAAACTTGCCTGTAAACAGTTAAAGCAACCTTAGGCTGCAACTACCGTAATCCGCAAAGAACAAAAGGCTTGCAGCAAGATGTGCGTGTGCCAAGACTCCTTCGCGGTGCCATCCCGGTAGGCAGATGCAGTAAATGGGGAGATTCCAAGGGCCAGGACTGACAAGTGACCTTTGAACACATCAAACCCATAACTGCAGAGACGTCCCCAGCTCCTGAGTACAACCAGACTACAATATAATGAAACAGACACTTAAGTGTTCATTTGCAGCATGACCGTTTCCCTCCTGCTCACATTTAATTTCACACAAAAGACGTCACGAAAAAACACCCAAAAGCACCAGGAACAAGTAACTCTCTCAGCGCCCAAAAACACACAAAGAAGAATATTTACCCAAAAAAAACATAAACCACACACAGACCATGTGAAGTCAGCATAACTACATCACCCCAGGTAAATCTTCAACACTTTGAGAACACGTCATGGGCCTGAGGCTAAAATAACAGTGATAGCACGTTCATAACTCACATTCTCACGTAGAAAACAAACTCAACCTTGAGGGAAATGCAACAGTCGAGGAGATTAAAAGCATTCATGAAGCCTTGAATGCATTCATTTTGCAGTTCCGCCATCAGCTGCAGCAGTGCGTCAGTAAAAAAAATAAATAAACAAGCCGCATGCTAGGCCTTGTGTTCCCAGAGGCACATAAATCTGCAGCGTGACCTGGTGTCACAGGTCCCAAAGGCCCTGCTCCCATTAGCCAAAAGCTCCTTTTACACTTTCAAATGTGCAAACAAGGCACTGGTCAGTCCTGCAACACCCTGGAGAAACACAATTACCTCTAACATCACACAGATGCAACACAAGCAGTTAAAGCATATGGTAGAAATTTGAAAATGCCACAAAAGATTTTTTTTGTCCCACCGTGCCTGGGCGAGGCACTCCAGTATGCACCCACTTACTGGAAAAACCCAGGGCCTCATCGTGCCTGCACCATTTCCAGTTACAAAAGCAACAGGAAGTTAGTGCATTCAAAAAAGCCACACAATCTGCCTACCCAAAGTCCAACATGCAGCTGCCTGTCACAGATGCTCAAAAAAACCCTGTGAGAATGTCTGTCAGACTACATCTAGGTACACAGTGTTCATCGCTTTTAAATCAAGAGTAAATCATATCAGTATTAACATACTGGACACAGTAGCTTGTGCTTTCCAAGCAAAAGCCTCAATGCTACTTTGCACATTCCATCACATCTTTTAAGTAGAGGTTAGAACCTCATCTAGCCCAATTTAAAAAAAATAATAATAAATTGGTGTACTTTCAGCCATTCAAAATAAAGTAAATGCCCATTTCCTGGCTATTGTGCATAACTGGACCAGCACTACTCCACTCCAGATCCAGCCAGTCAAAGTTTCTGCAAGCTCTTACTCCAAATGTGCACTGCATCATTGACTTCACCAATTAATTCACCCCCTTGCCCCAGAGGCATTTGGGAAAGCAGTTAATGTAGTGCACGGCTCAAAAAAAACCTGGTAACATAGTGGCTGGCAGAACCTAAAGCTGAGAAGCCCTCAACCATTGAGAGAATCAGAGATACTAGGCAGCACATCATGAACAGCAGGTATGCAAGGACCAGTAACCTTACAATCCACGAATCACCAATAACCAAAAATTTTAAACCCGCCTCTCCGCCAACAATCTCACCATAAGCAACCCCCCTTCCCACCAGCCAATCTCATCACGCCACTTTTCCCCCAGCATAGAAATGCTGAAGAGAATGAATAGTAGCATGCCTTTAAACAGCAGATATGCATGGAAAATTGACTTTCTACAGCATTCTTTAAAATTAGAGGAGTTCCACAGATTCGCATCAATAATGGGTGAAAATTACAGGACACCAAGCCCTATCTCAGCCCTCATTACTAGACAGGAGCTGATGCCATGCAGTAGCATTTTGCAGCAACAATGGTTCTGTGCTGTCTGCTTTTCACCAAAAATGGAAATTAAATTAGCCACTCAGTCTATGCGCAGGAACTCATACGTGCTTAAATGAGACCGTCTCTGTCACTGCTAGAATACACACAAAAAATTCCAGAATTTCCTTGTTGACCCGCCATTTTTACATTTTAGTACAAGAAACATGGACTTGTGATCAAAACTAGCATCACATGCAGGACTCCTTCTGAGAAGACACACGCACACACACGACCGAATGAACCGTGCCAATAAACTGCTGGGTCATTCCATGTCAGATCATCAAATGGATCTCACCACCACCTTCTCAATTTCGCTAATGTTTTGTATGCAGCTGTAGAAATATATATCACTGACAAATCTGAAATTTCAGCTCATTCGGACCAATAATGAATTTTTGGTGAATTAGTTTCTAAGGGTACTGTCCGTCAGTTTTTTTGTCAGTTGACATTTTTCTTGTATTTAACATGGCATAACTTTTTATTATTACACCTATAGCTTTGAAACTTAGCATCTAAGCTAATGTTATACTGCTTAATCAGAAAATGCAGTCCATTTTACAATCACAATTATTGTGATTCGATAATCCTTAACATTGTGTAAGAAGCTGAAAATGCCAAGCGATTCTTGAGATTACCCCACCCCTGTTCCCTTTGTTGTAAGTGATTCTCAAAAATTGCCTGACCCCTATTTAGACAGTTCTGAAATGTATGTCATTCAAGTCACATCAACAATTTTTGTTTTGTTATGTCTACTATAATACAGGAATTGGCACAATTTAATATGTGATTGCCTAATGATTGAAAACACTAAAAATGTTGCATAGTTAAATGTGTTAGAAGCTTGAAGTGCCACGCGATTCTCCAGATTACCCCACCCCTGTTCAGACACCTGCAAAATTTATATTGGTCAAAACACATCAACAATTTTTGGAGTGGTCTTTCTACTATAATAGAGGAATCAGTAAAAAAAAAAAAAAAAAAGAAGAAAATCCAAGGTGTGCCCCTGGAGATACGGGGGTTTGAACAGGTGGCATTTTTGCATTTTTTTCACATTTGGCAAGGTGCGGACTGCGGTTGGTGATGAATTCATGGTGAATTCAGCCTGATTTATATTCAGCAGGCACAAATGAATGGAAAAAATGCCAGAGAGCCTATGCTACGGTTTATATTGGGGGTGCTTTGGGGACCTAAACATGGAACTGCCTGAACAAAAGGCACTTTTGGAGTCCTCATAGCTCCACAACCAAGGAAGATAAAGTAAAATGGACGGAATTTTCTGATTAAGCAGTATAACATTAGCTTAGATGCAAAGTTTCAAAGCTATAGGTTTAATAATAAAAAAGTTATGCCATGTTAAATACAAGAAAAATGTCAATTGACCAAAAAAAAAAAAAAAAAAAAAAAAAAAAAAAACGGACAGTACCCTTAGAAAATAATTCACCAAAAATTCATTTTTGGTCCGAATGAGCTGAAATTTCAGATTTGTTCATCACCAATACATATTTATCTAATGTGAAAATATGGAAGCAATCGATGACTACATGGTGACAAATGTTTTGTATATCTGATGATTTGACATGGAATGACCCTGCTTTAAGCCAGCGGCCGACAGCTACGCAAGAACACAAATATTTTATCCTTCAGTCCATCCCAACATCAGTCAACAGCAACATAGTGGACCCTTGTCAAACATCTGCAGGCAAACTGCCACTGGCAGGTTTAAGTCAGGGGTTTCCACACTCTTCCTGTGTAATCTCACGACATGAACATCTGGCTATGAACACATATTCTACTCTGCAACACTACTACATAGGCCATTTAATACAAAAAACATTTTTGACAATATTGCCACTGCAATGTTTTCATTATTCAAAAGACACCTTAATGACGTTATCCAAAAAAAGAAATATGGGGCCATTTTGTGGCATAGCCTGTAGAGCTCTGCCCTCAGGCCTGCTGAGACCTGTGACAGTAATTGTTTGAATCTGCTGGACTCTGCTGGACTCTTCACCACCAGTTTTCCTCTTAACCCTCCCATTCTGTCCAAATTAACTGACATTTTTCAGTTTGAGGTTTGAAAAAAAAAAAAAAAAAAAAAAAAACACCAACTATGTTCCTAGAGACTGTAAACACTACATGGGACCAACTTGGCCATAAAGATAATTGGAGGGTTAAGGCGGCAGCAAACTTTTTTTTTCCCCTCTTCTTCGGCTTGCTGAAACAGAAGTTCTCTGGAGTCACCAGTGTCATCCCCGGTTCTTTCGGCTACACAATTCTGGAGGTGCAAGAGGTGCACAAAAGAACTTCGCAAAACAATGCGTTTCATCACTTTCTCTGCAATCGCTAAAAATTTTGTTCTTCGCCCTCGCAAAAGTTCGTTTCCGCAAGATGAATGCTGCCATCTTTAAGCTCCCCAGTCTTACCGTCCCATCAGACAACGCTGAAGTAAAAACCCAACAATATTTAAAGACATTAAACTGTTGTTCTGGCAGATTGAAGGAGGAGTTGATATCTATTCTGGGTTGTCACCAAGCACGGCATCCTGGGCATGAGAGAAGGAGACCAATGAAAAGTAGCTGATCTGGGATCAGTCAGGCCCTCCTTCCAGCACAGTTTCACCATACCAAAAAATTCCCCAGATTATTCCCGGAGAATTCCGGCATGAAGATAACACCCCGAAGCAGATACAGTCCCCTCATTAATAAAACACTGACAGCTGAACCCGTTCCCCCAAAGTTCTGAGAAAACCCAAAAAGTACAGGCTGTGAGCTTTGTCCACGACACCCTCCCTCCCGAAATTCAGCCTCACGTTACCAAAAACGGGACGTACATCTTCCCCACCCAACCTGCAGCTTATCAGCATGAGCAGTAACATGACAAAGGAATGTTTAAAGAGCAGAGTGCTGCATTAACTGCGGACGACAGCTCACTCTGCCACAACAGATACTGATGTAATCAAATTAAAAGCAGGTTGCTGGTCATTGATAAAACGGAGACAGGCTGTTCAGGGACCTTCGCATCTCAACCTCTCCCTATGCGATATTTTTTGAAGATGTGATAAAGCTGCAAGGAACAATTACAGCTCTCTAAAGAATTGAGGAGACTTAATTGCTCCGAACTTCATGAAGGAGCAATCAGCTACGGGAAATAAAATGTACGCTTTTCACCATTAAATTAACCTTACTATTAGGCCCGTGAGGACAAAAGCAGGAGACATCATGGATCACGCTGAGGCGCAAAGAGGAATTCCCCATCTGGGGGCTTTTAAAAGCAAAAGAGAAAGAAAAAGGCAAAATTTCATAAAAGAAGAGGCTGAATTAATAATCAGCATTTCAAAGCAGAAAATGAATTCACTCATCTAATCCTTGCAGTAAAAAATTTTTTACAAGTCATTAGACTGTCGCTCTGGTCCTTATGATACAGCATGTCGGGGTCCATGTAGGAAGGGTACGCCGTTTCACTGAACTGACAACCCAACTGACAACCAAAACTAATTGCCTGAAGCAGTGCCTGTCATACAAACCCTTTGCGAGTTCAGCCGCCACAGGTTTCAAAGGATAACTTTTATTCAAATGCTTCTCCAAACCGCCGCCAGCTCACAGGCAAAACCAACAGAAAGGTGGTTCCTGAAATCACTCAGAAGCATTCAGGCTACAACAGCAGTAAATATGTACAAAAGTGACATTCACCACTATGAAAATACACCTCCAGTTTCAAAGCAAAGGTTTGTGGGAACATCAGTAGCTGCACCGTTGACAGATGCTCAGAGGGGATTGCGGCATAATTAACCAACTTTTCCAGCCCTCCTCTGGCATTTCTACGTTAACCTGAAGGGGGCAATTACAAGGCACAGGGAAAAACAACGTTTAACTCGAACGTCTCTGGGAGAGGAGGTGGCGGAACCGTTGACGTGTCAGGCGGAGTCGTCGAGCAAGAGCAGGAGCCAAAAACACTGAACTAATTAAAGCCCCCGCTTCTTAAACGATACCAAAAGGCTGATTCGCGTCAACGAAGGGCGAGACAGAAGTGTAAACAGAGTCTGGGGGGAGAAAGGGGGAAAAGTGAGTGCAAAAAAAGAAGAAGTAATCCCCCTTTTCACAGCACTCCCGTTAGCAAGCATAAAAATGAGCTGACGGGGTTGACACGACGACGACCTCGAGCGAGAGAGAGGATGACCTCCCCAGAATTTTTTCCCGCCTCATTTCACCCCGGGCCGCCAGGGCGCTTCACCATCTATAGAAGTCGACAGGCTCCGGCCGCCTCCCTGGGCTATTTTAAGCTGCCCGTCAGTGTCTGGGGGCTGCTTCCTCAGAGTGGCTCCATTGACAGCAAGTGGCACAGAACATGCCGGAAGGAGGAGGAGGAGGAGGAGGATGCAGAAACCCTGGTCTGTATAGAGATTCATTTGTCACTTTACCACGCGCGTGCGGCACGCAAGCAACGACAGCAGGCCCTCCAAGCCGACGGAAGCTCCGTTAACCCTTAGAGCGCGGAAATACATTTTCAAAAAATTATGAATTAGATTAGCTTGTGCTGTTGAAAACGCATCATGCGGCGAGTTGTTTAAAAGAGCTCCCCTGTGGGAGCTCTTTTAAACAAGTCGCCACTTGATAGGTTTTCAACAGCTTTGAATTTGATATCTTAACATCATTGGGCAACACTATTTGTAATTGGCGCTCCAAGAAACGCACGAACTACATATGATCCTGTCAAAGGGAACTGAGGGAAGCCAAGGTCCCTGATTTTATATGATAAACAAACACTCCCTTCATGACACTGCCGGAGCAGCCAATGTGCTTTAGAAGCAGCAACCACAGTAGAGCTTTCTTCAGGAGTCAAATATGCAGAGGAAAAGGGGTCTTAGTCATCGCGCTGATTTTTGGAAATTTTGAGGAGTCAAACGATATCGCTGTAACTTTACTCCATTTGCAGACTAAATAAATTCCCTCCAGCCAGCAGAGAAATACACCATTTTCCCCTTGTTACTCAAGTTCAACTTGAAAATAAAATACTAATCTTGGCTAAGCAAGTAAATCAGAATTATCAAAAACACCAGCTGTGCAACTATCGTCTTTCTGAACCCCCAGAACACATGCAGTCGAGACTCCCTTCTCAACTCCATCGGGGTTGAACAGCGATAATTTAACTTGGCAATCTCGACTCCGAGTCATGTCGACGAGCCAAGCGGAGCACTCAAGCTCTCTCGCAAATTCACAGGGAGCGCAGGCCCTCGTTTAACTGCAGGCGAAGCCACAATATATTGCATGGTGAGGAGGACAGAAGGGCCTGAGTGAGCACTTCGCATTCAAGATTGAATGTGTGCACAACAAGAAAAGCCAAGCTGGGCGCATTTCCCAGAATTAAAAAGTAGGAGGACCAATTAGCCTTTTAGAGAGGACCAAGTAACACTTCAACCAGCTGTAACACGGCTGCGAAACCAATGCACTGCAGCCAGCATGGTTGGCCTTGTTTAAATTTCTCACTGCTTGGGCCTAATTGGTTAAATGATACCATCTAATTAGTTAAGTGATACCATTCCCTGTCCAGAGAGCAGGGTACTCTGACGGTGTCTGTAGATTACGGAGGAAAGGCCAGCCCATAACCATCATCCATATTCATTACTGCCAAGTAAAACCCAGACTCAACAGTGCAAGAGCGTTTGCTCCAAAGTGTTTAAATCTGAGGGAGAAAATACCTACCAGACTAGCCAACCTGAACAGGAAAAGACCTCTTGTTAGTTGGTTGACAAAATCTATTCGCCTATCACAGCCATCTTTTCATAACCAAAACTACAACTGTATCACAATCAAACATTAACGGAAGCAATGCGTTTCTAACAGGAAACAGGAATCCCAAAACTGGGCTTTTTCTGAAACCAGGAGACCTCAACGTTCTCAGTTTCTGTGGACGGATTAGTCACCGTTCGCCGGTCAGCACCAGCGTAAGTCGCAGCAGCTGAAACACGGCAAACACCACCGCAACCAACACTCTGAAATGGCATGAGAGCATGAAAGAATCCACAATAGGCCACATTTGCATATGTTCCCTCCGTTACGTTCTACTCGGGGACAGTAAACCGGTAATGTTACTCATACGAATGAAATGCAAATTCACCACATTTCACACGCATACAAGGGCAGATCATGTAGTTAGACTAGCAGATTATTAGTCATTTAATTTAATTTCACTGATTAATTCATACATTCAGCAAGTGAGTGGGCACCAGTGTTACCCCTTCAGCATAGCATGGTGACATGAAGTTCTCGGCAGTCAAGTCCACACAGGGGCAACAAAGGATGTGCAGTATAAAGTCTGCTGTGCTTCAGTTTTAATCTTCAAAGCAGCAGAAGGTTTTTGTTTAAAATAGGGACCCATGCCAACTTGGCATTAACTAGCGTACTCTTGCGTAAAACGAGGCAGAAGTTCCCAGCAAGGCAAGAACACCTTTCTCAAGCAGTAGGAAAATGTAAACAAATAGAGGGAAAACCGCAGCACCTTTTCACGTCATGATTATGCCACTAAAGCTTCACAGAGTGCACCGAGCTAGCAATGGAAATAAAACATACCAACCCAATGTGCAGCAGCATTCTGTAATCCTCGCAAATACACAGTGATGCGGTTTGGACTTCCACAAGACCCTGCTACCTTTAGGAGCGGTGACCTAAATGGGTAAAATGAAGACTACTGAACTCAATTGACATGGATAGTCTAATTAACTCTTGATTGGGTGTGAAGAAAGGAGAGATGTGGCAGAATATTACAAAGAGAAAATAATTTGAGCTGGGTGACTGGCTTCCCAGTGCTGGCCAGGCCTTTCTTTTGGAAAGCCAACAGAAGCTAATGCTGACACATGCACAGTGGAATGCGCCACCCTGCCTCGCTAAAATAGGTAGCCAGCTGTCTCCGTGCGGCTAGGATTGTGTCATAACGGCAGCTGGCGCTCGGCAAATCGGCTGCCTCATCCCTTGATAATATGAGGGAGGAAAGAGGCCCTTTATAGAGTGGCGCTTAAATTAACACGCCATCAACAGCGTGGCTTCAATTAGCACGAACAACTCACGAACCTTGTTATGAGTTATGTGTTTTCATTAGCACCTATGCACGCGTGGGGTGAAATGTCCCAGTGAGAGAGGTTACAAGACAAGTCAAATGATCGACAGCACCATTCCCTGAAGACATCGTCATCAATATTCCCCACCACCATGGAATCCCATTTTTAAAACAAATCAACACCGTGACTATTAACACGCACGCACGCACAATTTCATTCATCTAGGAAAAGTAGTTTGAGAAAACTTGTCCCCACTTATCTGGATGGACAAGCTCCACAGCAATATCCCCTGCCACAAAGCAGATGAATGAAAAGGCCAGTATTCACAGGCTGACTGTTATAATTTGGTTTTGTAACATCTGAGTAAGTGTTTCACTCATAAGTCGGCCTTATAGTGAAATTAGCTACAGTTGTATTGTGAATGGTAGACCAGACCAGCAATTCTGCATCTACCATAAAAGCAACATTTTGAAAAGCACGGCCCTTCCACAGATGGTGTACACATTTGACAAAATCAGGTCATTATTATTCAGTTACATTTTAAAATGTTGAGGTGATCTAAAAATGTAAAAAGTTATGAATGACCATTTTGCTCTCAGAATCAAATGTCCCAAATTCATCATATTTAATATTATCTGATACCACAACAAACCACACCCATAAATAATGACAGGGCACAACAATTCAAATGGGTCTACAATTATCCAGAGCCTTTCTGCCAATTGCTTTTTAAAGGGTTCACCACCAATCAAAAAAATAAAATGTGATAATATCTACATGTTAACCCAACCTCGATACAAAGAAGATTAAAAAAAACAGGGCAAACTGCCACCTGGGCCCAATTCAAACTGAACTCGCACAGCAGGATGGCTCAGTCTAGTAATCTTACCACATAAGTGGACAATGACCTAGACAACGAACCTTAAGACGATCGCAACCAGTAAGTGGCTCAATTTAACGGTTCCATAAATGGCCCTCTGCAGCAGCCATTTGAGCACTTTTCACCCTCTCAGTTTGTACTCTCTTTTAATCTATCAAGTCGATAACCTCAGCATAGAGGTCAGAGCACCGGTGTACATTTTCGTGGTGAAATGAACACTAGATGTGGTATAGATGAGCTGCACACCAAGACAGGTGCAGGCAACTCTGGTTGTGAAGAGCTGTAGCGTGCTGGTTTAGATTTCCGCCCCAAATACAATGAACACTTTAAATTCGCAAAACAGGTGGGCCAATATCGCTGTAATTGGATGTTCTCACTGATTAACTTCCAATTCAGGCCAGACCCCGGGGCTCTTCAATACCACAGTTGGCCATCTCTAAACAAAGGGGTTGGACAAGCAGGTGGTGTTCAAGGTATGCTCCAGCAGGGTCAGGCAGACAGGCCAGCGAGATGGCAGACCTCACTCTAAGGCTGTGAAACCCCAACATTTGAAGGCCAGGGCATGGAATTACCACCAGCCACCACCTTGTTCAGGCCTGGTGAGATTTTCTACCCAAGCAACAACATTCACAGGCTCTCTGCTACGTAGTTTTATATGACAAAAGGAAATGCGCCCAATAAAAAGCTGAAAACAGTACGCGACTTTTGAAATGTACAAGTCAACTGGGCCAGTGGGAAAAAGTAGCTAAATTTCTTGCTCCAACGAGGAACCAGTCAGACAACTGGATCCAACCAGAATCTCAATACGCAAGTAATTTTGATATCGCAACATATAAATGTCACAAAAAAAATAATACCAATGAAACAATAAACATGATCATGTGCCACACGCACATACTGCCCATTAAATGAGCAAGCTGCTTTTCCGCCTTTAATTGCAATTACCTGCGATGAACCTGCTCGGTGTGAACACGCAGGAAGCAAGGAGCCCCACAAACTACAGATTCATAACAGGACACTGGCCTCGTGAACATTTCCACACTGCTGACAACCACAAGGCACTGTACCAAGAGCAAAACCTAGGAATCCAAGTGGATCATACTGGGGTCATTGCATAACACTGGTTATTACTTCACATTCTTTTAAAAAGTGAATGGGGTGTTTGCTAAGAGTAGCCAAGAATTATCCTCCCTGGGCATTTTTCCCCCCAGAAACACACAAGAAGCATAAGACATTCATGCATATCTATTATGCTGACCCAGTTACATAAGAGTGCGTTTGGGTGCAGCTATCAGACGTGTGCAGCTTTGCATGCGCTCCTGGCCTCACCCAAATGCTCCAGGTTATAACACAAGCTTTTATCAGATTAAACTAGGCAACCTGGTTAAAATACACCTCCTCGTATCATGACACCTCTGAACTTTCACTGCCATTTGAAAAGAACAGATGTGCTTCAGCACATAAACTCGTAAATCAACACAGCCAGATATTTGCTTACATGCAAGAGCTTATTCAGCTACAAATTATGCAAGGTTGGTTCGTGTGAATTCTGGCATATAGCTGACACTGTGGGAGACGTTCTTCACACTTACTGCAACAGTGACACCATGTACAATTTGTGATCAGAAGGCACAGTCTACTTTGTTCAGGACAACATCTCCTGTCCCGTACTAACTGAGGACAAAAAAGTTTTTCACCCTCTGTTCACTCAGCACAGTGCAACCATTACTTGTCATCACTTGAAACATTTTTTATGCATCTTGTGGATATTAGACAGAATATTCTTCAGCTGCCAGAGGTTGGATTTTTAACCAGAAAGAAAACTCACAATAACAACTGCAGTCACCAGGCAGGGCACTTGCAGCTGTCTCTGTAATCATACTTAGTACCATGGTCTACATGTAAACTAAAAAACGTAAAACTCAAGCAAAATACAAAAAACTTGTTCTTTTCAACTAGGTGTTGATAAGACAGCCAATCAGAGAGATCGCCATGAAACTCGCAAGCCAAGCAGAACAGAATATGAGCAACAACAAACTGATGAAGGGCGTCAGTATGAATGATTGGTCCGTTTATCTACCCAGCATCACTCATGAGACAGCCACCTCTGACGTGACCAACCCCGTTACAGCAGTCACATAATCATCCAAACAAAGAGCTCATGAGGGGAGACATTCAACTCACGTATTCTAGAAGCCTCGGATTGTGTACGACTAGAGTTGTGCCACAGGAAGTACAGCACGGAGTAAAAGCCCTTGCTGAATGCAGCTGACCACATGCAAAAGCAGTAGCTACTGTTTGAGTGGTTTAACCTTCGCAAAGTCCATTAGTCAATTATTTTCCCACTTGAGGAGTCGCAGTCAAAATTTGATGCATTTTAAATAGTAATCAGCATCAGGCTGCTCAATTTTCTAAGCGCATGTGGGAAAACCACAGTACGCTAATGATACTTGCATGAATCAATGAAAACGAAGAGCTTGAAAACTTAATCAGTTTCTTCATGCAAAGTTTTTGGGTCGAATTTGTTTAGATGTTACACGTTATGCCTTTGTGCGAGATGCCGAGTCCGCTGCCATGGCCCCCACTGGCCATGAACTTTCACAAAAAGCTCACGAGCAGACAAGTTTGATTATTATCATTTGGAAGTATTCTAGGTCGCAAAATTACATTAGCCTACATAAACCGCAGGATCACATTTTCTCACCCCAGGACCCCCAAAAGGCTGAATGTTTGCCTACCTGTAGTAGCGTGACTGCAGGTAAGTGGAGCACACAGCTTTGGAGACATGGCTGGCCGAGCCGAAGTCGATAACCTTCACCCTATAGGGCTGGCGCACAGGGTCCACCAGCATGATGTTCTCGGGCTTGAGGTCGGCGTGGATGAGGCCCAGCCCCTTCAGCTTCCTGAGGGCGGTGGCCACCTGCTGTAGGATGGGCCGAATCACCTTCAACGGCAGTGGGCTGAACTTGTTCTGCTTCAGGAAGTCATACAAGTTCTGCTCCAGCATTTCGAACACCAGGCAGGTGTGGTTGCGGTGCTGGAAGCACTCGAAGGCCCGCACCAGGTTGTTCTCTTCAGCGTTCTCGCTGCTCAGCCGGGCCAGGATGCCCACCTCGATTTGCCCTTGCCGGGCGTATGAAGGATGGTTTTTCAGGATCTTGATAGCCACCACCTCGCTCGTTCCTCGCTTCCAGCATTTCACCACCTGGCCAAAGGTCCCCCGGCCCAGGAAGTCCAGCACCTCGTATGTGTTCTTCATGGAGCACAGCACCTCGTGCTGTACCAGCTGGTAGTCCCCATCCCCGCCCCCTGCTCCACCCTGCTTCAAGGGTCCCGCCCCGACGGCCGCCACTCCAGGCGCCGAGTTCCCCACGTTCGTCTGCAGCATCGGGGGCAGCATAGGCAGCTCTTCCACAATCTGCATGGCGCTCTCGCGGGTCTCCAGCTCCTCGCTCTTACGTTTCAGCCCGCATCGGCGGGGGCTGTCTGCACAGTTCAAGCCTCCACCTTCGTCTTCGTCGTCCTCCTCCTCCTCCTCCCCCCCCACTCTCCCTGCCCCCGTCTCCTCTGCCGACAGCTCCGGCACCCCCTGCCGCTCCACTGCTGCCACTCCCCGGCCCCTGCTCCTTGCCCTGCAAGGGAACCCCCCCTTCCTGGGGCTGCGGCTGGTCGACCGTCCCAGGCTGCTGGTGATGTTTGCCTCTCAGCGCCACCGCCTGCGACGAAAAGTCCCGCCTGCCTTGCGGCCTCCCGCCCTCCGCGTCGTCCCTCTGAAATGAGTGAACAGTACTCCTGGGTTTTGCGACTCCAAAGGTTTGACCGTTCAAATAGACCTGCGAGTAGCCCCTCTCATGGTAGGCGCAGCTGCTGGGCTCTACTTTCAGTTTCTTTACACTACAAAAGGCACTTGTCTGGGTTTGATATACATGTGGAGGGTAGATCAGGACTTGTGAGGCCATACCTGCAGAGAGAAGAAGCAAGGGCAGGCACTGCATTAGAAAACAAACACGCGGGAGTCATGGTACCCAGCTAAAGCAAACTCTACCAGCAGCATCACTTTAAGCACACTGAGAAGCATTAATCGAGGCTCTTGTCACACTGATACATACCAAGGCACAAGTTCAGACTGGTGAATAAGCTGTGATGCAGAAAGGCAGTTAATCTACCCAGGCAACAAGCTACAACAATCCTTCAATTTCAGGTAGATACGAACACCGCAAAATAGGTTTCAGTGACATCATCCCTATGACAAATGAAACTGACACATGCACTAAAATGGAAGTGAAAAGTACAGGGCCTGCCCAAGGATTTTTCCAGTGACCATATGGTAAATTGTGATTGTTAACCCTGCAAGGTCTAAAAAAAAAAAAAAAAAAAAAAATCCAAGAGACCTACTCTTCAAATTGTGAAACTAAAGGAGATTAAACTGGTGACTATAAGTGAGATTTTTCAATGTTTTTGTCATCGGAAGAGTTGACATCTTTGTGGCAACAGCCAATTTAGCAAGTGTAGCCTTAAGCCGCGTTTCAACCGAATGCCAAGCGAAATTTCTCCTCGCTTTATTCGTGGGAGTTTGACCGTGGGATCATTTTTACTTTTTCGCTTTGAAGGTTTTCCGCCCAGTTCGCATGAAGATCCCAGTCACATCTATGGAAGATAACCTGGCAGAGGACTGACACGCAAATTCACACTGCCGACCTATAGCAATGCCAGTTGAGCCTTGTTCACACTCAAGGGGCGGTACTTCCTGCAATCTCCAAAAATCATCAACAAGAGGGCGATGCTAATGTTGCTCCGCTAACATCACAAACATTTTACTTTATGAACACTGTGTCGGTTTCAGGATAAAAATTTTCACAAAACAGACGATGTTGTCATATTCGATGTTGAGCAAGACCACTATTTAGTTGTGAAAGTGAAATCCATAGGTTATTTGACACTGCTAGCTCGCTAGCGAGGTAGCTAGCATTCCCATCATCGCAAACAATGCAGCTAACTGCGGTCTGAATATGAAGCAAGGTTGCCTAACTAGCCAATGTAACTGCTAGTAGCAATGATGCTATTAAGAACACTGCTGTACTCGCGAAAATTTTTTGCGAAAGAATATTCCGACGTGGAGCGAAATGCGAATTTCATGCATTCGCACTGTTCACACAAGCCATTCACGTCGCGTCACGCCTAATCTCCCCTTGCAAACTAGCATCTTTTTGCGAGTATTCGTGTTTTTGCATTGACTTTGAATGTAATCTGGTCGCATGAAAAATTTATTTTGCATTTGGCGGACATGGAGCCTCCAGGACTTCAAATAACTTCTATTCATGATTACAACCAAAGAGTCACCCAAGGCTCTGCTTGTTAGCTACCATCTCTTAAAGAGTAAAATTGCAAAATTTTCATCAAGGCCAATCTTCACTCCGCAGTTTGTTCAATTACCTTATAGATTTTTCCATTGGCACTCTCGGCCATGCCGAGTCCAACCATGGCATGCAGATTTGCATTTCAATTGCCACTGTAAGCGAGAGGTGTGCCAAGCCGTGGCCAAGACTGACTACCACCAAGAAAGGGCCATGGCACGCTGGACCTACCCTCAAGCAAGCCGCAGCGCCAGCAGAGAGCTTTGTTGTTATTCAGTACAATAGTAAATAGTGCTTACAAAGGCAGTGATTTTAAACAACATCCACTCAAGACAAGAGCTTCATCACTTAAAAACACACCTTCAAGCAGGTAGCCCAGTAGTAATGGAAACGCAAATCCCAGCCACACTGGGCTGACATGCCAAGTCGAACAAAGTAAAGCCAGGCCGGCAGCATGCGTGCAAAAAAAAGGCCATTAATTTTATATCACCCCATAATGTCCCTATGGGGAACATACAGCAAGAAATGGTCCATTAATGTAAAATTAGACCCTCTATAAAGTCTGAAAAATGTCAATCTATATGCTCCATTAAAAAAAAAATAAAAATAATAATTATACTTCTTTTTCAGGCAAAATGGTGGCAAGTTCAAAAGCTAACCATTGCAAAATGTACCAGCCCAGAGAAAGTGTGCAGTTAGTATCAGGGCACCATGTAAGTCTGTTTTGCATTTCAGCCAAAACAACTGTATTTTTAATGAGAACAGCACCGGCAGCCAACTTTGCCCAACTGGGTCAAAGTGAAAGCGACTTATTGCATCACGAAAGGAATGCATTCCTACAACTCCGCTGATCAACTGCAAAAACAGCGGTCAAAAGAAGCATTTCAATGGCTTGTTCAAAACATTTCAAATTTATTTTTTCTCACTGAAGTAGAAGATCATAGCGTCATTAATTCCATTGCTTCACAAGTAAAATATTCTGACCTGTTCAGAAAATATTAACGCCATCTCATTTTTTTAGAAGAACAAATCAAATAAGATTCTACATGACCACATTACTTCAGGCCAAACTAGCCCTTGATCCTTGCAGATCCTTGTTCTGGCTGCATATGTTAAGGCCATGCAAGAAAATGTCTTAAGCTCACCAAGCAGTTAAACCTGCCCCCCCTTCCCCCCCTCCCCATTACCGGAATTGCTTATTGGCATGATTACTGAGCCAGGAGATAGAAATAATTAATAAATCACCCACGTTCACGAGAAGAGGAAACAAGGAAACACGTAGCGGGAATTTTACTTTCCGACCCCAGGACTTGCAACCTCTAGTGAACAAAAATACTTTCAAAAGCACAAGAAATAAGTCTCTTCTGACTGGCACGCAAGTTTATCCAATATTCCAGCTGAAGATCAGGTTTCCTACGACTGCGTGTTGAAAGCGAGGCTGTGTGAGAGCTAGCCGTCCTGAAATTGGGGAACCAGCGGCTTACGATGAACAATTGAAAAATCCATCACCATCCCCACCAACCAGCAGGAAGGAAAACCAGGGACAAAGTTCCCTGCAAAAGCCAAAGCTGACATGGAATCAAGAGGGGGTCGGGTGACAAGAAGAGGGGTCTAAAAAAAGATGCAGAGGTGGTAACCAGTGCCAACTGGCAATGAAGCTCTATTAGGAGCAATCCTACTTCGCAGCTGCACCTGGCACACCCCCGTTCGGTAAATATTAGCACGAAGCTAATAGAGCAATTAAAGAGTAAAAGTAAATAGCATGCAAAATGAACTCTGTGAAAGTCTATTCCACATTTAAATACATGCTCCACAGTACTGACTTGTGCATCAGCTCCCCATAAACTGGGTGTACTGGATGGAGTGTAGCATAAATGCAGTCTTTGAATGCCACCATGAGAGAAAATGATAGGATTGGATAGAATTGGCAATTTCTACTCTAATCTTCGCTCAACTAATCTCTAATGAGAGGTTTGTTCCATGCCCCGTGTGCCATTTTCCAGGTGACAGTTGAAAGGCCATCTTACCCACAAATACAGGCAACACTGAACCAGACCTAAGCCAGTTTAGGTGAGTGAGTGCCGTCATAAATGCAGCTTTCAGACACACTTTTCCCGCAAGTGTGGACATGAAGCATACTGGTGTCCTCACCAATCAGTCTAAAGGGGAAAGGAAGATGGCCGTCACGCATTCGAGGTAAGCCAACACTGCCCTATAACAACAGAGCCAGCGTTTTAAAAGTGCCGAGGTCAAGAGCCCAAGGCACCAGAGATCCAGGCTGACATTCTCTCTCCAGGCAAGATGGGACTGCCTCAACTCTTAGAAGACTGGGGTTTTTTTTTTTTTTAAATGTTTTTCTGACATTGTAAAGCACCATTTTAGAACTGCATTCAAATGCAAGAGGACATTGTGCCTTTAACATATCAATGTACAGCCGTGATAAATACAATGCTTGACACTTCGGCTGGCCTGAAAAATTTTTTTTTTTTTGGCCCAAAATTTACCTTTACTGGCCCAAAATGAAAACTGGTATCCCAAATTTCCATTGGTATATTAAATTGCTCAAACAATAGCATGAAATCAGACAGGACTAAGAGATTACATCATGATCAGGAGGGTCATTCCATATGAAATCACCCAAGCTCCCAGCTTGATGGTCTCAGAATTGCTTCATTTGGAGATATTTTGTTGCCTGTGATGAGCAAATTAAATCGCAGGTGGTTTCAAGTTGATATCTCGTTCCGTTCTCAACTACTCTCAGTGTACGTAAATGTACAATAATGTACAGGGAATACTGAACTCCACTCATTTATTTCTACTTTCAGTTGCATGCTCTTTGATCATTTGCAGCCTGTGTCATTTTCTTGTATTTGTTTTCCCAGTAATTTTAAGATAATTTGATAGACTAGGCACAATTGTTACTAATGTGGATGAAACCCTTCAAACCGTACCTGCCCCTTCATGCCCTTTACTTGCGAAAAGGGAATTGGGTAACTAACTGCTTGAGCCTGGTTTCCTTCTCTCTTGTGCTCAAGATTTCGATTATAAACACTGCCTGTAGATGTCAGCATAAAGGTGGTAGGTGGATCCCCTTAGTAGGCCTACATGGTTTCTGAAAACAATGGCTGAACCATCATCTTCTTCCGAATCTAATCCCCCATGCACTGTTGGCATTGTGAATGAGTCTGAAAAGGAATGCCATAAAAACACATATGCAAGGTAGGTACTCAACATGTCATGTTCAGTACCTACCTTGCATATGTGTTTTTACGGCATAGAAATAAATGAGTGGAGTTCAGTATTCCCTGTACATTATTGTACATTTACGTACACTGAGAGTAGTTGTGCCGATGTGCAAATAGCCCTTAAAAGGGGTCTTATTTTTCCAAGTAGGAGTATTTGCTCAAAGTTTGATTGTGTTGCATTTTGAAGTTCTTTGAATAAGCTTTCATTTGAGGCCAACTTTTTGAAAATCAAAACAGGCCCACATGGTCAAAATGAGGGTCAAAACGTGCACCGTTTCGGTAATTAGCTGAAAAGGGGTTGATGTTTCTCCAAATTGGAAGACAGAAAGATGTTTTTACATTCATTTGAAACTCCATCAGGTATACTATCAACAATGTAAATGGCAAAGGGAACATTCTAAGGATGCTTGCATAATATTTCATTTGAAATCGACATGTTTGGCACATGCGTAAACCAAATTTCAATGTTTAGGGGTTAATTACAAAGCACACAAAGGGTTAAACACTATTGTTAAAGCTTTGTTGCAGACTATTAGACAGAATAAACATATCCTGAAAGAATGAAATTTGTATCCTTATTAGTTCATCGGTTATAACCTTTTGAAAATGGTCACAAACTGTGACCAACGGGTTAACGTGGGCCACGCCCCCTTTTTTTCGGGGGCCCATAAAATGAGAACGGAACGAGATATCAACTTGAAACCACCGGCAATTTGATTTGCTCATCACATGCAACAAATTATCACCAAATGAAGCAATTCTGAAACCATCAAGCTGGGAGCACCCCCCATTTTGGGTGATTTCATATGGAATGACCCAGGATTATAATAAAAAAAAAAAAAAAAAAAAAAAAACGAAACTAGCACTGGCAGCCCGTATTCTGAATCAGATGGCACCGTCTGCTTTGTTTCTGTGTAATCGCCTTGGCAGGTTATTGATGATAGAAATTAGTCAAAAATTAATTAATTTCTCTTCTAAAGAGTGCATTTCCCATATAAAATTGGTATACCCCTATAAATTACGGTCGTACAACGAAAGTACAGAACATATCGACAATCGTTAGCACATGGTACAATCTGACTGTCAGACAATTACGCTCATAACAACATCCAAACTGTAGCTCATTATGATTGATGCGTCTTGATTTACATAAGAAGCTATGTACTTGGCAGATTTCGCAGGGTTTTTTTTCTCCTCAGCTGATGGTGAGGCTTGCTTTAGGGCTCGTGTCCACCAAGGATGTTTTGTGTCCACAGGCAGCGTTTTTTGAGCGGCAAGCGCCCATAACCTCATTTTCAGAGCGCTCCTCTGAAGCACCTCCAGTCGCCAAGTTTCAAAAACTGTCTTCTTAGCACTTCCGTGATCCATCGTTACTAACGTCAAGTCTCGGTAGTTTAACGATACGTTACCTTAAAGAGGTTGGCTAATACAACTAGAAAAGGCTAAATTTTCTGAAGAAAATTTGTGTGCTTGCTTCAGCGAGAAAAGTTGAAGAGGTTAGCTTGTAAAACGAAGGTGCTTGGAAACTGAGAGGCAAAGGAAATTGCTGAAGATGTAGAAAACTGCTGAAATGTAAACACAAGACTTTAAAGCTCAAATTATTGTTTAAGGAATTGTGACTTTTCAGCTGCATCATGATTACTGCGAGGAACTGGACCAGCGGTAACATCTTCCTTATGGGCGGTGCACGTGATAACTCCTGCGAACATGAAAGCACATTTGGAACGGTCATAGTTGGAATTCTCATTGGAAAGGAAACTGGGTAGTGGGTACAATGGGCTCTATGCACGCATCACTTCCGTGTTTGAGTAAGGCCGCTCCTCAACTTCCGGTCCGTGAGATTGAAAGCAGAAGAATGGCAGAGTTGTCGCTGTGCAAGGACATTTCTATGTTCTTTTATACGCTTCTGTCAACACGATGATCTGAGTTGTACTAATTACTCACTCTGTGTTAAGAGTCATTAATGCGCTGTGATGTTTCGCGTTGACTGCGTTTCGTAGCAAACAGAGGTTCAGGCTCTCCCATCACACATTTGTACGAGCCTGAGGGACTGTCACAATACGTAATGTTTGTCTGTGCTCACTTTCCAACATAAGTTAGTCATCAGGGAGAACTGGACAGGCAGGCACCCTCACATCCCTGCTCTGCTCTCTTTTGGAGTAGGTACAATGCGTAACTTTCGTCCAGCTCTATCACAGCAGCAGGTACATAATACCAATGGAAAGACTGGATTGAATCTATTCATTAC
The DNA here is from genome assembly GCA_029692085.1 of Gymnothorax javanicus. Classification (NCBI taxonomy): domain Eukaryota; kingdom Metazoa; phylum Chordata; class Actinopteri; order Anguilliformes; family Muraenidae; genus Gymnothorax; species Gymnothorax javanicus. The sequence continues at coordinate 14,707,589 of CM056207.1, read as the reverse complement.
AACATAGGTTATCCCAGTTGGAATAGAAGTTAGATTTGTTACTGGAATTGACATTCATGTTGTGACTTAACAGCCCGGTAACTTGATTACTGGCCGCGCCTATTGTAGGCTACGTTGTAAATTCATGCCAAATGACCGATCCCAAGCCCCGCCCATTTTCGGCTACGTCACAATGGGGCAAGCAGGGGTCTGACCGAACCTCGGACAACTTTCACCTCAGGCAGCCGTCTCACAAAAAAAATCTGAACCAGCCACTTTGGGTTTCTGACGATGGTAAAACGATGTGTGCGGGGGACATGTAACAGTGACACTCGATATGCCGACCCTGTTAAAGACGTGTTATTCATTCCATTTCCAAAACCATAATAAGCTCTGAAACAGTTGTGAAATTACTGTCTTTTTCATTGGTGATAAATCTCACAAGATAATTACAATTTACGACACAAGAATATTACAGAAGGCACTTTTATCAAACAAAGCTACGCAGTTGTAGTCTCATGCCTTTTGCAGCAATACTCATTTGAAGGGCTGCAATAAAACGTTTCATGCTAGCTAGTTAATTAGCCGTCCCGTTGACTTGAATAGACCGCTGACTAATGACAAACGCTAACGATTGATAACTGTCACCAGCGAGCTACCTTGATACCCTTATCGTCGCGGGGACTGCATTAACTGGGCAGTTAATAAAATTAACAAGGTGGCGAACAAGCTAGCTACTTCTAACTGACATTCAATGACAATACTTCTTACCTGCATAGTATTTAAAACAGGGGACAAGTCGCTTTGTCTGTTTATATAGAGTTCAGAAAGACAAGGAGGGGAGAAGGGCTTGGCTGTTAGAAATCAGGAGAAAAACGTTCTCTCTCTCCCCTCAATCCGTGCTGTGCGGAGATCATTTCTGAGAGCAGTGTTTCAACGGAACAGGGGCAAAGATGAAGCTTAGTAAAGGAGTAGCCAGAGTTAACTAGCGCTTCCTTTTAACAACGTTGGCACAAGCCATATGATTCAATAAAAACAATTCAGTTGACGGCAAATATACTCAACCAGGGTACAATGAAGTTAGGAAACCAGAGAGTAATTTGATAACGTACACGGACATTCGTCGACGTTCTAACAACGGGGAAAACCTCCAAGCAATGATCTTATCAGAGGGTCATTAAAAGCCTCGGTCACGTTAACTTTTCTGCTCGCACTTTAACCTTGAGACACCGAGTCACATTTCGATCCTCCCATTACTAAGTGTGCCGCTTTCCATCCTCCAAAAAGCACATATTTAGGGTGACAAAATGTCGATGCCAAAATAACACCGATTCGCATTCAAGACAGTAAGTCAGAGAACAGTATTAGGCATATGAAGCCAGCAGAGACCTTTCAGCCAGTATGACAGTACTTGGATGCATTTTCCTAATAAACCTCTCTGATTAGTCTTTCTTGCCTCGGTACACTGAAGGTAAAAATGGGCATACTACCACTGCCGTCTCGTTATACTAGTGTTGCGCTGTGACAAACTGCCCAAAGTGAAGAATTATTCGGGGCTAAAGAAAAAAAAAAATACTAGGAGCTACGTACATCTTCGAATACCCCGGGCAGACGACGCCACTGTTTTATACCCGTCACTGATGGATAAACTCATAAATGGTTCAAACTATGTAGCCAAGTTGCTGACGTAGCTCCAACTATGCTTTCGGAAACGAAGCAACCTCAAAATATATGGGAAGCTAATCGATAACAGTATACCTAGCTACAGCTGTTGGGCTGTAGTAGCAAAAATTATTGTGGTAAACATTAAATACCAACTAACTTGTCAGCAAATCGAGAGTCCCTAAGCAGAGAACAGTAAGCAAACTTAAACAGTAGCTAATTGATGAGACACCATTGCTACTAATGTTGCAAGTCCCTACCTCTTCTTGATTTTGATTTGTCGGCGAGAGAGAAGTGACATTGATAAGTCTGGCGCTGTTCCAAAAGCTCTGCGACCGAAGCGGGAAAAAAAGCTGTCAAAGCTGAACTTTATAGAATTTGCATATAAAATAGATGCTTCCAGCACAAAAAACAAACGTGTCCAACGAGGTTGAATTCTGAGACTCGCTATCACCATGTTAACACTGAGCAGAGTTTGTACTGGCACCAACATTTATTTTGAGACCAGTAATATTTTGTTTTTGGCTTTTTAAAAATTTTTTTATAATCATCCAACGGAGGTTTTGGTCGCCATAGGCGACCTGCTGTGTCAAGCACAGCAAGTACATATTTGGGATGTGATATCATTGATACCTCTTCTGAGGGGTAGGGGGTGGGGCTAACAAGGGGAAGAAAAGGTCTTCTATGACACAAAAAAAAAAAAACAAGAGTCATCAGAAGATGACATATCCCACCGGTCCCCACATAATTAAATGAGTTACTGATTGCAGGAGAGTTGTATACTTTCTCATCCCTTTAGTAATTTAATACTTATATATACTTGAATAGGCAAAGGAAAGGGGATTTGAGCAATGATGATATTTGATGAAAGCACACCGAACACCAAGTGCAGGGAAGATGACAACATCAATCGGAAGTATAATCACCTTTAGCATCTTGCTGTTCATGTTACCAGCACTCACTGCGAGGAAGTAGACTACCTGGAGTGCCGCTGTTGTATTGTTGTTAAAACATTTGAAAGAAAAATGCAAATTATGGAATTTATAGTCTCAGAGAATGAACAATGCAACCCTGCAATGGTAAGATGCTTACCAAATATGGAGTTTGTAAGTGGTATAGTATGTAAGTTCTGCTCCGGAAACAAAACAAAAAAGGAAATTTGGGCCGTTTTTGGTGAAAATTTCAAAAAGTTTGGGCCCAATGGAATTGAAACCCGCAAAAGGCACAATGGCACCCTAAGGGGAAGTTGCATACCAAATTTGAAGTACGTAAGTGGTGTGGTATGCAAGTTCTGCTCCGGAAACAAAACAAAAAAGGAAATTGGGGCCGTTTTTGGTGAAAATGTCAAAAATTTTGGGCCCAATGGAATTTAAACCCGCAAAAGGCACAATGGCATCCTAAGGGGAAATTGCATACCACATATGAAGTTTGTAAGTGGTATACTTTTTGAGTTCTGCTCCGGAAACGAAACAAAGTTGGAAATTTGGGCCGTTTTTGGTGAAAATTTCAAAAATTTTGGGCCCAATGGAATTGAAACCTGCAAAAGGTACAATGGCACCCTAAGGGGAAATTGCATACCAAATATGAAGTTTGTTAGTGGTATAGTTTTTGAGTTCTGCTCCGGAAACGAAACAAAGTTGGAAATTTGGGCCGTTTTGGTGAAAATTTCAAAATTTTGGGCCCAATGGAATTGAAACCCGCAAAAGGCACAATGGCACCTTAAGGGGAAATTGCATACCAAATATGAAGTTTGTACGTGGTATAGTTTTTGAGTTCTGCTCCGGAAACGAAACAAAGTTGGAAATTTGGGCCGTTTTTGGTGAAAATTTCAAAAATTTTGGGCCCAATGGAATTGAAACCTGCAAAAGGCACAATGGCACCCTACGGGGAAATTGCATACCAAATATGAAGTTTGTAAGTGGTATAGTTTTTGAGTTCTGCTCCGGAAACTAAAATGATTACGGACGGACGGACGGACGGACGGACAGACGGACAGATGGCCAGGGCGATGACTATATCCCACGGTATACATACCGGTGGGATAATAAAAAGTGTTATAAACAATAAGCCTGAGACAAAACTCAAAATCTCAGTATTTCCATCATCCAAACCTTCCCAAAAACAAGCCACATCAGTGGTAGACCTGTGCTTAGGCCTCAACTCTATTCTTCTCAGCCAGGTCATGAGGAGACTCCACCTCTCAGCTGTACGCTCAACGACAGCCAGACAACTAAATGCTCTCAACTAACATTTCATGGAAAAACAAACAGAAAGCACCTGTCACTTGACCTAATTCTCCGGTTGGAAGGAGCCCTCTGGGTTATTATGACCAGAGGGCAGGAATGCGCTTACGAGCATATCAATCAAGGAAAATGCAGCTTTACTCCGCCTGAAAAAATCAGGGGCACCAGTACGTCTGACAAAACAACACCATCAGGCGCACAGGGGCCCTATCACGTGCCACAAAAGGACAAGAGTATGCTGCCTATTTCATCACTTCATACGCCTTCAACCTGACAGGAGGTCACCCATTAAAGAAATAAGCAGGAGTAGGGATTGGTTGAAATAAGCACCCACGCAGCTAGGCCTTGATGCACATGATTGGGCAGCACAGACCAAGAGGGTCAGCAAAACTCTCAGAATTCTAACCCGCAGCACCATAAAGCTTGGGCTAATGGCCATAGCACAGAAACAACTCCACCACTACCTTCCCCTGATCCTTCAAGTCTGGTTGAGGAACCACAAAATAAATAGTGCTCTCACTTAGGAAACACGGGCAAAAAGCCGGAGGAAGCTGCAAAATTTTGTCCACACAATGTAACCAACTTTTTCTTCCCCATTTGCACTGAAAACCACCCACCGTCGCAGCAAAATGTTCACAAAAGTCTCGAAAATGTTTTTCCAATCTTTCAAATTAATACAACAGCAACACTGTCAGACCATTGCAAGTAAGCTGGGTGTACCTTTGTGTTTTAGGAGTTAGGGGGACCCTAGAAACCATCCTGCAAAAGCATGGGCTTCCCCTAAAAGGCAAGCAAAATGACCAAGAACTCGACAGGTGCTCAGCCCATGACTAGATGGCAACAGAAGTACTGTAGCTTAGGGCAGGTCACAAAGGCACCAAGACAATGAACAGCAGTTTTACACACATCCAGCCCCCTTAAATTGACCGGAAATTTGTTACATCAGCTTACAAGTAAGACCACCCTTCCCCTCAGTAAACAGTCCAATAACCATTTCCCACTACTACAACAATAGTCAGTTTAATCATCAGAAATGCTCAGTATAATAATAATAATAATGCAGTATGACTCACAGCAACTCCTTTTGATTATCCACATGCTACCGTTACCACAACACATTATTAGAAAGAAGACAGATAACGTTACAAAACTGCTAATGAAAGATGTGGGAGAGAAGTACCCATAACTATACGAGCACACACAAATGACAGCATAAAATTATTATGGTCCCTATGACCACATGAAAGAAAAAAAAAATCATATCTGAGGGTTTTCCCAGAATGTATGCCTAAAACTACAGTAGACAAGGCATTTTTGCAGGAACTTGCCAAGGAGTGGAACAATACCTAAAGGGTGCATCGACACACGGCATCCCAATAATTTCATCATAACAAGCACTGATTATACATGATCTACTTCCTCAAGCAACATTTTATCAGCCCATCAGCCCTTAGGAGTTCTGTTACAGGACAGAGATGGCCAGTTGACCCAGAAGTTGTGAGACAGGAACAGTCACAACAGGTTAAGAGCCAGTTTTTCTAAGAATCAGGAAGTTAACCATTAGGGGGTGATATATGATGGTCTCAGATTTGCCTAAAATTTTTCTTGGTGAAAGATGGTTGGTTAAGTAGAGAAACTGCAAATTTTTAGGTGCCAATACCCTTCAGTTTCTTTTTTAGGGGTACCAGAAGGGCCAAAGATTCTGAGATGAGAAATGAACGCTGAAAAAAAATTCAGTTTTGAAGATAACTCAGTTGCCACAGGGTCCGAGTCGTGTATCTCCCCGATCCCCAAATTTCGGACAAAATGGCCGCCGGCAGCCATATTGGACGTCGAAAATTGCCAAAAATCGGTCTTGAGCATTGCCAAATAAATGTCTTTGCCTTTGCAAAATTAGAAAAAATTCCTGTAATAATTGTCGCTTCCACAGCCCGGAACAAAAAATCTCTGCGGGCATGGCGGCGGCAGCCCCGGAATTGAACCATAGTATCTCCCGACTGTCGTCGTCGGGGAGATACAATTATATCATTGCGCCGACAACAGCCCACATTCATTTTCACATATATCAATGTACTGTGTGTAGGGCTCACAGCAATCTGAAATTTTTTGTGAGCTGTTGAGGGCGCGTCCTATAGGGGGCGCTGGAAGATGCTACTTTTGACCATTTGAGCAGTAATATCAGGGGCATTTCCAGACTGTGCCCTCGACAGCCCAAGATGGTTTATTCATAATATGATACCATGGGAAGTTCTTTACATAATTAACACAAAATAAGCATGGCATGTTGAGGGCGCAAGAGTATAGGTGGCGCTTCAGTCAGAGAAAAAGTGAAATTTGGCATTTTGAGAGGTCAAAGTTCTCTGTGCGCCCTCATCCAATTCTGATGAAACCTTTTCTGTTGGATAGCCCTACATGTCTACTTACTGTGATGTGAAGATTACCCAGAGTTTCTGCTGCATTAACCCTTTACAGTCAGGTCATTCCATATGAAGTCAACCAGAGGTCCCCAGGTCACCGACTCAGATTTGGCTCAAATTTATTTTAGGAGTACTTCTATATTCATAAGGAACACATGCAAAATTTTAGCGTCCTACTCCCAAGGTGTTTCCAAGATATGGCCCCCCAAAAATCCCCTTTTTGCCCCCGTGAATCGTGATCGATAATTTAGACGGATTTTGGAGGCCAATACCTTTGGAGCAATCATAGGAATGGGCTGAAAGTGGCTATCCAGGGTAATTTGGATCCAGCCTTTCATAATCTCTTGTCAAAATGGATCTCTCTCTTCTCATTTTCCAAGAAATTGGTCTCTCAAATATAAAACTATATATGGGCGGAAATCAAAAATTCAGTCTTCAAGGGCTCCCTATGAGGCCGGGATCCCTTAAAGAGGCTAAATTGTGCTGGATTCCTACTACCTGAGGACAGGTCTGTCTGTACAAGACAGACTGACTGCACCCAAGGCATAATAGTGGAGATAGGAGATCCTGAAAAGTGTTCCGGCTTAAAAAAAGTAACCTTTTTTTTTGGTGGACGGTAACTTTTTCAGAACAGCGCACGATTGGCTAAAGCGCTGTGGGAATGCAAACTGGGAAGGGACTGCTGGGAAGGGAAATTAAAAATGATTTTTTCATTGCTCAAGCGCTTCCTGTTGGCCAGCCGGGCACTTGTCAGTGAGATTCTAAGCTCGCTCATGTTCGGGTATCCTCCGCCCACCATACATAGTTCTTGGATTGGGCATTCCAGATTCAGGTGGGATTGGAGATGCCAAATTTAATTTTTTTTTAAAAAAGTACTTTGACTCTGCCACTTAATGTCCGCAGGAACTGCCATCTACTGCAAATGATGCAACAGTGGAGGACCGACCATCACCACACTGGCCATCCACTCTGCTGCAAACCCATGAAGTACCCAGCCAATCACTGGCCTTTCAGCAATGGTAATGCAGCCACCCAAGCATGACCCTTCACCACCTATACTGCAGCTGATTTGAAGTTGAGTTCAACCTCCACCTGAATAAAGGCTCCAAGAATGCTGTCACCAATCAGAGTGGCTGAGGCTTTCAGAAAGACATGGAGTACAAAGTTCCACAAGCCTTCAATGCGGCAAAGCCAATCAGAGTCAGGGAGATCCCATCAGGATCAGATCTGTTCTGCGGTCAAAGTTTTAGCCTAGAAAATCGCTCTTTTCAATCTGACTGAAAATTATAACAAGTCGAAAGGTAGAAGAAAGGGGTAGAGATACACCATCCCCAGAGTTTATGAATCTGTAACATTTAGCACACAACTTCATGACATGCAGGCGCGTACTTCATCCATAATAAATACAGGACCATTAAGCACTTTGAAATAAATGCTAGCATACAAGACAGCGCGTAATTCAGTAGTTCTGAGGGAGACAAACAAATGCTAAATAGGAACAGCTAAATGCAAGAGACAACTAATATCTGATCTGCTGCAAGCTAGTACAGCACTGACAATATCAGAAAGGTTGCTTCAACAAACTTTTGGTGCTTGTATTAAACTTTACCGACAGCTCAAGTAAATACATTTATCAGTTGGTTTTAAGTACATCTGCAACTGGCCTAGCATGTTTACTGAATATTAAAAACTCCTGAATACAATTGGTCATGCGTCATGAGGTGGGTACCCAAAAAAGGTGGATTTGTCACACCTGAAATTTTTTTTGGCCAAAAAAATTAAAAATTCATAACCAAAAACCAGGGCTATAATAGTAAATAAGGTGTCATTTTGTAGCTTTGGATCTCTGCTTTCAGATGGTATTAGACACATTTGCCTTCAGTTTGTTATGCTACAGTTAAAGGCTGATGAAGCAAAAAAAGTCAGGGGTGGATTTTTTGTGGCGGAATGTGGCGGAGATGGAGGACAAATACACCAAACTAAAAGCTAATGCATAAAACCATTCCCATTGGTCTTTGTAGTTCCTAAAAATCATGGCAGGTGTCTCTACTGAATCCCTTAATTGGCAATCAGTGTCAGTCAGCTGTCAATTAGTGTCAATTAAGTTCCATGTGCTCTGGAGAGGCCATCTTTTGTTTCGTGGAGTGGAAAGATTTCACCACAATTTTTTGGTACATTTCGCTCATGGAAGGTATGTAAACTTTCTTATTTCTATTCAGTGAATCACAAACGCAATGACAGTATGTACAACACAGTTCCAAATACTAGGAAACTTCATTCCTTGATGGCAGTAGGTGTAGATGGGGTGTTAAAATCAAGGGAATTGTCATGTTACTGCACTCCCTGTATTACTGAGGATTACAGTGCCTGTGAAAATCGAGAATATGTCAATGCTTTCAGAAGGTTGCCTTCTCAGATGGTTCGAGGGGTGCACTTGAAGGAGAGGATGTTGTTAATGAAGCAGATGGCATGAATGTTTCAGAGGGTGGTGAAGATCTCTCGTCATTGATCTGTAAGGGTACAGTTGTGGCTATTATGCCATCGGCCCAGTCTTTGGATGACTACTACTTGCTCGTCGCTACTTCAGATGGAGTTATAATGCTTGGCCAAAAGTATGAAGTCTGGCTATGGCCAATCATATCCTAAGGGGTCTGAAGTAATTTTGGGTAACTTTTACAAATTCCAAAAGGCTACTAAGGGCAGTCACTTGTACAAAAGAGAGAAGAAACTGGCAATTGTGCACAAAGATTGCATCTTGTATGTAAGAGTTGAACTGAAAAGCCATGAGAAGCTACCGGATACATACTGTCTCTCAAATTCTGATGATGAGGACATACTCTGTACTCTTTGTATGAGAACCTAATTATTAGTATTCTAGAACCAGTAATCTATCATGTGAGCAGTTCTTATAAGTCAATAAGCATTTGTGTGTAGTTTTGATGCACCCATCATCCAAATTTTATGAGAAAGATGTCTCGCTTTGTCAAAAACCACCAACTTCATCGTACTAAAAATCCTGTATTTCCATCAAATTTTTGAATACATAGTATAAATCAAACAGAAATTATTTTTAGTTTATTGAATAGCATTTTATCTGAGGATCATTTTGATCCAAACCAGGTCTTGTTTTGACCAATATTAAGGATTTTATGAGGTTTTGGAAAAAAAATGGTCACTTTGGAGAAAACAGCAAAAAAGTGTTCTGGCTGTAATGCATTTTCTATTAAAAGTTCATCTTATAAACAGCTGTACAATGGTTAATATTGAAAAAAAAATAAACCACCCATGCCATTTTTCTATGCAGTTTAACCTGTACAAAAACTATTCAAAAATTGAAAAATGGTCATTTTTGACCCTGTGACACAAATTCCCCCCACCTCATGACGCATGACCAATTGCAGTTAAGAATCAAGGCATAGGACATTGCCGCGAATGACTCCTTCTCAAAAACTGAGGAACACACATCAGGGGCCGTACGCATGGAGGAGGGATAACTTTACCCCCAGATAACGCCTATCCTCCGGATTACTATACGAGGGATAACTGCCACGTGCTCTCAATTTGCATGAGTCAAGGATAGCATAGGGAATAGCTATCCCACGTTTACACGCAAGCGCTATTTTTAGGAAGGGGGACTCGTCGTGTTTTATAGCATTCTGCGCATGTCGGTATGGGATTCCTCGTGACACACTTACATAACAACACATTTCTCGTTTTATTGTTGTATAACAAATAGCTATTTTCGACGACGTACAATGCAGCAGGCGTCAGTTGTTTCACAACCGAAGCGGCAGCAGAAAAGTAACTTTTCTGACACCGCGTTCTTTCGGTGGAAATCTCAGGGGAACATACAGTGCTGTTTACAGCCAATACATGAGCTACAGCGAACAAAATTAAAACTGAAATTTGGACCCGAAATGCCGCAAAGGTGAATTTGTGCGGCTGCGCAGAGCGCACTATTTCAGAATTGAAAGATAAATGGAAGTCTCTGAAAGCAGCTGTACTAAACAGGCAGCGAGACTAGCGGAATCCATGGAATAAAGCCGATATCCCCAGTTGAAACTGGGTATAACTTTATCCCCAGATAAGGACTGCGGATAGTGCTGTCCCCTCTACATGCATACCACTTATACCTCGCTATCCGGGGGATAGTCTCTATACTCCGGATAAGTCACTTATCCTGGCGTCATGCATACGGCCCCAGATGGTTGCAAAATGAACAATGTAAACTTAAAAAATTGTTAATGTTGCTAAACAGATTCAGGATATTAAGTAATTAATTGAAGATGTTGACAGTATCATTAAAAAGATATTGAAAAATGTATCATTTAGACCTAAAAATAATCATTATAACCATTTAACCTGTGAAAGAAATTAATGAGGCATGACAGTAGCTAGAAAACACACAAAAGAATAACAAAAAAAAACCTAATTGGACGTGCATCAACACGAGACATGTCAAGGAATCGGGAAAAGATTTCATTGAACCTTTTTCTGGCAGCAAAAAGGTAAATAATATACCCTTATTGCCACACAATTAAGCACATAAACATCCACTGGAAAAGACCAATAGAAATTCCTTCCCTTCATAAGTTAGAGCACAGAAAATAAGTCTGGGATTTATGTGCAATTCATCATTGTTCTTAGCCCAAAATATTATGCAAATTCAGCTGTTCACCAAAACCGCGATGCAACTCGCGGCCACTAAACTTTGCACTCAAGGGACAACACTGGTCAGTGTTTCTAGTTAATGAGGACATCTATTGTTCACAAACCAATTGTTTTGATTATTAGTGAGCAAACTGGAAAATTGCACACTTGTGTTCTTCCCACCATTTCTTTCTCTTTCTTTCTTTATTCTCCACATTTTTTGCTATCCAACAACTCCATACTTTCACCTAACAAGTTCATTAAAACTTTTTTTAAATGATCAGCTTTTGAATTATGTTGTATTCAACTTTGACAACTTTCATACTTTTGAGTTAAATTTTATTTAAATTTTTTTCCCCCCCATAGGACACAATGGGACAGATTCTTCAAAACTCAGCAACTTTCAGCCATTTCTTACTCTGTCATACTTTTACCTAGAAACATCATTCGAACTGGAAAATGTTAAGCTAAGCTTGTATAACTTCTTCACTGTTCAACTTTTTCATAACTTTTATCATTTTTTGATGAAAATTTTTGTTCATAAATTTTTACAGTGCATTCTGGGAACTTGGAATGGGGTGACGTCACTGTGAGAGTGGAAAGAGCGATAACTTTATAAAAAAAGTCTTCTCTTAAATTTGCTCTAACTCCCACAGTTTTCACTCCACATACAAAATTCTACATCCAAGTTGTAGAAAAAATTGTGTTGTTCATGAAAATATAACTATGGAAACCATCGGACTTACATTTCGGCAGTGTGAGCCAAAAAGCGACAGTAGCGCTATCCGAAGCGCCGCGGACTCTTATATTAACGGAGAGAACAAAATTCAGGAGCGAAGCAGAAACAAACACTTTTCTAACTTGCCCCTGTTCCCACTTTTTTTGGCATTACACACACAATTTTCCCACATTTTGTAATCTACCACTTGGAGCAATGGTCTTAAAGTTACGCCTATAAAGTTGCGCCCAACTTGGCTCAAGTCCACTTGGTGCAATCAGCCCCAGCAAATGAGTTAATGCCTACAGCTGAATATTCTGCTGCTGAAACTCAAGTGTTTATAACACCTGAGGTTCTTTGCTCCTTTAAATTACTCAGTATCATTTTGTTATTTTCTGAATGTTCATGCAACTGAAAATGTTGTTGGTCATCTTTCCCTTTGTTATCGGCAGTTAAATAGCTAACATAAACAGTCCACTGTCTGAATGGCAGTTGCTGGCACCGTCTCGTGATAATTCCAACTACAGGAGTAGCATTTTCACTTGAATCTTTAAAATGCCTACATATTACTACTTTAAGCACTTCAAGCCTTTTACCTACTTTTATGTACAATATCACTTTAACTATTATTTTCCTTTGGCATATTCATACCTTCTGAAGTTTGGAGCCTTTCTGTATGTTTGTTTTGTTCTTTGACATCACAGTTAAACTGCAATATATCTTACTGTCATAAATTAATTTTAATTTTCAGAAGCTTTAAACTCATTTTTAACAGCTTTAACCTAACATTATCAGCAACTTGAACCTAACATTTTTGGCTGCTTCCAGCTTGCTCACGCAGTATCCCCTTGGAACTGCACTTTTAGTTTTTGTTGCATTCTCACATATGAAAGCCGCAAATGGACATATTGTCGGGGAGTAAATCATAATATTGTTCCGGCCGTTTTAATCTACGGCTGGGGACCCGTCCTGCAAACACACAGCTTCTCTCCGCCCAAGTTGAGTACTGCACTCATGAGTGTTGGTCGATACCCAACACTGATAATGACAGAAAAACAAATGCTCTGCTGCTGCTAATAGAACATGCGCTCAATGCGGAACGACTACTTAAACAGACATACAACACAAGATCTGCACAAGTCTAAACGCTAAATAAAACCCCTTGATTTGGAATGTAGCTAACTAATCGTCCATTTCGCCAGCATAAAGTAACATTCTACTGCCCTGGTGTCACGGCCAGCTGCCCAACTCAAATATCTAAAATAAAATAAAAATAAAAATACATTCATTCCCTGGCTAATTTACCGGAGACCATACCTTAACCTTCACCAATACAGATAACGTAACTTGTCAAACAAAACCCTCAAAGGGGTTAGCGTTAGCGAATATTTCATTTCACTTCAGTTTCCACAATATCGAATGAAAACACAATTTTGTGCAGGCCTAAGAAGTGGCTCATACGAGACGTTTCGAAAATGATCAATTCTTTTATTTGAAAACAATTACGAATCAAGCAACATGATAATAAGCAAATATCTAGCTAGTTACCTAGCTAGCTAAGAGCTAACACCATATAATAATAATAATAATAATAAATAATAATAATAGTGATACTAACAATAACAACAACCAGCTAACGTTATTGAAAACACTCCTGGGCGTTCTGACTCCCAACATGATTAGCTAACATTGGCTAGCTCAGTGAGACCCAGTTACATGATCTTACGTAAACTTTTACTGGCTAGCAGCTAATGGTGACCTCACAACCACAAAACGAGTGTTACTTTAAACGTTAACGTTCCTGGCTAGCTAGCTAGTTAGTTAGTTAACTGGAAAGATCTAGCTGACGTTCATCCAGCAGGAACTGCACAGATAGGGATGATAAACTGAGAACCAGCTATCGATTTTGGTTCCTAGCTGACGTCGATAAAGACAGAAAATTTGCCAAGTTACAGCAGCGACAACTTGCCTAAAATACGGTCGTTTTGCTGCACAAACCTGATTTGTCTGTTAACCAACCAGACACAGGTAAAAGAATTAGGGTGTCCGGCTCCCTGAAATGCGAAGATCCGTAAGATTGCATGCCGAAGCCAGGCATTTTCTTACCAGGAGAAACACCACCAGATCAGCATCATCATAGGAAATATACTGGACATTGCAAAAAGAAATGTAGCTTGTTTACCTTCACAGATGGTCAAAAAATACAGAACCCAGAGTTTCTGCGAACATGTTATGGAGTTATATTGAATCCACACCATGCTCCGCATGCACGTAATTCTGCCATCTTGTCCCGTACAACAGCAGGGGAAAACTCGCTCTAGACATAACAGCCGTATCCCACATTTCAAACTCCAAAAAACTGACTTGGATAACCATTCAACGATGCAGTACCTATCTAAAGCCGCGGCTAACGAGTTCACGTTTCAGGAAAGAGTGTTTTTCTCCTGAACCTAGGGCTAGAAAGCCCATTTTCCCCGATTAATGAGGGACCGACCACTCCTGTGCCCCAGCGAATCTCTTTCTAACATGTCTCTCCGAACTCAGTCGAATACCGTGCGACACGCCGGGAGACCAGACCAATCGATCGTAGAATTCGCTCAGTTTACCGTAATATACTACTCGTGAGCACACTTGCCACATCTGAATAGCTTAAAGGAGTTGTGTCACGATTACTGCGCACGCTCACAAATTTGAGCGAAGTCTGGCTACAGCAACATGGCCGACTCTTGAAGTACGATCATAGGTTGTATTTCATTCCGTAGGGTTAATCTCTACGCCCTACACCAGGGCTCTCCAAATCCTGCCCTCAAATCCAAATCAGTCCTGGTTTTCCTTCCTTCCAGGCAATTAAGTGAACAATTAATGTTGCTGTTTGGCCAGATGGTCATCTCACCTGACTCCCAGGTAGAAGGAGGGTAGAAAACCAGCAGTTCTCGGCCCTCGAGGACCGTGAATTGAGGAGCCCTGCCCTACACCCTGCAAAGTCACTTCCCTTCGTAGTGAAAACTCTGAAGGGCAGCAGGGAGTAGGGTTTTCAAGTAACGGTCATTTGGAATGTCCCTCGACATATTTCGCGGCTGCTGCTTTCTGCTTAAGCAAGAGTAAACAAATGCAGCCAGTTCACGGGAGAACTGTTTTCACTGGCCATTTATCAGTTTCTCAGTAGCTCTATAAGCAACTGCATAGCTTTCATAAGGCAACAAATAGCCACGGGTAAAAATAAAAAAAAACTACATAACTAGCGATAGCCAGTCGACTATAGTAAACCATCAAGCTAGGTTCGTCAGCTTTCTGTGCGCTAGTTAGCTATTAGCCACCATTGTTGTCATTTTCTTGAGTGACGTTGAATCACGCACATCGCTAGGCTCGAGTCGTCGCGTGGCATTGTGGGAGCAAAGTGACCTTCGCCTGCTCACTTCGGAAACAGCCGTTTTGTAGGTCCCTTTGAAGGGATGAGATTTGCACACTTTTGACTGGAATGCCCTTCAATATGGCTACGGTGGGCGTGGCCCTTATTATGCGCACTTTGAAGTGAACAACCCTGGCTTTTGGAATGCAGCCATAGACTGTATAAAAAGATGGACGCAGCGCCTGAGTCTGAAAAGTGAGACCAATGCGGAAATCTCTTAAAATTGCATTCTATTTAATGGCCAGCAGATGGAGACGTTGATGGTTGCAGAAAGAAGTTCAATGCTCTAGCAGCCCGTAAGAAAATTACCCTATTTTCCCACCTGATTTATTATTTCAACAATGATTTTCCACATTATTTTATGGTATCTATCGCAAGTTTCAAGTCCCCTTCGATATATCATGATGTCCATTTTTGTAAATTATGTTCCCAAATAGACTAGAATAAAATATAAAGCCAGATATGCTTTCGGGGGTGTGGCTCTCCTTTGGTCCTCGTCAGATACGGTCAGATCCACCCATAGAGCCCCCCCTCGCTCCTCCCTCAATCTTCAATTTACACTCTCATCCAATAGGAGTCACATCCGGTTTCAAAATGACAAAGTGCGCTGTTCAAATTGCCAAAATCGAGGCTTCCTAAATGGTATGCTGAAACTAATGGGTGACGTCGCGGTTGCTTCCTTCATCTTTTTATGCAGTCTATGTGTACTATTGAGTCAATCCGCTCAACAGCAAGTCTGAATCTAGAAGGTATTTTTTCTTCTCTAATTATTGGTGATGGCAACCATCTTACATTCTTCGTAGCACTTGACTAAAGCTTAAATTAGTGCTTTGAATCCTCAAATTCACATAGTAAGCTGTTTAATATAAAAAGCATAATGCCAGAGTAACTAAAATATACAAAAACATTGCAAAACGAAGACAGATTGGCAAGGATGGAATCAGATTATGACTTGCAGTCAAGCAGATTTAGGATGTAAATTCTGAGCATGCGCAACAATCAGGACACAGCTCCTTTAAGCTTGTTGATACCATTCTTTCAGTGCTAAGAGAAAAACGCTTGATAATGATAAAATGTCTCAATATTTTAAACACAAAAAGCATGACAGTTTTATGTGTAAATGGCTGCTTTTCTCTGAATACAGAAGGCGACTTAAATGCTCAAAATGAGCAAAATGTATCTATTTACACACAGATCTGTGGTAAAATATATTGAGCATAAAAGATTCAATGACCATCAGTCTAAGAATAGCAGTTTACTTCCAAAGCCTCCATGCAGTGAATAACATTCGTATGCTCAAGCTAGTACATGCAATTAATCGATACAGAGATGTTTTCATGAGCAAATCAATATTTGCGTCACAGAAAATTATTCCAGTGAAGCAAGACACTCGGAAATTCAATTGCAAAATTATGTATCTATTAAATATTGGAATTTACAAACGCCGGTATCTATATCTGCACAAGAAGTTGTAGAAGTATATGCAATAAAAGTAATAGTAATTAAAATAGAAGTTCAATGTGAATGTCTAAAGTAGTTATCAAAAAGTTGAACTGTGCTCCTATTGTAATAAGTAAGTTGCACATTTTACTAGTGGAATGGGGTTCTGCGGAACATTTGAAAAAGCAGCGAGAGCTGAAAAATGGCAGAAAACCACTGAAAATGAATTGATTTAATAGGACCAAAAGAACTTCCAGCAAACTCGCTGCAAACAAAAGGTCACTGCTCAGAAACTGTGAGTCTTATCGCTTTAAAACTGGCATAGCTGGAGAAAGGAGACATATTACCACATTAATGTATTAAATGTGCACGATTGTTTGAGTTTTGGGGGTCTAAACAGGAAAAAACAGTCATTGATACGCAGAGTCCATGAAAAAGCAGTATGAAAAGGCACATCTATACTTTAGGATGCATCTATATACTAGATTTTGTGGGGAAAAATGTAGAATTACCTGCCCAATAAGAAGCGTGATGGATGGACAGACAAGCGGAAGTTCAACTGTTACAACCCTGATGTGAATGCCTTCTGTGTCTCCTATTCAGCAACTTGGGTATCTATGAGAAGTAATGTCTCCTTTAATTGGTTTGGGTCTTGCATGTTGCCTTATCCTAAGTTGTGTCTTGGTTCATAGTCACCCTCCCTGCGTATCTGTAATGTGTCTATTTACCTCCTCTTTTGCATTGTAAGTTGCTGGATTGTAATTTGCAACATATTTGTGCTTAGAACCAGTCAGTATTTACCCTTCATCTTTAAAAAGTAAAACATAATCCTTAATGATAGTAACTTACTGAAGTAACCTTCCCTATTTAGTTATGAAGAACAAGCTACCAAGCTTTTCTCAAGGTCCTCAGGCTTGGGACCGCATTCTTGTGAATCTTTCCAAGTCTATTCCTCTCACCGGTATATTAGGAACAAGCTCTCAATCCTTCTAAGATCATCATGATTGGAACTATGGTCCTCTTAGGCTATTCCCTCCTAGCCCAGGACAATTCGGCTCTAGCAAAGTGTGCACTCCATCTGGCAGTCATCCAAGAAAACCACTGGCAGGAGATTGGCAACACCTACACTGCTTCGCCCACAACATCTGAACTGAACTGTGCTTTCTTCCTCTGAGTTCCATCCCACTGTTACCGTGTTACTATCCATAAACCCCACAATTGGACTGTAGGGGAGACTGGAGTCCGATGAGCCATGGGGACCAATGAGCCATATCACTATTTTGCGAGCAATTGATGCCAAAGGTGTTTAAAATAGGCAAAATAGTGATATGGCTCATTTATCCCCATGACTCATCAGTCAATGGTCAAATATTTTGCGTATTTTATGCAGCCCTGTCATCGATTGATCGCAAAATAGTGATATGGATCATTGGGCCCCATGGCTCATCGGACCCCAGTCTCCCCTACGCTGCCTCTGCACTTGATTCCAGATCTGGATCATAACAGTCAACACTCAATCCAATTTCCCCCTTCCACTCAGTGGCGGGGAAAAATAAATGATGTTAATCATTCAGGCTATTCACAATGTTAGTGTTTACAATGCTTTCAATGCAAATACTAAAATACGTCTCACAAGTTATTTCTTCTCGATGGAAGCTCCAAACATGTGAGTTTTATAACATTGTACCAGCTTAATTGCCACAATCAAGAAACGTCCACGTTAAACCAGGTTTTTTGTAATTGTCTCCATTTCTTCGCAGACACTGGACATCAAATGCAGTTGTTATGTCAAAGGATGTTTTACACTGCTTGAATGTAAACCTTTAGCCCATATTTTTAGCAGAGGGGGCAATGGTATCCCGTGGCCCATTGACATAAATCAACTTATCAGAGCGGTGGTGATAGGAAAGATTAAAAAAAAACACACACACACATTTCCCACCAGCATTGACATGTGAGAACATCCTATTGTATCACTGAGTTTGTAAATGTTAAGCACAGTATGTACAGAGAGTTCACTTACTTCAAACTCAATTCAAATATGCGCTCAGGATACCAGCAGATTGGTTCACAGGAGCCTCACAAGTAGAAGAAGGCTTAACCTGGTGCAAAGCAGCTGGTCAAACATAGCAAGCCAAATGGCCTCCTGGAAGTGGCACGTAATGTAAAGTCATGTGCTAGTTGGTGGGATAAACAGCCAGCTGCTGGCCCCATCTTGTTGCAGCTTGCAGTTCTTACTACATTTGACCCTTGAAAGAAGTAATCACAACCCTATTCCTGGAGATATTATCCCACAGTTTTCCACTCTAATCCCAGCAAAGCATGCCTCCTATAAGAGCCAGAGAATCTGTTTTGCTGTTAATAAGTTGAGTTAGGTTTGCCAGATCATGTTTGCAAAAAAAAAAAAAAAAAAAAAAGAACTTACATTATGGTAGAAACAGGGTTGGTGACCACTGTTTTAAGGTGTAAGATCAGTCATATGTCATCAGAATATTTTTAATCACCTCTGCCAACGAAGCTGGGGGGAGGGTATGTATTCACCCATGTCTGTTTGTTTGTCTCTTTGTCTGCTTGTTTTGTTCACCCAAACTATATCTCTCAAATTTCACTATCAATTTCAATAATATTTAATGGAAGAGAGGGCCGTGGGCCAAGGAAAAATTGCTAACATTTTGGAATGGATTTGAATTCAAATATGGCTGCCACTGCCATATGTGATCAGTTTTTGGTAACAAATCCGTTGGTGAAAGCATGCACTCTCTGAGTGCTTTCTCATTCATCATTTGAGTGCTGATGTAACAACAATCACGATTGATAACCGAAAGCAATGGAGGTCCAGGACATTGGACTGTGAATTTTGATCATTTAAAAATTAAAAAATATGCTCTTAAAAGGTTTCGAGAGACAGTCAACCATGCACAGATTAGTCAAGCAATCCAGTGTGACTAAATGGCCAACTCTGACTGAGGAAAGCTCTCTGGATTCAAACGCGATTGGTAACGTCAAAGGTAGTCGAGATGGGAGGTATAGACAAAGGGCAATCAATTGCCTCAAATTTACCCATCATATTCTCTGGTCACGGGGAGGAAATCAGGCCGTCTGGAAGAAACATGCAGAAATGGGGGGAAACAAACTGCACACAGAAAAGGGCCAGCTGGCAGAAGACAGAACAAGAAATTGCCCCACCATCACCCGCACGTGCAAACCTTGAGCTAGAGCCCTTTCACTGCAATATACATTCACCAAGTCCCTCACAAAATAGAAAAGAGCGGAGGTACTGTTTGAAAATTGCATGCATCATTTCAGCGTGCCTTGTCCTTTTGAAATACAAGAGGAATAAAACATGGATGGCCTTTGCTTTCATGCTCTGACCTTTGTTCT